>OU893336.1:4342099-5542099 GCA_918026875.4 Diatraea saccharalis
CTATGATCGAGTATCGTTGTTAGAATGTATTTATGAAGAAAATTATTTTAAAATTTATTATTAAAAATAATATTTACATGTTATTTTTAAAAATAGTGAACAAACTGTAGGTATTTCTGACAATAAACTAACATCGACCTCCGAATGTAATATGTATATCATAAGTAGTAATGTGTTTATAGATATATTTATTATTTTGAGGGAAAAAAACGTGAATAACTCTATTTTATTTTGTGCATTGACTGCAAATTTCATGTATGAAGGACAGTGTCACTATAAAAGTTAATAGAATCCCGGATACATGAAAAGCATGTCGGATAAAGGTGAACATCTACTGTGTTCATATGCATGCAACGGACGCAAGGTCGTAGCGCCGCAGTAGCTGAGATAGGAGAGATAGCCTAATAGGGCAGACATGGTGATAAACAACCACCTGGGGTGCGTACGCCTAACTCTTTAGTTGTAGAGTACGACATGTTAGCGATGTTATGACGATATTTCGTTCCATGTTACTACTTTATCAAGTCCTTTGATTTATAAATTTGAGACAATTATCTAATTTAGTAACACTGCTATCAAATCCATAATAATAATTCTTTATCTTCGTTCTTCGTTACTAGAGTACATGTTAATGTAGTAAAAAGAAACAAAATATCGATATGTCGAAAAGATGTCATATCCTATGATAATCATAGGTAGAGAGGATCAAGGGTCGCAGTGGTAAGCGTTTAACTTTCGTAAGGGCCGGTTATAAGATTAGTGACCAAAAAATTATTATCTCAAGCTCCTCAGTGGAAACTTGGGAAGGCACGTTACGCGGTTGATCTCGGCTGTATATGCAGTAGTTAACACTCACTAAATCAAACGGGATCTTATACTCCCTATTCAATTCGATTTCATTCCCAGAGAAGGTCTGTACTCCTATGGCGAGGACATTAAAAGGCTGGGTTCGAAAGATTTTTTAACTCTGACTTTTGGTAAAAATTTGACCGGAAGTTACATCAACCATTTCACGGAATGTCAGTTATGACATATCGCGACTATCAATTATTCGCATCTTCCATCAGCTATGCATTGACTCTAAGCGACTAAACGAAAAGAATATTTACATTAGGTAACAAGGTCTGTTTCATGCAACTATTATTAAATATTTCATGGTACTCAAGTTATTTACCCTGAGTGTCATTACATTATTCAAATGAACCTTCTGTTATGAAACTCAAATCTGAGTCAAACAGGACGACGGCTAAAAAGCCTCCTGAATTATATATACAGAATGCTCCTACAGTACCCGTTGGTATGTAAAATACACTTTGTTTTAGTATGATTTATTTATAAAGTAATAACGGGCTTAGTTAAAACCAAACTAACATAAATATTACAAAACAATATTATCTAATATATTATTTTAAATTTTCATGGTCACTAATACTGCGTTGATATTTATATATGGAATTCAGTTGCTTGTCAATAACAGAAAAAGCAAAAAAAATATCATTTTATAATCAGAAAGGCAGTGAGTGTTGTGCATCGAGTTAGTGGTGAGTTAGTGAACCGTGATACTGGTATCGAACGTAAAAGGAATCGAAAGAGGGTAGTTCGATCTATCCGGCAGTAACATCCACCCGCAGATTTCAGTTACTTCGTTTCGCTTGCAATTGCTCAGAAAAATCTACTATTCGATAAATATAAGGTACATGGTAGCAATCCCGTAATTTTTTATCATTTTCATCATCATCAGCCCTTCTATGTCCCTACTGCAGGGGCCTTCCTCGATGCTGCGCCCGTGTGGATTGGAGGGTATTAACAACTACAAATGTAGTCGGAACCAACGGCCTATCGTCCCTTCCGAAACACGGAATAGCTCGAGATAATATTTTTTTGGTCACTTATCCTATGACCGCCCCTTGCGAAAATGGTTAAATAACCATTACGATTGCGGGTCGTGATGCTATCCACTACACTATCGATATTAATATTATCGGATGGATGGTAAAATTAAAGTAAAATAAATCAAGTGTTTTGGTCACATCTCACGTCAGACCATCTTGCCGAGGGGGCGTCCGACATTACGTTTGCCGAGGCGTAGTCTCTCTACTCTACGTCTCGTCGGTTCTGCGACAGATGTGGCCAGCCCACTGCCATTTCTACACTTGCTACATTTTTGGATGACATCCATCCCCTTAGTCTTCTGCCGGATGACTTCATTCTGGATTTTATTCTTTAGAGAGATTTTCATAGCCTTTTCATAGCTTGCTGAGCGATATGTACTCACCACGCTGAGTAGGCGGATTGGTAAGCGCAGAGCTGACGACACTGCTGCCAGCCTTCACTTTATACCGCCATCGGTTCGTTCGCCAGAGCCTCGTTCAATTATCAGCAGAGTGTAACCACGTGCAGGAGAGGTTGGCATTGGGTTTTTTTAAGGATGGTTTTAGCCCCTTACTCTTCATATCCTATGACCGGCCACTTAAAGTTTATTTATTTATTGTCACATAAAACAAATTCAATACATTTGGTATAAAAATATGAAATAGGACCATAATGCTTAATACTATGTACACATAATTAATCTTTTATTTGTATAATAATCAAGAAACTAATAATCAATAGACTAGTAAAATAAATATAAAACAGTATAATCATAGTAAATTAAAAAAAAAGTGAAATCTGATTAAAGCCTAAGAATTTTAATTTCAGTCAGAACTTTTGCAAGTTCAGATGGTAACACTTGGAGGATATATAGTTGAATGTGCGACAGATTCTGACGAGCGGGTTAACGAAGGATGTGTTATTGGAGAACGCTGATTATCGTACGGTTAAGGTTGTATCACAAACGAAGCTTACCACTGCGCTATCCAGCTATTTGAATAATTTGCATGAGGATTGAAAGTAAACCCGGCCCTTGGGCGTCAGTTAACTTCATAACAGATAGTCCGGATCCACGTTCTCGAGTTTAACGACGCGTGAGTTAACCGCGACTCTAACCGGCGTTAATTATTCACCGAGGCCGACTAAACTGCTTAAACAGCCGCTATTTTTGAATTTAACGACCGCTTTTAGAAATTTTCACTGGAGCCTCCGATCGTTTGCTGGTTTTAAAGGCTTTCACGCAACTCCAATTAAGGTGCACTGAAAAAAAATTGTATGGTAAAATATTTTTTATGGGAGTGAGATATGCACACGATATCCCTCTCTTGGTCTCACTCTCACCCATTTCTAGGGTCTATAGAGTTCATCATGCTACGTGGGTGAGCAACCTATTTTCAATAGATAGCTTTTATTATAAAAAAGGGTATTCGGCAAAATTAGGAAAAATAAAAAATTACAAATAAATTCATTATAAAACATTAACTTACAAGAAAAACATTTATTAATATTCATACCCTTTTGGACTAGCTTATTTTATTAATTTCTGTCTCATATTTCATACATGAAGTTATTCATATCAAAGTTAAAATTTAGTAACCTAAATCTTTTCCCTGATGCTGTAAACATATATTCGAGTAGGTATAATGTTATTTATAAAAATAATAACTGTTTTTCCAAGACTTTGCCCGAGTAAATTATATAGATTATGTCACTCGCGAATGATGACGTTACTTCTAGTAGGTGAAAGAATTTTTAATGTAGGTCTAACGGTTTCGGAGTATACGCAGTACCAACAAACAATCGAATATTCCTTTATAATATTAGTATAGAACACGATTAAAGTTTTAAATTGTTTGTGGGACCGGCCATAATAATTACAGAAAAACTTGGACAATAAAAGTAATTTATGTGAAAACTAAAGTCGTTCGGACCACCGCATTCACTATATAGAATAAGAGACCGTCATTGTTTTATGAAACAAATATAATTTCATGCCAAAGAAAACCCTGAAAAAAATATTGCTTTAAATTTGTTTGTTTAAAAAATATATAATTATAGCTTGGTTTTATAAGGTAACGAACGCAGCTTTTGAAGATCAACGTGTATTTCAATTCCTGCGTGCTAAAAAACAATGAGAGAAGTATTATATTTAGTTATTTAACAATTGCTTAGTCTTTATAAAAAGGATCGGCTTAGGCGTACCTCATTAAATGTTTCCATTATGTATCATTGATTTTATTCAACTTGCAATGTAGGTATAAATTAAATGTATTATGGTTAAATTTTGCAATTGGATTTAAAGCTGTTGCACTCAACCGATAAGATGAAAATTTTGGGTGCAAGTTTAGTTTATATATTGCATGGTTATTTAATTTATATCATTTTTAATCTACCATGGTGAAAGGACTAAGATGGCGGCTTAGTTATTTTTGTGCACTGTGATAATATACATCTAAAGTAATAAAATGACTGTATTATATTTCAAATATGGCGAAGATCACAAGATCGCGAATTTTTTGTCTTAGTTTCCAAAGAAAATAATTAAATGAAAGAGTTTGCTTATAAGATATTTTTCTTTGATATTTTTCTAATAAGAAAAATAAAACACTAATCAAATAAAATGATATTAAATTATGAGACTATTAACGATAACCATATTACTAAAGACGAAATGTTTTATATAAATAATATTAAATGAAATCTGTAACTATTATTTTTTTAACTGTAACAATAATTTAAACGATTGATATCTTAAAATATTTTAAGAAATTCACGAAAACTATTAACAAACATTTCTATTTAAGTTTTTTTTAATTTTTCAACTTGGATTGAAACAAAATACCTTATTTATATTTTAAAACGTTTTTACAGGTCACTATAAAACTTTACGGCGACAATTCACTCATAAAAAGTTACTGGTACTATTGAATTAAGTAGCTGTTTCGTAGCAATCTCGTAGCGAGCGACGGACGCCATTCAGGTCGAAATGCATCTGTGGCTACGCTTGTAGTCTAATTTGTATCTACGTTGTAGCCAAACGGTTAAAATTTAAATAGTTGTCCGAATGGGTTCCCACTCTTAAATCAAATTATTGATATATGTTCAGATATTGACTTCTCGAAACACTTTTTATAGAAAATACAGTAAAGAGCATTGTTATTGGTCAACACGTTCGTTCTGCGATGAGGAAGTAAAGCATTTTTTGTAAATTCTGCTCTTGGTTCGCGTGGTGGGTAGGGTTGCCGAAATTTATTCAGAAAATTAAAGTATTTTTCAAAATAAACTTAAAAATATAGAACGCCTAAAAACTATATAGTACCAACGTTCCACCCGTATATCCCGTATATTTGACCGTCATAAAAAATCTCAAAAGTGCTCCTTTTACTATTCCAAATCTCTCCAAATTACTTCGGGACTTGATTGCGCATCAAACATTCACACATTTAGATTTGCATATTCATAATAAATATTTATAATAGACTAGCTATTTCCCCGTGACTTCAACCTCATAAATTGTAGCCTATATCACCCGCGTCTGATATAGCTTCAAGAAGGTGAATGAATTTTCATGATTCAACCAACAACAACATACAAAGTTGGAATATTCACCTTAGATATAATATTGTTATAGACTGAATGGCTTTTGAACGAGAATTTATTAAATCAAATATGCTCATGAGCTATACATTTATAAATTTATATAAAGTAACAGAATACATTAATGATCCCAACAAACAAACGGAAAAATACATAGTTGTGTAAGGTATTGAATTACTAAACCCGAAATCGAAAAGGACATTTCCATTAAACAAGGATCGTAAAATACATAGAGATTTGCTCTTTTGAAATCGAACTGTAAATGTCTGGAAGAGTTATTTTTCAAATGAAAAATATCGGACAGATCTTTGGGCAAATGCATCTGTTATGGGTGAATTAAAGACAAGAATGAGTTTGTCCATCACTTGTCTAAGGAGAAGTTTCGAATTATTTGGACAAATCCCAAGTAAGACAGGCAATAATAACGAAAAAGTTTTACTGACGAGAAAAATAGATGAACGAAGACCGCGAGAAAGAAGTCCTCTGCGTTGGTCAGATCAGGTCTTAGCAAATTTCTGAACCGACGTCTATAATACAAAATACAGCAGAATGTAGATAAACTAATGGTAAAAGACTAATTGTACACCGATCAAAGAGTATAATTTTGCCAATGATAAAAGATGCTACTTAATCTAGGTTGTACTTTAGAACTGCATTTATCTAAACTAATAAATCGCAATCAAAGAACAAAAGTCATCGAGGTACTGCACTTTTAAAGTTAAAATAATTATGTAGCATATACGAGCAGAGCCCTGTTCCTACCCTACCACACAGCACCACATTCAATGAGGTCATCCATATAGCTGAAGACAGGATGAGATGTCAAAGAATAGTCCACAAGAGAGACATTCAGCGAGGTCACCTTCAGCATTTATATTTAAAATCAATTAAATTAAACACACGCCGTCTTTATGGATGGAGCCAAATCTAATAGGCTTATGACCCATCACATGGTGCAAAAGTTGCTTAACTTTTACATTGCAGATTCAACGTGCAAATTAATGCACACAAATCGAGCACCTCGAATAGGAGATTAAAATCTATAAAAAGTTCATCAAGAAGTGAGACGGCAAAATAACAACTTAGAAATACGAATATCGCTCTAAAAATATATTACGAGTACCACATCTAGTAAATCTCCATCGGGGTCCTGATACCTTTATTTCTCGAGCTCGTAACTTTTTATCTTGGCCTTTATTGTTTCCCGATGCTTCACGTCAAGCCATAGTGGATGAACAACCAGAAAATTGTCACTAAAAGATAAGACGGTCGAGATAAGAGATTTTGATCCAAAACAAATCTTCTTTTAAGTATCTTTCTTGGAGTAAACGAGGTATTAACACACAGTACTGCACATAAAGTGCAAAAGACCTTAATTTACGATTGTACTCACCAAAAGTCAGATATTATTAGGGAAATGTCTTTCTTACACATCAATGGTGATAGATATCCGACTAATATTATAAAGGCGAAAGTTTGTAGGTTTGGATATTTGTTACTTCTTCACGAAAAAACTACTGAACGGATTTTGATGAAATTTGGTATATAGGCAATTCTTAGTTTGGATTAACATGTAGACTATTTTTTATCTCACTGAAAGGTTCCCTAGGGATAGAAGTATGTATCTCCAAAGGCGCCTATTTTTGTGAACGCTGCTTAAACGGTAAGAGGTTTCAAAAGAAAAGTTGGAGAGTTTTAAATTAACTATAAAATAGCCCGCAATATGCTAAGATTAAAAAATATATCTTCGTGAAATTGTATTTTTTTGTCCGTCTCTAGACGTTTATTTGAATAGGTGATATTGAATCCTTACCGAAATAAATATGCTTATCGTCAAAGAAATTTAATGTACATAAAAGTTGTCGTTTACGCCAAATGAATTAGATGAATAATTTAGATTTTACTACGACGTTTTTGAAAAAAGAAAATAACTTATAGTGCCGATTTACCAGCATTATTTTTAAACGTACAAGGTAAAATTTAAATTTATAAAGACTGCAGCAACGATTTTACTAACAAAAATAATAAAAGCAACGTTGGTTAAGAGAGCGTTTAGTAGCAAGAAACACCTATTCAAGGCGATAGTGGCAGTCTAAATACCCAAGAAAATTATCTGTAAGAGTGTAGAGCTAATGTAGTGCTGGAGAAGGATAAAAATATTAGCTACACGTCATTTTGATTGAAAGTTGCGGACAAAAGCTAGTATAATAAATAATATAGGACTTCAGGTAGATCGTACAATGGCAATATGTAATGCAAACATCGAATGATTGCGAAGTGTCGTGGGTTCGAGTACCATCTCAAAGTGGATTTTTTAAGCATAAAAAGCACTTTTTGTCTAGTCTCTAGTACATACGAAAATTTAGTGATCCTCAGATGCGCTTCAATACTTTAGAAAATTATTTTAAGTTTATGAGAAGGTAATGATATTTTTAATTAGGATTCTAAACCTAAACCTTTTTTCTTTTCTTTTTAGTAGTAGATATAGAATGATTCCCTACATTGACATAGGTCTTTTGTCTTTCCTTTTCTTACAAACTTTTATGTATATTTTATATATATCGGACCTTTAATCTTTTAGCCTTTTCTTTTGTTTTTTTATACCATAAACTTGCTAACAAGTTATCTATCTCAATACGCTTCCGCTGTCTATCTGTTTGTGCGGCATATTCTAACTAAACAATGGAAATTTTCGTAGAATACATGTTAGTAAGATTTCAGTCTTTAAAAATCATATAAAGAAGCCGATCTGCTTAATTTCACGAGAACCTATCAAAATACCGATGTCTTTTCCGGTCAAACAAAACTTTGTATTCGAGTTCAACTTTTTTTTTCTTTTTTATGGAATAGGGGGCAGACGAACAGGCGGATCACCTGATGGCAAGTGATTACCGTCGCCCATGGACACCTGCAACACCAGAGGGTGCAGGTGTCACAAGCGCGCTGCCGGCCTTTGAGGGACGTATATGCTCTACGCTTGAAAGTTTGAAGGTCGTATCGGTCCGGAAATACCGCTGGATAAATACAACTTGATGTTGGTTAATTTTTTCTATTTTCTACTCTATTCTCTACTGTCTATTTTTTTATTTCTTTGAATCATCATCAATATAAAAATAAATGTTAATAAAATGCGATACCGTATGTCGCTCAACTATCCCCGTTTTGATACTGTAAATTTTACAACTTTTGGTTAGTTATCGAAAGACTGCGTTAGGTATATCTGCACCTTTACCACGAGTTACAAACGAAATTGCAATAGAAACGGTCCGACGTTCTATAGCGTAAAAACCGGCCATTTAGCCTGCGATCACACATGTAAAGCGACTTTCATAAATACTCCAGTGCTGTTATAATCTGTTAATAAAAAAAGGCTCGAACTCAGCGAGCGCAGCGCTCCAATTAAACAACGTGCAATTAAATAAAACCTACTTCAATAGGTAATAAATTATTTTTTTATTTCATTGAAGCTCTATCACGTGCTAGCATTGCAGTCGAAGATGAGTTCAAGGTTTTTTTTTAATAGAATAGTATAGGTGATCAACATATGATTCACACTATAATTCTTGCCCATTTATGAAATGTCTAGCATCACATAAGTCTCTTTTGTTCAAAAAGTTCAAGCTAGTATTTTAAAGAACTCGAAAGAAATGTTTCAAATAAGTGTTTCGGTTCTATCAATTACCACTTCCACTGTTTCTTAGCAGCTACATAGCGGGAAACCCAGGGAAAGTTATCTATAATCCTCCACGCGGGCTTGTTTGGTGTGCGTTAACAACCAAGACCAACCAACTCGATAAAGATTTTTTTGAACACCCATCTCATGAACAGCCTTTGCGAATGTTGCTTAACTAATAAAATCGCAAACTACTACGTCATCGAAATCTCCTTATCGCATAGTTACAAAACTAAAACGGCTTCTCGTATACAGCAAGTCCATTAATTACTTTGAAAAGCAATCAATTTGCCGTTCAAAATGTACCGATTCACTCCTTTCGTTTTAGATTAGATTAGGTATTAGACTAAAATTTAAGGTTTTAGTAATACTTTGCCAACGATAGCGCTAGAATGTAACGTCGATTTTAGTTTAATAAAATATATATACACATTGATGACATTTATATAAGTGATTTGACACCTATAAGAAGACGTAAAATAGAACTTTAAGTTTTGGGCCCTTCGTGGCGCCACTGTGCTCACACTTCCTTCTTACTCTGTGTCGAAAATTTAAACTTTTAAAAGAAATATTGCTAGTTTCTTATCTTGTTCAACGACTACATATTTCATTAACTTTCTTTAGGACAAACAACTGACAATATGCTGGATATTACTAAGTACTAGCCTGGGCTACCTGCTATGTTATTCTTTAAAAAAAAACTTCGATGTCGACGTCGAGCGCAATGCCGTGAGAGCATAGAAAATTCATTAACATAAAACAGATTACATTTTGAAGTAAGTTTTATTTGAATGAATCTCTAGCATAGAGATTCATTCAATTAAATAGTTTTGACTCTAGTCTTGATTCTAGCCATACGATACGATATGTTAGCGATGCTATGAAGATATTTCATTTCATGTCTTTTCGAGGATCAATGATTAAGTTGGTAACACTGTTGTTAAATCCATTCGCATTCTGCTTTAACTTTAGGGTGTAAAGTGTTTCATCTTCTGTCTTCGTAAGTTCGACCACGTGTCCTCTTATCGGTTTCAGCTAAAATGGCTTCCTATTCGACAGCGGAGGCATCTCAGGCGATGCATTTAGGGTGGCCAGCTTTTACGTTGCGAAAAAATCGTCAATTCATATTTATTAATGAAGAAAATACCAAAGGGCCAAATTTAGAATATACAATTTATTAATTCTCGATAAAGTCATATCAATTGTAATAGTACCCTAAATCCAATAATTTTATGTATAAAGTTAAACGAGGAATCCAAAAACACTCGTATGAACTTTTTTGCTGTCAGTACTAAAATGACAGCTAAGCTGTGAATTTGATATTTAACTCGATCCTATTCTCATTTGGCTGGCATAGTAACAAATAGTAGGGAAACTGGTCGTGATGTTATGTAAACGAGTACCACTTTATTGACGGCGCGACCCGAGCCGTGTAGGAAATCGATTTGTCGTTGATCTTATCATTCATTTCATTGGATTGTCGTGTCTTTGTTGTATAACATGATTCAATTTATGTTTATTATATTTATTAGCATAAGATTCCGTTTTTGATTTTGTCCAGCGAAGCCATTCCGTAATAAAACAGCCTAGAACTCGACGACGACGTCGCTGCGTATAACTAAATAAATCCTACTTGAATGAAAAGGTAATAAAGGTTTTATTTCATTGAATCTCTATGACGTGACAGCGCTGTGCTCGACGTCGAGTTTGAGGCTGTTTTTTTAATAGAACAGCATATCACTATTTTTTATGTATAAATTTAATGTATTTTATAAGCCACTAAGAAATAGTAATCGAATTTATATAAAAATCGCACAAGACAACGTCGAGTTAAATGTAATCGATCAAATGAAATTATTATTGACACAACGAAATAATGATAGATGATTTCTTCTAAACTCATTATATATCAAAAATTATCTTTCTCGCTATTAAATTATCGCTTGGTGGCGTAGTGGATTAGCGCCGCGGCCCGTGATCGTAGTCGTTAAACAACTTTCACAAGGGTCGGTCACGGGATGGGTGACCAAAGAAAATATTATCTCGAGCTACTCCGTGCTTCGGAAGGCACATTAAGCCGTTGGTCCCGGCTGCATTTGCAGTCGTTAATACCCTCCAATTCGCATTGGGCCAGCGTGGAGGGTCATGGCCCATCCTCCTTAACCATCCATAAGGAAGGCCTGAGCCCCTGCAGTGGGGACGTAAAAGGGCTGATGATGATGATGATGATCTTGTTTCTATTTAATTAAATTATTATATTATCATTATAAGACCATAGTTGTTTTTTTTTCTCTCTATTTATAATGTATTGATCTGGTAATGACATGATTTTTGTGAATGTCATTACTCCTATTAGAGTTGGTGAGTTTCTTGCTCGTTCTTCTTATCAGCTAAAAGACGTCCCGAACGAGTGGTAGAGAAAAAAATGTTGGACGATTCAAAAGTACTTTTAAGTAGTCTATTTGATTAAAGATTATTTTGACTTTGACTTTGAATGATGATGATGACGATAAATATTTCAAAACTATTGAACCAATTTTGATGAAACTTATGGTGTTCCCCAAATCGAAGGCTAAGTAATTAAACAAAAAAAAACATTGCGACCCGATCATTGCGATCCGATGTCCAATTTGAGAAAAATACGTGGACAAACATATATACATATGGGTTCAATTTATAAACTCCTTTTTTCGAGTCATTCAACAAATCCACCTACTTATTTAATAATTGTGTGCACTGACACGTAACAGAAACTTCGACCGGTCGTTTTGTGAAAGCCTTTGAACTTGAGTCATCGTCAGGGTTGCCAAAAACCACTCCAATAAGAAATACACTATTGTTAAATACACATTTGTGAAGATATTTTGTAATAAAAACTTCTACTGTGAATTTCCAAAGAATAAATGTGAAAATATTATTTTGTCAATTAAAGTTTATCGCTTGCAGGGCTTGATGGCCCTGCCCTTGATGTTATAGAACTTTCGCCGGCCACAAGGGCTGGTCATATGGGTCGATGGGTGACAAAAATGTAATTTCTCGAGTTCCTCCGTGCTACAGAAGGCTGTTAAGTCGTTGATCTCGGCTGCATCTCCTTAACACTCAATAATCCCGAGTGTTAGGTCATATCCCATTCTCCCTATTCGATTTCAATCGATTCCATTTCATCCATATGCCAAGGCATGTGCTCCAGCAATGAGGATATTTTAGATACCAGGTATTATTAGATACCAGTTTCAAATTCAAATGTACCTTGTATAATTTAGTCACATAATATTCAAATGCCGAATTAACTCTATACGGGAACTAGGGCAGGCTGGTGTCAGAAATGTAAATTATCCTTTGCAACAGGGATGTACCATTTCGGATTATATGAAATCTGCTGCATTATGAAATGATTAATTTACGGAAAATATTACGGACCAATTTATAATATACAATGATGAGGCCTGGTGTGCCAGACCGTCACCAGGAACCAGTAGTACACCATTTCAATCTTCAAACCTAATTATTCACGTTTTTGCATTCGCCGTCACATTTTTTACGATTGATAGCATTGTTATACCTTTGCCAAGTATATGATTGTAACTAAAGCGATATACATGTCATTAACAACCTGTGACATTATCGTGAAGTAAGAAACTTATTTTCTTACTTCACGATATTGTTTACCACCCGGTTCTAAAGTATCGATACCATAAGTAATTGGTATCGAAAGAAAAGTATCGAGTAAGTACTTGTATTTACTCATATCAATTCATCTCTAGACGAGCTGACATAAAAATTTCTTAGTACGATAGTGCGATGGTTTATTTGTTTCTTTGTTGAAATAAAACATTGTGTTTGTCAAAAGTATGAAATGATTTAACATTATATTATTTTATTTATATGAATTAAATATTTTTATTCTTTAGTCGAAATAGGAGAATTAATTACAATTATACGAAATCGTTTAAGATTATTTTACAACTTAACGACAACAAAACGAAATTAATTATATATGACATTCTCTATCATTCAAATCATCATTCGTTCCGAAAGCAATTGTGACTTTAAAAGTTACACAATTCCATAAATCACTATCACAACCGCTATACGTTTGAAAATGATTGTGACAGATTGAAAATTTGACAATTACGCCTCTGGTCCATCTTAGGCACATTATAACTTGCCACAATAGAAGAACACGCATGAGTTGGGGTACTGTATGTTTTACGTATTGTGTTCCTCGTCACATCCACTAAATCCACCAGTACCACGCCCTCCACGCCCCTCGACAGCCCCGCGCACTCTATCCATCACCAGCCCTTTTACGTCCCCACTGCAGGGACTCAGGCCTTCCTTATGGATGGTTAAGGAGGATGGGCCATGACCCTCCACGCTGGTCCAATGCGGATTGGAGGGTATTAACGACTGCAAATGCAGCCGGGACCAACGGTTTAACGTGCCTTCCGAAGCACGGAGTAGCTCGAGATAATAATTTTTGGTCACCCATCCCGTGACCGACCCTTGCGAAAGTTGCTTAACGATTACAATCGCGGGCCGCGGCGCTTATCCACTACGCCACCGAGCTACTCTATCGCCACTTACATATAGAACGTTAGTCATATTTTTTTAAATTTATTTGACTAACTAACATTTGTTTACAATTATACATACTATTGATAACATTCACTCTTTTTTTTTCCGACTTATTGCAACAGACACTTATAGGTTAACTCCGCATGCATTATGAGCTTACAATATCTATCTATTTATTTATTACACACTTATATGTTCAAAATATATAAATTCATACGTACTAAGCCATATAAATATTTTTTTTCTTTCATACTTGAAATATGTATATTATTATATGAGGTGAACAATACTAATTTTATTTTAGAAAATCTAGAACGAGTAATTGATAATAATGATTATTTTCATTGGCTAAATCAATTTTTTCAACTTGAGCGGGACGACTTTGTTTCATTCTGTATAAAAATACTGCATTGATGGTAACCCTAATTCAAACCAAATTTTCCACGTAAATATTAAGTTAACTACTAAAGCGACTAGCGTCGCTTTTAGGCTTAACTCTAACGAGTTTCCTTATTATATGTTAAATACGATTTGAGAATTATATTGGATACATATAAATGAAATTTATATGCGAAAATTTTATTTAAACATATTAGCATAAATGTTGTGATGTACATTCTTCTTAGCCGTTTTCTAATTGGAATATTTCAAAGTTATTTTTTTATTGTATGCTAAAGATCTGGTATAGACAAACGAGCCCAAATTCCATGAGTTTTATTACAAAAGTATATAACTTTTGTAATACAACTAGAGTTGATCTGATGTTCTAGCCGGGTTACATTCCGGCTAGATCATCAGATCAACTCTAGTCCATTATTAACACTTTGTTGTCATTTAAGTAATTTTGGGTGCAAAAAATCAGTTCAACCAAAAAACGGAAAGTGGGTCAAATATACGTTGAAAAAGAAAAAAATAGATCAAGCAATTGAGTTAAGCAAACCATGAGCAAACACAATCAATGGAGACGCAAAGATATTATCTTGGTTCTTAATTTAAACTTTTTTTACCAAAACGTCCGCAATAGTATTTATGCAAATAAAAACTGAATAAAAAATAAAAACAAAGCAAACCTCTATGCCTGAAAATTTATCCAAGGAAAATTCTATAACAAAAACAACTTTAATTCAATAACTGCGGCAAAAAATCTCCACGTTCTGAAGTCAACCTTCTAATTACTCGCAAACTTTTTTCGCTAAAAAGGTCACGTATATTCGAAACTCCATTAAAACATAACCAAAGCATAACTCTTTGGTGATTTTTTAAAATGTATGTAGAAACCGCTGAGTTCTGAACAGTCCCGGTTTAATGTAATTCCTCGGCATTTTCCACCGGGGCTGGCGAAACTCAAACTTGTTTCCACGATATCACAAACTTTCAGATTTTTAATTTATATTAATTAACGAAAGGGTTTTTCGTTTATGTTTTCCCACGAGCCTTGTCTGTACTATATTAATTAATAATTCTGGTTTTCAACGTAGTTAAATTAAAATGTATTCACACGAGTATTAGTGCTATTAGATTTCATCTTGTTAATTAAATAAGCTACCTTAATTCAAAGCTGACTTTCCGGATTTAGACCATTAAAATGTATTTACAATGAAAATGTATTTAATTATGTATTATTATAAAAAATGATTATAGTATGTATTCTTATATTGAAGTTATATTATATACAAAAGTTTTCAATTTCAAACTTCTCACAGTACACAAATATCATAGTTCAGTTCTTAATAAATCAATTATATAGGGATAACATATTAATAACAAACAAGAACGAAGGTTATAATGAAATTCCAAAACTCACCGTCTCCAAGAACGTCGTTGCAAAACTTTATAAATTATTTATCGTGTCAAGTAAAACTTTAGGATGTAGATTGTAATGAAGAATATCGATATTTTAAGCCACGATATCAATTTCGTATCCCGGTATCAGAATTCGATATAAAATTTCACGTAACATTATAGAAGCTTATTGAAATAACTCTTAAATTCACATCATGCAACTTTTAGACACAGTCACTAAACGCAAGTTATACCATACAACACTAACCATCACGTACATGAATCATAACATGTATTAATATAGTCATACTCGAATTTATTATGTAAACAACACAAAGTACACATCAGGTGGAATGAAAATAACAGGGTCTGAATTCTTCTAACATTAACAAAATAAAGACGTTTCGATATGCTTATCTATATTGTTATTACATCATGAATTTTTAAAATAAACAGTTTTTTGTTTATTTTTAAAGTCACCTAATGTACCTAAAAATAATATCGGAACCCATATAGATTCGAGTGGTGGATTCTAGTGGAGTGGTTAATATAAGCCAAAAGCTTAACTAATTAAGGTGCAAGGTATAAGGTGTAAGACGTGGTTATATTTATTTATATAACCACGTCTTAGTCAAAATCGATACAGAAAAATATCGTTATTGTTGTCTTCGATATAATCATATATCGATAAATCCATTTGCGCGTCCCTAATGGAATGTATACCTTAAAATGATCGTTGAAACAAAAAGTAGGGAAAGAATTTAATAAATATAAAACTCATCCCAACTGGTGTCAGCAACTCGATTCGTTTCAGCACTGAAACCATTAATTTCTTTTTGTAAATACAAGACAAGCTAAAGTGGAAACGGAACGAAATTTCTTTTTCACTTATTCTTTCACTTTTAACATTTTTTATTAATTTATTTTATCATCAATTAATGGGAAAACAAAGAGAAACGTTTGCATTGATACTCGAATAGATGCTTTGTATATGTAAAATGGGGCGTGATTATTGCAACAAAGAAGTTTATTGTGATTGTGTTTATAAGTTAGATATCATGTAGATTAATAATTAACTTAGCAACTGGATTGCTTAGCTAATACATCCATAAAATAGCCGAGCAAAAAATTGGGCCATCACTGTGAAATATTATTCACCGTACTTCATTTTTTATCAATTATCCTCATCTGTTATTCGTGAAGATCTGACAGTACGTTAGGTTATTATTAAAGGACAAATTTCACAAATATATTTTAAAGCCTTAATCAATTGGCGATTAAGTAATAAGTTGGTTACAAAGGCTTTTTTAGTTGCCTGATGCGCTTAATTGCTGTGTGTAGGTACTATAACTTTTTATTCCACTATTTCTAGATCCAGAAAATGAAATTACATTTGATATAATTTATCTCTTTACCAAAAAAGATTAGCAACCTCTAGTTGAGTTAGAAAACATTACCTTCCCTTCAATAATAACATTACGGCAAGCCTTCTGTGCTATTTATCCTTCATTTTTCTAAACGACATAACGTACTAATTGAAATGAACCCTTTTTTCCTTTTGTCGATATTTTGGGAATTCAAGTAAATATGAATTCACATTTCATTTTTAATCGACTTCGAAAAAGGAGATTGAGAATTTTATTATAACTGTATGACTAAAGACAGACAAAATTTTTGAAACGAACAGAAGGGCAGGTACTTTAATCGTGTAAATGTCATGCACACTTAGATCGCTTGTGCACTACACTGAATTTTCATGTCCGGCGGTCCAATTTTTTCAGGTCCGATATGTTAGGCCATGTATAGGTAATGCTAGCCTGTGCATTGTCAGGAATTTTACCGTCCGGGATTTTACTTTTTCTATTCCGGACCGGTTTTTTCAGGTCTGTGATGGCGGCAATGAAAAACGTGTTTTCGCTTGTGCACTGCTGTGTCCGCGATCCGGAAAATTCATAAGGAATAAGGAAAAAATAATCGATTTGTGTATAATCGATATTTACTTCGGCGATATTGTTAATTTCCAATAAACTTATAATCGATATTTATTGTAGATTATAAAATGCTATATTTTATATGATGATTTAATATAGTTTGTAAATATCACTGCATATGCTTTGGCAAACTCACCACGTGTATAAAATTAAAAGAAACTACACCACGCGTATAAAATTATGCCTATATATAATACAGTCAACTGATCTCGTAAAATTCATTTAGTATATTAATTCTCCGCTTATACGGCACTAATTTCGATTTTTCGATTTGCGCCACCGATTGGTCTATCTCTGTAATCGCTTGAAGTTGTTTTTACAAAACTTCGAAAAAAATAGTACGATTATAAATTTAAACTTAGAAGTAATATTATTCTAATGTTACAGATATATTTAGCTATTGTATGTGTGCTGTTCCTTAAATTAGTATTTTGTACATCTGATAGTAGTCAGCCGACAATAGTAAAAAAATGCTTTCGTCTTGCCTCAATTTATTATGTTTTATGTAAAATGATCCTGTCAGGTATTGTTCTGTCTTCTACGTTTTCCCACGTAGAGTAACAAAGCAAGCAGTTAACGACGTTTCAAAAATGTCATCGTACCTAGCGTAAGTGACGTGTAGTTTCAAAGAGAGCTGCCCTAAACTGCGTTGCTCCGATCAGGAAAAAACGGACAAGTGCAAACAAGCCACTCATCCGGGATTTTCATGTCTTTCCGGACCGGAAAAAATCGGACCGCCGGATCTGAAAATTCAGTGTAGTGCACAAACGCCCTTACGCGGCACCGACCGCTCCAGACTGGCAATTTAATTGCCAGTTTTTGAGAATTTCATTTATAAGTTTTGTCACAGGAAAATGTTATTACGAGATTAATAGGAGACTTACAAGATAATGTGCACGGCAAATCTTAGATTAAAAAAAAAATGTCAGCAAAAAAAGTGCCTAACGATTCTATTTCACGTGGGAACCTAACAATTCTACTCTATAACTTTTTCCGTATATTTTGTGCAGAAAAACGATAAATCAACTCGCAATATTCTTTGACAGTAACAACAATAAATTCAGTGTAGTTTGTGCCAAAAGATTTGCCAACTTTTTTGTTTAAAAACCCTATCTTCAAATCTGTTACATAAGATTTCGCAATTTCATTCCCGTCACCGAAATTATAATACCACAAAAGGAAATAAGCGACGTTATAACGTTAATAATTCACAACAAGTTGCGATAAGAAATATGAAAATACGCAGAGTACTCCGGGGAGTAAACCCTCTGTAACGGTTAAGGTAGTTTTACACTATCAAAGGTGAACCAGAAAATAAGTTGATTGTTAGAAGTTAGAAGAAGTAGTAAGGATTTCAATAAAGACAGTAAATAAAAAAGATGAGGGATTAGAGTAGACAGCGAAACAGGCTGCTAAACGTTTGGGACAAAACGAAAGAAAGAAAGATAGGGTTATATACAATGAAGAGGACAAAATTGCAATGAAACAGTGAATAATAAAATCCTTTCCCTGGATTAGGTTTAGTCAGGAGCTCGGCAAAGAATTATAAGGCTGGGCATTCATAAAAAGTTGTGAAAAGAAAGACTAGCTACGTACCTCTGCAATTAATTATCTAAAATAATATATCGCTAACATGGAAAGAAGATCGTGAAAACCAAAATTCCGACTTTACAGGCAACACACAAAACTTGTAGGGCAACTTTGGTACCCTGCAAGTTTTGTGCGTTAATTATATAAGTGATTAAATACATTTTATTTCAATGTTGAACCTTTAGCTAGAGCTTGAAATTAAATTATTTTCACAAAATATTTTTTTTAATAAATTACTTAACAAATTTATTTATTTTTACACGTGCCTTATATAAATTATAAAAAACGATGATAATTATGTGTTATGCGATTAATCAGAAAGCGGTGAGTTAAATATTATACTATAAGTTCTAATGTTTTGTGGCAGTATTACATTAACCTCTTCGTACAAATCTTGCAAATACAATCTTACAAAATAATATATTTTAAATTGTATGTTATGTATGTACTAAGGAAGTCTATGTCATAAGCTGATTAATAAGGAGTGGTTACATAGTATTTACAATTATATTAACTTATTGTTGTTCTCCTCTTTATGTTCGATCATGTGGACCTTCCTTTATAGTCAATACTGCGTTCCAAATTCCTCTGTGGTCAAGTTATTGTTCGCAAAATTAAAGGCGAGAGTGAACATTGTTGTCACCTTGTAAGCCCGTGGGATGTGACATTCTTGAATAATATGGTTTCTTTTATTATAGTACAATCTATACTAATATTATAAATAGGTAAATATAATCTTAGGTAATCTTAGGAAATACTGATCTGATTATTTACAAAAACGCGCAAAAAAGGACGCGGGCTTTCTGGTAGTAGCCAAATTCCCGTGTCTCATGTCTTTTCGTGCCGACCGAACGACGGGTATCTGTTGAAAGCATGAAAGTGTTGCCGTACTCGATGTCCTGCATTGGTGAAGGTTACCTTCCCGCCTTGTCACCCTGTTGGTTACGATCGGCCTGGTTGCTTGGAGGGCTGGTAGTGAGGGAAGCTGAGGAGTCGGCCAGCGATGCTGGTAAGGGAATTTTCCATCTTGCACCCTGGTAGTGGGGCCGTCGGGGCCTGGTTGCCGCACACACAGTTCGGTGTGTGGGGTGACCGGGACCGGGCGGGGCTACTATTAGAGAGTGACTAAGAAACGGAATACCGGTGCCGGTGAAAGGGGCGGGTCGAGCGGGGGTAGCATGCGCGGGAAGTGAGTCCCTTTGGGGACCGTTACCACGCGTCGTTCCCCCGCAGTGAGGGACATCGTTGAGTTTTAGTAGGTAAGCCCCTCTGGGAGTTAGTCCGTAGGGGAGTTCCACATAGCCCGTGGAGCTCGCGCAGGGTGAAGCGGGTATGCGCAACGCATTTATCAGTGTAAAAAAAATGTAAGCCCGCCTTAAATATTTATGTTTGATAATAATAATAATAATTTATTTGCGTTTGAATAGGGTATACAAAAGAGATGTAAAAGGTAATACAATTATTGCCTATTCAGCCATTAACAATAGCATGCAAATGTAGTAAAAGAAGATACTATAAGCACTTATCAATCCACCCTAGGCTAACGTTCAGTTTCTATAGTCTAAGAACTCGTGCAACGAATAAAAGGAACGCTCAGCAAGCCAATTACATTACTCTCTCTTCAATCTAGTAAGAGGTGTATTCTTTATAGATTCTAGAATCTTATTAAATATTGTTTGACACTTCTAGTTTTCCTGGGATACACTTCATGAGATATTTTGTAATAATCAGGGTATCATTTGGTAAATTTCGCTGCTTCAAATATTATAAGCAAGGAAGAGGTAGAATACCAAGAAATTTAAACCATTGCTTACATGAATGAGACGTCGGGAGCGATACCACATATGGATCTTATGTATTTTTTCTGGGCAATAAATAGTCTTTGCGCATCTGTACCATTGCCCCCAATAATAATTGCATAACGTAAAATTGACTCCACAAAAGCGAAGTATGCTGTGAGAGACGTACTTCTTGTCGCTATTCTCAATAATTTAAATAATGCAAATAAGAAGCTATTTATCTTATTACAAACGATTTCTGCATGTTGTTTCCAATCTAGTTTCTTGTCAATAGTTATGCTTAAGAATCTAACGTTATCAGCTTCTTCAAGCGTGCATTTTTGGTATTTAATAATCAAGGTATTAGAAATTATATTATTAATATTCATAAAATCATCATCATCATCATCAGCCCTTTTATGTCACCACTGCAGGGGCTCAGGGCCTTCCTTACGGATTGTTAAGGAAGACATTCATAAAATATGTCTTGTTTATTGTCAGATTATGGAATTTAAGCCAGTTTGTTATGGTCATTATTGTATTATTTATGTCGTTTACGTGGTCAGAAATTTTCATATTAATATTAGTCGTCACTACCACTGATATATCATCAGCATATAAAATACTTTTATGCGTACTTACATTTGATAGGTCGTTAATATACACCAAAAATAAAAGAGGTCCAAGAACACTGCCTTGTGGAACTCCAATGTTTTTTACTTTTAATTCTGATTGCTACTTTCGATTTATGCCCTTTGCATCTTATTTAGTTATTTCAACAGATTGCATTCTATTTTGTAAATATGTTTTAATCCAATTTAAAGCTGTACCTCAGATACCATTGTTATATATATATTTTTAGAAGCTGTTCATGAGAAATGAAATCGAATGCCTTTGACATATCAAAGAACAGAGCTGTTGTATATTTACTTTTGTTAAAGCTTTGTAATATTTCGTTAATTAAGTCATAGGCTGCAAGTGTAGTCGAACTATTTTTTTGAAAGCCATGTTGATTATTTTTTAACACATTATATTTATTAAAAAACGATGTTAGTTTGTTATGTATAACTTTCTCATATATCTTTGATAAAACTGGTATCAGTGTAATGGGCCGATAATTTTTTTATATAGTTTTATCGCTTTTCTTATGTAAAGGTTTGACAATAGAGTGTTTTAATTTATTAGGAAATGTTCCCGTTTCCATTCACAAATTTATCAAAAATGATAAAATAGGGCATATTTTTATCATATATGTACATATATTATCATAACCTTCAGATTTTGTCAATGGGAGTAAGAAAGATTGAATCATTTAATATGTCATTTGAGTATTTAATTGTATTATTAATGTCATAATTATTAGTATCAAAATTTTTGGTAAAATTTATAAAATAATTATTAAAAATGTCTGAAATGTTTGAAAGATCATTAATAATATTACCATTAAATTCAATTTTGTCAATATAATTATAATGATGTGTCATATCAATTTCAGTTTGTATAACTTTCCATGTGGCTTTTGATATATTTTTACTTTTTACAAACTTCTCATTCGTATTTTTTTAGCTAAGAAAATGCATTTTTTCAAAGTTCTAGAGTATTCGTGATATTTGTGTTTGTTGTAATAGTTCTTTTTTTTATAATACTTATGTCTTAGTTTTCTATATATCTGACAACTTTTCTTCATTCCTTTTGAAATCCATCGCAGATTAGAACTATTACTAATTTTTAATTTTACAACAGGAAAGCAAAGCCGCCAGCCATAAAATATATTAAATGCTATTTGTATTATATTTATAGTATTTTAATTATATTTCTAAAGATCGAATAGGAAATTGTGGATTATGTCAATGGCGAAACGGTTTCAAATTAGATTGGCAACTGAAGTAATGTGAAACATTGTGGTCGGTCTAGCTGTCATATTGCTCTGGTTCAATCGAGCTGAATTAGAGGTGGATAAAGTTTTTCTATTAAATAGAAAAATGATTGTCGAAAACATCAACGGAACTCTTAGTATTGGTTTTCAATGTATTTATTAGCCGTAAAATTCTGTGATATAAGAAGTTTCATCCGCAACTTTGAATCTTTTCATGGTTCAACAACCTCAATATATGTACTATATCAATGCAACAACAGATTGTTTTGTTATGACTTTGGTTATCGCTATTATAATATAGCTGTATCTCTATATTTTTTTTTGTTTCAATATTTTTAGAGCGTGATTTAGCTGAGATTTAGTTACTGAATCAAATTTTTTGTTAAATTAATTTTCGGGTGTATTTAAGCAAAATAGCCAGCAAAAGCTATGAATATATATATTTGTAAAGTGCTAATTAAGCCCTTTCATATGATACCCTACACGGAATGATTGAAGATATTTTTTTTTTATTTTCTTACGTTATGCTCTCTAGGCTATCGCACGCAGACAACTAAGACGCTTCTAATGATAACTCATTTGTCTAGTTATAAATTATAGTTTAGAAGTTACAAGGGAACATACGATAATTCTTACATACATACCAAAAATCAAAACGCTCCTTTTTGTTTCGCCGTAGTCGGGTAAAAATACATAGTATAAATAGGTATATTAATAAAAAGTGAGTTATAGGAATCGTAACTAATGAAAAGTTGTAGTAACATAGTAGCAATCGTCCATATCATAGACAATAAAGAAAATCCTAAAGTTATGCTAAGAGTCACTCTCAGAATCTCAAGTTTTTTTTTTATAAGAAATTCATCGTGCTTCTCATAGTGAATAAAGATCTCATCGCCCTATGAATAAGTTTCAACTATCAAGCAATATTTACATAATCCAAGCGTTACATCTGTACAATGCCTCGATGCATTTAGAAATGCATGCAGCCATTGCTTATGCATGCGACGACGCTCGTTCCCTCGGGACTGCGGATGTCCACGACTGCATCGCGATATTATACCTCCTGCAGCGTAATGCTAGCCTGGTACTTTATTAAAACATTTATCATACGTTAATGGGCGCTGGGGAACATTGTAAATCTTACATTTGATTTTATAATGCCTCGACCTATGTTTCTTTTTATAGTAAATTTTTATAATAATTAGGTAGCACTTATCCTGCGACTTATTATAGTACCTTTATGTTATCCGTCTGTGAATTTTACTATATATATATAAGGTAGTTTTATATTGGTAAAATAATTATTAAAATAGATCCATTCGTTTTGAGTTTAACCATTATAAATAAAAAAAAAAGAAATATAATTTGATTAAAATATTTTCTTTGCAAATAAGTATTTTAGCGTGGGTTTTCAAGTAAAACAAAATTACTTTCCTTGAGCCCTTATATTTCCATCTCGCACACAGGAAAAAGATACACACAAACGGAAGTTACAAAACAAAATTAATTTCTACAGGAAGTAACAATTTAATCAACTTCACGATACCTTTCAGGCAGTGTAATTGGTCGGCATAAGAATATTGTACAGTAATGTTATACTGAAAAATAGTCTTCATGTGAATGCAAATATTATCAAATATAATAACGTTATCGGTCAATTTGGGCCAACAAAAAATGAACTCTCGAACCGCGAGACCATTAGTTTTGCAAACAGTGTAGGATTGTAGGCGATAATTTAGGGCGTCGTTCACACTTAAGGACACCAAAACGACGCTGTTTTTTTTTCTAACTCTTTTCCTGTAGCTATATTGTTTGATAAAGTGTTTGATCTACCATAATACAAAAATTGACGAACATACGTTGTATTGAGCAAAAATTTAACTTGCTCACGCTCCCGTGCCTATGTATACACGATATTTGCATATTTACGAGTATATACAAAAACATAGTAACCTATATTAAAGCGAAAGATACTCACAATATTAGTACAAGACACGGAATTAGATTATACTTACAGCATTCCATAATTAAAATGCTAAATACAAGCCCTTACTATATGTCAATTAAAATATACAATAAACCACAAAACTATATAAAAAAATAAACTAATTTCAAACTTTTCCAAAAGCACTAAAGTCCTTCCTTTTTCTCAAAATGCTACTATTCTATAAATGAGTACCAACATGCATGGAGTATATTGTATGTCATCTGCTCACTACAACAATTTAATTAAAAAAGAAAAGAGAAGAATTTAAAAACAAAATATTTTATTTCATTTATATAATTAAAACATGTTTAACTTAAAACTGTTTTTATGGACTTTCAACTGAAATTATTACACCTAAGTTCTGAAGGTGTTTATGTACCTATGTATTGTAACAACTTTATGTAAATTTTATTTGCAAACTAAGTGTACACTTAGTTTGCAAATCAAGTGTACACTTAGTTTGCAAATAAAATTTTGACTTAGACTTTGAAACGTCTTTTTGTCTCCACATCACCATAAAGTTGAGAAGTAGAAAATGTCTACGGAATTAAATCCGCAATTGTACATTTGTGCAAGAAGTATTAATAAATAAATTAAAGTATTTTTTTTGTATTTTATAAGTCATTTGCAGATGCAGGAGCTATTTAAATATTAGAATTAAAAACACACTTTATATAGATATACATAGAGCTACCTACTCTGAGTTTTCAATAGAGTACTTAAAACTGATCCCGCAAGACAATACGTCACGATGTTAATTGTTATGAGAATATTACTCCTTTAAGTTTTGTAGTCGTATAACATGAACTAATTGTTTTCAAAATGAGTTATTAAAGCTGTTACATTAAACCTTGCAGGTATAAACTAAATCCTTCTCAATAGTTTTATATCAAACTTTAGAACCGTTAAAATCAATAAATACTCTTTGGGTATTATTGAGGCTATCGCCAATTCAATAGATTTACATTTCTTAAAATAATGTGGTTTGTCAGCAAAATAGTAGAACTGTCGCCAAATAATATAAAAAAATAAAAATTTAAAGTGGTATTATGGTAGGTACGCTCCTGCTCCGGCTTTCTCGCGAGCAATTACTACTTAATTGAATGCAGAAGTTTCGGAACAAAAATCAAAGAGTAGTAACGCTGTAGTTTTCTGCAGACAAGCCACTTCTTTGTTCCCGTTGCATAATTATAAGCGCTGTTATTAAACAACTAGTTAGTTATTTATATTTTCATTAAGGGACATAATTAGGATACAGTACATACACAAATAGTATGTATCCACAGCTTATAACAAAACGCGCTTTTACTTACAAGTTAGATGCAAAATTAAAATAAAACATGATCCTATATCTATTTATTTTCATTAGTTATGTAAGTGTCGTATTAAAAGTTTGCTTCACCTAAATAGAACTGGTTTCTATTCTATTTAGTTGAAAACTCTGTAACTATAGATACTGTATAAATTTTATACCCATGCAAATCCACTTTTAACTTTGATTATTTATAACTTAATAGCCGGATGACCGAGCTTTGGTTGTTTTTTTTTTGATAAATGAATCCCAGCTAGATGAATTTATAACTCCCGAAACCGATTGCATACTAAATTTCGTGAAAATCGTTGATGTATGTCAGAAGTATTATTTTTATATCATCTGCAAATAAAGGTAAGTA
This sequence comes from Diatraea saccharalis, assembly GCA_918026875.4. Taxonomy (NCBI): domain Eukaryota; kingdom Metazoa; phylum Arthropoda; class Insecta; order Lepidoptera; family Crambidae; genus Diatraea; species Diatraea saccharalis. The sequence goes on from OU893336.1 coordinate 4,368,497, forward strand.
AAAAGTCTCCTACTCCTATTATATATCTGTAACGATTCATCTTTATTCTTTGACAAAGTCATTACTTAGCTATTATGAACTTTTAATAAAGATCGTAACACTTTGAGTTATAATAAATGAAAACGTATTATGAGCTTATTCAAAATGTGATAAAGTTTGAGAAAACTAATCAAATTCTAGATGTTAAGTTTCTATATTCAGACATATCGTGATAACGTTTCTGTGTCGACACAGACACTGCGTTTGAAGTGCTCCTACAGACACTCGTCCACTTTCTTTGTTCTTGTGAACTTCTGTGAATAATTCAACAGCGAAGGTTCCGTAAGTTTCAAGATGTTTGTTTGAAACTAAGTGTACAACTTCACGATCACACATTACCATGTGGTCAACTCGATAAACCTTTTATCGTATATTTGGAATATCTTAATGGGTTTAAAAACATTAACTCTCATAAAAGCGAATAGCTGTGAAACCGATACCTTTATATTGCTCAGCAGGGTAAAACTGAATTGGTAGTCCATTTAAAAAACATGATCAATTTAAATTATTCTATTTTGTCTCAAAATTTTTGATATGAAATGTAACATAAAAAAATCTTCAAGACTTATTCGTCTATAAAAAAATCTTCGTAATAATATGAGCGACGCTTAATCATGTTTATGTGTTTAATGTTTGTCTGGTCACCCGTCTGAAATCTGGCATATACAAAGTTGCTCACCCACGGCAATCGTAGACCGTACTCACCATCGAGTTCGTCTTTTCCTGCAATTATACTCGTACTATAAAATAATAAATAACACTCAAAAAAATTTTAAACAGTTATAATATAGCTATCGCCATAAAATAAGCTTCTTGTTTCAACTTTTTAGAGCATAATTTAGCTGTAGTCGGGTTTTAGTTTTGAACTTATTTTTTATTTAATATTTAATATAAAGTCTATGGCGTTCAAAGGGGGAAGCCTATGTTCAGCAGTGGACGTCTTCCGGCTGATGATGATGATGATGATGATGATGATAAAGTCTATAGCATACGGGAAACAAGACGCTTCTAATGATACCTCATTTGTCCAGTTACAATGAATACTTTCGAAGTTATAAGGGAACAGATGAACATTCTGACATACATACACAAATACCTTATGATTTCTTAGGGTTATCCCTCATTTTCGCTTCGTCGTAGTCGGGTAAATAGAATTACTAACCGGATATCCAAGTGCCGTTCCATCTGATCGGCACCAAGTCTTCAGTGAGGAGGTCCTGTATCTTCAGCCGGCGACCTTTCACCCGTGGCCCCTCGTCCGGTGGAGTGAGCAGCACCACTGACGTCACGATGAGCGCCAGCACCGCCACTATCACAAGTAGCGCGATGAGGATCCCACGCCAGTTGCGCTGATTAGGACCGCCTACCACCAACTTCTGGAACGAAGGACTATGGTTAGATTTGTGTTTGTACCATCTTAACTACTGAAATGTTGGTATACCACTAGTACAAGGAAAAAATTGCCTCAAATGTTGTACCATTCTTTTTTTCGAAAATTTATCCCAATTACGTTATTGTTAAAATTATAATTATATGCAATCGGGTCTTGTTCGTGCATTTTTTAAAACAATTAATTTACCTCGACGTTTCGGCTACGTTACAGCAGCCGTGGTCACGAGGAGACTGGAGAACTGGCGGGTGTCGTCTTCTGATTTTAGTTGAGGGTAATCCGGTAATAATGTTTTTAACTGATTTTCAGATGTACCCTCCACTTGATTTTATTATACGTAAAGGTGGCGACACACTGCACTTACGGTATCCGAGAATATTGTTCGTGGTTGTTTGCGATCGCGACACTTATACATTTTTATAACCGGATTCCACGTTGGTGAGAGTTTATATCCACTTTCCCGGTTGAAATTGTTGTGTTTTTTGATTTCAACCGCTTCACGAACAATCCTTGGATAGTAATGTCGTTCAGTGGAAAGGACATGAGGTGTATGTAACTCGATCCAGTGGTTTGATCCAGATGATAATAAGTGCTCTGCAATCGCGGACTTCTCCACTTGTCGATTTTTGACCGCTGCTATGTGTTCTCTTACACGTTCGGCGATAGTCCGCTTCGTTTGTCCGATATATGAACTACCGCAGCTGCAGTCAATTTTATAAACGCCAGGTTTTTGGTAAGGAATACTATTCTTTGGTGATCGCAATTGGTCATGGGATGGGTGACCAAAAATTAATATCTCGAGCTACTCCGTGTTTTGGAAGGTACATCAAGTCTGGCGTCATTTGCAGTCGTTGATAACCTCCAATCCTTATTTTGCCAGCTTGGAGGGTGATGTCCCATCAGCCTTAATCTGGATGGTAAGGAGGACCTGAGCCCCTGCAGTGGGGACCAAACAGGGCTGACGATGAACGTTATTGTTGTTCGTTATGAGCATTGTTCCTAGATTAATACCTGCGTAAAAGCGTCTTACTCTCTAAAGGTCTTAATACACTTACACGGCAGAGCACCAATCCGGCAATTTACTTGCCATTTAAATTTGAGCATTAAATCTTATGTCACATAATATACCTATATCGTAATGTCAATAATAATAATATCAGTTCTCATATTAAACAAAAAACTACAACACTAGACTTACAAAAAATCGTTTAGACACCTTTGAGTGCGCTTCTATATGATCCCAAGCGATACCTTAACTTCATCAATAAGATTTAAATCAATTTAGTTCAGGGGTCTCTCTGGCCGTGATTCTAGTCATAGGATACGACATCTTAGCGACATTATGAAGATATTTCGTTTCATTTTACTACTTTGCTTTGTCTTTTGGTGGATACATTTTAGATAAATTACTAAGTTGATAACACTGCTGTCAAATCCATAATCATCACACTTTATTGTTCGTTCGTCGTTACTAAAGTACATATCAAAGTAGTAACATATAACGAAATATCAATAAAACATCGATACATGTCGTATCCTGAGGCTAGAATCATGGCTAGAATGTGATAAAATGTTGCAGCTATTTTTGGTAGACAATTTCTTTTATTGTTACTATATTATAATAGTTTTTTTTTTTAATATTGTTCATATTGATTTGGTATGACGCATGTTTTTTTTATAAATGTCGTGACTTTGTCTTTTATAGTGGCCCTTTAAAACTTAAGCTCTTTCCGTAAGTGAATCAAAACAAGACCATTAGCATATCACGAATGGCGGTGAATAAATCACCACAAAAAGCCAACTCTACCAAACCACTAACTCATTGTGTTACCCTTTTTTCCAACGCGCATTGTTAACCAAGGTATGATGAATTGACCGTTACCCGCACGCGGCGCTCGTTTCAGTCCCAAAGTTCAATATATGGGTTAATGTTATATATTGCTAAGAGAACACAGTAGATACGATATGTTTTATAGACTTATGTTATTAGGATTCCGTACCTCAAATAGAAAAAAAAACATAACCCTTATGGAAACACTATATAGTCTGTCTATCTTTATTTCAGGAACCCGCAGAGATGTCTTTTATATAATGTGTAATAAATAATGCCACTATTTTTTATCTAATTATATCATCTTTTTTATTATAATCTTATATTAATAATATAAAGAGCAAAGATTTGTTTGTTTACATTGAATAGGCTCCTAAACCACTGGATCGATTTTAAAAATTCTTTCACCTACGGGTGCTTCAACATAAAGGCAATTAGCAATCCCGGCGTAGTCCGGGAACATAGCTTTACACACCACACCACACACCAGCCCTTTTACGTCCCCACTGCAGGGGCTCAGGCCTTCCTTATGGATGGTTAAGGAGGATGGGCCATGACCCTCCACGCTGGCCCAATGCGGATTGGAGGGTATTAACGACTGCAAATGCAGTCGGGACCAACGGCTTAACGTGCCTTCCGAAGCACGGAGCAGCTCGAGATAATAATTTTTTGGTCACCCATCCCGTGACCGACCCTTGCGAAAGTTGCTTAACGACTACGATCGCGGGCCGCGGCGCTTATCCACTACGCCACCGAGCTACTCGACCGAGAGTAACATAGCTTTAATAATACCATATTTAATTAGAAAATACATCACTACTGACGTAATAACAGTGGCCAAAGTTATTCTTACTACACTATGTTTCTTTATTTGCCAATAGGATTTTTCAGAATCATTTTTCAGCTTTATTAGTAACAATATTCGGTATCGTATGTCAAAGGTTATATAACAGATATATAATAGCGAGTCAGATTTATAACCTCCTTTATTGTAATCACTTAAAAATAAATGTGGAACGCGCACAATTAAAGTTCTCTCGCGGTAAATTTAATCCTTAAATAAGGATCTTAAGCTCCGTAAACCAGAGACAAAGAGTCGTCAATCACCGGACAAGATACAAGCGAGCCGTGTAACAGATCGTCCGGCTCTGACCGGCCAGATTACGGGAATAATCCATCGGCTAAGTCCCCAACCGCAAAAACTCAAGCCATCGCTCAAATAAAGGTTACGTTACGACTTTATGACCATATAAGGCTGTTTTATAAGAAATATATTCAGTAGTTTTGTATTCGTAATTTTCTCTAGAAGAATTGAATTGTTTATATTTCATTTATATTGAACTTATAAAAAAGTTTTATTGAAAAATAAAAATTGTGATAAATTTCTTAAAACTTGAATTCATTTTTAACTGACTTCAAATAAGATTATCGATTTGATCTGTATTTATGCAATTTCTATGGAATGGCGTTATATTCATGGTATATTCTAAGACATGAGGATACTCCTTGGAGGGAGGGAACAATTATGTTTCGCCCCTAGATATTATATTATAAGTATAAATATCAATTATGTAGATATATAGCTTATAAAGACATCATAATAGAGATACAATTATAATAATTAATATCTATATTAATAGATTTACAGCGGTGTCACAGCATACAGTTTAAATTAAAAAACCATTTATTACTATTAGAAACCGATTTCCTTTAATTAAACCTATGTGCTCTGACAGCGCTGCGCTCGACGTCAAGTTCAAGTCTGTTTTTATAACAGAATAGCGCTGCTGTAATTGCAGAAGTTAATAGCTTTCGCACTGGAATATCATGGGATGGGTGATTATAATCATTTTTTCATTATTTTTTTAGCTACATAAAATCCCAATATATATACAAAGTAATATTATAAAGAGTAAAGATTTGATTGTGAGTATGTGTGAAACTACCAGACCCATTTTAAAAATTCTTTCACCTACGGGAAGCTACATCATACGCATACAGATGAAATATACTATAATTTACGAGGGCTAAGTCCCTGATAAACAGCCAGTGTAAATATAATTAAAAATCAAATAATAAAAAATATACTGATCAACATAAAGAGAACTTAAGTGTAGACGTAATAAGGCTGTATGACCCATTAAGTTAACAGGCTCTCTCGCTAACGGCCATCGGCTTTATTAAGGGTCCTCTCGAGCCTCAATCTAAGCATTCGGTTCGGAAATATTATGACGCCACGCCAAAAGTCAACAAAGATATTTTCGTGAATGAAAATTGAAGTACGGTATGAAAAAGCAGCATATTACATTAACGGCAGATTAATCTTATTTTCACGTATACACAACATCATGTAAAGTAAGTACAAAATATTATATTATATATGACGTCAAGCTACCTACTTCAAGAAGTAATAAAGGTTTTATTTCATTGAAGCTCTAAGGAGCGAGGCGCTTGACGTCGATTTGGAGGCTATTTATTGAACAGAATAGCGTAGCCGTAGAAGTTTTATATGCGAAGACCAAGGGCAGAAATGATAATGTACCTAAAACATTACCAATCACTTTATGGTAACCTGTTTTCAAGTGACTCCATCCGCGTAAATTATAGCTTTTGTCACCCATGTGTGATGTAGTTTCCCGTAAGTAAAATAATTTAAAAAATAAAAATCGTCTTCAAGTCCAGATCCAAATAGTGTAGAAGATATGTGAATAGAGCTTAAGTATTCACAAGTAAAACTCTAATTCTTTTAAGAAAGAATTCATTGCTGTTTTGTAACTAATATGAAAGGGAGATTTATCCTAAATATAATCGGATCATCTATAGAAAATGTTTAGAATCAAGCTTCGATGGTTCGGTTCAAACGATCGTCGGCGGGCAATTGATCATTTCGACGTGACACCGCGCGTTATTACATAAACGTGACGTTGTCGAATATGCGCATAGTCACATATCTGCTGTGGGCCTTTTGTACCACTATCGGTAATACGAGTTTCAAAATTTATTTACACAATATCTAAGCTTTCGGGTTAATTCTATGTTGTAGTCTATCTCTAATAAAAATCTTTTGGCATACACTTATAAAGCATTACAAAACTCATTTTGATAGTCGATAACATTTTTAAGCACATATATTATATGCATAATAATGAAATATAGACCCATCAGAAATTTAACGGTTAGAATAATCTTAGTTTCATATTGAATGTATGTATAAAATGAAGATACGATATTGGACCTAGTTCGATTCCTTTATTCACCTTTCCTGCTCAAAAAAAAAGAAAAACGTTAATGATAGGTCATGGATGGTCTAGGACAGAGGTTCCCAAACAATTTTTTCTCGTAGACCATTTAAAAAAAAACTGGTTTCTGTGAACCCCCTGCTGCTACATTTTTACCATATTCGCAAAATTCGTCCTAACCCCTATTTTTATTTCACGCCTTCGTAGACCCCCGTTGAAGCCCTCGTGGACCCCTGGGGGTCCACCTAGACCACTTAGGGAATCACTGGTCTAGGATAATCATCAAATAATTAATATTTAGGGCAGCCAAAAACTTTTGGCTTAGCGGCTAGCACGTTCGAAGTGCAAAGCGGAGGTTAAATAGCCATCACAGATCTGGTCACAGGATGATAGGCTGAAAATTTATTATGTTTAGCTCCTCCGTGCTTTGGCAGCAAGTTGGCGTCAGCTACATTTGGAGTAGTTAACACCAAGCATACTAAACTGGGCCCACTTCATAACACGTAATTACTTTTGTCTTTCTATCTTTTAAATCTATCGACAGTGAGTGAAGTCGAGTGAAACGAGTCCATTAAAATTTACATTAGTTATACCAATACGAAATTTTGAAATGTAAAACTTTAATTAAAGCTTAAATTCGGCATTTAACTTGGAAGTTTGTGCAACTGTATATACCTAAGTCTAAATAAAACCTTTTAAAAGTGTACTGAATGCCTGAAATAATCCGCTGCACAAACTTGAATAAATAAACATTTTGTTCAAACGAAACGACAGAAGACAGATCGACTATCTCAATTTCATATTCGTGTCGTTTCCGACGGATCATTGTGTGATCAATTTAGGAAATTACTTTTCATAAATTACAGCGTTGCTGTTTCAAAACAAAAATGTAGGTTATAAACAGTCAATAGAAGTTATGAAAAAACTGTCAATTGATTTAAGCCTTAACCTGTTAAACGTTAAGCTCTAAATTGATTGTGGAGATGTTTGGTGAACCTGAAGGGCTGTTGTGTTGTGTCTTTGATTAAAACAAGAAGGGAAGATACGGCACAATACCTCGTAAATGACTCCCAAGACGTGAAACGGAATATTATATGCATGATTTTCTTTTAACACGTGAATACATTCTCTCCAGTTCAAATACCTAAATGGAATTTGCAAGAACGAAAAAAATATTGCATTTATTTATATACATTTAAAATTTTGATTAGACAGAGTTAGCCTTTACTGACTTCATTTAATTAAAGAACTTTAAAATGTAGTGAAATCAAATCTACAAAGAGTATACAGATATGAAAAAGCTTAATCTATGTACAAAAAGGATATTATTAACACTTATAATTAAAATAAAAATGAAAGTTTGCCTTTATTAATTAAAATTATCCAACACACGACAATCAAAGCGAATAGATAGGTAACCTTCATTCAGTACTCGAAAGCTTATTGTGAGACGTGACGTGAGGTGAAAAGGCCTCTGGGATTTCTATAAGGGAAAACACGAGTTCACTATTCCGAAAGCAGCAAGTGACAATTCGAATAAAAGTTCTCTCAAAATTTATAAAATACTAGCAAATGTCCCACGACTTCGCATACGTATCCTATGTCCGTATAATTTTTTTTAAAAATAGGTCCAGTAGTCAAAACTTTTCTCTTAATAATATTTATTATATAGATATCAAATTCAGTAAATTTGGTTCGCAGATAAATTTCATAATATTATTGTTACTATCCCACTCAAATAATAGTCCTCGCTGTTTGTCTGTCCACCGTGGCTGTATTTTTAACAGACTTAGAAAAGGAGGAGAATTTTAATGGTCGGTGCTGATCTGAGGGTAGATTTTATTGTTTCTTTGTCTCAGGGGTCTAGTCTAAGTCAACCTTCGTTGTGTCAGTGTTAATATGGGGGCTTTTTTCGTCATCTGAGACATTTCTCTTATACAATCACATTTATTAATGTTTCTAAAATTTAAAAACTTATTTCTTTTCACTTAAAGCTCGAACAGCTATATCATAGAATAGGCAGACGTACAAATACGTACTAATACTTTTACCAGTGAAGTCAACCGCAGCGCAACAAGAATAAGATTCACATGAAAAGTCAAAATTGTACACACACATTTATAGATGCTGTACTTAGGGAAATCTCAGTAGGTAAATAAAGAACATCCGTTCACATATTTTGCGGCAGGAAATGTCACGGTTTCGTTTCTTGCACCATTTCACAAATCGCCTCGAGCTACGCCATTGTTGACATAAACATTCGGTACTGGCGAAAACATCCTGCCACAGAGCTACGTATGATTTAGTACCGCGTCTTTGCCCTAATATATGTTTGGTACGTGATCTGAACCAATATGTGGGACAGATTTGATGTATCGCATACCAACGTTGATACACAATATCGAGACTTTTGTTATAATTAGTTGTTTATTGCTTGAATTGAATATTTTTATACTGTTCAATGTGTTGGTAGTCAAGTATATATATAGCATATTCAATACTTATAATGTAGATGAAATTTATGTCATCGACGTTATATACAAAATTACTTAGGCTATAATTTACGCAGTCGAAGACGTGGCTAATAGCTAGTTTTTTTATATATATACCATACTTATTTGAAATCCGTTCATATAAGATAGTAGTGTAGCATGTCTATAGAAGATTAAATATCGTCAATTGATAGTCTATAATAATAATATTACAGAGGAAAGATTTCATTGTTTGTTTGCAATAAATGGCTATGAAACGATTTTACGTATTCTTTCACCGATAGTGAACTATGTCACGGATACTTTACACGGATGTTTATGCGGTTGAAGCCACGAGAAAACAGCTAGTTCTATAAATTTTCTTATGTATAGTCGCAACAATACTTTATAATTTACAATAGTTTTCAAGGCCATAATTGTAACACGTCGATATTCTATCGATTTCGTAACAACACTAATACCTATATTCATAACAGCTTTTGAAGACTCGATCATCCAATATTTGAAGTTATTGCTTTTCATATTTAACAGCTTTTCTTGTTTTATGCGACTTATGTAACTCAGAATTTTATCCGAATAAGTTCTTTACGCATAAATAAATGATGTACGCACCTTCATAAAATATTCTGATGAATATAATTTACGTGCCCTATTCGGTTCTAAATAATATGGAATCTTTTGAAACAGACGAATCTCCTTATTGCCTTATATAATGATTACACAATTATAGTCCAGTTGAGAAAAAAATACACTATTTAAGGCAATAAGCAGGTTCATCTGTTTCAATACATTTCATCAGCAAACATAGAATGACAAACTCAAGAATTGCTTTGTATACATCAAAAGATACATACACTTGCAAAGATGTTATTTTGCTGTAGATAAAACGTTTCACAGTTTTTTTATACTACGTGTGGTAATAAATTAGTCGGTTTCTCTTCCTCTGATTCGATCCAGAAAGTTTAACATACCAACGTAGTTGACTTTCGGTCAGTTTCACAAACGTTAATTAAGGTTTAATGACGCCTTTACGCTCTAATGAAAGTCAAATTTGTATGTATAAGAAAGTAGTGAATGTTGAAATGAAGGCTGACTGATACGAATGGAAGAAGACTAAATATTGCGCAGACAAGAAGTAAAATAATTGACCTGATATATCCTAATAGCAAGCATGGTCTTCAGCGTGTATTGTTAGGTCTGTAGTAAAACTATTTCTTGAAAAAAAAAACAGTAATTACAATTTTATAACTCTATGGTAAATCGAAACAATCTCAAAATCGGGCAATTTTCTTTCAGTATTAGCACGAAACGTAAGGCATAGAGATGTGGAAACAAGTAGCAGTTCTAATGACAGTCATGTCTGTGTACTGTGCCAAAGGCAAGTTGGCTACAGATGAAGACGCAGAAGATTCTGGTAATATTTTAATTCATTCAGTTTGTATACTTCATTGATGTTGAATTAAGACTTACAAAATTTTGATGCTACTCGTACCAATTATTGATATGACACCCTAAAAACCTAATTCTAATTCTCCGAAAACGAAATATCCTGCACAGAAAATCTTTATAATTATGATTTTAACAAAATAATAGTTTTTTTTCACAATTGCTTTAAATCTTACGAGGAAAAATAGAACAGACCTTTAGGTGTCATGTTAAATCGAATGACAGATTAGAAACCAAATCAAATAGCACAAAATTTTTAAGTTCAACTAATTGTACGTTATAATTTATTCATTTGCCACAAACATGGTTAATAAGATAGCAGAGAAAATTTTTGATATCATGTTTTACTTATTACTAAGCATGCAAATCTATATAGTCTTTTTATTTAACTATTATTGAATTTTCAATGTCTATATGTAAAATATAGAACTCTATGTTAGATAATTATAATTTCAAGTGTCAGGATTTAATATCAGATGCATATTGTTAACATGATAATAATAAATCACAATTTAAGTATATTTTTTGTCAAAAAATCCTTAATATCATAAAAGTTTTCTGTCAGCAGCTATTTATATAAACATTTTTTTAAAATTTAGTAATATTTAATGATTGATAATATTTTACAATTTAATGCACATGGTAAAACAGCTTTTAGAGTACTGCATTATTTAAGGTATTTTATGTAGTAAACTCGCACTAACACGCCCTTACAAACGGCTTAGGGTTCTGCATAATAAACACACATACCTCATATAGAGGTATATAAAGCGATGGCAGAGTCAGTTGATTTTGGACCTTCAGAAATATAGTTGAAAATCGACTGCATATATTTGACAGATTGTTGACACAATGGATGTTCAAATCAAATCCCTTAATTAGAATTAAGGGGCTCAATAGTGCAGTAATTAATGCATTTACTCTGTGATATGGTTGTTAAGCAACTTTCGCAAAGGCCGTCCGTAGGATTTGTGATCAAAAAATATAATCTCGTGCTCCTCCTTACTTCGAAAGGTACTGCAGTCGTTAACGCCCACCAATCCGCACTGAGCACGCGTCATGGTCCATTGTTCCTATTTGCCATTTGCCGTAATTCGATTCCACCTATAGAGAAGGCCTGTGTCCATGCAGTGGGGACTGTTGATGATGAATGCATGTAGCAATTAATGTATCGTAAGCCATGACTTGCAGTGAACCCTGACTTAGACGACTTGGACAGTAGCGAGCGGGTTGGCGCGTCAGTCACACAAATAGTCCAGCACTCATACGCTGCATCCCTGATGAAGAACGACACATACGTCTGCAGCGCTATAGTGTTAAACACCAACTGGTTACTGTCATCGTCAAAGTGCTTTGACTCGTGAGTATGAATTTCGGACTATATCTTAGCAGAGGGGTCTAAAATAATAAATGTGGGTTCAAATGTAGCGGAATATTTCTTTAATTTCTTTTATTTCTTAAATTAAGCGATTATATCCGCTAATAAAGTATACTTTTTTATTGCATGATTTTGGAGGACTTAAAATGTAAATAATTACAGGCAATATTTGCTTTACTTAAGAAAGGAATTATTAATGAGTAACCTTTGCTATGATACTCTCAAAGTACTGAGACAACTAGCAAATGCGACTTTCTTATACAAGGGTACTTGAGAGCTCCCATAAATAATTCCATTGAGTAGTCTCATCCCAACATGATGGAAGCAAAGCGTATACAATGGAAAGAAATCCACTACTTTGAACATATTTCGCCGTAATATACTGATATATGTAACTTGTCAATCCTTCACTTATTGGTACCATATTAATGAATTTTAATTAATGTATTGTTGGTTATGAGTTCGTTACATAATGCATTTTTTTTACATTCACATTTTTTTTAAATAGATGTATTTAGCATGACGAACTCGGGAACGTTTTGTCTACATCAGTTTCGACCCAAGAAAGTGACATTTGAGTGTAGACAAAGTGTTTTTCGAGTTTGTACTATGCGTGCTGGATATACGTGAAAATAAATCGCTAATATTCTTTTACAACTTTTTTATCTTTAATGCATGGGCTATTCAAACAAGATAAAATCAGTAGTAAACAGAACAGTGATCGATTCGGATGAGATAATATTTTTCTCTTATTGATCCATTAATTCATAAAAAAATAAAGTTTCGACTATAAGGCATAAGAAGTAACTTTCTTCCAGTTAGTTAGGCGTTAATAATTAGTCTTCTTAGTCGTGTATTCTTGACATAAGCGGTCATGGTAAATTCGAAGTCGAGTCCTGTGACATCTTGTGTCGCTATGTGGCATGATTTTTGGCGAGATGAGCTTAATTGTAAATACTGGAGTGAGTTACAAACGTCTTTTACTCTCGAATTTTCCCTGCACCACCTATTGTTCTGCTTGATATGAAACTCTTTCAGGATCGTCGCAAACTTTCGTTTTAATATTTTCGTAGTCATTACGACGTTTCGGATTCTTTGTTCACTAAACTGAGTTGTTTGTCATCTTAAGGTAAGTGCATATTTGACGGAAAGAACGATCGTGTATAACCGTATAGCAACAGAACCACTCAGCACTTACAAATAATATAATATGACAATTAATCTTGCACACTCGACGTATCATCTGTCACGTACTAACGCATACTTCCGTTTAAATTATTAAGTGATCTTTCGTCAATGCTGTACTGATCGTTACTCTTAAATGTTATAATGATAATAATTTGTAAAGTGACTAACTGTCATTTCCTTTTAAAACTCCCTTTTATCTACCTAATTATTAAAACTGACAATTTCCAACCTTTCAAACTCAATATAACTAACTCTATATAGACTCAAACAAATTAACCCTCAGAAGGTTTTCAGAACAAAAACTGACCCGCACCTTTGTGCGGCCCTGTAAACGGACTTGGAGAATTGATTAACCCGACAGGGCCGCATTCAAGAATTTGGGTCAAAAGCAAAATGAATCAACTCTTTTATCCGGAAGAATTGAAAAGGGGAACTGCCATTTTCCAGCCCTTTTAACTCTAAATCACCAAGCTTCCAATCAAAAATTCAATATTTGTACTTGGTGTTCCTAAATTAAAACCTAAGTGGGTATGACAAACGGTATATTTCATTATTTATCAAAGAATTCGCTGTATCTCTCTCTCTGTGTGTGTGCTGTGTATCTAGAATAACATTCGTATCATAAGTTTTCTTTTATCTACGGTCCTCTTTCTCCCTAGTTATCAATGACGATTGGATTATACTAATACTTTTTCTTCCCCACTCCCAAATAAAGTCAACAAGCTTTAATTTTTCATAATAAATAAAAGACAATGAAGTTATCCACATTTATTGTAACAATACGAACCCCGTAGACGAACATTCTTTTCCTATTTGAACTTACATATTGTCTCAGGTTTATGTGTTTTGGGGTGGTACTTTATCTCAGATACTCTATAATATGGAGGTTTTAGTTATTCATCTTGGAATTGGAGCAATGTATGTGACGTTGTCTATATTTATTATTTAGTAAATGTCCACAATATCCACATGATTCTACCATATTGTTTTGATCTTTAACTGTTCTTATCGCCATGATAAACATATGTATTATCAGCAATGTGAACAGAATGTGAACATAAAATCTTATAGTGAGAAAAACCAGTTACAAAGTCAGCAAATTCTGTTTCTCCTCTCTATTACGTTTGATACCGGATTGCCACACTATTAAAAAGTTGAATAAAATCAAGCCAAAAATAAGCGAATTCCAGATGCCTGTTGGACTTTGGTAATAATATCCTAAAGCCGTCAAATTCTGGGCATTAAATACACAGAAATCAATCATTCATTTATCTTTCCATAACTTTCAGTCAATATGCATTTATCTTCACGACGAGTATATCAATAAAGAGGCACATAAGCACACGAAAGTGCACCTAAAATCCAAGACCGTAAGATATCAATTTCAAGTTTATCGTTGGCAGCTTTTATTTTATGCGAGCAATATTTGCTCATTCGTCTCATTTTCAAGTTTGAAAGTTTAATACCAAGTTGCTTAACAGTTAGTTCATAACATTCTTCAACTTTTTTACACTTAAAGTTTATGGACTTATCGTTTATTATAATAAAAAGTTGAAATTTACCTTTGCAGAAGACTTTACTAATTGAATCGCTTAGTTTAGTTCCTGCTAGAATTAGTTAGTAAAGACAGTTTTTAAAATTAAATAATGAAAAACTCGTTTAACCTTTGACATACATAAAGAAAGGAAAGTAGATAAAACCTTAATATCTCGAGACTCGAGCATAAGACCGAGAGTAAGTTCATTTTGAATAAGAAAGCTCAAATTGGAGCTAGTGCTGATTGGTGGGTATTAACAATTGCATAAGCTGGAGGCACCAACACCTTAACATCCATTTCGTGGCACATAGGAGCTTGAATTAATCAATTTTAGTCGCCCATCCTAAGGCCAACCCTTATGAAACCTAACATGTTAAGCTCCTTGCTAATTAATTTGAACTAAAACTTCAACATAGATTAACCACAAATAGGTCAGGTGGTCACTCCCTTGAGTCCTTCGTCTAAATATCGAATAATTAATGACCCACAGTTCATCCCATAAGATTTAAGTTAGCGCATCCAGTCATAACCGCACTTTTTGCCGACAGGGACGTCATCTCCTCGTACGTGACCCACAAAAAGCTCGGCAATTTCACCATCCGAGTGGGCAGCTCATACAATAACAAAGGAGGATCGCTTTACAAGGTAAAAAAATATTATGTGATATGTTACAATGACACAATTATGACAAATGGGGCGTAAATAGACAAGTCGTTTTGTCAAACCAAACATTTTTTTCTGGGTAATATTTTTATCTCTATGATGATTGGGAAATTAGGAACTTTTTCTAATTGTAAAAGAAAGAAAACAACAAAAAGGGTTCTATACAGTACAAACAAACAACTAAATGTTCTCTCTTTTTAATTATATAATAAATTCAATTTACACTCCCTCCCATAAACAATTTACAGCATGATTACTTACAATAAACCATATAATGATTATATTACAAAGAAATAACAACTAATAAAAGTTCTATGGTGTGTGTTGCTGGCCTCAACTCAGTATAAGCAGTAAGCAAAACCCACTGCGCTAGTATTCTGCTGAGGTCTGCAGTAACAACACGGACTATTTACAAGAGATAAAAACATTATCCAGATTAAAAAACTAAGAAGCTTGCTGGTATTCTGAAACAACGATACCACCACAATCAAATCTAAAACAATATTGGAACTCTAATTTCTACATTGACCTGACATTGAACCAAGGTCAAAAAAGCTTAATTGCCACTCGACCACGGAGATTGGTTTAAATGAGTTTATGATATAAATCATAATCATATTGAATGACAAACAAAATATGACCTGCTTGTAAAAAAATATAGTGCGCAACATTCATCACTTGACAGCGAAAACAAAGCTATTATCATTCATATCAGAAGTTCTCTCAGTGCCGTGTTTTCATGTTACACCCATAAATTCGCCAGACTAAACAACATGTCTGCTGGCATTTGGCTATTTCTAATTCTATCACTCTGTTTCCACAATTTATTATGACTCAATATAACGTTATAAAACTTTTTGTTTACCTAATAAGCTAATAAAAGTTTCAGTAGATGAATAAACATTAATAAGCAAAAGAAAATAAACTCGTATTGAAATAATGAAAGATTTTAGACTGTTGTACGATTGCCGAATATGAGAGAAGGGAGTAGAGATAAAAAAACTAAAAGCACATTCAAAAAACAAATCATCAGTTAAGTTTTCAATTTGTTAACCGCTCGTTGTAGTCGTTTAGATTTTTTACAAGCTTTTATTTAACTTGCAGTGCACGTATTAGTCAGTTGCAGTGTACATTTTCTATTTTTATTTTTGAAAATTTATCAACTGAAAGTCCTCATCTGATTCAGTCGAAATTTTGCGTTCATACTTCAATAAGATAACATATATTGTTATCTAATTGACATCATTTAAATTATTAAAATCGCGCCCAGAGTCTACATATCCACTTCATGGTTAATTATACCTATAACTATTAAAATGACCCAGTTTCTTTAATTTGAATTGCAGATAAAGATGATGATAAACAACTTTGACATGAAGGTGTCTGCTATCAAGCTTCAGACGCCACTGGTTTATGGATCACGAATTGGACCGATACATCTGCCTGCAACTGATGATGATCCTACCTTGGGGTATCTAGCCTCTATAATAGCATGGACGCCCAGTGGGGTAAGATTTGATTAAAGCGTTATTTATGGCCCCTGTAACTATAAAAAAAACAACGTTTAGCTAACTTTGTTAAAAGAAATAAAGAGATACTTGTGGTTCCAAACTTCAACTTTAAAAAACGAGATGATCATCTCTGCGTAGTCAACAAAAACATGCATATTATGATTCAATCTAATGATTCCATACGACCCTATTATATATATCTAATATATGTCTACAAGTTTATTAAAGATCCAACTAAGAGTTTTACTTGAAATTTATTTAATATAATAACGCGAACTACTAAAAAAAGATAACGTCATCTTTAAACAAATAAGTACAACCAATTTAATATTAACATATAGACTATATTACTCTTATCTAAGTAATATAAAATTGGTTGTATCTTAGTTAAAAAGAATATTTTCAGTAAATATATCATGATAGATACCTTTTTTTTTATTTCAAGAGTCGCTGCTTATTTCTCTCTTCTGTTAATGCTATTAGTTTGTGGAATTTGCTAATAAAAAAAAACTCAGTTTATACCGATTTCATTTATTTTATTAAAAAACTATTCTTCTTCTTTGATACACATTGAACTAATTCTGATATAACCTGCAGGGCATTGTCCTCCAATAATAATACGTTGTGCATTTCTGACCGAATCTTTACTCCTCTTTTCTACATTTAAGATTCCCCCTTCCATTAGAGAACTCACGCCTATTGTACCATAACTGTTGTCCCTCAAGGGTGAAATCTCGGGCTGCAACTTTATATTCAGATGATGTTGTAACGAATTAGTTTTAGCAAATTTACTTCCATCGTTTATATAATTTTGCAAGGAATTTTGCCTTAGAAACACGTCACTAGAAACATCCTCACTAACTGCATAGGTAAACCTTAAAAATAAATGTAATAACATAGAAAATATAAACAGTATATTCATTGCGAAAATTTAAAAGTGCTAAAATTTAAAACTATTGTGAAGATAACATAACCTAACAATAATAATTAAAATTAATTTATTTTCTCACATTTGACCTCATAGATAATTAATTGCGTATGTATTTTAAATAAATATATTATACAAACTATGAAGATATCATGATGAGATTCATATGTGTATGTTATTTGAAAAAAATGAAAATAATTTAATAACGATATAAATTAATATTATCTGGAATCATCTTCTTTGACACAATATGATATAAGTCTTATATGACCTACAGGGCAACCTCCCGCCCTACCAATAATAAATTTTTGTGATTTTCCCACAACTATTTTTTCTGTTTCTCGGGAACTCTTTCCTGTTGAACCATTAATGTTATCCCTAGAGGGTCGAACTTCTAATTTAGCAGAAAATTGTCTTCCATCTTTTTTTCCATAATCTTGCACTGATCTTTTTATTAATATACGTGATGCATCACTAGAAGCGTCTTCTTTGGCCTCACAGGCGAACTTAAAATACACGATTAATAAAAATGAAAATATAACAATTGCCTTCATTGTTTATGCGACTCGATCGAATAGCAGCGAGTTATATACTAAACCATTGTACAAATAATTCGCATATCAGTTCCAGTAATCGATGTAACGTATTTTTCTCACATTTGACCTGAAATTGTAACACTTGATTTCATACCTTATATTTATGTCTAATTTTGTACCTAAAATGTACAAAACTCAAAATCCAAGTTTTGATTTTAAGTCTTTTTACAATGAGTTTTAAATTAAAAGTAACTAATTTGCAGTAAGCTGATGTGTTCATTGTTTACTAATGTTAATTATGTTCTAAGGCGCGCATACTTATTTTGTAAGTGGCTAATCTATTTATTGAACAGAATGGTCAAGGTCTCGACTTGATATGAGCTGAATTGATAACCTATTTTTGGTGTCGCTGTGACACGTGATGTCAACTTTTATCATTTTTTATTAAATTAATACTATTAATTTGAAAGTACTTCATTTGTTCACTTTTTATTATTTCATGACGACCCAAAAAACAAGAAAATTTGTTTACGGTTAATGTATGTATATGAGTTTCTTTATGCCGCCATAACTTTTTCAATGAATGGTGAATATATGAATGTATAAGGTATCATTAGAGACATTACATCATTCCGAGTGACACTGGCTATATATATTTTAATATGTCATTTAAAAAAAATATAGGTCTTTTTCAAAACCTATATTTTTTATCAAATTAAAGGTTTCGTCGAGTTATATCAAAATTATATAATTTATATATATTGTAAACTGTTCACTAAAAAATATAAAAAAAAAATCTTTTAAATTATGATGTTATAATCGTATGAAACTGGTTATTAATCTATTCAAAATTCTTCCACCAGCACATCCGTGTGGTAAATGCACCAGTAATAGAGGCATCACTATGTGAACCGTACACCAAGATGCTGCCTGGCAATTATATCTGCGTCGGGGGTGTCCAAGATCCAAATAGGCATTTCTGTCGGGTAAGTTTAATAACATTAATATTTAAATATTTCACTACAGTATTGCTCCAAAATTAAGTTAATGAATGATTCGTGTTATGGATCTGACACGATGAAGATTCCAAATCAGATCAGACGCGTGAAATATAGAATGTTTCTATATTGAAGGGAAGCTAACCAGGAATCTGAGAGATAGCATAAACTTGAAACTAGCCTAGTCAAAGAGATTAAAAAAAATGTTAAAACCATCAAAAAATAGAACCGTCTTCAAACTTAATAAATATATATGTATATAAATAATACTTATCTCGAAAGCTGCTTATTCAAGAAAATGCTATTAAAGTCGGGCGGGCGGAGGTCGAGTCTTCTATAGATTTATTTATATAATTAAATTATAGGCGCCCGACTAAAGATTGAAGTTGGTTAATTTTTTTTAAAGTTTTAATTTCATATATTATTGATATTTTTAATATAACACTAAAAATATTAAATATCTTTATAAATAAAAATATTCAACATAGTGAAAGTATTAGAAAAGAAGATTTTATTCATAATTTATTGCAATAATTCTATACTCATATTTTAAATAAAGGAAAGATTGGATTACTTTTTTCTTTCATTTATGGGAAGCTACTTAATACGCGTTCGACATAGGCTATAATTTATGCAGGCGAAGTCATGGGGAAACAGTTAGCTTGATAGAAATTGGCTCACAATTCAAGATGAAAACGATTAAAATACCTACTTTCATGAAAAAATATACAAACTCCTTGAACATAGAAAATTCATCTTTCGAATTTTGAATGAATTCCAAATACCCAATCTTTTGCTTTTTTAGCTGAAATGGGCCAAGTTTTACCATATCACCTAAATAATTGGGTGATATTTGGTGAAAAGCGTATTTTGTTTTATAAAATAATAATTACTGATTTGCTTTCGATAAAATTTAAATGGGATCAACCTCAGTCTAATAACCTATGGAATAAAAAAAAATAATTTTAAAATCGGTCAATATTTTGCGAAAATATCGGTGATCATATATATACCTAAAATACATCAATAATTGATCGAAAATCGACCCAAACTAGAAGTAATAAAATACAATGAGTACTGACTAAACAGGATTTTAAGTCAATTAAATTATTAAATCATCTCAAAATAAAGTAAAGGTATCAGTTTCAAATTTATCTGTTATTAGTGTTATGTATGTATGGTAACACATACAGTGGACATTAGTAAAGGACATAGGATAGCTTTAAGGAAAATAATAACCTAAATTCACTTAGGCGAAGCCGCGGGAGGAAAATTTGTAAGACACAAAAGTAATTTTTGCAGCAAAAATCCCTAAAATATGCCTATAAAAAGGTAATCATCAGTTGAAAATTCAGATATTCGCAGAGATGTCCTTCGATGTTTCTGTCAAACATTATGATGAAATATAGTCGGAAATTAATTTGTTTCGGACACGTGTTCGAAAATTATGGTTTTTTTTTAATAATCAATAAAGTTCAACAAAATATTCGAATGCTATTAAAAAGAAATCTTAATTGAAAGAAATCGCGTTCAAAAAGCTACGTTATTATCAACATAAGAAAATGGAAGTTGAATTAATAAAAGCAAAATGGAGGAAAACGGAAAAACAGATTCAATTTCCATTTCAGATATTGTGGTGGGAAGAGAATTTGTAAATTACAAATGGTTTTTCATGTCAAAAAGTATTTGTTTTTTTATATCTTCCCTTGAATTGAAGTTTTTGAAGCATTTCTTCTTCTTATCGCTCAGGAAAGTCGTCTGTGTGGAAACTAGATATCAGTGCTACTCTTTCACACTTCCGAGAACGTTATTGAATAATAAAAAAATTTACTCCACCTTCAGAGAGATAGATACCATAAACTGAACTTTGTAATAAAATATTCTTTTTAATACACTAAGACACTGAGAATTTTAGGATCCATAATTTGTTATTCCCAGAGATGTGACTTATCTTAGATACAAGTATTTGAAATACAGATACAAGATACAAAATACGTATTTTCATCTTGTATCTAAAATACTTTTTTTAGGAAGTATTTTGTATCTTGTATTTAAATACTTTTGTTTAGTATCTTAGTATCTTTTAAATACTTTTTCTGATAAAATACTTTATAAAAAGATTATTTCTTACATTTTATAAATATCACAAAACATTCTTTGCCTAAAACATACATATTTACAAAAAGAAAGTGTTCAATTATCAACGCAATGAATATTTAGTTAAAAATAACTCGAATCCAAACATTGTTTGGTGTCATTTAAAAAGTAAATGCGTAGAACTGAACGTACGGTTATACCGGTGTAATACACCCTCCCTAGTAAAAATTGATAGATGGCGCATAGGGCTTGAAATCGAATAACCAGTTACAAGCAATAAAAAATCTTGATTTATGTAAAAACCCGGTTATATGCTATAAATAAAACTCAGTATATCAATTAAACTCATTATTAAATTTTATTATTTTTTTGCACATTATACTTTTTCCACTAACAACAGCATTCAAAAAGTTTATTTTTAAAGAAATTTCACTGTGAAATTCGATACATGGCAAATGCTTGAAATTATATCCCGTGAGCAAAGCAATATTGCCTTTATTGACTCAACAGTTAATCTTTTTCTATCTTTTGACCACTGCATATTCATGAGCGAAAAAAAAACAATATTCGCATTATGAGGCATAATACAAAAAAATACTGACAAATCTTCAGTAGTTCGGAAACGAGTGCTGTCATTGCATATATTGAAAATAATTACCCACTGCTTTTCAACTAATTCGTCATAAAAATAAATTTGTTAATAGAAAAAATTCTTCAAATAATTTCTTTGACATCGTCAATTAATACTCCTTTATTTTTCAAAAATACAACACAATCTGTGATGTAATCGTATAGTAGATTTTGCTTTAATAAGTAACCATTTAATTCAAGGGATCTTTATTGAGAAACAACAAAAAAATGGGCGGAGTCCTGTCTTAATATTAGGTCTTTACCTATGTAATTGCCGTTCTGCTGTACTAGCCATTTAAAATCAAACTATTTTTTTTGGCTGATAATTCTAATATCAAATTATTTTTTCTAAAATCGTAATTTGTTCAATAGTAAATGTTTTGTTTTCAATGCATTTGAATATTTTTCGTCGTCATGGATAAGTTAAAAATTCGAGTAATTATGGAGTATGTGTCCCATCGTAGCAGCAAAGCGGCACGCAACATTACAACGTTTGCAGAGCGAACACTACAAACGAACGCACCACCCGTTATTGGTTCGCCCCTTATTGGTTTACGAAAAGGTTGCTGTTTGGTGGTCTAACGCGGATGTATTTCATCACAGCTTCTTACCAAACAGGACGAGCATTACTGCACATTTACTGTGTGTATTGTGAAGAACTGAACACAATGACGGAGAAGCTGGCACAACTCCAACCAGGTTTTGTCAATCGTTCGGTTCCACTGCTCCTGCACGACCACGTACGACCTCATACTACACAATTGGCGGTACCCAAGCTACAAGAGCTGGGGTTTGAAGTTCTCCGTCATCCGCCGTACTTAACAGACCATGCGCCTACAGACTTAATTAATACTTCAAATCCGGTTGAGACCGGATTTATCCGATCAGATGGTAACTAATGGCGCATTACCAACAGTACCAGTAATCAAAATGCCTTTGACGTATTATAAGCCTTTCCTCCCGTCCAGCTAAGTATTTTTTATAAGAGTTGTTGTTATATTTCAGCAATTTTTCATTCACCATGCTATATTGAATAAAAATATTATTAAAAAGGAACTAAAAAAAAATAAATAATTTAAACCTGATGTATTAAATATTTGCATTTTTATATGTTACATTGTGATTGACAAACAAATAAAACGGAGGAAAAGTGGGTGAAATTTAAGATTTGAGTACAAACACAGGTGAAACTAAATAAAAGCTTACAAAAATTGTTTCTAATGAAAAATGCTTAAAAAATCCACTTTGTCCCTGGAACCAACTGGTCTAAGATTTAGGTTTTTGTGGTCTTTAATAAACAAACTGAAATTCAAATCTTTTTTTAGAAAAGTATTTGTATTTATAAAAAGTATCTATAAGATACCTATTTTGTATCTAGTATTTCAAATACTTTTCTCGAAAGTATTTTGTATCTGGTATCTGAAATACTTAATTTAAAAGTATTTTGTATCTTGTATTCCAGATACTTTGTACAGGGTATTTTGTACATCTCTGGTTATTCCTTCTTTACAATGTTTGTAAAATAAAATCTTTGAGTGGTATTGGTGAAGTTAAGTTACGGTTCTGTTTCTGTTATACTGTTTCTGTTATCCTAACAGAAACAGTTAAGGAGAAACGAACATTCCCCTCATGAATAACGGTTATAATTTATTATTTTTATGAGGAAGAAGTATGTTGAATCTCAACTGTTGATACCTCATTATGTATGTAATATTCAACACCCGTAGACATCTATTTCCATAGTCTAAAACAATTCTATTTGTCCGTTTCTGGAACTCTCTAAAGAATTCCAGAAGACCAGCTCACTATCTTCTTATCACATTAAAACTTCATTTTTGAGTTACAACGAAAGAAAGTCCTTAGAACATCTGACTAGAACATCTGACTGTACATCGAAAATCTTTAACAAGAAATACTACGAGTTGTTTCAATTTGGAAATCATCCTAGTAAAACATAAGCTCACCTTAAATTTCGAAACCGAACTCTAAGCCGCATTCACGTTTACGAAATAGCTTTCGCACTTCATAAATTTCAATTTCCTACCCGCCCCGGCCTAAATTATAAACTAAGTTACAGCACATCACCGTTTCTAGTAAATTTTTCTAATAAAATTCTATCCAAACTCTATAACTCGCAATTTACTTTCCATTTTGCATTTTATAACAGTTTCTGACCTTTCTCACAATAATTACTCGCATTACGTTCTGAATACACGTTGATATCCATATAGTGTAATGAAGTTGAGAACGACGTATTATTCAATATTGAATTGAACTTTTACTTTACATGTATATTTTTGATGGATAAATAAATTTATATTGGGTTAAAATTAATCCTGTTTGTAGAAAATAATAGCATAAGTCGTCGAGTCATCATTACCTTCAGTGCTATTTTGTAACAAATCCCTTATTGAACTTGTCGTCGTGTACGGGGATAGGATAACATAGAGGGTCAATAAAAAAAATCTACTTCAAAAGATAATAAAGGTTTTATTTCGTTTAAGCTTTACGATGTGACAACGCTGTAATTAACGCCCAATCCAAGACTGTTTCATTGTGGAATAGCAAAGTTGTATTTTTTTTTGGATAATGTAAAAACTTAACTTTTGAGGCATTTCACAGCTACAATTCTGCGTAGACATTGAAAACTGAACGCCGCAAAGCAGATCTTCACACATTTCTTTCGCTTTTGCTTTCCATACGGTTTCGCCGGTTTTTATCAACATAGCCTAATTTGACAAAACTGATTTAGTTAGACTGATGTCATTTGCATCTATATACAAAGTGTCAAGTAATTAAAGTATAATATCTTGCAGTAAAGGAGCATACGTTGTTCAGAATACGATTTGTATATTTATTGTATTATATTTTACTATTTTATGATTAATTTACGAGATTGCTAGTATATAACTTGTTTTTAAAGAGTCCACGATAATTGGGCACTGTTTCAAGTGCTACAATTAGGAGGCAACTGAAGTATATCTGTGATATAGGTAATGGATTAATGTTACTAAAACCTCTAGTAACAGAAACCTGGTTGTTTTAGCAGATTACATCGGCAAACAACGAATGATAGCGTTGAAGGGTTCTAAATTCAATCAATTTTCTATTAAGTGAAGGGCTCTTCAGAATCAGGAGTTCAGACTACCAGATTGATTGCATAAGTACACTTGATTTTAATGGTGTATGGTAGACAGGCGACCAAGAACGACATATGCCTTCATCGAGATTTCAGTTAATAGTTTGATTATTATTACATTTGTATAAGTTTAAAAATAAAAGAAAAATATACCTAAATACAAATCCGTTTTTTCTGTCTCATTTCTCTTTCTGATCTCTACATACGTTAGTTGATTAGGACATTGAACGCGTTTTCATTCAGCAATTTCGGTCTAGATATTCTTTAAGTTCTAATTTTCTGTGTGTATTATTTTTACATTAATTTTACTTCTATAAATAAGTATCAATAACTTTTCGAGGACAAGCAAAAAATATACTACATAAAAGAATACATAATATTGAGATAATAAGAACAATATTATAAATTTTAATTATACTATTTTCAGTCACATTTATTTATTTTTTTCTAATCACAGAAGGACAACGGAGGTGCCATCATACAGAACAACACACTCATTGGTATTTCAACATTCATCCACTCGTGCGCAATTTATACCAAAATTCACGCGTTCCCTAAAGTCTCAAGCTTCTCCAGATGGTTGGACTCCGTCATCTGGGATGAGGAAAATCGACCCACATCCACTACCGAAGGATCTGTTACAACCACAACAAATGCTACCGAAGCTCCTGTACAAACCCAAACATTCTTCGCTGATCCTAGGAAATTCTTGCTGACCTTACCATTCGACCCAATTAATGTCCCGTTGGAACCGGCAGAAGACAACTCCGTGATACCAAGGATGAGCTTATACGAGTCCTACCTCCAAAATATGGCGAAGTCCAAGACATCGACCACGCAAAATCCAAAACAATTGGAGATGGAGAAAAGGGCGTGGTTACAGAGGTTCGGGAAAGCGGTGATGATGATGCCACAGTTCGCGAAAAAATATGACGCTTATGACTATAATTAAAGTATTTTCGCAAGTATATTTGGAGATATATTTAGAGGATATATTTGGATTATATTATTAATAATTTCAAGATTTAAAGGTTGAATAAAACTTACCTTTGGAGACGTTTGTCATAAACTATGGTTTTCTAATGGGATGTATTTTTAAGGGTATTTAGTTTTAAGAACGATTTAAAAATAAAATCTTATATTGTAAACCACAAATGCGCTATATTAAGTCTTAAAATAAAATTATTCCTCTATTACGTTGGTTAACGCGACTATGCTAACTTGCTGGGTGAGTTCATAGGTAGATTGTTGGTTAATTGACCAATCCAATGAGCGCACAGAAATTATCGTTATTCCGCATGTACATGAGGTCCAAGATCTGTTCACCTTTCATAAACGATCCAGGATTCTTTATCCCACGCGGAGATATTCCGCAGCGTGTTTTATTAGGTAGGCCAACCATAATATAATCTCGCTAGTGATTAGAAAATCCTCATTTTAGGTACCTATACGTATGAGGAGCATTTCCGCTGTGTTAACAAAAAAGGCCCTGTCGACCAATATAAATGAAGACTAGAGTGAAGATTCACATTTATATAGATTTGTTCGTACGCTATCTTGAATTACTACTGTATATTTGTATATAACTTGTACGATTATGATAGAAGTTTTACTATTTTTCATTATACCAATTTAGTAGTAATTAAAATGAGATTTTTGGATAAGTTATACCTAAGATATTACTTTATTTAGTAATATTATCCTCGTGCATTGTAAATAATATAATTGTAGTACAAGTTTTAGAATTAAAAGCATTGTCATAGTTATTTTATAAGTTTTTTCTTATTCATCCTAGTAGGTACTATGGCTTTATATTCTGAAAAATAATACTGCATCACGCGATTAATACTGGATTACGCGAAAAGTATGAATTTATCATAATAAATACATCGAAAATAATTTCAAACAGTAGAGGAATGTAACCATGGAATATAGAATATTATCATGTAACACTGAAATAGCTTCCTAAATTATTCGTAATAATAATAAGCCAAGCGAATCAATAAGCAGATCGCTAATTGATTGGAGCTATTCAAAATTTTCTTTTTACCTATTAGATAAATATTTAAAAATTACAAAAATTAAAAATAATACTTATCTTAAAAAAAACATTGAAGGCGGGCTGATGTTTTCTTTAGTTAATTAAATATTAACAGTCCGAGTTCAATGTTTCTTATTTTTTTATTTTATTTTATGCATTTTAGTAATATTAACAAACATCAACATAGATGCTTTTGCCAGATATGAACTAATGGAACCAATAAAATGGGACCACACGGCAAGCACTAGCTTTCAAATAAAGAAAGAATCATCAAGATCGGTAGACTCTGTAAAAAGTTTTGAGGCAACAAATAGAAAAAACACAGTCGAATTGATAACCTCCTCCTTTTCGTTAAGTCGGTTAAAAAGGAATTTTAGTACTCCATATTAGGGATACTGTTCAGGGTCAGATTTTGGGGACGGACACCAATTTAAGTGGATTCCAAAATCATATAATATGATGATTATACGGTAAAAAAATATGAAGCTTCACAAAAATGTCTTTTAAAATTCATTCACATAGGACTGTTTGAGTCCCTAAATGAAATAAAATATGAAAAAAACATTCACTGCTTCTGCCCCAATCCATATTTGGTAGCTTTCTTCTTAATTAATTATGCCTTATTACTTATCTATACTAATATTACAAACAGGAAAGATTTGATTGTTTCTTTGCAACGAATAGGCTCCGAAGATGCTGTACAGATTTAAAGAATTCTTTCACCAACGTGAAACTATATCATATGCGGTGGACATAGGTTATATTTTACCCCGTTAAACAATTCTCTAAGGAACAAGCGGGTGAATCCGCTGGCGGAAAGTTACTATCTATCTAATAAATATAGAACAAAACAATAAGACTAATAGAAAACGAGACATAATCAACGACCTGCCAAGACAGAGAAGACAGACAGGTCAGAGAATGTTTATAGAAAAAAATCAATTGCGTTGATATCGATTGACCAAGTAGTTATCGCAACAAAAATAATACCTATTAAAACGAGCTAAACAAATACACGTATAACACTATAAAATCGAAAGATTTGATTTTTTATGTATAATATTATTAAAATGCATAAACTCAAAAACTAGTAAGCCGATTTTGAAAGTTCTGTCATTGATATAAAGCTAAATTACAGACGAGTAACTTAGGCCATTAATCGTATGAATGGTACAAAGTAAAATACGAATTTTAAGTATTTGACGCTCCTAGTATCTATTTCACTGTGAAATCAATCCAACAAATAAATATAAATATCATTTCCAACCCATAAATTGTTGGTCGCAACAATATTTGGAGGTACGAGTATTAAGTCAGCGCCGTGGTATTCCATTCACAATTACAATGTAACTTCTGAGGGTGTCATAAAACATTTGAATAGTATTTTAGTCTTATATTAAGTGCGAACTGACGTTCTTAAGAAGCCGTAAAAGTTATAGCCACCAACGTCTCACTTCTAAGAAAATAATTCAGAGCTCAACATCGTAAATAAAAGGGGTAATAAAACAAATCAGTAAAGCCGAATTTACAGTATTTTCATTACGAAACTGGCGTCACGAAACTAAAAACAAGTTTCACAAAACTAATTTCACACGTGACACTAGTTTCGCTATGGCGTGCAATCAACGGTATCTATGAGGCACTGCCTCCGCCAACATCCAGCAACATCGTAGCTCTAGGTAGGTACTACATTGCGCATCGCATGAAACTTCTTTGGTGTCGTGAATATAATTCATGCATTTTGAAAGAGGACGTTTACACGTGCAACTGCTAGTGAAATTAATACAATGAAACAAGTTTCATGCAACTAAATTCGGCTTAAGAACTTTTGATGTTATGGCAATGTCGCTAAACCATGAATTTACAAAATGAGCAATAAAGTGAAACACATGAGTTGAACTAAAATGGTGTGTTAACACGTGGGTTGTTGCCTCTAGTATACTGCGTCGCTATGCTATGGTTGCCCGCTTCTACACAACCCCGCACTTCCATTGAGACCCGAAACCATGGCGACTATGCAGTAGTATGAACCAACCTATTCATACAACCGCATATTCGCCATTTTGGTTCCAATAAACTGGTCTTAAACTAAACTTTAAACCATTGACCTCCTAAAGCAAATTGACAATGACAGAAGAGAAAACGTCAAGTTGAGACGTTTTAACTTATTTTTAAGTTAGTCCTTGTTTTAAAATAAGAAAGAAATTCTCAATATTAAAATTTTAAAAATCACGCAATATGTTTCTGCCCCGCTAGGAAAAAGTTGTCGATCCGAGCCTGTTGCTGCTCCGGGCCCTTTATGGGGTTAGTCTGCCAATGGGTAAAGCTATTCCATAAATATTGCTCTCCTGTTCGCTCAACGCTGTGAATCTATCAGATATCACCTACTATAAACTAGACACGCTTAGATCCTCAA
The DNA here is from genome assembly GCA_918026875.4 of Diatraea saccharalis. Lineage (NCBI taxonomy): Eukaryota > Metazoa > Arthropoda > Insecta > Lepidoptera > Crambidae > Diatraea > Diatraea saccharalis. Next base: position 4,397,996 of record OU893336.1, read on the forward strand.
AGACGAGCTTCCATTATGAAAGATCAATTATTCATATCGAACCCAAACAACTTGTGCATTAAGTCAAGTACGTGGTAACTTAATACCTGTTGACTGTGTAATACTGCTTTACTAAGTCATTTGTATGATTTGTTCGTGTGAATGAGAAGTTCGGAAAAATAACATAGCAGAACCATTCCTGAGCGCGCGTTAGCAGAGAGAGAGACAAACAGGGTACCCCGATCTTCCTTCTCATTTTGAGTGAAAATTCCGCTTATACGAAGATATAAGTCTTCCCCACTGTATGTTTAAATCTCTATTATTAAAATACACATACACATTCGATGTCAAAATTAAGAAATATTTATATAGAAATATAAACTAAAAGAAACCTTAAAATATTGTGTATAAAGCACTCGATTTATTTATCGACTCACTTCTAAAGCGTGATTGATTACAAAAAGGTTTTATCAATACAGCGAGTGGCTATTTGCCTGTATTGTCGATATGAGGTCGTTCGTATGCACCAGGTAAGCAATTCGGGTCGGTTTGAAAGTATTCACCCCTATTCTGGAATCTGTCAATATCTAGTGTGGAAGATCTGCTTGAGCGTAGGGTGACAATGATAACGTATGATTGTGAGATAGGAAACGGAAAGAGTAATTTTTATTTTAGAATAATTGAATGAATTAATTGTTATTAATTGTTAATTGTATTAACAATTTTTAACTTATCTGCATCTATAAAAAAATAGGTAGGACATGCAAAGAAGTTTGAAATAAAAAAAATAAGAAAACTCTCGTGCAATTCGTATGGGTGGACAAAAAATCACAAGATACCGCAGACTTAGTTATCGTGTTTTTAAATTAACATTTTCCGCTGTTTGTAGATATATCACGCATCTAGTTATTATAATATGACATTTATTGTCACATAGCAACGTGAGTACAAAACTTATCAAAAATTTTTCAAATAAAGAACAAAACGTAATATTCCCACAAATACGCTCATAACTCACTGGCAATAGTTACCTCAAAAGTATATTTTTGTCAATTATAAAATGATAAAAATGTCGCAACTCACACAGATTCGCAAATTACACAGTTTCCTTTTTTTATATGCAGTGCTTCCCTATTTTATTAGTAGCTTCGTTGAATGAAGAAGATAAAAACAAATTTACAACATCTAAAAATATATTTAAAGTCTTTGGTGAGTTGTGGAAAAACTTGATTGCTAAAAAAAGGGTTTCCTCTTCCCGATATTAGGCAGTTTATATGCAACACGAGCTTTAGGATATTGCTTGGGTTGATCGAATCGACGGCACTCACTCGACTTGCTCAAGGAATTTGTCAATATTCAAGTTTGAGTAGGGTGATCCTAAACGACTGTCTTATGCGGACTCAACAGATTGTCTAAATTCCTAAATTATACGTCACAATACAAAAACAAAATGCTAGTAAAAATTGATTGCTGTTTTGCCGCGATTTCGCCTACGTAAATTATTACATATGCCACCCGCGTATGGTGTAAAATCCCGTAGGTAAAATAATTTTTAAGATCGTATCAGTATTCCTAAAGATTGCCTTCTACAAACAAACAAAGTTAGAATCTCTTTATGATATCATAACTTACTATTGGAGTTTCAAATAACTAGCCTTTGAATATTATGTACCTATAAACAGACAGAATATTTTCATGTCAGAATTTACTAAAAAAACGCATTCATTAAATTCATTTCACAATCGATTAAACAAATTACATCCTAGTCATTAATTCCGACGTTCTTAACATAATAAACTGTTTGTTAAATGATTTTTATAATTATATTTAACGTTATGTCACTTAATCGTTTAAAATCGTTCATTGATAAATTGAATAGAGGAAGTAACCATATAATAAGGGTTAATGTATAAAATTGCCGATTTGTACTGAAAATCAACATTGTTTATTTTTATTTTTAACAAATTTATTTAACTAAAATAGTTACCATTATTATCTATACATTGTTGCCATCTAATAGTAAGGTCATTTATGCCTTTGCGATAGAACTCTGAGGATCTAGACTGCACAAACTGTGTGAAAGCATTTTGTACTGCCTCCTGGGAAGAAAACTTCTTGTCACGTAGATAATTATCCAAATCATGAAAAAAATGAGTAGTCCGCTTGGAGCAAGGTCTGGCGAATACGGAGGATGACGAATGGTTTCTAACTGCAGTTCCTGAAGGGTCAAAACGGTTTCTCGTGCTGTATGAGGTCTCGTTGTCATGGAGCAATAATGGTGAAGATCGATTCATGAGTCTGGGGCTGTTTTACTGCTAGTTTTGCCAACATTGTTCGGAGTTCGGCACAATAGACATCTGCCGTTTTTGCTTGACCAGATCGGAGAAAACTATAGGCTCGAATCGGAGAATAACACCACGCTGAGACCACCAAACAGCTACCATTACCTTTTTATTGGTAAGTTTTGCCTTAGGACACTGTCGTGGCGTTTGACCTGGGGTCAGCCATTCCATTTTTCTTTTACGGTTATCATAAAGAATCCACTTTTCATCACATGTTATAATTCGATCCAATATTTCTTCATTTCTGTACCGATTCAACATTTTTCGTATTTTTTTATTTTATTGATTTGACGCAAATGAGTCAATATTGTTGGTAAGGTAACATTAAACCATGCCGCTAATTCCTGGGTAGTTTGACTAGAGTCGGTTTCCACCGTCTCTCTTGATTCATCGTTATTCACCTGTGTAGGCAGGCGGTCTTCCTCGTGGCTCGTTCAAAGTTTCGCAGTATCTATCTTTCTTGTCTATGTTGGACAACAAAAACAATCGAAAATCTTTCTTGCTCTGGCAAATAGCAGTTCTGAACGTCAGCCACAAGTAAAAGGTGGTCCCAGTAATCCCAAACCGTAATCCTAGATGTTGCTTAACCCTAAAGTACCTGCATAGAGTATGCTTCCCAAGTACTGTAATTTTGTCAAACGGTGTTTTCAATTCACAAAAAGAAATAAGTACGCAGTTTGATGGATTTACAACCAAATAAAGTCAATTGTTTCAATGTGCTTCTGACGCGTTTTTATTGATATAATGAGGTGGTTTATAAATAAAAACTATTAAGAGTTCGGTGAAATTACAACGTATATTGAGTAAAAACTTTTACAGCAGTATGGCAGCGTGACAAAAGCGGAAGAGAGAAAAAAATGTTGCCAACCTAACACTTTAAAATATGTATATCAATTTAACCAACATAACAATATAGGTTGCGTTCTCAAACACCAACAGTTTTAATTCTGAATTGTTTTAAATATAAATATGCCAATTTTTATAGTTTCCTAGTAAAAGATAGTGGTGTTCGAATAACGTTGGCATGCATAAATCACTAAAATATTTACAAAATTCCACAATCGACAATACGCTCTAATCGACGCTCTCCCTTCGAACATACGGCTGAAATTACTTACTATGCAAATTAGGATTCCCAGAAAGACCCGGGTCGGCTGCAATATGGGAAGTCCACTATTTGAATTGAATATTAGATGCTCCAACTTCTGGTATCCTGGTAGTTCGATAAAATATTCTAATAGAAATCCTTTGCCTTTAGTACCTATTGGATCGCAAGGATGAAATGAAAAAATCACCACTGCTGTGTTTGACTCTCCGTCCGTTCGTGTAATCTTCGATTAATTCTATTTTATTTTGTAACAAAAACAACATACATACATACATACACATAAATATGTATTTAAATGTTTGTCTTCATAAACGTCCTCCAGCGTAATTAATTAAGTTTACTCGCCCACTATAATTATCCTTTGTTTATTATTATGAAAATATTACGTCACCAATAAAACAATAGTTTCAATTTTATATTAATTCTCTATATAAACTTCCACTCGCATTTTCATTCCATATTTGCTGTAGTTCGGGACAAAATAGGTATTGCCTATGTTCGCCATATTATAATGTAGCTTCCAATTAGGTGAATGGTTTTTTTTTTAAATCGGTCCAATAATTTCAGAGCCTATTCGTTGCAAACAAACAAGCAAACAATTAAATCTATCCTCTTTATAATATTAGTATAGACAAAAAGATTACGTAATTCTGTGATTAGTAGAGTTTAGTGTAACATTATCATTAACTATTGGCTATCTTCGTCATCATATTATAATGTCGCCACTGCTCTAGCACATGCCTTGCATTTGGATTAAATCTATCGGAACTGTCCATATCCCACCACGCGACCAGATGCAGCGAAGACCGATAGTTTTACGCGTTCGAAACTTTCGTGCTTCGGAGGGCAAGTTAAGCTGTTTGTCCTGGTTGTAATAATCTACACTGGGTCTGCTTAGTGAAATATGCCCATTCTCTCTATCTGATTAAATCTCTCGCCTTCCCCCTCCATTTGGAGAGAAGGCCTGTTTCCAGCCATTCTGTAATATCTTTGTAGTTAATGAGCTTATTTAGGTAAATCCTTTTTGATTAGTCCAGTAGTTTATCTATACGTAAAGAAATCGATTGTCACTAAAACACTAAAGTAAAATATGATACAGATAAATCTTTTCTATATTTTGACGAAAAATTATAAAGATTTAGTTTATGTCATTTTCAAGGAAGTGGTGCAACAGTTTACCTACCTGTTACCCTTAAGGGGCTATAATAACGCAATTCATCATTCGTGACATCGCAAGAATAAAAATCCATTCTACTCAATATTGTACATAAAAGTGTTTTCAAGGGGACTTCAGTTTGCAATTTCTGAGCTTAAGCAACTTTCTCAAAAACTTCCGTTTTTCATCCCTTTTTTGTTGTTTAATTTTAATTTGTTCATATTGGATAAAAGTCTATTTTCGCCGCATATGACGTAGCTTCCCGAGGTGAAAGAATTTTTAAAATCGGTCCAGTAGTCTCGAAGCCTATTTGATGTAAATTAACAAACATACAAACAATCAAATCTTTCTTCTTTATAGTATTTTTATTAGTATAAATATATATCATTCATAAATATTACATAGTTTAACATCGAAAACACGACTAGTGTTCAAATTAAATTTTAATACCTCTATGTTTGAATATAGGTAATACGTACGCAAAATGTACGCGCCTCGTTTCCGACAGGCAGCCATTTCGAATAATGAATGTCTCCATTTTGTGTCTCTACCTACCTATAATCAACGTTACGTCATGGACTATTGAACGTCCAATAAGCGATATACTATTTTATTAGTATTTATTTTTCAAAAGCCTGAGAAACAAAGGATTTCCCGCAACAGCCTGGTCTTATAAGAGAGGAAAAGAACTATGATGACAAAGATGTATGTAGTGGTGTAATGGAGGACCATGCCTTGAAGCGTTCGATTCGGTTACTTCGGCAGTAATCTGGCATAAAAATATTGATGTTGAGTAGAGGGAAGAGTGTAAGGAAGAGCGGTTATCTCTGCCTTCCCCGCTGAATGATACTGACATAAATATATAGATAGATTCTTTTTAAATTTTCACTGTCAACTAACAACAAATTAGTTTTTGGGGTATATTTGTTTACCTAACAATTTTATTTAATTAAAATCAAACAGTAACAATAGGATTACGTCTTCAACGGTCTGCAAATGTGAAAATTGATGAAGGTCGACGGTCACGAAACATTTGCTTGACGAGGGTCTGATAATCTTTCGTCCTTAACGCAGGTGTACTGTTCGACGTAACACCAAGCTTTACACTTATAAATAAATTAGAAATTATTTGTTTCGTATTCGTATCACTGTCACTTTCATTCACTATCACTGTGTAGCTGTCGAGTATCTGTTTTATCACTAGACAGTAAGAGCAATAAAAAAAGGCCATGACACAACCGCTACAGAATAACTTTCGCTACCACGATAGCATAAACTTAGTGGAGTAAACAATCCGGGACACAAAAAATATATAGGCGTACCCTACAGAGATGTGATTTATGCAAAGCCTCTTACCCCTGCATGAGCCCCTGGTAGGTTCTAAAAACTATTCACGCGCGCAGTATAAAGACCCGGTTCTATTTTTATTTCATAAACTGGGAACATACTGAAAAAATAAATTCTTCTTTATTTTTGTTAATGTAAAATTGTCCACTATTTATTTATTAGTAATGTAGATCTTTAATCTAAGTTTACAAAATAGAAGAGTTTTTCACAAAAAAGTTCATCCCCTATTTCAATATTTTTTTCGCATAAAAAAGTAACCCAGGTTCTACCTCAAACTCTAGGCTATCTTTATATCACATTTCACTATGTTAAGCGATCATTGTATAACACATAGAGACACAGAGTTACTTTCGCATTTATTATATTAGTAAATAAAATATTGTGACATGATATCATATAATACCTGCGATACTTCACTAACCAAGCAGCCACATAAATAATAGCATATCGCCGTTCTAACCTCTTATTTCTGTGTACTGAACATGTACAAAAATAAATTACGTTAAACTATAACAAGTCTCTTTTTACAGAATCAGCAGACGGGCACTCAATTTGACAAATGTAAGTCCTAAACGAAATTAACGGAGCAAAAATTCTTTACGACGCACTTAAGAAAGGACTTGCATTTACATACTAACCAAGAAAGCTCGAATAAACTTATTCTATTAGATGTAAACGACAGTGGAGTTGCGATTAATGGATAACGTCTTCGGTGAATGCTTAAATCTGTTCTAATGTCGGTGAATCTAAATCAAGTTAAATTGACGACTTGGCATAGATATAACATAAGATTTTGATGAAACTGTTGATAAAAAAATACTCAAATTTCGTCGTCATCAATGCGGGACAGTTACAACCTGCAATTTTTTTGTGAAAAAAGTAATTGTAATTTGTTCATATCGCGATAAGAGAGTTTTTTTTTTAATTTGTATTTTTTGCCTTTAGAAGTTCTGCACTGACGCCAACAATAAAATGAAATTAATGCAAAATACGCTATCTTTTGTTTTTTCGCCGAAATAAAAATGTCATCGTAGCAGTAATTTGGTGGTATACGTTAAAAGATTATTTTGTGTCGTTATAAAACAAAACTACTAATTTGATTTCGATAAAACATATATGGGACCATCTTCGGCCCATAAACTGTTGAATAAAAACAGATTTTTTGAAGTCTCAATAAATCGCGGAAATATCAATATTAGATACATAAACCACCATCACTATGGAATATACGTCATATTCATTTTAGTTTGTTAAAAATCAGAATTTGAGAATTTGAAAATTTCATTTCTAGTTAATTCTTCTATACAACTAGTTGTTCGGTCAGAATCTAAAAGGCGGCCGAAGACATAACGCCTCATTTCAAAGTGCGGTCTTATTTTGATTAAGTTTGTTTGCGACGGCGCCAACGTTCGGACGTATTACGATGTCACAGTGCGTATTAAAACTGCAAATATAACTGTCAGAATAAAAATGTTGGAATATCATATTTACGGGTTGTAAAAGTGATTTTACAATGTCTACAATTAATAATCAATGTATTTTCAATAAAATAACCATGTTTTGTTTCTGACCCCAGCCACGCGCCAACATGACGGTCATTCAAAAATAGAAGGCCAAATGTTCAATGTTCTAAGACAGCACATATATGGAGTAGTGAATTATTATATTTTTTTTACCAAAAATTGTAACAACAATTGAAAACCATTTTGGTGTAGTGGTTCGTGTTATCGGTTACAAAGCCACGTGCATGAGTATCTATTTATCTAGTATCTATTTACAACAAAACTAAAGCAAAAGATGCGTTTCCTGAAAGTGACTTAAATCGGTGATTGAATATTAATAGTTTTTAATAGAGATGAAGGTTGAATTATGCCATCGACTTCGGATCCAATAATGAGTCAAAAATAATCTCAACCCAGATCACGCAAAACCTAAAGTAATTTTATAATTGCTGTCTGGTTCCTTATTATCAGCGTATAATAATGCGTTTATTTTACTAAGAAAAACAAAATTGACAATACAACTCCATACTTACCCAGTTCCGGAGCTCAGTTTTCGCCTAGAGTATTATCACAGAATATAACTCTGTGGTATTATGTTCCTTGGTTGTCACAATGTACGGTCTATGGCTTGGTGCCGTATTTGAGTATTGTTTTAGTATGGGACTCGTTATTTAGTTGTATTGTTGATCGAAGAGTCAACTCTATAAAATGTCGAAAAAAAAATCCTGTAACATTTTTCTTATTCTCACCGCGTCGTACCGTAATTCCATTTTTGACAGCTCTCTTGACCTTTCCCATGACATTAGAATAATATTATTCAGCCCACTTTTTTTTATATTCATAAGTTAACATGATTCGACGATTTATCGAACAAAGTAACTTCAGGATAAAGTGATACGCTATAACCCAGCCCGATCGCTGAAGCGGCCAACTCATTAAGAGTCTTAATTGAGCTGCCACCAGCAGTCTTCACCTAAACAAATTGAACGAAATATCAATTTCGAATACAAAGAAAATTAACCTTTATATGCCCCATTTAATTTCATAATTCGTTCGTAAACGAGACAGTAATTTAGAATTTCTGTTACGCAAGTATAAAAGGATTAATAAAAAATCGACCAAATGCGAATCGGATTCGCGGAGGAAGGATTCCGTCCAATCTATAAAAACGCAGAACATATTTGTTTTATTGGAGCTCCCCTTAAATATTCATTTTATTCTGTTCTTAGTATAACAATACATTATCTTTGAAAATTTCAATCGTCTAGCTATTACGATTCGTGAGACACAGCCCAGTGACAGACAGACAGTTGAGTCTTAGTAATAGGTTCCCGTTTTTACCCTTTGGGTACAGAACCCTATAAACAAGAAACAAAAGCGAGGTTAACATGAACCATAATCATCATTTCTTGATGGACAGAGCCATTTTTATATCAGATATATTGCGTAAAAATCAAAATTTCCAACGAATGAACAATAAAAATATTATGGCTAGCCTAGCTAAACAAGCATACATAAAATAATTTCAGAATAAGAGGTGATAAGCTGGAAAGATGTATTAGGCTTTTATTTTCGCATTCTAAATGTTATCTCCAAAGTCTCATAAAATATCGTGATTTATTCAGTAATGGGTCATTCGATTTTGTAGGTTTGTATGGTTCTTACTTAGTCTAAAAAAATTTCTTCTTAACCATTGTGCGCTTATTTTGGGGTAAAGAGATATCTTGTTATCTAATTCAAGTTGATACATAATTAGCTTTTTTGCTACTCCCGCATAATTTATAGCCTTCCCGTAGATGGAATTTTTTAAATCGGTTCAGTATGTCATTTTGATATTTTAAGAACGAAAACAAGATTAAAACGTTCCAATTTAAAATTAGAGTATTACCTGGTCAACCGTAACTTATAAATAGATATTCTTTAGAGGTATATAAATCAAACAACGACCCCTATCAAAAGATTGTTTGGGTTCATTCAATAGCAATATAAAAACCATACGACCTACTTTCATGATACATTATAGCGAAATGCGTACTATCAACCAATTGAGTACCCGGGTTAAAAATATATATTTTTTTAAATTCGACGTTTCTAGAAATAGATCCGGTAATGCAGTATTAATCGAATTGACCGACTGTTTAAGCTTAATGCAAAAAATGGCCGAGAGCGGAAAGAAAATATAATTTCAGATCTTTTCAATGACAACCACTTAAGAACCATGGCAACTCGACGTCATGCTTTGTCATATAGCATAGAGGTTCACTCAAATAAAACCTACTTCAAAAGTTAATATGGGTTTTTATAATAAAATTACACTGCTGTAAGGTGGCTGTATGAGTCAGAATTCTAATCTCACCTGTCATTCACACGTAAGGTATAAAAAAACCGGTCAAGTGCTAGTTGGACTCGCACGAAGGGTTCGCAAACGAGCAAAAGTTATCACGTTTGCTCTATGGAAGCTTTATATGGAAAACTGATTGATCTGCAAAGGACGCCTCAGAGCATAAAGGTCACAACCATTGTATTAGTCATAGAAACCTGTCAATTTGCAACTGCTGTTTAAAGGTTAAACCATTTCAAAATAAAATACATATGTTATATATTCTTAATGAATAATGCTTAAAAAATCCTCTTGGTCCCTGGCACCCTGAGATGGGATTCGAACTCATGACCTTTCGGAATCCGGGTGAATGTTCTTCGAATTCAATAAAATATTTTTCAGTATAGCATTGTGAATTCGAAATTGATCGAATATAATAATATATACATATTTTAATTTCTATTACAAAGATTGGTGATAGAAATTTGAGAATTTGGTACTATGGTATTACCTCGTCATCGAACGCGTCGGGGTCGGCCATCTTGACTTTTTTGGCGGTAATTTTGGGGTCACTGCACTGTCACTGGTCACAAACTCATGTCAACCCGCCTTTGTCGACGTCACAAACACACGGCCACACTGATATGAGCGATGTTAAGCATCACTCACACTGACATCTGATAATCTGAAACAATGAAAAAAATTATAGACCTTTCATCATCATCGTCAGCCTATTAATCCCCCTACTGTTGAGCACAAACCTTCCCTATGGATCGAATGGAATTGGGAGAATGAGCTATTACGCGGGCCCATTGCGGTTTGATGGGTGTCAACGACAGCCGATATCATTACCAACGGCTTATGGAGGAGCTCAAGATAATAAATTGTTGGTCACACATCCTAGTTTTCTCACTTTTTGATTCATTACATTTCGTATTTATTATTGAGTAACTCAGTGGCGTAGTGGAGTGGGCATTTGCAGTCCATAATACCCTCCAATCCGCATAGGGTCAGAGTGGAGGATTATGGCCCAGTCTCCTTAACCATTCATAAGGAATACCTGAGCCCAAGCAGTGGGGATGATGACGATGACACTATTACTATTTTTTATATTTTACCCTAAATTTGTTAATAATTAAGTACCAAGGTCGACAATTTCTTAGAATAATATGGTGAAGTTGAAGATTATATCTGTCATAAACAACTAATGTAACTAAATCATAAATGGTTTGTCTGTCAATATTTTCAGTGTTCAATTTTAATACCTTAAAACCCGTATTTTATATCTTTAATAAAAAAAGCTTAAAAATCCACCAGCCCCAGGTTCCCCAAGAAAGAACTCGAACTCGAAATAACATTTTCATTATGAATATTTACCAGTATAACATCGTGAATGCAAAATAGACCAAATATAATAACCTTATTTAACTTTACTAATACGTTGCCTTCGGATTTTAAATCCTCGAAAACCAGACTTGAAATATCTCCGACCGTTTTTCACGTTAAATATGAAAGTTCCTACTCCTCGTTAGCAATTGCAGCAAATTGTGCAAGTCACACAATAGAAACCTGGACTTGTTCCATCGAAGACAAAGTTTTGGCTCTCTTTAAGTAAACTTACTTGTTATACTCGACGGTACCGAGTTGGAAGTAACTGATTGAGAGTGAACAGAGTTTGACAATATTTTACTTGCACAATGAACTTTCAGATAAAACTAGATGACTGTAAAACACAAATGTTCTGTTACGAATAAAAAATAATTAAAGAATTGTAGAACACAACTGTCATAATCGAACTAAACCTAAAAGAAACAAGTTATATTATGGCTTATCTAAACAAAATTCTCGTCGCAATCGGGGAACCCCTTAGATCACAAATGTTTCACAGAGCGGTCCCCCGACAGTAATGAAAATTTGGTTTAGCCAAGCCTGCCAATAAATTATTTATTTTTATTTCATTCTTAGTGACTAATAAATGTAGACAGAGTGTATTATTTTTGGAATGCACTCATCAAGACCTTTAATTTGATACTCATATCAATATTTGAAGAAATATTATTTTCAATATCTTCGGAAAACTTACAGCTAGGTAATACTATAGAACATTTATTATATCTATATAGAGGGCCAATTAGAAGTTTCCACTTATAGGTAATTAAACAATAGAAAATAATGTCAGGTTTCTGTTAGTGTTGTAATGTTTAGTCACCCCGATTTAGTCTTTCTAAAGTTATGATGTAACAAAGAGTTTCTTTACTACGTACATTAACCCTAAACAGAATGCACTCCTTCTTTAGCAGTCGCGAAAAAAGTCTCCATCTTGACCTCGAACTTAAAGCGCAGCGCTGTGTCAGCATAGATATAACTTTAATGAAATAAAACCTTTATTATTCTTTTTGAAGTAGGTTTTATTTGATTGAATCTCTTATGCTTTGACAGCGCTTCGCTCGACGTCGACTTCGAAGCTGTTTTTATAATATATTGCCGGTATACAAGTAATTCAATATATTCCAGATGGTTTTTAGCATTTTAGCTTTCCAGTTAGTTAAACGATATTTATAAGCAACCATTATACTGAGAAAAGTTGAACCCAAACATATAAAGAACAATAATGTATGACAAAGTAACAGTATGACAATAGAAAATCTAAAGATCTTACCTTAGGCCAATAACACATACCAATAAATATTGTCTACACGAAGTTAATAATGTTTATAAAACAAGAACCTTGAATTATATCCAGAAAGGCAAGACAACCATTTTACAGTTCCACAATTACAGCGAACAATTTTAAGACTGTCCGTGCACCTGGCAACTATTTTTTTTTTATAAGTCGACTGCCGCTTTTTATTGCGGCTCTTTTTAATTAAATTCTTTTGCATTTAATCCTTCTCGCTGGAAGGGAAATTAATTCACTCTGCGGTAAACTCGTAAAGCTCTACTCTTACAAAATACAAGATTTTAGAGTTTGGCTGAAAAAAAAATTAAGTTGGTTTTTCCGCCTCTCCGGCCACGAGGACGCCCATGTTTCCTGTTAGGGGGGGAATGAGTATCCTGGCGACTCAATCGCGGCTTAATAGGTCTCATTCCCCAGAAGAGGGTACATCGCAGGTTTTTTGGTGGGTAGGCCTTCAGTGACGGAACAGAATCCCACACCAACCCTGTCGCTCGCCAGGCGGCAGGAACTGTACTTTAAAGCATTTCCCCGTCGCATAAAAAAGGTGTCACTTAATTAATATATGTTATTATTTGAAGCTTCATAGTTAACATTAGAATGCATAGGATGGACCAAACATAGTTTAGGGTTCCGAACCATTATATCACTCTTGCGTCTGTGACGTTTGCAAACTAAATCGTAGGATATATATTATGAAATAAAACATTTAGCTTGAAATTATAATTTCAAAATAATTATATTTTTAAAGCTATTTGAGAACTCATAAATTGACCATCCTAACACATTTATTTTGAAAACTATTGAGCTTGAAGTTTGTAATGAAATGCAGATACTACATCATTTATATTTGATCAATTCTGCAATCACAATACTTCTTTCTTTTATTTCATTAAGATAAATTCTTCACAATATAGTCTACAGGAAGACCTTTAAAAGGCTATATACTTTTTAAATTAATAGGTATAAGTACTGAATAATTATCGCGGTAAGTACTTGTATTTCAATGGATATATAATATTGTTGCAATCTCGACTTCCACTGTAAGAAATTTTACTGGTGAAATCAGAAAAGTTTCAGAACAGTAAAAACTATAACTGAAATTTCAGGAAATCTGAGCTAAAATCTGCTCTCGAGGTATCCATCAAGTTCCAGATTGCGTCTCGTAAAGTTCCTTTAAAATTGGATAGTAAAAAGAACTTTTGTGTAAAATACTTCATAACTTTAGTTATTACTTTTAACTAGACTTGGCTTAAATTCTAATAAGTAATTAAATACTGTATTATTAAAATCAACTTTTAATATTATACATTAATTTTAAAATCGGTTAACATAATAAAAGAACACACCTAGAAACTCCTTAAAACGGTTAATTTATTATTGTTTTCGTAATCTACAAAGGCAATTAACAGAATCAAAGAACTTTGTATTTGAAGTCAGACAACTTAAGTTTAAAACTCGCTAGATTTTTTTATTTTTTAAAATTGTTTTTGAATTAAAAGAACAATTAGATTACTCAAAGAAGTTGTCCTACACTGTAATATAATGCCTTCGATCATTAAAATATAACCTCATTTAATACAACTAAACCTCATCCGTAAAAAAATCAATAAACATATTCAGTATTTTCTTTAGCCTACATTTCTAGCACATAATCTTCTTCAATAAATATTGTACCAGTTAAAACTTTGTGATACCTGACAAGGGATAATTCTAACTCAAGAGCCATGGGAAAACTTTTACTACTAATAGATTTATGAGTTTTATTTATTAATTTACTTCTAGCAAAGAATACCAACTTCTAGCCTATCTCAAAAACGCCTACAATACTAAAGAATACATTCCAAGATTTATGGTAAATATTATATTAATATCATGATTATTAGGAGTAGCAGTGGCGTAGCGGATAAGCGCCGCGGCCCGCGATCTTTGTCGTTAAGCAACTTTCGCTAGGGTCGGTCACGGGTGACCAAAAAATTATTATCTCGAGCTACTCCGTGCTTCGGAAGGCACGTTAAGCCGTTGGTCCCGGTTGCATTTGCAGTCGTTAATACCCTCCAATCCGCATCGGGCCAGCGTGGAGGGTCATGGCCCATCCTCCTTAACCATCCATAAGGAAGGCCTGAGCCCCTGCAGTGGGGACGTAAAAGGGCTGATGATGAATCATGATTATTAACCTCATAACGTCCCCATTGCTGGGGTACAAGTTTTTTACCATGGATGGAATGGAATCACAGGGAGAACGGGCTTTATCCTATCACGTGGGCTCAGTACGAATTGGTAGGTATTAACGACTGCAATTGCAGCCGAGACTAACGGCTTAACATGCCCTCCGAAGCATGGAAGACCTCGAGATAGTATATTTTTGGTCATAAATACTATTACCGTCTTTTGAGAAGGTTGCTTAACCTCTATATCACAGACCGAGCACGCTCACCTATAACTAATAAAAAAATGATAATATCAAACTGGAAAAGAAATAAACCAAGTTTAATCCGATCTCGCGTATGGCGTAAGGCTTCTGTACAAATACTAAATTTAAAAACCAAAGACTACTTAACACGTTCACTGCGGTTCACCCACAATCAGCCCGACGCGGTGCTAAATCAATGTGCGCACAGGAAAAATAGGTCTGTCTCGCAAATATGGAACCTGTTTCTTGGGCATTTTTACTGGTATGGCGGAGACAAATATAGTTTTCGATTTGTATTTAATGGTTTTATATATAAATGGTATCAGAAGTACAGCTTTAAGTCGGATCAAAACGTACCTATAAAATAGAATGCAATACTGTTAAAATAACTCAACTCGACTCAAATAATATAACTCAAAAGTATCCACCAGAATTAAAAGTATAAAACATTGGAGTTCCACAAGGCAGTGTTCTTTGTCTTCTTTAATTTTTGGTGTATATTAACGACCTACCAAATGTCAGAAATTTTCATTTGTAGTTAACACATGAAAATTTCTGACCACGAAAACGACATAAATACTACAATAATGACCATAGTAAACTGGCTTAAATTCCATAATTTGACAATAAATTTCATAAGTTTATGATTAGTACTAATAACTTGATTATTAAATACCAAAAATGCACGCTTGAAGAAGCTGATAATGTTAGATTTTTAGGTATAACTATTGACAAGAAACTATATTAAAAACAACATTTTTGTGACAAAATAAATATCTTCTCATTTACATTGTTTAATTAATCGTGAGTAGGGACAAGGAGTACGGCTTTCACCGCATATTTCGCTTATGTGGAGTCAATTTTGCGATTCCAGAATCTATAAAGAATACGCCTCTCACAAGATTTAGAAAAAGTTATATAACTGGCTAACTGGTTCCTTTTATTCTGTGCATGAATTCTTAGACTTTGGAATCTGAACGTTAGCTTAGAGTAGATTCATTAGTGCTTATTCTTTTAAGTTGCTTTTTAATATATTTTCTTTACTTTAATATATTAATAATTGTACTTTTACTATTCAAACGCAAATATATTATTACTATTTAATAAAGCGTCGGGCCTTTTTCGACCTCCGCCGCATAGAACATAAAAAAAAATTTTCAGTGCGGGGGCGGGCCTGCTTTTCGTGGATAACCGCTCGCGACCTGTTGCCGCACTTTACAGTTACCTACGCATCGAACCTCCAGTTCGTTTCGTCAAGCTTCGTAACAAACAATGGCGCATAGTGAAAACAAAATTAATATTAGAAAATGAAAGTGTTACCGTAGAAGAATATAGTCATTCATTTTTTGAAGTCCCTTAACGAAATAAATACAGAAAAATATTGTAAAACCAAAAAGTTAAGCCACAAGCGAAATGTCAATTTTGGAAAATAAAATAATCCTACGAAATTCCACTTTAGTATAGTATCGGGCCTTATTTTCAATTGCTAATTTCTCACTTTCTGTTTAGAGGATCCAGAGGGGGAGCCAATGTGATTCATGAGAATTTTGCTTTGTTTTTCTTTTTTATTACCTCTAATAAGATTTGTAATGTACAACACGCCTTGAATAAGATAATAGCGCTTTAATATCACCCAGAGGTAACAGGTCGATTGGGCCTGCCACGCATTATAAGAATGTCAAGCGGGTGCATATTTGGATTGCTACCGCACTAGCTGAAAGTCATTGTATTTTCTTACGCAGTCTAGTGTTAAACTTAGTTTTTGTCTGAAATATATAAGAACTTTTCAGTTTTTCTTTTTTTTTCAAAGTTCTATTCCTTGTTGTTTTGGAGGTAATAGGAGACGAATGCTCAAAATACTTGAATAATAACAAGACTATTTTGATAATATAAAAACAAGTATTTAACATTGTCACATATAAACTCTTTCCTATGATATGTGTGTATAAATCAACATATGTAGTTGTTTAGGCAGTCTTTTATACCTATCACTCTGGTGATAAAATCTAACTTCAATTATATTCAATCTCAGTTCGAAATTGTGTAACGCCAGTCTCGCCTTTAATACATAATTAAACGAGAAATTGTAGTTAGTGCGTAAATTTTCAAGCGTAACGTGTAATGTTCACTTGGCTGGTGTAATTAAACCTTCGCAGATAGTTGCAGATGCCTCATTACGTAAATAATATGGCGTCAGACAATATAGGTCACGGCTCCCTTATTTATAATAATATTTTCTAATGGAGCTTCGAATATGTGAATATATGTTGAGCTTTGAATATATTGAAATATTAAATAGGCACCCATAGGGATCATATTCGATTGTGAATAAAATAATCCTAACATACTGTAATGCGAAATGATATTCAATACGAAAGTGGGAGTATGTAGAAGCAGAAAGTGGCCAAGACGCAACTTTCACAATAAAAAGATCGCGTACGTGTAAGTTATGTCAGAAGTAAAAAAACATCGGACAGCAAAATACGCGATATTTTGTTTCCTTCAATGACAAAAACATGTCGTCACTCTTTACTGATATTGTAAAGAGGAAAGATTTGAGTGTTTGTTTGCAACGAATAGCTCCAAAACTACTGGACTGATTTTAAAAAATTCTTTCACCTACAGAATCTGCATCATATACGGTGGACATAGGCTATATTTTATTCCGAAAACGGCCAATAAAGGTATGAAAATGGGAGTGTAAGTTTGTAAAGGGAATTAAAACGTTACCTTAATAACCATTGTTTACTATTTAACTTATCATTGTAATTAAATCTATGTCGTGCTAAGAATCGATATTCAAACTACAGTTGCCTAGGGATGGGTAAACTAGTAGTTTTATAATTTGGCAGAATAATGAGGAAGTATTTAAAAAAAGCATTAGTTCCCGAAATCAAACTAGATGTCGCTACGGTACGTTCTTGATTTCTCCATGACAACTCTTCCGGCTTTCTTTCATGTTTAAAAGTAAATTAGTTTTCAAAACTCAATAAACAACTCATATTCTATTTGTATTTTTTCGTATTTGTATTAATATCTAAGTTCCGAACTTATCAAATTTCAGTTTTTTAATATGTTAGTTAAAGGGAACGGAAATGACTGTCTTTGGTCCATTCGTTCCTTGCAAAAATCAACTTTTGCTAGAGTTGCCATCTATTTAAGGTGCTTTTTAGTGCTTTCGTTTTTTTTTCTTTTCACTTATACCACGAAATGCATGTACCACGCTTCAGTCACAAAAAACGGGTCAAACCTACCACAATCGCGCGGCAACCTGCTGTACTTCCAAACATGAAGTACAGCAGGTTCACAGCAAGTGTCACAGACAAGATTGGACGGTTTTTCTGATGTAATACATTCTAGATTACCCCTGATATCCTCAAAAAACTGAGCAAAACTTTAAGTAACACATGGTTATACGATGAAATCAAATAAATAATAAGTATTAATATTTATATATACACAAGAAAATATTAAACATTTTCTCATAATTAGCTTTTTACGATCTTCGACGACTTTCGTTTCAAAATAAACCTTAATTAAAACTATGTTATTCGAATTCAATTAAAACCAAAAGGAGATCAAACTCATATTCAAAATTAATTATTTTTAGTGTAGTACAGTTTCCTGTTTTGAAATATTCTGAACTAAACTAGATGGCGTTAGATGTATTCTAGATCGCGCTATTGTTTTGATTAAGAATAATAGACTTCGATCTTAACTTTTAGCTTTGCTATACTATAAAGATGGACAGCTAGAGAAGAAAATACCACTATCATGCAATGAATAACAAGGAGAATAGTTTAAAATGCCTCATCCATTCTCATATTATATTAAAAGTCGGTCTTTCTTTTATTAACACCTAACCGAACAGAGTTGATCTTGAGAAAGGTCATAAATGCCTACTTTATTTCCACGAAAACTAAATTCTGTCTATTTCGAAACGCTAATATGACTCCAAATGAATGCATTTTTCAATAACTTATGATGCACCGGAGGTAGGACTTGACGTTGCCTCTGATGCACAGACAATCTTCACGGATGTGATTTTAACCAAATTACAAGAACATTTCATTCGTGACACATACTGAGTAGATCATCGTCAGTTATCTTGTTAATTTATATTATCGAATATAGGAGTACTCGATCGATTCAAAATAAAATCGCGTATTTTGTGTATTAAAATATAAAACATTGTTTTTAGGCGCTTAATAAGATATAAATAAATGTCTTTGAGCGTTTTTGTAATTGCTGTCTAAAGTAACTAACTATGCGGACGCAGTCGAGAGCAAATCTAGTCAAAATCTAGCTTTAAACTAAATAAGGGCTAATTCAAACGTACGAGTATCATAAATAACATGATAACTGTCTTAATTATATACAAATGTGGTTTAACTCAAGACACATATTAATATCGTTAACCGTAAGATTCTCACTGAACAATCTCGCAATTTGACGAATATTTACGTTTCATTTTCCAAAGACAACATACCTCTCTACCAAAGAGATTTTGCTTTAAAGCCTGTGGGTTAGGAGATGAGAAGCATTATTGAGTTTCTCTGTTTTAATTAAAACTGAGAAATTAGGACACAAATTAAAATACAAATAAATAATCTAATATGACATCAGAGTAACTTCTGAATGTGAAAATCTAGAACAAATAGTGTATATCACATTTAATTAAATGAATAAGTGAATTCTTTGTAATTATAATAAGATTACAATGTACTTTACAATGCCAATATTCATTAGAATAACGTTAAACCAATAATTAAGTACACTAATGATTTCAGAAGCTTTTATTGAAGTCGGACGTTTACTATCAATAACCTTAATGAGAATCCCACCTGGCTTCAATAGAAGTTTTTCTAATTATTATTTTAAATTTTTAATGATTCTAGCCCACGCTTCGAAATTAAATACTTTCACATGGGTCATCGGTGACCTTGAATAATATGCGTTACTGTAACAATTATTATTTTTCTCAAGCGCCTGTCCGTTCCTCTGGATGACTATCGAAATAGAGCGTGTCAAAGAAGTCGAAAGAAAGTAATTTAAGAATTATTTGTATGAAAACATAAAATAGCACACATGCACATGTCGAAACATCAGAATTCTAAAGCTGAATTTACATTATAAGATTAGTGTCGTGCACGATGTAACAAGTTTCAACACATATGAAACTAATTTTGTATCTCTCAGACACTGGCTCTTTGTTATGCGCAGATGGTGTCGCGACACTACTTTTGCCATGCAAATAGCGGTGACATTGGTTGCATGACAGAAGTTTTGTCAAAAATATGTGCATGACACGAAAGCACTCTAACGTCGTGAAACTAATGAATGAATTGTGAAATTGGACATACACTGAAACTGCTAATGAAAATAAAACAATGAAACTAAATTCATGTTACTAGTTTCCTAATTAGATTGATAGTTTTTTGCGGGATTGCTATTTATGTATGCTTTTTGAGTTCTCGATATTTCGGTGCTGCTGCAAGCGCTTAATGTAAATTCGCCTTAATGTGTGATTTGCAAAGTTGTTTGTACGGTGTATAGACAATACGTTTTGTCCGCCTCACTCCGCTCTGTTAGATATACAAGCACTATACAATAAGCAGAAAGCACATAACTACTATACATACATACACGTACTAATGCCAAATATACATACAATACGAACATTCAGATGGTTAAATTACGTCAAAGCAATCCATAAAAAAAAACACTCAAAAAATTAATTAATTCTAACGATTTCCTATAATTTTAATTGTCATAAAATGCACTTTCTGTAACTATAACTTTGGTAGCTATAAGTTTTAAAGTTTTTGAGAAAATCGGATCAGTGTTCCAAGGTGGCAGGTGGCCCGGTTTATTTGCTGTCCAGTGTACATTTTTCTATACTTTTAGATTATTGGGAAAAAAGGCTCTACTATAAACGGACAGATCTTTTCTAAAAGTTTTTGCCTAGAAAACTTACCTAGAATAACTTTTCTGCCAGCTAATGGTGAGTATATTCTAAATCGCCCTATTATTTAGATCAACAAACTTTAAAACGCAGGGTATAAATCAAAAACATTAAAATGTTGCTCCAACTTTAGATCAGCAATTATTTTATTGACGATAAATATTGCTAGGTATTGCTTAACCTAAGATTTTCTAGTTGATAATTTCCACAAATCATATTTTATTACATTCGTTCATTAATATTGTGTAAGTACCGTAGTATAGGTTTCCAAGTAAATATGTCTTGGCCATATAGTAGAATTGACCAATTGAAGATACGGCCAACCATTTCATGTAATGTGTATATTTCATGAAATGGAAAACTCTTGCTGCACACATCAAGATTTGTGTTTAACGATATGGGCGGCTGATAGTATAACTTCTTCATGATGTGGCCAAGAGTAAGTGATCATATTGTAAGTTACGTAAGTCTCAGTAAAAAGCGCTGATGTCGCATTGTTTTTGTGATTATTTATTTTAATTTTTGTGACTAAGCAACGAAAAACGATTACTTACTTGATTAAGATTACTGATATAAATATAGGAGTCCAGTGCGAAGGTGCAGAGGCAAAGGCTATTTCTATAGTTTTATGGATATGTAGCAGGTTATGATAAAGACAGGATTGTGACCTTGCTCTTGAGCATGATAAAAATATATTGGAGGATATAAAAGTTTTTGAGATATGAACTGAACTTAAGTTCCTATATGATTCACCACCTTGGTCGCGTGATAGGTTAGAAATTTAAGACCAACATGAATCGTAGCGTAGCGATCGTATTAAATTTCGAGGTTGTTTTTTTTCAGACCACAAAATCATAACTCTAACGAATAAACAAGCTATTACAGAAAATAATTAGTTTTCTAGAATTTTATGGAGTCAGCAGTTCAAGATCTCTAACCATCTTAGCGCCCTCGGACGGACAAGTGAAAAATATTACATTCGTCTTATTGCGAAGATACAAAGAGCGAATTTTTGGAAATTCTATCTTGAAGAGAGTTAAAAGAGGTGAAACATTTCTATGATACCTTTTTATTTTTGGATCGATGAAAATGTGTATTTGAGTAGTTTAAGGCCCTGAAAACGTAATTTTATACCAAAAACTACCACTTATAGGGATGAAAACGGGAGTGGAAGTTTTTATATTTGTACTGTGTTTTTATAGAGAATTGAAATATTACCATAGCAACTATTGTTTATTTGTTATTGTAAGAATTGCATCTATTATTATTTACAAATATTAAATTACAGTTACGTAATTTATAACAATACTATATATTTTAAATTTGTTTTTCTTGAAAATTTTCAAATGGAAGTTATTTCGTTTACGAAAGAAAAATTAGTTTTATACTATTTAAACTATATTAGATGGCGTTAAGTATTCTAAACAGCACTGTTTTGCTCAAAATTGAGTTTTAAACTAAAATATAGTAAGAAATTTAAGCTTTGCTGTGCTAGATGGCGTTTATTCTAAAGTAAGCTGCGCTAACGTTTCTTTCAAAGAATTTTGCGTAGATTACGTTTTCGATTAAGATTTGTGTAAACTTCAGAACTGTTTTTGGATTGGATTGGTTTAATATCTCTAAAGTTTTCAAAAGAAAGATGTTTATTGGTCTTTTTGATCATCAACATCAATGTGATTTCATCATCAGCTCGAAAAACAACAGCGCAAAAACTAATATTAGTATAGAATTATAATTTTTTTTTTATTTAAGTTTTTATTTCAGTTTATTGGACTTGATTTGTCGTTGTTTCCAATCAATTTGTTTTGAAACATATGATGTGCCTACACCTACAGGCTAGCAACTTATTTGAATGTTCTCCGATTGGTTTATCTCAATTTGAAATTCAAATGCATCGGTTTAGTGTACTGAAACTTACCAAAGCCACAGATTAACGAACCTTTGCCAAGTTCTGTTATGTAACTTTGTGTCGTCTAAAATTTTGTTCAATACCTGACGAACCAATCTATGTTTAATATTTTTGTAGATAGATAGTGGAAGCTTAATGACTGAGGAGCTAAGATTACATAGGTCAAGCAACTTTCGCAATGATCTGTCATCGGATGGGTGACCGAAAATGTGTCTCAAGAAACTTCTATTCATGTCTATATTATCTCGAGTTAGGGTTGTTATAGTACCTTTTTTCTTGATATTAACTATTTTATTTTCTTATAATAATAATATCTTTAGTAATTTATGTGTTGTCTCGTAATATTCTTTGAATGGAATTGTGGTAGAGTGGCTGTAAGCCGGTTTCAAGATGTCGCTCTTCTCCGAGGTGCCGATTTCGATCCCCGGTCGGGTTAATATAGAAAATGGACTACTCTCAAATCTCGAGTCTGAGTGTTGTGGCTCCTTCGTAGTTTGCTGCTTTAACTACTTACTTTAGGATCTGAGCAATGTATGTGATGTTGTCTAATATTTATTTTATTTATTCACCTTGGGCGCCAGTTGTGACGGGTTCGGTGCTTGGGTCAATTAATAAGACTAACTAGCTTGAGTATGGATTTATTAATTGTATAAAGGGTAAAATAAAGAAACTGTAACAAACAAAAAATTAATATAAAAACAGTTCGTAACTTACCTAAATATAAAATTAAAAATTACCAAATTTTTTAGTTTCTTGTTAAAAACTTGGATTGTCAAAATTACAGATTACAATTCACTGTGTTATATAATTTGTATCACAATGTCTCATTCTTAAACGTTGTCAACATTGAAATCATCAACATTATATTAAAATTATACGATTTAATACGATAATATGTTGATTTAGATGATTTTTTACGAACTGACATCCATAAAAAGTATATTAGTCAAAATTTTAAATTACGAAAGGTGAATAATAAAAAGAAATGATGTTGAATTTCAAAGACAAAGAGTTTGCATACTGAACCTAGGAAAATAAATGGTGGTACGGCACACCGTTACACCTATATTATTCTTGTCGTAATACTTACAGGTAAACAATTTAACAAATACTAACTTATATAACATCAAATAACCAATTAACGAAAAAAAGAATGTATTTATAATTTTTCGCTTGACTCTGTTCATCTACTCTGTGATTATAGCCGAGGTCTTTACCTGGAACTTTTACAAGTAATTAATTAAAAATATTTTTTGACAATTCAGACAGCACATTCAGTCTTTTATTTAACATACTGTGTACGTACCTGACTTTGATCAATACTTATAAACCTATTAATAGGGATGACGACTAATTTTTGTATGTTTGTCCGTCTGGTAGAGTGTTAAAAAATATTAAACACGTTTTTTTAAATTTTTTTCGTAATAATAAAATAACGGCGTTACATAGAATTGAAATTTCGCATGACGTCACGTTAGGGTACGTTTTCTACTCAACTGTGACGTAGCGAGCCCCCACTCCTCAACTTTAATGCCTGTTATCTAAGCTATTTCTTGTTAAATTGAAGTAAAAAAATACGTATTTAGTATTTTTCTATCTGACTGACGGACTTAATAGAATTGCATTTTTTTTACCCAGTCATCATCCCTATTATCATTGTTTGTTTGTAGAGGGTAATTTTCAAAATTTTTGATCCAATCATCAAAATTCTCTTTCAGCTACGAAAAACTATGTAATACATAAGAGAAGTCCCGGGACAACAACTACATTATAGGTGCTAATCATAGGTGCCTGGAAACGAAACAAATCATATCGCATCATAATATTCCTAGATAGTCTGAAATCTCGATTCGTTCCGGTACAAGAGGCTCACGAATTATACAACATTATTTTCCATCCACATTGGGAATAATTGAATTCTGGACAGCTTCATGCTAATAAGATTATTTGTTATCCAAAATGCTTTTTTTAATATCCCCGCTGAAAGCCCGTGTTATAAATCTGCCGGGCTGTGTCAAAAATCCACACCAATTCACCCCTAATTCTTACGCATAAGAATCATATTACAATGGTACAGTTATATCAGATTCATGTGAAGTGAAAAAAAGTTGGAATTAGCAAAACCACAAGCTTTTTGTATACAAGTTTCAATGAACTTATTCAGCGGGAATACGGTTGATATTTGAACGAAACTTTGTTCAAAAGGAACGGTTACGACGGAACCTGTTAAATGGTCACGTCATAAATAAATCAATTGTTATGATAAGTTTTCATAATATCATTTGATATTTTAAATCTTGCGACTAAATTTTTAAAGTTGTTATCCTGAACTCAAATTTGGCATAAACATTTATTTTAGATGAGAAAAGTATATCATTTTAAATCTGACATGGCGGAATCCCCAAGATGGCGGACTCCCTAAGATGGCAGCCTAATTATATATTGAGCACTCTCATGATATGAGTAATCAAATGGAAGTATTTGGTAGGAAAATACGATACTAATAAAATTAATTCATTTGAAAACAATTTAGCGAACTAGCCAAGGTAGCGGAAACAGTTCAGTGAGAAAATTGCAATTAATATGATAAATAAATCCAATGTGGCTTTCCCAAGATGGCGAACTAGTACTAGGTTTTGCTAAGAATATAACTATAATATAACTAAAAAATTAGATAAAAATTTTAAAAAATGTATCTAAAAAACATAGGAACGAGTACACATATTTTTAAACGTTTATCGCTTCTAGTTTTGTATGAAACTATTTGTTTAAAACTTTACTAGACTAGTAGTTTTATAGATCCTTTATTTTCGATGCGTTTGCTGAATAGGGACGTAGCCCGTCCCTAGTATATATATATTATATAGTTTATATAGATTACGGTAACTGAAACTGATTTTGTTTGGACGGTGATCAATAAAAAATTAAACAAACGAGGGCCATTCGATACGAGTGGAATACTTAAGTAGACAAACAGTGTAAGCTTACTAAGTTTCAGACAACAACTAAGCACCAAACTAAAATAGTTAGTTCGTGTTAAGCCTACACGGTGCCTCAGACTTGATGTTATTAAAAGAAAACATAGCTTGGTCCACTTAATTATTTTCTTTATACTACAACAGGGGTCGACAAGTAAGTGAGACTCCTCACTAAATTACTTGCCATGATACTTATAATAGTTTTTTTCGAGGTCCGAAAAAATTCAACGCTTTTAAAATATCAAATTACAGAGCTAGAGATAGTCTTTAATTGTTCGGTGCTATGTGTAACGAACACCAATAATTGTATGTTGCTACAAGCAAGCACTTTCAATTAAATCTTTCAAAATATTATTTCAGTACGGAAAACCGGTTACGCAACTCACGCCCAATAACCAAGTTAAATAATATAAGTGATAACTATATAAATAATTGTCGAGTAGAAAGAAACCCCATTGCATATAGTCACCCAAATGGGCTTAATAATTTAAACTTTAAAGCAAGTGCGATCAAAATAAAAAATTGGCGGACTGCAATGACAATTTTAACGCATTTAGAAATTCAATAGAATGTTTATTGTTGAGATTTATGGCACAATAAATAGGAATAGCTCGGTGGTGTAGTGGATAAGCGTCGCAGCCCGCGATCGTTGTTGTTAATCAACTTTCGCAAAGGACTGTCATGAGATGGGTGACCTAAAATTATCATCCTTCGGAAGGAACGTTAAGTCATTTATTTTAGCTGCATTTGCAGTCGTTTATACCCTCCAAGCCATATTAGTAAAGCGTAGAGGGTCATGGCCATCCTTCTTAATCAATAAGGAAGGCCTGAACCCTGCAGTGGGGTAGTAAAACGGCTGATAATGACAATGATGAATCATTGTAATTATAATAATAATAACATTAAGAGCTAGTAAACATTAGGCATTTTAAAACGCGCATTAAGAAACCTCATACTTTCGTAGACATTGAAGCACATTTGTAGACATGCGCAAGTTTTCTAAAGCTTTCTAAGTCATTTGTAGTTGGTTTCGGTAAACTTAGGCCCATAGACAGAGAGACAGAAAATAAATAAAGTAGTTAAATTGGCGCAAATCTTCATTCGTTTAACCTTACTAGACATTTTTGGCACAAGAATATGTTTCTATATTAATAATTTATTCTAAGCACGTATAATCAAGAAGTCCTACTTCAAGTAGGCATCTAACAAATTCTCCGTAGAATACATACATTTGCTAATTCTAGTCCCCTTGGGAAATCATTGAGAGTTGATCAGATAGTAGTATTGTTGCGATAAGTATGTCGATACTATTGTGGCCTTGCGAATGTGTCGGAATTCATCGAAAGTTTTCAAAATAATTGCAGGCCGAATGCGCTAACCATAGCGCCATCGAAGTCCTAGCAAAATTACACACAAGCAATTTGGTATCTGATTATATAATTTAATTTTGTCGTCTAATGGATGAGCTATTGACTTTCATAATATTAACTTTGGATAATTTTACCTTATCGATAAAATGGTCTACCATCGATAACGCAACAACACTATCAGAAAGTTGATTATTGCCGCTAACTCCATTTATTTGGTCTAGGGTCAACTTTGACACGCATCTAGCTGTATGAACGCCTCGTTTGCTCTAACTATTGTTATTTATGAAAAAAGTTTTTAATTATATTTACTTGTAGATCGACTCAAGATTATATGCCGTAGATTATTACCGCTATTTAGCGCACCGCTATTATAGATAATAACAATTATCTTCAAAGCGGTAACATTATTTTAGAAACTGTTAACAATGGAAGAACGGTTGGAAGTTTCTGTAGGTTATTAAATAATAACCGGCTTGACTTCAATAGCAAATACTTGAAAAATTTTATTTCGTCATATTAATAACTATATATAAGATTCGATAGAGAACCTCCTTTTAAGAAGTCGGTAGAGAATAAGTTTTTCGTACAACAACACTAAAACGTAGACGGTTTTCGTTACGTCTTACGTAAAATATGTGTTAACTAAAGGTTCAAAGCTACAACGGGATAAATACGGCCATTTTTAAATCGATACAGGCAGTTGGCAGTGACAAACGGTGGTTGTTGACGGGGTGCTAACAGAATTTACTGAAGCCATCGCTAATATATCCAAGTCGTTTGTTAACGCTAATAAAATTTCATGAGGAAGACAAGTGGAAAGAAAATACTTACTTGCTATGTTATTATAAAAGGGCACCCTCGAAGTCCTCAAAGCAGCACTATGACAGCATAGAGCTTCAATGTAAAAAAAAACCTTTAATACCTTTTGAAATAGGTTTTATATATTTAAACTTCTATGCTATAATAGCGGTGCGCTTAAGGTTACCGGGTGAAAAAAACAAAAGTCCGGAGAAAAAGCCTGATTTCCATTGCACAATCCTAAGATTTTTTGCAGTTGAGATTCTTCTCTCAAAAAAAGGTCAAATTATTAGAGTTTGAATACACTGCGGATCTCGGGGGCATTAGCTCACTCATTGCACATCGCAAAGTAAAGAAGATTATTTTTAATTTGTTTAACTTTTTATTAAAGAAAATCTTTAAAATTAAATAATGAGATACTGAAATTTGCAAAATCAGAATTTTTGGACTCAGGATTGCGGTCAATCCTGAGAACAGACCAAAATCCTGAGATTTGGTAACCCTAGGTGAGCTCGACGTCGATTTTGAGACTGTTTTCATAACAGACTAGTCGTTGGTCGCCTGCGTAAATTATAGTCTAGGTCAACTGCGTATTATGTAGAATCCCGTCCATTTTTCCGTCTGTTTCCCTACAGTACTCTATGATTGACTAGAAAAACATACATCTATTGTGCATGAATAATTAAATATATTTTCAATAGGTTTTATGTCCTTGGAGATCTAATGACCATGGTCTAACATACGATATAAGAATAAAATACCCTCATATTATTGTTATTTGATTTTGACAAAGCTATAAGGTGCACGTACACATGACTGCATGCCAGGCAACAGCAATATGTCAAACTTCCTCAATTGATTTTGAACTTTACCGACAACGCATTAAGGTTTAAATTATAGTCGAGAAATTTGAGTTTTGTAAAGCCTAACGTTTTGTTGACTGTACATTAATCAAATACACATAGGATTTCTATATAAATCAGGTCAGGGACCTACAGTGTAAAAAAGTTTTTTTTAATCACCCTCTTTTATCGACTACTGCCTCTCCTATTGATGAAAATTGAGAGAATGCGACCAGGAGAATGGGAAAGATACTTCTGTTATAAATACTTTTTCATAGACAGACATATAGAATATAATGATGAAAAACTACAAGGAGAGTGCAAATGATAATACTGAACAATGTTTCTCCGCGACATCCGCCATCAACGATTTTTCAGTTGTATCCGTTTTTATTAAATAAAGCAATATAAAATCGTGTCACATTAGTGTAAAACAAAGAGAAAAAATGTAAGACATTCTCATCGCTTCATTCACTTGATTACCAGGTGAAAGCGAAACAGATGTCATCCGTCCAATCAGGGAAAGGGTCGCTAAATATTCGTTGAACATTTTTTTGCAGATTGATGTTAAAAGTAATAAATTTTTCATAGGATCCAGTTATAGTTATAAAAATTTTAATAAATTACTATGTGAAAGGTGTTAGTTAACCTTTTCTGAGAACGTAAAAAAATTAAGGTACGTTCTAGCGGTATCACTCAAAATTAATAGTCTAAGCTCTTATACGCAATTGAGAACATCGAAATACTATGCCATTGTTTCAGCAATCTACAGCGGTAACTTGTACTGAGAAGAACCGGCAAAAAACTCAACAAGGGCTGCTTTTTGCTCCCCGTTTTATTAATATAGTAATTCAATTGTTAAATAACTTCATTAAACTCAACCCACTTTCTATTGTATATAACACAACAGTTTTGAAATACAATAAGTAATAGTAGAAATCAAAATGGTTTAAACACCGCAGATCCAAGCATTTCTATCATAAGCCCTATGGAACACAGACTTTAACTATAAAAACCAGGAGTGCGGTCCCATACCTTTCTAACCATGACTCTAGCTATAGAAGACAGCGATGTTATGGCGATATATTTCATTTTATTTTACGAGTACCTACTACTTTGACATGCCTTTTGGTGTGATAACAAGTAATGATTAAAGTCTATGTCAAAGCAGTAAAATGAAATATTGCCATAACATAATTAGTGTCATAACCTATGACTAGAGTTATGGCTAGAGACTTAAATGATCTCTTACCATTGATGTCAGCCCTCTACATGCTGTCACCAAAATATGAGACAATGTATTTTTTAGGTTTAAAATTTTCTTTCATAAATCTGTTGGGAGTAACGCCAATATTAATTGATAGACTGTCTTTATTATTGTTAAATTTTTCGACACTTATCTGAAAACATTGATAAAATCTTCTCAACATTTTTAACGTAATAATTTACATCTGCCTCACAAAAATTTATTTCTGTGCCCGCCACCAAATACATCGTAAGAAAATTATGGATAACCCGAAAACCCCTTTTTTCTATATTTACAGGTCCATATCGAACCTGTCTGGATATTTTATTCATGGTCGTTATGTGGAAGATAAATGGCGATAAGCAAGGGGTAAGTGAGTCGATTCTATAAAACTATTAGAATAAGTAGATCGTTAGTTTATATAAATTGAATCTAAAAGTACATTATCTATGACATAGGCTATAATCATAGACAATAACTAATTTATCTATGCTGAAATTTACACCGGTGAAATCTCGGGAGAGCACCTCAATTTATTGTCTAATATTAAAATCTATTGCAATCACTTTAAAATGTATAGCAATTTTGATAACAGTTCATGGAATTACAGTAACGTTAAAAGTAGCAATCGTTTTGGAAACGATTAATCGTTTGCTTAAACGATTCAAATTAAAGTCATATTAACGATATCCTTCATTCAATATCATTCATAAAATTTCACGACCGCAATCCCTATTACATGTCAAATAGTTGTAGCGTGAAGTTCGTCAAAATCTTTCAAATATCAAATTGAAAGGTATTGCAATAGATTTTAAAGTTAGACAATGAGGTTGGTTAAATATCTATACTAATGTTATAAAGCTGAATAGTTTGTTTGTTTGTTTGAACGCGCTAATCCCAAGAACTATTGGTTCGAATTGAAAAAATATTTTTGACTTGAATAGGCCATTTATCGAGGAAGACTTTAGGTTATATAATATCACGCTGCAACTATTAGGAGCGAAGAAATAACGGAAAACGCGGTCCAAGTCGCTGGCGGCCACTAGTATTAAATATAAATAAATAGGTTATTATGATACAACATGCTATATAGATATAAATTGTTTGGTCCCTTAGATTCAACTTTACCTACAGAACATTATAATATGTATAGATAACTTTTCTTCAAACAAATGTCTTCATTTTCTACGTTGTATAAGAAAAATGTTAGAATATTTTTAGAGCTAGCAATGTATTTTCGTGTTGAGTAATAAGTCTCATTTTCTGTAAAGCGAAGGCGGAATATGTTTTGTATGTTTGTTAAATATATGTATTAGGAAGTATAATAAACTCTACAACCCAAATAACAAAGTATCAATTATATTAGCGAGTATATCAAAAAATATTAAATTTTAACTACTTTTGTAACTAAAACAAAATGGGGATTTAAATAGATAGATAAGTCTAAAGACACAAAATATATAATAAATAGTTCAAAGGTTCTGTAATTCTTCAGGGAAGTGACAGCACGGGTCTCATAATATTATGAATATAGCATTAGATGATAACCTTACTTAATTCTTTAATCAGTATATCATCAGTCTATTAAAGTCCCCACTGTTAGGGCACAAGTATTACCTATGGATGGAATCGAATGTAATCGAGGGAATGGCCCGTGCGTACCTACGCGGTACCAGTTCGGATTGATGAGTGTGAACTATTTCAGATGCAGCCAGGACCAATGGCTCAGTGTGCCTCCCGAGGAGGAATTCGAGACAATAAATTCTTGGTCACCCATCCTTTGACCAACCATTGCGACAGTTGCTTAATTTTCAATAGAAATTCAAAAACATTTTACGCCTTGTCCTAACATAGTTGATATAATTCAAACAACTTGTCAGTATATGGGATTCCTCTCATATTTTTTGCGATACCATTAACATAAGCTTAATGGCATATAAATCTTGTCTGCACACGCTCTAGCCTTTAGCAGTGAGCAGTTAAGTACAGCTCGCATACAACACTTGCATATTTTATATAAGAAATTAGCTACTAGAAATTGGCCTCGAACTCGTCGTCATAGAGATACAATCAAATAAAACCTTTATTACCTTTGGAAGTAGGTGTCATAAGACATAATTTTAGCCATATTCTAGTTAACAATTAGATTAACATAAAATCCAGAGTAAGAATATTCATATTTTAAAGAATAATAACAGTTTCATGTTGGTGATGATAAAATTGAGTACGAGGGTCAAACTGAAAGTTCTTAGAAAATCAAAAACTGATTACATTAGCCAGTTATTAGTTTTATTATATCTTTTCAAAATATTGTCCATTCACGTCAATACACCGCTGCATGCGATGGAACCACTGGGAAAAGCACTTTGCCCACTCGTCCTTAGGGGTCTCTTCAATGGCATCGCGATACGCAGCCACCGCTTCTTCAGCATTCATAAACCGCTTTCCTTTAAGTTTTTCTTTAATTTTTGGAAATAAATAAAAATCACAAGGCGCGAGGTCGGGGCTATACGGCGGGTGACCCAGTAATTCAACGTTTGATGTCGCCAAATAGTCGATCGTTCGCTTGGCGGTGTGCGACGAGGCGTTGTCGTGGTGAAGGAGGATCCTACTGCGAGGTCGTTTCTCTCGAACTTTTTCCAAGACAAGTGGCAAACAATTGGTAGTGTACCATTCTGCAGAAACTGTTTTTTGATCCTCTAACACAATTATTGCAAAATGACCTATCCTTCCAAAGAACGAGGCCACCATTTTTTTTCCCGCATTTCGATCTCTCTTCACTTTAGTTGGCAACTCCTCGAAATGAAACACCCACTGAGCAGATTGTCTTTTGGTTTTAGGATCATAACAGTAAATCCAGCTTTCGTCACCTGTTAGTATGTCGAACACAGCATTTGAGTCACCTCCGTTAAATCTTTCAATCATTTTACGACACCAATCCACACGATGGAGTTTTTGAGCCTCAGTCAAATTATGAGGTATCCACCGGGCGCAAAGCTTCCTGACCGCTAAATGTTCGTGGAGGATTTTGTGCACTTGACTCATACCGATGCCTAAGCTTGTCCGAATCTGTTGATAGGTCACTCTTTTGTCAGTCTCTATCATACGCCGCACAACACAGATGTTATCTTCAGTCGTCGCCGTAGAAGGCCGTCCCTCACGTAAATCATCAGTGAGATTAGTGCGACCACGTTTAAACTCATTAAACCAGTTGTAAACAGTCGCACGAGATGGGGCTTCATCGTGAAAGGCCAATCGTAGTCTATCATAACTTTCTTGTTGACTTAAATGACATCGAAAGTCATAAAAAATCATTGCACGAAAATTTTCTCGTGTTAAATTCATGATGACGTGACACAGACAATTTTCAATTTGCCGCCAAATCGTAAAACAAATGACAAATGAATGAAATATATACTCAGTAATATTGGCAAAGAGTTATATTTTCAAATTTTAGAATTATTTTTTTATTACATTGTTTATAAGTGGCCAGTTCTAAGAACTTTCAGTTTGACCCTCGTATTAATAATGATTAATACTCAATTTAAAAATGAAAGCAAAGTATCACAACTCTTGGCCGTGGAGATCAATATAAATTTAAGTAGTGGGATTTTAAAGCAGAGGTGAGTTGAAACAGGCCTGATTTCTCGCATTTTAAAAGTCGGCATTATCGCACATCAACTGTAACCACCGTAAGCATAACGTGTCTCCCCTGCTATTGAATCCCAATTTACACTTTGTAATCAGATAATTTTTTTTATCAAGATTTCCTATCAGGACAAATCATAATGATCAATCAATTACGGAGGTATGTCCATACTAATAAATTGAATGAAATTTATTTGAAATATTAAACAAACAGAAGAAGGTCTGCCGATTATTACTTTTGCTTACATATAGGGGGATTAGGTCAAAACAAGAAAACGTAATTTTAATAAATGCAGAAATCTAAATTGACGTCAACACATTATAAAATATCGTACAAATGCTCAAGTGACAAAAATAATGTCATCATCAGTAATATACCCTTACTCATATTTTCCAAGCGTAATTTGTCTAATTTTCGAGCCAATTCCAATACATGGAAAATAATTACATTTCTCCCTCATATGTCAGTGAGACAGAGACAAACGATGACGCTTTAGTTACGCTAAATCTTTAATTAATGACTTATATTAGAAATCAGAATTGAGATAACAAAAATAAGAAAAATGTATTACAGTATACTCTAAAATGCAAAGTAATGAGGACCGAGACCAGTTCAGACAACAGAAGTGTGGGTTTTTTGATTTAGATGAAACAAAAACAATAGATAAATAAACAAAGATATTTATCTTTTGTTTTTACATCTTTTATTTATTTTTGTTATATCAATACTGGAGTTTTTACTGGAGTAGCTAAAGCACCCGTATTATGGAGTATCTGAGACAATGAACTACGAAGGTACCACAACACCGTACACGGTAGATACTAAATACCATTTTGTCTATTTAATTTCTAACTAAACTAAACGAAATTTTAAATGTTCACATCTTCGTGGGTGGGTCAAAAAACTTACAATAATTATGTAACTCACACTAAGATACGAGTAGTATCTAACACAGCAAGTTATATAAAAATAAAAAACACACAGAATTAGCAGCTTTGTGAATTTAAAATTACTACTCTATTTCCAAGGTTTCATAAGAAATAATAAAGTCTATGATTCAGTAATTACCTGTCATCATCCGCTTGTCATATTATTTTCTTTCATCGTACCTGGTCGTTCACTGGCACCCATTATGCAGCAATGCTCTTGAATTTACAAGTATAATGTACGAATAATGAAGTCGAAATCAACTATATTTGTCCGGTATTATGGGAATATTTCTGTATGTACAGCCAAGACCACAAGTCAGTATAGCAGAACAAAATTTGTCCAATAATCTTTATCTTTGATCTTAATGTATTAGTTCTAAAGTTCAAAGTTTATTTTAGAGACTTTATACTTATTTTTATTTATTCTGATAGGTTTATATTTACAACAATAAGAAATCGTGATATACACTCATTGGGAATAAATACTACATTAACAATGTTAAAGTATCGACAAACTTGTATTTGTATCTTCTGAAAACTTTTTTTTCTGAACTATATAAAAATCGTTCCACCTGGTAGGAGGCCTACCCACTGAACGTCGTCCGGTACATGGTCGCCATTCGAGAACTCTTCCACCCTAACGGCCATCAGTTTTTCTCGCTATATGTTCCGCCCACTGCCATTATAGCTGAGCAATTCTTTGAGCAATGTCGGTAACGTTCTCCTACGAATGTCATCATTCCTAATTCGATCACGTAAAGAAATACCAAGCATTGCTTTCTCCATTGTCCGTTGGGTGACTTTGAGCCTTCTTATGAGAATTAGAGTGAACGACCACGTTTCACTCCCGTAAGTCATCACTGGCAACACACTAGCTTGCCGAACGTTGCCCATGAATCTGTTGTGCCCATCTGAGCTGAATTCGACAAGAGATCTGTTTCTCGAAGTTGGACTTGTCTAGCAGGACTGTCTGTCCTAGGAACATACGAGATAATGGTCGACAACTTTAAGAGTAGTATTCCCAATTTTTATTGGAGTGGGTACAATATGGACGTTTGATATGATTTCCGTTTTAGCCATGTTCATCTTAAGACCCACTCTTTGGGATGCACTACTGAGATCTTCAAGTATGGTGTTCAAGTCTTTCAAGGTCTCAGCCATTAGGACTACATCATCGGCAAAGCATAGACGTGTAAGATACTCGTCATTAATATTGATGCCGTATCCTTTCCTTGTGAATGGCTTGTGAATGGCTTTGGAGAGATAACGTCTCCCTGCCTTACGCCTCACTGCAATTGGATAGAATTGGAGTTTTGATTTTGTATTCGGACCGACATAGTAGTATTCTTAAACAGCCACTTTAGTACCTCGATGTACCTGTAGTCCACTATGCACCTTAGGGGAAACTGCATCACCGCCCATGTTTCGATCGAATCAAAGGCTTTCTCGTAGACTACGAACGCCAAGCGGCTATACTCTTACATAATACTTTTGTATAACTTGCCGCAGCGTATGGATATGGTCCACGGTACTATAGTCTTTTTGGGATCCAGCTTATTCGGAAGGTTGTAAGTTGTCAAGCCTGCGAGTGAGACGATTTGTAATGACCCTAGAGAACAACTTATAAACATGGCTAAAAAGCGAGATCGGCCCATAGTTATTTCAAGAGTGCTTTATGACCCTTTTTTAAAAACAGGACGACCTCACTCCCACTCCTTGCTTTCGGCGTTTACCCTCGAGAATAACGGAAATGAAGAGCTTTTGTGCGGACTTTAAGTATCTGTGGTGATTCCGTCGTGACGTGCTGCCTTATTGTTTTTCAGTTGTTTAAGAACCATATTAACCTCAGGCTAACGTCCGGGATATCTTTGGCAAACTGTTGGGTAAGCTTGGCTCTAGGATCTCTTGTCTTTAACTTGTTTTTGACTTTACCGTCCGGACACATCCAGGTATATTTCCGATTTAAATGTGAAAGAAAGAGTTTATCATGTAGAGATTCTGGCCTCTGAAGTTCCTGCACCCAAATCCAAATTGCCATATTCTCAACTCATCACCGCAACGTTTTCCCATCTACGCGTTAAAGTCTCCCAACGCAACCGTGTAGTGGGTATTGTAACTATGCATAACAACAATTCATAATTGGGGAAAATTCATAAATTGTCAACAAGTTCAGGAAATTTGCAATCGGTTTACGTATTTCAAAGTTTATTCAAATTTATACTAAGAATAATTAAGAAAATAATTTCAGCATTCTATTCTAGGTATACTGTTCTATATTTGGCTAGTTTCCTGTAATACTAGTTGATATTCTAGTATTCTATTTCCGTCTTATTAACGAATAAAACGAGAACTTTAGTGCTAAGTTTAAATATTATTCGAACAAAATCTTTTGTCGTCGTTTTATAACAAGACGATTTATGTTTTTAAAAACATAATTAAACTGGCATTTGGAAATTACTCTATTTATTTTACTTCTTCTATCCAGGTATATAAGAATAGAATAGAATTTATTTAGTTTGATAACGCAAATCAAGTCTCAATCCCAATGTAGACCTGCAACTGGCACGGATGTTAAACAAATTACCTGGACAAACGCTAAGACTAATTGTAGGTATACTAACTGGTCATGACTATTTTAAGAAGCACTTGTATAACATGGGTATCTCTGACAGTTCTCTGTGCAGGGCATGCTTGGACGCTGAAGAGACAAGCGCTCACGTACTACTGGAATGCAGGGGCGTTTCAAGACATAGGACTATATATCTAGGTAGCCCACGGACATTAAAGGAGGCATGCGGCAAAGTTAAAGGACTTATGGTCTTCCTGGAGGAATTCCGCCGTATAACATAACATAACGCAAATCACGTACACATCAAATACAATAAAAAATAAAACAAGAAAAACTGTGCCACGGTGTGCGTTGTCAAAGCCGACCTCACCTCAGTACAAGTACTAAGCAGAAACCACTAGAGCCGGTAAGCTGCTAAGGCCAACAGTGGCTCCTCGTACCAAACACAAATTACGTACCTATTAAAAATATTTGCTGAAGTTATGACATTTTCTCAAGTAATTACTTTTCTCAACTGTAGATACTGTGGGAGTTTTTTTTTTATGTAGCGCTATTGCTAGATTAGTTTTTTCTGGATACCTTATAATAATGTTTAGATAGTCTAAAATTCAAAACTTTTTCTTACCGGACAAGCCTTCTCTCGACTATAGATACTAATGATAATGTCTATGTTCTAATCCCTAAAATAGTTCCATGTACTGATACTATGTAACAGTACATGGAACTTGATTTGCGTTATCAAACTGATACTATGTAACAGTACATGGAACTATTTTAGGGATAGTTTTTGCGGCTAAAATAGTTCCATGTACTGTTACATTAGTTACATTAGAACTATTTTCTTATTTCTGTATATCACCTTACAAACTCGCATAACGTATGAACCTTAATTGCATCAACTCTACTTCAAATTTATGGCAGCCTAGTAGGAAGGAGGTAGGGGAGTCGTTTTTCACACGACGCTTTTCCTCCTCCAGGAAGCAATTACATCTCGTACGAAGCACGCTTTGAGCTTTGGAACTCTTTAAATTCTTTACAATTTCTGTTGCTTTGGTACTTTAGACGTGGTACGTATAGAATTATGAGACCTCTTTTTACTATACTTTTGGCGTAAGTACTTTTTTCTTTTTACGTCTTTAATAATGATAAAACAAACAAAGTAGCTAAAAACATTTTCCAAGTTTTAAAAGTGCTTCTCATTAGAACTTTTGTTTTAAACAACTTGTGGGATTTCATACCATAGCTTGCACTTGCATATTTTCTTCCTGGTTTCGCTTTCTAAACTTCAACATTCGCTTTCCGAGTGATCATGAACTTTTTATAATTATTTCTCACAGAATAAATATCTCCAAGTTACAATAACAAATTAATAGCGTCTCGGGATACTGGGTAGATTTTAAGCATTTTTCATTAAAGTATTTATTAGCATAGCATTATGAATGCGAAATTGAATAAATACAATAATTAGAACAAATTTTCATGTTAAGAGAAAGTAATTTTATTATTACTGCATTGCCTGGACCTTGATGAAAAATACAACAATATACAATTTGCGAAAAAATACAAAAATTTACGCTCACTAGTTTTAAATAGTAATGTTTGAAAAATTCGTCAGATCTGTTGAATCTCGGGTAGCTCAATTGTTATAGCAGTCACCCGAATTGTGAAAAGTTGTGGATTGAGTCCCATGTCAGTGCCCCTGAGACTGGCGAATTATTTGAGCAATGTTCATTAAAAACTAATATAGTCCATACTTAACTAGGGATCAATGCAGTATATGAACTGATAGCATAATTTTTCATCTTTGAAAATGTGGATCAAATTGGTTATTTATTAACATAGTATATTATCTATAAAAAATGATAGTCGCAACTACACTATCGATTTATATATTTATAATATGATGTTTTACGACATTAAGGGTGGGCGTTAAGATAGGCAATAATAGAGACAGGTACTACATAGGCGAATTGCGCATACAAAACTATTTTTAACTTATAATTGGCAAACCATTATAACCATTGTAAAACTGTTGCACATAGAAATTTAGGACAGAATTAGCTATATTTTTCTTTAATATAGTTTAATATAGTTCTCGCACAAAATTACAGCTTATTTGTACGTTTTATCTTACAAAACAAATTGAAAGCTACTAATTTTTAGTGTATTTTAAACCTTAATGCATAGAGGATAGAGTTTAAAATCAATTGCGAAAAATTGATATATTGTGATAACCTGACGTGCAGCCATTTACATGTCTCATTATTGGTTTTATTTGTTACATAACATGTTTCTAAATTGTTATTTTTATTGTTTCCAAATTGTCTATATCACTCAGTGTGTTATACTTTTCTTCCATCCTTCTTTCATAAAGCGTGTAAAACTTGTGATAAAATATAAAATAAACAAGACAATCAAGTGACAGGGTGAGTTTCACAATCAACCCCTAATGGGGTCAAATAGGAGTGTAAAAAGTGAAGCCATGAACGAAATTTTAGTTATTATTTAAAAGTACAGAGGCAAATCTTAGATTCATTTTCATTATATTCGATGACATCTGCCTTCAAAGCAGTTTAATATTATGTTTTAATTAGAGTAGGCAACTTTTAGCAATTTCCTCCTAACTGCCACGCTCGAAGATATCTTTCTAAAACGCCTGGAGTGAGTAATTTTAAACTTTGATCGTCCAATGGGACCAAGTCTATAAGGGTCATTTGACATTCTTACTCGAGTATCTTTGTAGGATAACTTTAGTGAATTATTTTTATTACCTACAATGATTAGTAATTCGATTAATTTTAATAGGTTTTTTATTCACCTAGTTTGTTTGTTTCTTTGACATTTGAGAACTCAAGGTGCTGATAGAAGTTTTATTTTTTTATAAACGGATTCAGCATTCAAAGATTTTAATAGGTGTATAAAAATAGTTCAACCAAACTAAACGAATTCTAACAATTTGTTATGATGGCTTTCTGTAATAATACATTGATTTTTTATATAATGACGTCTGTTTACACAGAAAATGATGAATAAATATATTTGTATATAATAGCATATAAAAGAATGTATAGTTATATATGTATGTATAAATTGGACTACTTATACAATTTCACCATGTCTAATTAAGGGCGTTTTAGCTATCTATCTTCTGCTGACCTGTAGAAGTCGGCCATGATGCCGAGCTCGTACGATTTGTAGACGTTGCCATCCCTGAGATGACGGGTTCGACTTCCCGTCGTGACACGAGTGGGAAATGTTGATTTTTTTCTTTTATTGTCTCTGTGTTGTGGTACCTTCAGTGTTTCATATATTCTTTAATGAGAAGGCTTCGACTTTTGTTAGAATCAGAACAATATATGTGATATTGTCTATTAATTTATTGATCCTCACACCAGCAAGCCTACTGCGTAACTGAAGCCTTGAATGATCTTTCAGGCTGACAGATCAATCAGGATTGATCTATCCAATCCCAAACTACCTAATAACAATTCATAATATTTATGTCCTTGGAAGTGTACTATATAATAAATGAAAAGCTTTTCTTGTTTCCAATTATTTTAAATTATAAAATACGTGTAAATTTTACTTATGTTGCCGGTGAAATAAATCTAATGAATATATACGAATAGGATTCGTTGTACAACTGCATACAAGCGAAACAATATTCTTCTATAGTAGTAGTATTATAATTTAGAGTGTCCTCCTATCTTCTTGAATTGAAATCTTAACAAAATTTAATTTAACATGATGTTGCCTGTGTCGGTGTCTTTTTTATGTTACCAGTTTCAAAAAACTAACCTATACTTCCTCAAACTCATGATGAAAATAGGCTACAAATCATTGAATGAGACATTAACAACACCAAAAAAATCTAGGCATAAATATAATGTCCGCACAACGATTATACTTCAATAAGCTTTGTTGTACCACAATACCCATGTGAACAATGCACTGTTTCCACAAAACATAAAATGGGATCTTTCGTAAATAAAAGATGCCTCCTCTACAACAGTATACCAAAGGAACCTCATTAAAATCATGAAAAGAGTTCGCATCTCACCTGTGGATACTCGTTGTCTATTCTCCGAGCCCTCTTTCACATCACTCACTCAAAATTTAGAATATGGAACACGTATGGTTTTCTTTTTAAATGAGGACCGTTTTTTTAGTGAGGTTATTTATTCGATCGGGGATTCGCTCGGCGCGTCCGCGACCACACGGCTCGAGCTCCGCCGTCCGACTGAAATTACAAAAGCTCTTGGCTCTGCCAGCTAACCTTTCCCGGTTTTCAGTCGGGGTTGCTAGGGCGGGAAACGGTTTTCCGCCCAGACAAAATTCGCAATGTCCCCACGCTGTACTGTATTTAGGTGAAATTGGAAAGCATACATTGAGTCGGCTCGCTAGATGTTCTTTTATTGCTTTTCAATATGTAGAAAATTTATAATTTAAACCAAGAATTTATTATTAATTTGTTTGTTTGCAATGAAGAGCCTCTGAAATTACTGAAATGAAATGCAAAAGGTCAATGTCTACTACACTTTAACTACTGAACCAATTAAAATGACCTATGGTGGCTACAAAATAAAACTATAGGAAATAAATTGATGAAAACTCGGAAAATAGGCTACTGGAAATTTTAATTATACCCAGAAAATGTCTTGGGCAAAAGTAAAAAGCAACTCAAACGTATATCGTAAACCATTATTTCTACCTTTATTTCAATTTTTAACTAAGCAACATATTAAAGTATAAGAAAAATCAACGGAAAACAACATACCGGATGATATAAGTATGTTGGTATTTTTTTAGTTACACAATTACTTCTAATTATTTTAATGCCATACGTAGACGAATTTGCTATTGCCCGCAAATTCGTCTACGTAGTATATTTAGTTACTTTAGGTTCCAAAAACCCCAATTAAATATTTATATCTTGCAATGTGTCTAAATATGTACAAATTTTCGTGGTTCTTTGATAATGACGAAGTTCTAACACAAACTTTCATACTTTATTTCAAGCTCTTTTCGCGTGATTATACATAACAATTCCTTTCTATCACTTATCATACATATTTTATTTCCATTCATAAAAAATATATTATAATAGAATATGTTTATTGATATCTCCGCGAATATTAGATCGATTTTCAAAATTCTTTTGTTTCATTCATAAGACATGCGCGCGAGGTGAGTTGTTAAAAAATATTGAAATCGGATTAGCAGCTTTGTTTTTATAACAAAGTAACTGGAAGCTTTCTGCCAAAAAACAGAAATACTTACACTTGTATCTAGAGTCGAGTTGAAGTTTAACCAACATTCGAGAACAGAATTAAGTAAGAACTGTCAGCCAATAACTAGAATTACCTATTGATTATAACTTTTTGTGTCATCGAAAAAAACAAATCATCACGTACATTGTTTTCCGTTGATTTTTGAGTTAAGATAAAATTATATAAAATAGAATGCTATTTTACAGGTCGACAATTTAAACCCGTCAGGGTCGAGTGTATGGAATGTTCGTATTTGTCAAAACCAGAAGATAAATCAAACGAGTATCGTTTCGCGATCGATACAGTGAGTGTTGTCTGTCGAGTACAAGGGGCCAATTATACTAAATAAATTTTGTTTAAATCGAATCCAAAACGGATCGAAACCGAACGAAACTACAGTTTTTAATGATTCTATTCTACTAAGTGACATACGATACGATTCCAGCTAAAATAGAACTGGTTAACTTTACATATAGCTATATAAAGTATAGATGAGTAAAATAGTAACATGCAAAGTCAAAGTCAAAATAATCTTTATTCAAATAGACTTCTTAAGAGTATTTTTTTGCCAACCATTCGTTCAAGACATCTGTTGGCTTATAAGAACGAGCAATAAACTCACCAGATTTTATTTGAGCAACGATGTGTACAAAAACCTCAATACATTATAAATAGAAAAAAAGCTATGGTCTT
This sequence comes from Diatraea saccharalis, assembly GCA_918026875.4. Classification (NCBI taxonomy): domain Eukaryota; kingdom Metazoa; phylum Arthropoda; class Insecta; order Lepidoptera; family Crambidae; genus Diatraea; species Diatraea saccharalis. Next base: position 4,441,055 of record OU893336.1, read on the forward strand.
ATAATCAAAATATAATAATTTAACAATGACAATTAGATATTTTTTTCAGATGAGTTTAGAAAAAAATCACTTATTCAGTTGTTGGATCATATTAAGTCCAAGCATTATTATCTGTTATATAACATAACTTTTTTAATAAGTATTTTTTAATATTTTTTAATACCTAATAGTAGTTTTTTGCTTAGGACCTTATTGTAGAAGCGCTCTCAAAGACCCCTAAATGAATTATTAACTGTTTGCGGTCTAGTGCACGCGCTAAACTTCAGTTACTCCGTGATTATGGTACAACGCCCAAAAATCTCGGGATCTCGATAAATATTAGGTACATGGTATCCCGTAAATAACTGTTAATCTACTGTGCGACAAATTTTTAAGTAAGAATCTATCTGATCTGTTGATTTTCGCTAAACCTCTTGAGGTACATATAACCCCATTAATTTAATGGCCAGTCAGCCTTGGTTAATAGCCACTTATAAACTAATGACCCGATATCTTAACAAGCGATATACCATTCTTTGCCATCATATAACTAATATATTTAAGGTAATACTGAAAATTACACATAAAACCACTAATATAAAATATTTTTTTCTTTAATATCACTCTTATCTTGACGTCCATTACAAAAACTTTAAAATACTATACTTCGATACTCAAGTGGTAAATATCATCCAAATAAACTGTAATATGAAATGTGTTTTTTTTTTCAATTTTCTTCAATAAAACTTTCAACATTCTACGTAAATGTTAAATATGTTTTTTAAAAATACATATTTAACATTTACGTAGTTGTTGACAGTAAAAAATGGCCTCTTTTCTTTAAAAAATCGATATTGCCAAAGACAATTAATTGTCAAAAAAGGTATTTAATATTAACAATTCAAAAGGATCCCTAATTTGTGTTATGAGATATTTTCATTATTCAAGGATAAGTAGAAATCTATATCGAAATTCTATAAGTAACATAGTAGATTTATAGAGTTCCACGCATTCCATGCGAAGCGAATTGATAAAAAAAAAGTGAAGATCTCAGATTTTAGTAAAATGTTTAATAGGATAAGACTGGATTATATAGGTAGCGAACACGATCGAGAAAATTTTTCTAGATATTTTTATTATTAACCGCATATCTACAAAAATAAACATGGGTTTAAATATGTTCTATCTATTTCGGAAAAGTATTAAGATGTTTAATAAAAAAGTTCTATTATAAAGTCAGTGAATGAAAAGTTGTAGTATATTTTAGGTGTGCGAGGGGCGGAAAATGGTATGAAAGTAATAAGCCGAATGGAGAGGATTCGGATTCAAAAGACGTCGATTATTTTATTTGACGTCGATATGTACAAAGGGATGATTATAAATCTATGAAAAAGGTTTTTTTTTAGAATTAGTATTCTTTGACAGTCATAGGATCGTTTTATCTTAATATATCCAGGGCAAACGGCCCTGCGGTTTATAATTAATTTAACTTGCATCATTTTCAGAGTTCTTCATCATTTTCAGAATCATGATGCCACGCCAGGGCGGGGAGAGAAAAAGTATAAATAATTAAAACTCGGTGGTATTTCACTGTAAGGTCTATCAACACTTGAAGATGCTACGTGGAGAAGCAAAATTTTTGTACAATGGTGATTTTTGCAAAAATTGTTGCCGCTTGTTCATTTGAATTTGTGTACGGGCGGTGCATAGCAGGTCTTGTGGATATTGACTGGTTGTGGAAATTAGATATTTTAGTTTCATAATTATAATGGATTTTATTACATTACATTTGAATAGCAGAGATCTCATAGCTACTTTGTTTTCCAGCGCCATCATTAAATCAGCTCCAGTCCATAATAATATTGCATTGTCGTCTTCGACAGACGACCTCCGTGACTGAGTGGCTCGTACGCAGGCCGGTTTAAATGTGCCGCCATTTTTAAGATCTGTGGGTCCGATTCCGGGTCTGGTAATAATAGACAATTTAAATGAATCTTTTATTAATTCTTTTTTCACTAAAAATTTGTCAAAATTACTTTTATAGTGCTAGTGATGTAGCAGCATTCAAAAACCTTATGTGGGATCAATTTTCGCCGTAAATTTATCTTATATAACTTTTACGTAATATTTTAGTTTCTTAAAAGCTCTCGCAACATCTCTATAGGACTAGTTCTGTAAACGTCATAAAATCACTTCTATAGAGCCAATTGATCCCATAGAGACTTGATGTATTTGCTAAATCATTTAATTTTATTGCTCTATAATTGCGTTGATTGTTAGTGTTAAAAGGCTAAAGAGTGAAATGTAGTTTAATTAATAATGAACTTACCAATTACACATATAGTTAGCCTTTTAGCACCGTAGTTTCACTGAGATCTATTAAAATCCATCAAATGCCAAACTACTGGGAAAAAATAACATAAAGTCAAAGATAGATTTTTATTTTAGAACAGAAAATACACGCTAAAAGGAAAAAATGTGTTTCCCAGGTCGCACAAATTGGAGATATTCGACTAGATCTAGACTAGACTTTCACAATATAACAGACGTATGATATCTAGCTGTAATAGTGTTAGTCAAACCATCTGTAATAATTGTAATGCATTACAATAAATAAAAGAAACAATAGTTTTAAAGGATATCATAATAGACAAATTGAACAAATTGTGGTAGAATCCACCATAATTTAATGTACATAAGAACTCTTTTGTAATATTTCTTTTTATATGCTATTAACTGTCCAAAACGTCTTTTTCGTATTTATGTTTTTTTTTTGGTTTAAACTTGTCATCTGGATATTTTGTTTGTACATACGAGTACTTAAATTATCATGTTAAAATAAAACATAAATTCATTATTACTGAACCTTTTATTAATATAAGTTAGGTCCGGTATACAAATAATCTTATTGTTATACATACATAAATGAATTATTATTAATATAAGCATATACACCTACTTACATCACACCCTTTTTACTTGGAGTGCATAACGTTGTAAATAACTTTAATATAAAACTTCTAGGTCATCATCATCATCACCAGCCCTTTTACGTCCCCACTGCAAGAGCTCAGGTCTTCCTTATGGATGGTTAAGGAGGATGGGCCATGATGACGGAGTAGCTCGAGATAATAATTTTTTGGTCACCCATCCCGTGACCGACCCTAGCGAAAGTTGCTTAACGACTACGATCGCGGACCGCGGCGCTTATCTACTACGCCACCGAGCTACTCAAACTTCTTGATATATCTACATTTTTTTAATAAAATTAATTTAATGAAAAAGTAAGTTAATTTTACTTGTAGTCGGCCATGTATAAAAGTAATAAAAGTAATAATACAAATTAAATCTAGCATCTTAGAGAAATAATTAGCACTTTTATCTTAACATAAAAAAAAAATAAAGAATATCATCAAATAAAGGAACAGAAAAAAACGTAATATCACTGTAAAAATAAAAATCCTGAAGCTAATTAATAAAAAAAGACAAAATGAAAGAAATACAAAAAAGGAATGCTGTTGAAGTCGAAAAATAGTCATAAGAGGAAAAAAGTACGACATACTCGGTAAGTAAATAGAATAAAATGCCACTCACGTGAAGAGGAACTGACTAGTGACACGGAAGTAAACGATTTAAAGAATATAAATTGCGGTTACTTGGAACGTACCGTATTTGCAGGTGATGCCTTTAAAAAATTCTAATGAATGTCAAATTTGTATGGATAATGCCACTTTAAACTAATTACTATTTTAATGGACGTTTGTGCAATTAGCTGATAGCCGACTTGTTGGGCACTTGAGACCGAGCACTGGTGAAAACAAACTGTATATAATTGAAGTCCTTATTTTTTAAATAGCGTTAAAACAATTAAACATTCTCATCAAAAGGTGGCTACTGGGTATTTTACCCTAGCGAGTAATTTGAACATCTCGCCTTCACGTCATTAAACAGTAATACGTTAAATATATTTGGTAGGTAATCAATTAATATAGGTACAATGCAAAATATTACCCAGCAGGACAGAAACACAATCCCGCGTACCATAAATTTCTGATAATTATTATTTCCAATGAAATTCAACTAATTTATTCCGAAGTTTTATTCTCAACAAATTTGCTACATCTAGCGACATCTATACGTAACCATTGCAAATCAAATGCCCTTAATAAGATTCACAGGATCGACAGATGGCACTGTGATTTACTTTATCATTGACCGTAGACTTGCACTGTCATGTCTACGCCATAGACTGACAGTGATAGTACACTCAAGATGTTTTTACTTAATCTAGTAATAAAACACCAAGAAAACTTATATATTTTAATACATATGATTCTTGTACTACATTCAACAGTAGGTCTGGTTACACAAAATTAACAAATTTCTTCACTTGATTTTAAAATTTAATGTATTGTGAGTAAATTTCAAAATCAATTGACGAAAAACATATTGTGGCAACATGACGTGCATCCGTGTTGTACACTGATCCTCATTTTATGTCTGGCTCTTTAAAATCAATATAACCATTGTTATCAAAGAAATTATTATTTAAGACGACTGTGCACCTCGGCCTATAACCGAATAACTGATCAAAAATATATACCTACTTAGCTGCTAAATTGTTTGTGAGATTGAATAATTATAAAATTATAGACAAACGAAAAAATAATTTCATGAAAGAAGTCCCTCGGATCACAACGTTTTCATTTGTATTACAAAGGAATAAGAGTTATGCCAATGGACCTCTATCTTGACCTTGAGCGCGTTAGTAAAAAAAATTACTCAAACTCCTTTAATTTATCCCCAATAATATTTATTTGTGTATCCCACCTTCTAATTTATGTATCTTTTTTTTTTTAATTTTTGATTCTTCTCGGAACAGGCCTAATCGCTAACTCAACTGACAGCTTAGAAACGTAATCACTGTAAAAAGTGAATGTGACATTATAACTTATTCATATAACCGCTTGCCCACAGAGCTATGTGAAAAATTTATTTTGATTATCCTCAGAGTTACAGAATAAGGGGGCTGGTTTTTTTGTAATATTATCAAACTAATAACTAGAGATGTGCCGAGTTAGACTGACTCGAATACCAAACAAGTACTCGGGCACTCGATTACCTAAAATACTGAATTCAGATCCACAGTACTCGAATATAGTCTTTTAATACTAGCGATATTCAAATCCTAAGTGGTGTACTTTGATAGCAATCTTATGACTTCACGAACATAATCGATTCAAATAGGTAAAATCAGAAAAAGTAGGCCAAATATTAGTTTTGAACAGCTATCATAGGAAAATTATTTTTGATATATCGACTTTGTTTGCCTATTTAAGTTGTAAGTTGTATAATTTAACTTGTATAACTTATTTCTTGTTTGCAGTTTAATATTCGATTTAGGTCCTGTAATCCGAAACCTTTTGTTCTTAAAGTTTGCACCAATAACACAATTCTTCTATAATCCGATCGTCAGAAGGTGTCGCACATTCAACAATAATCCAAGTGTGATTTTCTAGATATTTTCCATCTAAACTTGCAAAAGTTTAAAGGAGTATTACTGGAAAATATTAGTTATTGATATTTTTTCTCTAACTTTCTCGGTGAGGCAAATTACGATTCGGCAAATTAATATAAATTAATTTCCCTAACAATTTTTTTTTTTGAATTTAATTTTATTTATTAATATCAATTTTAATTAATGAATTCTTTGGATTTGATCAGATTTCAATTTGTTGCAATTTATTATGATTATATTTTTGTTTTATGACTAATTCACTATAGATTATCCATTTCTTGATACAAATAAAAGGACTAATTATGTGTACATAATATTAAAAAATTATGTCCTGTGCAATATTTTATATATTAATATATGTCTGTAATTTTTTTTTATGTACCAATATATAAATAAATAAATAAAAGTGGTGAGTTTACTGTTTTGTAGTTTAATTTATTCTTATTTCAATTTGGATTAATTCAACGTTTTCCATTTTCATATGTAGGTATTAAGAAACATAATTATCACCCGTATAGTCCCGTATAACAAGTTTACTTCTATAATCTTAGGTTTTATTTTCAATTAAATTATTAATATCATCAAAAGTCAGTAAACATTACTTCCATAGAACTTCTTTAGTGAGTATATTATTAGTATTAGTTGCTACTTTAATATACCCTGCCATGAACCATGATCAATGATATTGATTATACATGATCTTAATTAGTATTTTCATCCTTTTGATTTTTTACATTGACCTTCTGGAATACTCGTAATAGTATTCGATTATTTTAAGCGAGTACCAAAATATTCGAATACCAATAATTGCCGACAAGTCCATTACTAGACAGGGCGTGCTTGAAAACCTTAGACAGAGAGAGATAGAAAGATTACGCTACAAAATCAAACGATAAACTCTTTAAAAAATTTACACTATTCCAAAATCATATTTATTTTTGTAGTAATCTAATATTAAAATGAGTTAGTATAACTTATCGAATATACAGAAATACGTCTAAATATTTCACCGGAAGTAAAGACACTAGCAACTCACTCATTCAACAACGCGCCGCCGCCGCGTGTTCCGCTCCATAACCAGCGGCTGAGCCCGCCATTTTGTCTGTGCGCTCGTCTCTTGTCTATAATTTTCGGATAGATTGTCTTTATGGGCAAGGTCTGTAGATAATTTTTCTCTTTGGATACTTAGAAATTGTGGTCTTTGAAGTAAATTTTTCTATTTATCTGTCAAAACAATGGCTCTAAAAAATATGTTACTATTTTATTACAGATCTTTTTCGAATAATATTGTGCATTGTGATGTAAAATGGATACGTGGTCGGAGTTATGTCGATGTTGTCTCTCCTCAAATTGCACTATTTCATTATTTGACGCTGACCAAATTGTTAAGTTGAAATTCATAGAAATTACCACTATAAAGGTATGCTGTAAATAGTCTCATTAGCTTATTTATCTATTCTTTAACCTATTTTGTTTATATGTCACAGACAAATCGTATATAGAACTTATTTAAAAATAAAACTATCATTGGATTCAATCTGTCAATATAATATAACCTAAAAGTTATCTATTCCATAAATTGCATATTAGTAAGTAAATTAAAGTTTAATGTTAACAATTATTATTCATCAGCCTTTTCAATTAAATGCCATTCCAAGCTTTAATTTTTAATAGGTAATTTATTGTCACTTATATCATTTACTATATTACATGCAAGCTTGTAAAAATATTATTTATACATTGTATTTAAACAAATGTATATATTTGGTAATTATAATAAGGTGTCGCTAATATTGTTATTTCCAAAGCTTAATAAAACCTTTAAGTTAATTCAAAGATGATTATTTCATATTTTCAGATAAAAGATGATGATGGTCTACCACAAAAGCTATGTGCAGATTGTTATGATATATTAGAGTCTGCTTGTGAATTCAAAAAGCAGTGTCTGAAAATGGATGTGAACTTAAAAAGGCAACTTAACGAGTTAATTAACCTATCAAGTCAAGCTAAAAGCTTTGATGATGGTACAATTGTAGAGGAAGACAACGACATAGCCAATGATCCAGTCAAACAATTAGAAGCCATTATTAAACCAGAACCAACGGACAGTGATGATGATTGCTATTATGTTTTGGTAATAGATGATAATAATGTTAAAGACACAACTATAAAAGAAGAGCCAGAAGTGAAACTGCCAAAAATAAAAGTTGAAAATGTTGATACCATAGGCAATAAAGATACACCAGAGCCAAATATAACTAATGAAATAATTCTTACAGACAAAGAGAATGATTATGAAAACACATTCAAGTCATTCCTTGTTTCCAACACTAAAGTGCCTGTTAATGTTCCAGCAACAATTTTAGAAAATGAGGAGGAGAGTCAGGATAATGATGATGAGAGTCAGGAACATGATAATGAGATTCAGGAAAATTATAATGAGATTGAGGAAAACGATAATGAGAGACAGGAACATAATAACTTTAATATGGATGTCGATACACAGGACAGTAACTCTCAAGAACACACATTACAGGAAAAAGATGATGCGACTAACTATCCTGATCATGTTAATGATAATGCCAAAAGTTTAATAAAAATACTAACAACTAATAATAGTGATGGCACAATCTTTTTGAAAGATGCCAACGGTATTGAATATTTGGCAGACTCACTCATTACTAGTGCTGATGGAGAGCAGTTAGATCAGGAAGAGGTAATCTTCTGTGAGGGTGATGAAACATCACAGTTTCAGATATTGAAAGTAATAGAATACACTGATGACAGTCAAATTGCTACTGTATTGCAACAAGATGATGGTACATTCTTATGTGACTGCGGTGAAGAGTGTAAAGATTTGTCTGAATTTGAGAAGCACCAAAGAAGTCATATATTATCCAATGTTTTTTTATGTAATCTGTGTGGCAAAGGCTTTGAAACAGAAGAGATATTAACTGGTCATACACTTTTGCACAATATGACCGGCTTACTAGTCAAATGCCCATTCTGTGAACAAGTTTTTAGACGGAACAGCCTCACTCAACATATCAAACACACTCATAATCATATCAGACCACGTTGTGATGTTTGCATGAAAACTTTCGCCAACACCAATAATCTGAAGCGTCACATGATGATTCATAGTGGTCTCCGGGAATTTGAATGTGATATATGCTGTAAGCGTTTCCATCAAAAAATCACCATGCAAACTCACAGACTCACTCATGTGAATCCGTACTCTTGTAATCAATGTGATGAGACATTTATAGATAAAGAGTTGCTGACATCTCACAAAGAAAGTGGACAATGCAACAAATCAAAACTTATTAAGGTTAAAAATGAGTTAATGAAGACTGTCAAACAAGAAGTCACCACAACAGTAGGTAAACTTCTTGGTTATGCATGTTCGCTATGCAAAAAAATGTTCTCATTAGAATCAGCATTAGAACAACATGTTGAACAAACACATATACTGAACATAGCCGAATTACTATGTGCTGAGTGTGGAATAGTGTTGCCGACCAAGAAGGAAATGCAAAATCATTTAGCCAGTCATAAGAATTTGAAACCTAAGCAATCTAAGAGGTTTGAATGTAGAATATGTGGCAAGGGTTGTACTAGTCAGGCTATGTTGATAATGCATGAGAGGGTACACACAAATGAAAGACCTTTTCCTTGTCAGTTATGCTCTCTCCGTTTCAAGACTAAAACACATCTTCGTACACACCAGCTCACTCATACAAGAGAAAAGAAATTTGGATGCTCTGTGTGCATGAAATTCTTTGCTCTGAAAGGCAACTTGGTAGTACACTTACGAACACATACTGGTGAGCGTCCTTATGTTTGCTCAATTTGTGGAGAAGCATTCATTGATTCAAAGTATTTAAAGAAGCATAAGTTAAAGAAACATTCAATAGAAAATGTTCCTTGGAATCAATATACACAATCGAATCAAGAATGAAACTTTATGCTGCAACACTTTCTTTTTCATTTTCATTTGCTTTTATTGAAGTGGTCTACTTTTGTTTTTTTTTTTAATGATAATCATTTAAAATTATCATTGTTTTTATGAAGTGGGATAACACTAGTATCATTTATTATGTAAATATATGTCGTAAAATAAGCATAATAATACTATCTTAATATCTTTTTTCTGTATCCATGCGATGTTCAAATGTCGTATGAAGAATTTTGAGTACTGCAATTTGTTGCTAATGTCTTTGTACTGCAACTATAATATGCTTATTTATTAGATATATCATTGTAAGACATTATGGAGGTGTATCAGTTTTAAAGAAAATTTTAAATCTTTAGTGTAGTTACAACTGACAATGAAAAGTTTTTATTTAAATGCAATAAAATAACTCAAACCTTCATATTGGTTTTTATTCCTCGATTAAGTTTTTGTTAGGATAAGAATAATATAAAAGAGTAATGAATAGGTTTTTCTATTGAAGAATTTATAAAATTTTAGGAATCTGCAAGGTAGGTTTGATATATATTGTGTGATGCACAGATCAGTAACTCCTATGGAAGAGTGACTTCAGAGACAATTTTTCAGTTAAGCAAAGGAATTCAATAAATTTATAATTTTAAATAGTCATAGGTTGGTTTTATAGAAGGGGTTTAAATGTTTCTTGATTAAAAATTATCAAACTAGTGTCATCTATTAAAAATGTAAAGTACTTCATATACAGTAGACAGTAGTGTTTAACAAAATAATTTTGCTACTCGTCGATAGATGGTCCTATTTTTTTCGATGATGTATGCTGCAGCTTCTCATTAACAGATGTCGTTAAATGGTTTAAAAATCTAGATACCTAAGCAATTAAAAAAAAAAATACACTTTTCAGTCTGTCTCTAAATAAAAACACATTTTCATAAATATTCTTACGGATATGATTTATTGGACATTTGGCTAAATTTTACGATATTACATCAATAATAAAAATAATGATCAATTTAAAATTAAATATGCGTGGGAGGGAGTATAATTCCTTTCAACTTTTCTATATCTTGGTATATATAAGGCCATAGGTATAGTGCCAAATAGGCAGTGGTTAATATGATAATTTCAAAGTGCGAGGTTGTAAACCTTTCTAACATATCTTTGCAACGTAATGAAATTAATATTACTGCCTTCCGAAGACTTATCCCACTTTTGATAATCAGAGTCACTTCTCTCATATTTCTTTCAGCATGAAAATCGTGATCCATCTTTTTATTACGATTTCTTTCCATTTTCTTCGAAAATAAAACTATTTGTAGGCATAAAACACATCCGGGGGCTGGGTGTGGAGCAGTCCCAGATCCCACGTTCTTCCCCTAAAGTGAGAGTACATCTGAGGGGGTTAAGTGAGTATGCCATTCACGTTTTGAATAGCCTTCGGGTGGGTGCGTGTGGATGGATAGTCCCACCTATACCTAGTTGCCTGTCAAACGGCAGGGATAGTGTACAAAGCATTCATCCTACGACAAAAAAGCCATAAAACAAACTATGAATTTGGTTGGGGCCCATTGTTGCAGTGTAATACAGTGCACAGTAACACAGTGCCCCAGATGGGCAAGCCGAAGAAAATAATTCAAATGAGTAATAGAAATTGTATTTAAAATAAATTACTAATCGATAATATGAAGCCAAAAATCAGTAAATAGATGAATACCGTAAGCACTTACCTAAATTATAATTAAAAACCTTTTATTGTTTAAATTGTTGATTTTGGTTAATAATTTAACAGAAAATACAAAAGATTGCAATAGTAAATAGCATTAAATTAGACGTGTTTGATTAAGGGCAGGAAAGTAAAATTAAAAAATTGTTTGTCATCAGTAGTACGAAATGATTATTCAAATCAGTTTTCCTTAGTTTTTTATTTGTTTTTCATAATTTTTTATAGATTATGTTATGCAAACTATACCTATACTTAGAATTTATAAATTAAAATCAGTATATCAGTATATCTTTAAATTATTTTTCTTTGACAGAAACAAAATTGACGAATTTTCGTCACCCTGAATTACATTCTCATTAAAAAAGCAAATAAATATCTTGCCTTCTCTTTTTCTTATTCTTTCTTCACTTCTCGTCTGCAGATGCATGATAATGGACAGACATTATGACAGTTGCCGAATTAGTATGCTGTAATTACTGTTAAAAAGTCATAACTATGTCATGACCTACCTTTAGTTAGTACATAAGTTGAAGAAAATCTTTTTTACGTTCTCCTACTTTCATTTCCACATATTTCGAGGGTTTTTGTGGTTGATGATGGATGAGTCTAATCACATTATGACATTACCTACCTTATCCATTCACCATATACTCATCTTTTGAACGCTTAATAATGCTTCCGTGTTGTTTATGTTAGCCTGGTACTGTGAATGAAATTTCGAGAAAAGTTTTTATAATAAAAAAAGTTACGGTAGCCATTTTTTTAGGCGTTAATTTATTAATTTCTCCCTGCTAATAATTAAATACATGAAAAGATAAAGAAACTAAAGCAAAATAAAATTATAGAAAAAAGAATGTTGTAAAAATAAAAAAAAAAAACATGTTATAAAAGACAAATTATAAAGGCAGTCCTCGTACTCACGGCTTTTTATTATAGGTTCTTGAAATACGTGACATATTTTTTGACACCTATTATTGTTTACATGGCTGCACGTTAGGCTTTACATGAGGACTTCGGACCGACCGCCCTTCGTTAGAACTTTCCTATTAACAGAGGTCTGCTTATGGTGATGGTCTGACCAGTGACGTGCACCCGTGCGTACTTAAAACCCAAGGTTTTTTTATTTCTGTGTGGTAATCTGCAATCAGCATTGTGTGCTTTAAGCAGGTATTTTGAGTGTATCATCATTTGTAGAGTGTGTCCTCCAGTGAGAACAGCTACTCATAGTTTTTATCTTCCATCAGATTTGTTACAAGTCCAGGATGTCCTTTCTTTTAAGGCGCTTATTGTAGCTTCGATTTATTAGCTCTGCTGCCAGTTCATTTGGATGTCGTTTCAGTCTGTCTGTGTAATTTTGTGTGTAATTTTGGATTTCTTCCTTCACAGTATTCATTCTTAGATATTTGTGGATTTCAGTGTTGGTTATGAACCACGGCACATTACTTAGAGATCGAAGTATGGCATTTTGTGCTCTTTGTAGTACTGAAATGCTGGAATTGCTACCGCTTCCCCATAACTGGATACCATAAGTCCAGACAGGCTTGAGAAATGTTTTGTAGATTAATAGCTTATTGTCAATAGACAACTTGCTGCTTCTTCCCAAGATTCAGGATAAGACTTTATAGCGAATATTCAATTCATTTCTCTTGGTTTTGATATGATGGTTCCACGTGAGCCTTCGATCAAGATGTAGGCCAAGGTATCGCACAAAACTCAAGGGTTAGGTTACAGAATGAAGGAAGGACACAAAAGGAATTTATAAAAAAAGATGTGTTCATTATCAAAAGTCAGTTCTTTAAATAATTATGTACAGTAGTCAACAGAACTTCTTAATGTATTGGCGGTAGAGTTTAAAATAAACTAAATGAATTTGGCATATTATGGTGACACACAGATGTGCAGCAGTTGTTTGTGTAAGTACTTATGAAATTTTGGTATGCTGTTTGGTATCACTTTAATATGCAAAATACTCTTAAGTGATATTTATAGACCGCACAAGCTGCCGGAAATAGAAACAATTGAAGAATAGTGTGAAACAAAACATTGTTTGACGTAACTCTAAACACTAAAAAAAAATAGAACCGACTTTGAACTTTTAAAAAAAATGATATATACCGAATACCTATCTCAAAAGTTATTTATTCAAGAAAATGTTGAAGTCAAGCGGAGGTCTTCTGTAGGTTTATTAATTAAATGTTAGGCGCCGTACTTCAGTAGCATTTTCTCAAATCAGTTGTTTTTGAGATAAGTATTTTTTATCCCTTTTTTGAAGTTTGAAGTCGGTTCTATTTTTTAAGTTTTTATTTCATGCCTTTTAGTAACATTGATATTTTTTTATAATAGGTACCTAACTCTAAAAAATTAAATATCTATTATAAATAAAAATAATCAACATAGTGAAAGTCTTACAAAATAAGATTTTTGTTTATTTGCTCGACAAAATTTTTGCAATAATACTATACTCATTTTATAAAGTCATAGTTTGCATTGAATAGGCTCCGAAACTATTGGACCGATTTATGAAAGTCTTTCATCTACGGGAAGTTACATAATACGCATTGGACATGGACTATATATATACTTTACGTAGGCAAAGTCACATATCGTACAGTATTATCACAATACATGTAGCTAATAAAATACTTATATGGAGATTAGTAGTTCTTGATAGTTGCCGCTAGGAGTGCTGTGCCAGTTTCCATCATAATCACTAATGCCACACGATCGAAGGTAAACGTTAATATCAAAAACTCACCCTTCGATAAAACAAAAACTATATATATACCTTGTTTACCATTTGTATAATAAATATCTCGTTCTGTTTTATGTCTTTTAAAGAATAAGAAAACGCACATGCAAATAATATTCTATTCGCCCCATGACACATCATCCCACAGAGCGTAACTCCAGCGCGTAAGGTACCAGGCGGTTATAAGTCAATTATCGGCACTGCCTAGTCATGCCACAATCGCCAAATCACTACATAGTATATACAGAACATAGAAAAACAAAGTCTCTTTCTCTGTCACTATATCCCTATGTATGCTTAAATCTTTAAATCTACGCAACGGATTTTGCTGCAGTATTTTTTTTAAAGATGGGTTGATTCAAAAGGAAGGTTTTTATGTATAATACAAGACCACGCGGGCGAAGCCGTTGGCGAAAAGCTATTATTTATAAGTTGTATCGTGTTGCTTGCTCCATCCGTCGTCGTGCACGTTCGTGTTTCAATTCACCCTAACACCACCACGCAGAGTACTAGGCGAGCATAAGTGAGCAGATATTAAAACTAGCGCATTGGGTCGAGTTGCGCGACATCTATTGAGAGGATTGCCAGAGTTAAACAAAATATCAATATGAGCCTTTCCGCTCATTTTTTCTATTTTTTCTATATTCACCGTTCTTTCTATATTAGGAATGACATCCTAAGTATTTTATTTACAACTACCATTACCGTTAGATAAAATGATCATATTAATTCTAGGTTAGTCAGTTACATCGATCTATTATTGAGTTTATGTTGCTTCCAAGATCTTTTGAATTTCGCTTAGGTAACTATGTACCTGAGTACATATTGAAACTTTGTATCAAAGTTGAAGCACTGTAGCAGGATAACTAATGCTTGCTCTTGTAATTTGTTCTGAAGTAGGTGGGTGAGAGCTATCTGCATATATGGTTCTTGTATATTTTAGTTTTTTATGAATGAATTTAAAAAGCAAGTTGAAAATCCATAATAAATACATACCAAAATTTTGTTTGGTGTTCTTGGGTACAGAAAACAATAATTAATAATAATAAATATATACAATATAAATAAATAAATATAAGACAACATAGCTTCAAATTTAATAACCAAAGCTCTTTTATTACAGAAATGAAAAGCGAAGGTAAAAATTTAACAATTATAATTTTATGTTTATTATAAAAGATCAAAGGATTATGTATATCTGTGCCCAAAGTAAGGTAAATCTTAAAACTGTAAAGAATAAGACTATTTAACGCCAAAAGCTCGAACTTTAGCCATGCATACACTCGGTAAATTTTAGGTCTTGCCTCATTGACATGGTAAATTTTAATAAATAAATCTAGCTATATGTACAATACGAATGCTATTATGACACGATATCTATGCAATTAGTAATACTGCTATTTAGTTTATTACAATGTTCTGTTAAATGTGACCCATAAATGAGCAAATGTCACATTTAATAATTTAATTAAATATATTATAATGATATTAAACAATAATGACGCTTAAAAAAAATCATCATAAGGATAATTAACATTACGTTAGGCTTTGTATAGATAATTGAAATTTAAGATGAATGGATACATATTTTTTTATTCTCAGTTTCAACATTTACGAACCTTCATTAGTCGAGCTTAGCTCCAAATTCTAATGGTAAAAAGCCAAAAGAAACGTCTCTTTTATAAAACATTTACCGACACATCTTAGTAAACCTCAACATTTACTAGTAAAACCTAAGATTTATCAACATAAGGGCTTCCAAAGCGTCATAATACATACTTATTTAAAATTTTTTTTTCGTACATACATATGGTTACATGTTAGTTTACCACAATAATGTCATATTTCTGCAATGGATTTTGACCTTTACACTTAACAAATTAAGGTTTAAAATCCAATGGGGAAAATTTGTCAGTTTTGCTTAGTCTGTCTTGCAGTTGACTGTACGTAAAAATATACTGCAAACTTCTTTAAAATAAGTACCTATTCTAACTTCTTCTAACTTAAGGCTCAAATTGCCCATTCCGAAACAGATGTCATGTTTAATGTCAGTATTTGGAAATTGTAGGCCCATTTGTTATAATAATACAAAGTGTCCTAGTGATCTAATTTGGATAAATTAAGTAGCTATCACTTTTAAGATAAAGTAATTTCACTTAGCCCATATGCGCATTGGATCGTTTTGTCTCTGGTAATAACTCGTTTATATCGAGCCCAACTCGTGAACATCTCTATTTTACGTTTTAGCACCATCGCGGTTGCGAAGTTGTCTTCCTTTTAATGAAATGTAAGTATATCGTGCATTTGTTGTTGTGAAAATTGTTTTATAATTAGTTCAAAATGTGTGTTCGCGATTATTATAAAGCGATTATTGCTCAGATTTTTTTTATTATTGCAATCCATCGCAATATTTTATGGGGTCGAAAACAACTTTGGTCATATAGCTTGCTTAAGGCTTTTTTATTTTATTATGTCTCGACGAGTGCCAACTACACATCAAATAATTGTAATCCTGCAGGAGTAAGACTCTGTTGAATATGTCTAGGGCATCGATCTTAACATGGACGCATGGATGGCGATTCCGGAGAAGAGGACTGTAATGATATAAACAGGTTGAACCGAAACCAATTACTTGCTTCTGCCGAAATGATTATGTTACAGCGTGGCTCTGATGATGACAACCCATCCATTCATGACATTAGTGGTACTAATCCTTCTATTGTCGGCGAATGTATTCCTCCAATATATACCACGACACGTAGCTTACGGATTGGAATTGCCGTCACGGCAACGGATGACGGCAATTCCAATCTTCATCAGAAGATTCTTCCTCAATTGAGGCCTCCTATCAATCAATGCTAGGTAGAGGACAGAGAATCATTAGACCACGGAGTTGATAAAAGGAATTTTATAGCCCAACAAATTAATTGGTGTTCTCCGTTCTCACGAGTGGTGCTCACTTTCAATAAAGATAGTGATGCTATAAGATTTTTAAACTGTTTTTCAATGAAGATGATATGAGACACAAATAATCTTCATTTAAAAACATAATATAAGTTTCACTCTTTCAATATTACATGCCCTAGTCAGCACTGACTTTCCTCTAATTGAAATTTAGTTTAGTTACTGACCCTTTGTAAACGTACTATCCAAAACAGAATTTCGTAGCAATGGCGGTCAATCGAAAACAGTACTGGCGAACAACTGATAAACTAACACTGATAAATAATCGATGCTCCAAGCCAGCAATTAGTTTGCGACTCCCACCCTTAATTAACAACTGCATCTGGTTGTAGTTCAATAGCTATGCTATTTGAATTAGTAAGCAGAAATTCTATAAAAATCTAAAAGAATGTAACAGTTGAATTTGCAAGTCAAATTTAAATGCTAACATATCCTATGGAAAATAGGAAATTATTCGGTAATCTTGATAATTATGGGGCATTGAATCTTATACTAAGTTGGTCGCGCTGTTCAATCGGAGAGCACATTATTAGGTCAGAAATAATACCCTGCCTCATGTCAAGATCCTGGTGTATTTTCAGCAATAGGGTCAAGGATGTGCAAACATTTGAAATTTTCGTAAGCTTTACCATTATTCACTTTTACATGAATTCTGATTAATATATGTCATCTTATATCTAACACTTAATGTTTATCACCCATCAATGATTTACTTAAATTATCAATGATTTACGTAAATAATTGATTGTTGATAACCATTTATCATATTTTGAAGTCAAAGTAAAAATCTATCGTCGGTAACGGCAACGCATCTCATTAAAATCACTATGCTATGCTACCAACGAAAACAACTCACATTTTCACGCCTACAGCGCGTGCCGTCATATAACATACGGTATTGTATATAAGGATTCATAGGAATACAAGTGTATCGCATAGTGAAGTTAACCCTCAGTATTTTTGTCGCTTAATGATAAGTGGAAGGAATGTGTTAGTTCATGACAAGAGTCTTTGGTACAGTTACAACCGAAATAGGTTATTTTTATAATAATACTAGCTTTCTGCCACCGGTTTCGCCCTTGTGATGATTATAAATCGCAGACTACGCGGGTTCTTCGCAAACGGTCTTTTTACGTGGCAGGAACTGTACATAAACATTATGGAGACTAATAAGATGAGATTTAAAATTTTTCTTAAGTCAGGAACCTAGTTGTATGTTAAGCAATCAGTATTTTATATCCTTTGGTTTAAACGTGAAATACAACTTATGCTTTAAGCATGTAAAATATATATGTATGTATTTTTCCGTTTATTGAGTAATTAATAAATAGGCTATACTGTTATGTTTAATAACAACCTCTAAATCGTCCTCCAACACACCGCTCTGTCATGGCACAGAGCTTGAATGAAAAAAAATCTCTATCATGTTACGAAGTTGTTATTGATAGAAATTCTTAGATATTTTTTTTATCGTACTAGTGAAACTGACCACTTGTTTGCAGCTGCTTGCCTCTTTCAATTCCGCTTGCAGCAACACTGAACGATACTTACTTTAAAACACAAAGAATTTTCTTAAATAGAAATATCATACTGTGCTTGAGTTTAGACAGCGTTCGTGCGTGTGTAACACAACACATAGTATACATGTATAGTATAGCATACAATATACGGCCCGATGTCGATGTCGGCAGCGGTGGCGGGCCGCGCCGCGCCTCGGGTGAATCATTGGGTAATGTAGTGATACAGTGACGGAACCTTTTTGATACTAATCCTGTCAATACTGTATAAAAACTTTATACGATTTTTTTAAACTGATGATATGTTATTATAACTATATTATACACCCAAAAGCCAAGATATACATTAGAACGAAGTTTCAGGTGGAAGTTTAGTTATTAATTGTAGAGAGGCGGAGATTCTAATTTTAAGATAGCCTGCACAGTTAATGAAAAACTGCACAGCAATTTTTTCAACATGAGGGATGACATAGGATTGCATACCCCAGCTACCACTTTCTTGCTTACATACATTTTCTTGTATTTGTCTATCTTTATTACTTCTTTGTCTACACTATGTATTGAAGAGAAATATATCATATTCAATATTCTCAATATCAATAATCTAATAATAACTAATAGTTTAAATATATATGATATTAAAAATATCAAAGTATCAAGACTAGTGGAATGTAGTACGGCTGTCTGTACGCGGTGAGTGGCGCTCGGGCGCGCGGCTGCTTTGTTCCCGGCTGGCAGCGCTCCGCCTCGACGCCGCTCTGTCAGGGCTGCCTACACTTGTCACGTCTTATTTGTTTACCGCAACATCTAGCAGAAACTTCAATAGAGAACTCTAGCATCGACAAATAATTAAAAGTCTATACGAATAAGAAGTAAAAATAATTACATGTCGCTCTTTCTATCTTATATTTAATTTTTTCAATCTTATCCCGAAAACGCATTTTACTAGACTAGTCTGGAAGCCAGAAGAATCTTTTTAGTTTTCATTAGTTCTCAAAATATATTCGTATTTTCCCCGATCTCATGAAATTTAGTCCTCTTTTTAAATCTGGTAATAAACAGGATCCTAGTAATTATAGACCCATTTCAATTCTACCGACACTAAGCAAGATTTTTGAAAAACTTATTCTGGAACAATTAATATCCTACTTTAATTCCAACGAACTTTTGCATACTAAGCAATACGGTTTTACCAAGGGTCGTTCGACAACAGATGCGGGTGTTGCGCTACTAAAGCATATATTTAAAGCATGGGAGGGATCGCAAAACGCTCTTGGAGTTTTTTGCGATCTGTCCAAAGCCTTCGATTGTGTTGAGCATCAGACACTGTCGTTTAAACTGAATTACTACGGTATTAAAGGTGCTGCTCAAAAACTAATGCTGTCGTATCTTAGTTCTAGAACACAAACGGTAGATATAAACGGTGCGAAGTCGTCGGGGTCTCATGTAAAAATAGGCGTTCCCCAAGGTTCTATCTTAGGCCCATTTCTGTTTTTAATATATATAAATGATTTCCTCCTCCCCTAGTCGTTCACTCTTGGCAGAGCGGTCGTGGTTTCATGATGATGCATTCAATTCAGATAGTGTCGCCCTTGCGATGCTTCTCCACTTGTTTCGGTTTTCGGCGTTGCGACAACATTGATTTATGGAGGTACCTGTCGCAGCCTTTATGGAATCAGTCCAACGAGTAGGTGATCGACCACGCGACCGCTTGCCTTCTACTTGTCCCTGGACAACGAGCCTTTCCATGGAGTTTTGGTTTCGAATAACGTGTCCAAAATATCTGAGGATTCGTATTTGTACAGTCGACGATAATCTCTCTTTGATTTTGAGTTCTTCCAAAATCGAAACGTTGGTCCGAAACGCTGTCCAAGGGATCCGCAGCAGTCGTCGCCAACACCACATTTCGAGGGCATCAATTTTACGTCGGTCTTTCAAGCGAACCGTCCATGTTTCCGCGCCGTATAGAAATATTGGGAAGACTAAGCTTCTCATCAGGCGAACTTTTGTGGATTTTGTGATGTTACGGTTGCACCATACTTTTTTCAGTTTGTCGACGGCAGATCTTGTGATAGCACATCTCCTACGAATCTCATCTTCACATCCACCAGTGTTCGTGATCGTTGAACCGAGGTACACGTAACTTTGCACAACTTCACAGTTGCTAATGTTGGTGATATCAGGTTGATTAAGTTCAGCTCTGTCCACGATCATCATCTTGGTTTTGTCTCTGTTGATTGCGAGTCCGTAGGAGAGACTTACCATTATATGATTTACCATTTACCATTTTTTATTAAAAACCTATGTGAGATCGTGTTGTTTGCAGATAACACTTCATTAATATTTAACATTGACAGAAACAAATATAATTTTGACGATGTAAACAATGCTCTCTCACGAGTGTTATCTTGGTTCACAGTTAATAATCTTCAATTGAATGCTAAAAAAACCAACTGTATAAAATTCACTTTACCTAATGTAAAAGTAGAACCAACTGAAATTAAACTCAACAACGAACATTTAGAGTTAGTAAGTTCAACAAAATTTTTGGGCATAACACTAGATTCAAAACTGCAATAGAACCCGCATATTTCTATATTAGCTGGTAAACTCAGCTCGGCTGCATATGCCATACGAAAAATAAGACAAATTACCGATATAGAAACTGGCGGACGGTGTACTTTAGTTATTTTCACAGTATCATGTCCTATAGTATTATATTGTGGGGAACGGCAGCCGATATTCAGTCTATATTTGTTTTACAAAAAAGGGCAATAAGATCTATCTATCAGTTGGGCTCGCGAATATCTCTTAGAGAGAAATTTAAAGAAATTGGAATATTGACGGTTGCATCTCAGTTTATATATAGTTGTATACTTTTTGTCCGGAACAATATTAATGTGTATACCAAACATAGTGATGTACACAAACTTAATACTAGAAATAAAAACAAGCTAGTAATGCCTTCTTACAGGTTACAGAAGGTATTAGGTTCTTTCATGGGTCAAGGTATACAATACTTTAATAAGATCCCCAGTGATGTATTAGATTTGCCAATAAATCATTTTAAAAGTCATATTAAAAGTTGTCTACAAAGTAAAGGGTATTATACCGTTAAGGAATATCTAAATGACAAAAAGGCATGGTGTTAGATATTTTAACTTTATTGTATTTACTTTCTAATATTGTAATGGAAAGTGACTTCATATTCTAATGAAGTCACTTTTCAATAAGACTTCTCTGTGTGAAATAAAACAGGGAGAAAAAAAACAGCCCTTGCTGAGTTTCTTGCCGGTTCTTCTCAGTACAAGGTCTCCCGCCGTAGTTTTGCGAACCGATGGCGTAGTTTTCGACTTTCACAAGTGCTCTGTAAAAGCCTAAACTGAATAAATAAATTTTGATTTTGATTTTGGTTTTACTTTTAATTCTACCAATAAATTTCGGTATTCCCAATGAATTGACAGTTAATCAGTAGAACGATGCATTCAGCTGCTGGCTAATCGAAGGTCAGCCCGTTAAATGAATGGCGCCATTAAATTAAAGGGCTAACCACCTTAATGAACGGCTGATTAATCCACTTGGCTGCGAAATAACATCCTAACCCGCATGTACTACGTCACGTAATATATTTGACATTTATTATGTTCATTTTTATAATAAAATCAGAGATTTGTATTAAGTGATATTGAATTCACGGAAAAAAAGTATTATGGATTTGCTTTGACAGAGGTAACCCTATTTGAACCGGGGCGGGCCGATAACAATATCGCTGAGTGCGCGCGTCGGGCGCTCGCCGAGTGTCCGCCGCCGCCTAATTTACTCTGTTGCTGACGCCTGCGAGCGCTGCGCCCCTGGTACTCGGCTCGAGGCGGCCTCACCGCGCGAATGCGAGTCATGAAATATTTGACGTCAGACGTCTTTCAATTACTATAACAGCGTGCAAACGAAACACAGTGACGTTCGTAACTTAGTTATTACATGTCTTACACATTTTCACTGTAATCTACCGTGAGGTTTTATTACATTATTAGGTCGCATGAAGCGATTATTACTCGCGGCTTCTGATCTGAATCATCTATTAGATGTAAATGAAAAACGTGTTAGTAAACAGTACCCATAATAATAAAATTAAAGTATCTTAGGAACAATGGGAA
The DNA here is from genome assembly GCA_918026875.4 of Diatraea saccharalis. Classification (NCBI taxonomy): domain Eukaryota; kingdom Metazoa; phylum Arthropoda; class Insecta; order Lepidoptera; family Crambidae; genus Diatraea; species Diatraea saccharalis. Next base: position 4,463,608 of record OU893336.1, read on the forward strand.
AAAGTAGGAGTTTACCGTATTTAATAAACCGTATTCATATCTGTGCCTTTATGTTCTCAGACAATGCGGATGTCTGCGGATTCAGAATTAATACTTCTTACTGACCAGTAGCTTAAAAGACAAGTAGACAAGACTTTAAGCCCGTCAACAGCTAGGATAAACGAAACTATTTGCCTATTCTCAATAATTAAAACGTCAGCCCAAAAACTCAAGAAACTATTCAATAAAAGTTACATCAATCGCTATTCAGTATGAACACAGATATATGGGATGTAATCTGGTGATATTTTAGAAAACTATCATAATCCCAGAGCATCTCCACATTCACGATGGCTTCTTGACTGCCCAGTGGAGCGAATTATCACACCCGGTATTTGGCCACGCCATTGCATTCCACAAAGGCGATAGCGATTATCTGGTATCGTATCGTATACTTTCATGTCTATGCATTGCATTCAGACTCAAGGGGGCTATCATTCGGAGTATAGTGAATATAATGCTCTCCGTTATATACTGAAATTTTTCAAAAACACGGTACATTTTTTATTCTTAAGGTTATCTTTCTCATGTTCGGCCGATGTATCAATACGCAAATATTTTGATGACATTTCCATAGAACAAATTATTTGTTGTTTGCTGTTGTTTCATTTATAGATAATGCGCGTGAAAATATAATGAAGTAAAGATTTATAGAGTTAGGGCGTGTAGAGTTAAATCCTTACTCTACTTACCTACCTTACTCCGTAATCTGATAACTTTTTGACAGTGCGAGTCGTATGGTCTCGGCTTGGCAACACTTTGATGAAATTTAATATCCTAGAAATCAATTTTAATGTTAATAATTATTTTGCAATCAGGTGTGCATTTCCGGAGATTATTTCTAAACTCACAGACAATGCCAGACATTTCTGTGTTTTGTGACAGACGTTAACTTTTGATAACGGTTGTATAAGTTAATATTTGTATTTTTTGATACAACTTTGTCAGGTAAACCTGAAATAATTGTAATACTAAGTTTCCGCTAGCGGCTTCGATCACATGATCATTCGTTATAAATAAACCTTCCTTTTGAATCACTCGGTAAATTCATAAACCGCTTCGAAATCCGTTTTATAGTTTAAAAGATCTCAGCGTACACGTAGCGTGCAGCGACTTTATTCTATAATATGCATAGATAGATGTACAGTACATATTATTATGTAGATAGTATAGTTACTTCTTAAAGACAAAATAAAACAAGCTACTAAATCATACGATGGTGTTTCTAGTTTCAAAATATTTCCCCAAAATAAAAAAATAAGTTGACTTAATCAACTCGAGCAAAGCACCAGGTTAAAAATATCACGTGGTACTCAATCCGCTAGCAGAAGCAGAAAAACCGACGACGACGTCGAGTGTGGTCGAGTGGCGAGATGAAATATATCTGCCCGAGCTTCCGCGTCAGATAAGCCGAAGGGGGAAGGGGGCGATCAAACCACACCAGTGGGTGCCAGTGGTTGGGCCAGTTAAGTAGGTGTCAGTAGTGTGGCAACTGAGCTACTTTCTATCGATATGAAAACAATATCAGGCAAAAGTCAAATATTATGCCAAATTTTAGTCTTTTGTAAATTTTAATTAACAAATTGTAAAAAACCTTTTATAGATACAAAATCCAATCTAATTAAAACAGAGAAAAAGTATTAAATTACATAGTTGTACCAGAAAAGTCATAAGTGTGATTAGGGACTATTTTCTATCTTGCCATGGCAGCAGACGAGTCTTGATTTTATCATAATCCTAAACGAGTTTAGTATTTTGATCAAAATAGTGAATTAGTTCAACATCCTCCGGATCTGGATCAAATCCTGCGACTCACATGCTAATGGAACCTGAACGTGGTGATGACGCACTTAAGGGAGAAGAAGTGAAAGGGAAATTATCTCCTTCCAAGCTGAAATATATTTTTTGGGCTCGAACACTGGTCTACGACAAATCGATATTAAAAATTTCACAATTCTTCTCACATCACTAAGCCCCGTTCCGCCCGATACGAGCGTATTCCCCCTGCAGCACGGTCCCTCGCTTGTCCTTGTGTCGTTGACAAACATCTACCTACATATACAGTATATGTATGAAACACGTACTGTTGCACACCTGCCAGCCTAGTCTATAATACTATCGAACACGAAAGCTCAACAAACTTTAAAGCTGATAGAATTTTGGAATTTCTCGTCTTGTTTGGATTTTTAGACCATAAAGAGAATTACTAGTTTATTTTTTTAATATATTGTTTGTGACGTGATTAAATTAATAAATAAAAATAAATTATCACAAGAAAACACGTGAAAACATGTAAAACCTTGATGATACAGGTGTTCTTTATTTTTACAAATACTCTTTTAAATCACTCAATATAAAAGTTCGATAAGCATTAAATTAGTTTACTTTTTAAAATTAAACTGAATTTGATAATGAAATGGGATTATTATTTAAGTAATTAATTTTAGTTTTTTATCTTTATCTATAAGAAACTTTTTGTCAACCAGTGAAGAAAAACACAGCGGATTGGTTGGTTCATACGGCGATTGGTTTGCTTGGACTTAGCTGGTTTTGAAACTAACATCTACAATTGTTACTAGGAATACATGAAACGTAAGAGGCAATGTTATGAACAGTACGGTGACTACTGACTGTAGATGTAGATAAGTCGTTTGTTACTCAATGATCACAAGACCATACTTTAAACGATAGAAACTTGAATAGGAATAGGATATTTATATTATGATATTAATCCTACTTATTATATTTTTTATATCAGTATAATGTATAAATAATTTATCTAAAATAATTTTATTTCAATTATGGAGATGTAGAGTGAATAAGGTTTTTTATCTTATATGACGAGGGTTTAGGTGGTTTTGATTCAAGTTTTTTCGAAATGGCACTTCACATGACTATGAAGAAGTAACTCAATGGGAAGTACCAATAGTATAAAAAAGAAGAGACTTAAAATAAATGTCGCTAGATGGCAATACCTACTCTCTTCGTTTAATTTTTTACACGTAACATAAATCAATCATTTTTCGAAATATCAAAACACGAAGATCTTAAAATAGCCGATGATGACTTATTTATGAAAATCCCAAAAACTCAATTTACTTTAGAAATACAATTACATCAGAAAAAAAATCAAAATCTTGCAAAACACATAGCGAAATCTAACAAACTACTATGATTTCGAGAATTATTTTTTTTATACTTCCTCATTATTGTTTGCGTATTTGTCATATTTGACAAATAACTCACGCGTTAGATAATGTTTCGATAAAACATTGGTTTTATTTGCCTAATCGCCAAATAAGACAAATTACAAACGCACATTGCCGTTTTATACTGCTCTGTATGTTTTTCAGATCGCAAACAACGCAAACAAACGTGCCAAATACACAAATACTTTGTACTGTGCAAATATGCACTACAGCGACACATCGACCGTGGCCGTATTCACTCAGAAACGCGCGGGTCGTCGACTAGGACGGACGTGTTTTGTTAGTCTGCTGTTGTTATTTTCAAATTTTAACATGAATTGGGACAACGAAACCGTTCTAAGATTTTTAGAACTTTATCAGATGAATCCGTGTATATGGGATCCTCAGAATAATAATCACAGAAATAGGCAACGTGTAAATGACGCATGGAATAATATCAAAGAAAGTTTGGGGTTGCCTTGCAGTGTGAGGGATTTAAAAAAGAAGAAAGAGTGCCTGATGTCGGCTTATAGATCCTACAAAGGCAAGATTAAGAAATCTGAGATATCAGCTGCAGACGCAAATGACTTGTATCAACCAACGTGGTATGCGTTTCCACTAATGGACAGTTTCTTGGGATCCGTATATACTTGCAACATCAGTATAAATGAGGTATGATGTAACTAGTAAAATATTATTATATAAATGATTTATTTGTGAAAGTTTAACAAAGTAATTGGCCAAAGGTTACCTATTGTTTATTTTATACTTTAAGCTCAATACTACAAAGACGGATTAAATGCTTTAAGCACCTTCTGGGTGATGTGGAAGTAATATAGAGATTGAAGACCTCGCCCAACTTCAACATTTATAACCTACACAAAACCCCCTCCCCATTTGAATACAGGTGTCTTCTACTATTTTTCAGTTTTGTAAAGCTTTTTTGAAATAAATGTTCTTTTTTTTTGTAGTTTATTTAAATCATAACTACTGTTGACTAAATAATATTACTAGCCATTTTCGTCGAGTTGGCTTCCACAGTACCCGCTTCACAGTGCTGCATTTTCAGAGAGAACCCTGAGTACAGCTAGTAACGCCATCGCGTACATAAGTCTATCCATGTCAGTTGCTTTTATCGCTTCTGTTTTTTTAATTAATTAGTTTTAATTATAAACTCATCCTTGACTGATGCAAAGTTAAGTAGAAATATACTTTTTATTTCTCTGCCAACGGTACCAGTTGGTGTGCCCATGGTGTTATTAACGGTTGTCCACGGCCAAATCGAAGTACTAGTATGTTGTACTTGTGTTTCATCGGTAGCACCAATAGTATAAGCGAAACACTGATAAAAATCATAAAATGCAAATCAACCTTTTTCCGCAGCAGACAACTAAAAAAGATAAAATATTATAATACTTTAAACTTTTGCGTTAAAGGGCGAAGAAAATGAAGAGTCAAGTAAATTTGATACGAATGCAACTTCTGAAACTAAAGATGTTTTGCAAGAAAGACGAAAAAAATCACTGCCATCCATGACTACATCATCACCCTCCCAACATCGTCCATCCAATGCAAAGTACACAAAAACAGCAATTACATCCGAGGTATCTAAGCGGAGGCAGCTTATTGCACCCGAGCTGATACAAGCGCAGAAACAGATGGAGGAAGCATTCAATCTAATGAAAAATGCGTATCAGAATCAGCGGTCTACAGATGATGATGATGAGTGTTCAATTTTTGGCACACTAATAGCTAAAAAGTTAAGAAAGCTTTCAGAAGAAGAAAGAGATAGAATGATGGTGAAAATTAATCAACTGTTCCTCGAACGTCACGTAACTAGTCGACCAATTTCAGCAACTTCTTATTCCCTATCACCACCAGTATTTGAAGCGGTAGACTGCGATGCACCCACTATAAGGTTAGGCCTAAAGATGGAAGAGGTAACGAAACGCAATCAACAGGCTCATCAGTGAACTAGATAAGCACAGACGATTGCTTATTGTGCACCAAAGAAGTATACGCAAGCCATTACAATGTTTGTAATAGTCGGCGAAGCCGTCGGTTAGAAAATGATTCGCAAATTTTAAAAAAAATCTGTGATAAAAAATATTAGGAGAGGTAATTGAAAAACATGGCGAAATTTGGCATTCATTATATGATTTTATTTGAGAAAAAAAAAATCGTTTGCGGACGTTATTTCTGTGTATAAAACCAATCGAAAGTTAGTGATTTTTTGGTTTAGGCGCCTTTTTAATGAAAATAACCTTTTTCAGCAAGTTTAATCTTCGCATTCGATGCGAAAGAATTTGTTCCATTTTATGCCTGATACAATGAGGCAATAATTGCTAATTCATAATATTTGTTAATTTAATTACATAATAAGGATAATTTATAAGATTGTTATTATATTTACATTATAAAACTAATTAATAAAAATATATCAAAAGTTAGATTGGGTTCACCTTGACCTCTTCCTTTAGGACCTGACCCAAAACATTGTAGACTTTCAATACATATACAGATATGATTTAACTAGAAAAGATAGTAAGTATAAACTTTTATACTCCAGTACTCCAGGTGCTTCTCGCTATTATTATATTTTTAAGTATTATTCTAAAAAATATCATGTTAAAGAATTAAAACTCAAATAACAGCCGACATATTTTTTTATTCTCCAGAAGTCTCTGCTAGCATTTCCTTAAACATACCTACCATAGATTCCATATAAAATAATTTTATTTCAGTTGAAATGTGTTTGTGACTCTTTAATTTTAAGTAAATTTTTGACTAATTTTGCTTCGATAGTAAAATATCAATGAAATAAAAACTAATAATGGTTTATTGTGCATCAAACATTTAAGCCAGTAATATACTTTAAGATTTTATTTATGTCTTACTGAAGGGCCTGAGTGTTTACTAGGGAGTGATATTTTCAATTTCTCTTCAATTATTTAGTACTTTTTAAATGAAGTCAACATATTTTTTTTATTTATTAATTTAAGAACTAATAATCAATTTAAGTTAAAATAATAAAGTAACACCAACTGGTTACTGATTTTTAATAAACTTCTGAATGCCGTTTACATTCATCAATCGCCATGGCCTCTTCAGTACAAATGTTTTTACACAACATACAATACAACAATATTTCCATTGCAAGTGCCATCTAGCCCAACAAATAGAGACTGTTAGAGAATTTAGTGTATTCCGCAATTATTTTGGCGATTAAATTATACGAATACACAAACACAAAGAAAACAAGTAAACCACCACCCTAAGAATTAACAATAAATAATAATCCTGTCTATTATAAATCGTTCAAGCAATCGTTTAGCTATATGTTTAAGTTTAATTAAATGAATTTTATTTAGCAATAATAATATATAAGAATAATATTGGTTTAAAAAGTGGTACTTTCGTACAACCTCGCTTTAAGCTGTTGGTCGTTTTATTACGATGGTTAACTCACTTGGTGTGCGAATCGGTTGTTAAGCAACTCTCACAAGTGCCGGTCATAGGATGGGTGACCAAAAATTCATTATTTCGAACTATATGTCAGATAAGTTTTGGAAGGACCACTGCAAACATATTTTTATTAAAAAATGACAATTCGGTGGTACAACCAAAATGCAAAATTTACACGAAATCCAATATTGCACGTCAAGCTACCAACCACAATATGCCAATTTTAATTTTACAGTTTTTAATATTTTATGCTTTTTAGTGTTTTTTAATCTATAATATAAAGCGAATTTGGTGCCCGGATGACGGACCGATTGCATAACAAACTCTCACACAAATAATAGGCGTACCTCTACTAAATATATGCTTTCCTAGTATTTGCAGACGAAATAACCGTACATGAATGTCCGGTCTCTCAAACTCGCGTAATATGGTTACGCCTGTTGGTAACGCTGCGCTTAATTACTTATATCTATGTAATTATATATAACTAATATTTGTAAAGGTCTTAAATAATCTAACAGCCAGTTGCACAAACGTCTATTTCAATTCTCATTAGTTTAACGCCACATTACTCATACAAATTTTCAATTTTGGAACATTAATTAGAGCTTAAAGTCGTCAATAAACTTAAATGGACGTTTGTGCAACTGACCGTAAATGAACTAATCTAATTGTATGTATAAAGCTGTACACACCGCAAATGTTTCGTTAATCAGTGATCAATCGTTATTGAAACTTTTTACTCGATGAATTGACGATTATGACGATTATTTAACTTTTTCTTGTAGAAAATTATAGAAGGGTGGGTAATTTATTCATATTTTATCAAATAAGTGCTTTATGATGTTTTTTTAAGTATTAAATTCGATTTTGGCGAAGTTATATCGATGAAAAGTCACAAAAATATTTTATCATGCTAATTTATTTAATGCACTTTAATTTAAGATATAAATTTATGATTTAGGTAGTTAAATGTCCACGCGGTACTTAGATCCCGACAGACGGGGATCATTTGAAAATTGATTTATATAGATTTTTTTGTCTATGTAACATTTATCTATTTAACATGTGATGTAACTTACTCTTTACTGTTTATTATCTCAAATTCAAGAAGCCATCATTCATGAACAGTGTAAACTCAATCTAGATTCATGCTGGGACATTCTTACAATTAATTTTCGGTATCTTCCTGACGAAAGTAACTGCTAAAACCGGAACCGAACTTATTTTATACGCCGAGGAAATGCTGCAGGAGCTGTCCCGGTTACCTGATAAACAACAAGGGGTTAGTAGGAGACCCACCCGGTAGTGAGATGCCCAGTGGCTCCCTGGAGGTCTACCCACCGACACCTCTACGGTGCGCCTTCTCGTAGGAGATGAGACCCGGGAAGCCGTGGCTTAGTCATCAGGAGGTTCAAGTATTTGACCATTGGTCCCTTCGCGGATGGAGAGGATGGAGAGGAGGTACATTGAAAGCCTCTCCCAGACAGCTAAGACCCTGCAATGCTCTGTGTTATGTACCCACATAAGGCTGCCAACCACTAATAGGGAAAACTGCATTGAAATCGGTTCAGCCGTTTCTGAGATTAGCGTACACAAACGCACAGACAAATAGACAAAAATTTTAAAATCATTGTTTCGTGTTCTATCACATCCACGAATTTCCCTCGTATGAGTTTTTTTTATATATCTTCAATGTCATCGATCAGAGATCACATTTTTATTACAGTATAGCAGATATCTAAACCAGAGTCTACACCTTCTGACATGAGCTTCTAACTATTTCCGGTCATTTATCTAAACGTCAACGTCAAAGACTACGAGTAATAATAAACGCACGCACGCATAACTTACCAGCATAGGTATGAAAATTCTATCTACATAGAATTTTTTACACTTCTGTGTATGCTGAAGGAATCCAGAAAAACTATTCTTTTGGTGCATCAGCACTTTCTTTTTACTACCAATGACCTTTAAAACTATCTTATATAAGTATTATTTGACATGCCCAAAAGCATAGAATACTCGCCATTCTCTACGTCTTGTTTGAGACATAAATCTTATCATTTAAATACGAGAACAATATTTAATTTTTTTTTTAAATTTTTAAGTAACATTTTTTTATCAAAAGATTTAGAACAAAAACCTTGTTTTCAGAATTATCTATTTTAAAATTTTTGGGAAGGTAGCGCCATCTACCACTGATGGTTGAAAGAACATCACCGTATTGTATTGTACTAAGGTGCAAAAGACGCGAAGGCCCAAGCGCACGAAATTCTAAACTTGAGCCATGACAAAGAGCCTACGCGTTCATGTTCTCCTAGTACAAGTCGACATTATGAAGCAATATCGAATCCGATTCGTTTTAATCTCGGACGTGATCGACAAGACTCGTCAACCAATTTTTTTATTATTTTTTATATATGTCGTAGGCCAATCGTTGATTGGGTCTATCGAGATATGCCTCCATTTTTTGATTTGGCCATCTATTATCCGCCATATCGTTTAATGCTTAGTGTTTACTGAGTATACTTAGACCAATCGATTTTGTAGGGTGTACTATGTAAGCATAGATGGGTAACAACTCGAGTTTTCTCCTACCGCCCATCTCTGTATAAGCAAATAAAAAGAAATTTAAATATTAATTGTTTTTTTTTCAACAATAAAAGTCGGGAAAACGACTAACTAATACGTCGCTCTCGTCAACTTTTAACAGAGCCGATCGTGATTTTTCTGGTCAAATCAAGAAATGGCGGCATATCGTGATATGCCCGAGAGATCGCGATCGGCCCAATTCAACGATTGGCGCATGACATATACACAGTTCACCTAGAGTTGACATATTAGTGACAATTTCTATTGTTCTCTTCTATTTTTACACTCTCATATTTTTGCAATGTACGATATCAATTAGGGACATTAAAAAAATGTCCGTCCTATCGTAGTCTACGTCTATGAATTTATTTTTAATTGGATTAACAGGATTTTGAACCCCCTGAAACTGGCGCCAGGGACGAGATCCCTCACTTGCCTTAATTGCTTTTTTTATTTAAAATTTCTCTTGATCTAACCGTTTCCAGTGGATTGGCATGCTTACGAATCAAGAAACGTATCGCTCTCAAAAGCATCTAGTTATTTTGCTTGACGGTTGCCGTCATCGACCTTCTACTGCCGCTAAACAAAAATATTTTTCATGCTCCTCACACTGTATGAACGCCTAGTAACGTGCGCACATTTCGCGCAAGAGCGCCGGCGCGTGCGCATCGTTTCGTGCTCAATGCGCGCGCATGCTACATGCGTTACAAAAAGTCTCAAGTGTATTGGATAAGTTTCCGACGAAACGAACTAAATATATGAAGTACGACTGATATTTCTTTGATGACAAAGTGCTGTAGGATTCGTGTTCTCTTGAAAATAAGCATGCTATTATTATTATTTGCATTTGTTTATTATTATACAATCATACAGTCCGCCAACAGTTTAACTTTAGCATAACCATCAATTATTTTTGTTAGTTCTTAAAACTAGAATTAATTAAAATTAATTAATTCTTTTAGAATCAGGAATTTAAATTGTAACAGCTTTAAAATATTAGTAAGTGTATAATTTTGTGTATCTATTTAATTTTATATTGAAAAAAGTATCTACAAAAACTTTACCGTTCAAATAACACCAGAATAGAAAACGGCGTCAAAGTCAATCTCGAGCACAAATCTATTAAGTATTAAATTAGTCTGATTATATTTATAAGTAATCTAAGGCAACAAGGGGTCGTGGTCAGTCTGGTATTCCTATCGTGATTTTTTATCAATATCTTCTGATAATGGTTATAAACAATTATAAGTATTTTACAATCTAATTGTGTGCTTAAATTCTTGAACCACTACATGCTGTGGTTTTTTTGAAATCATCTAAAAACTGATCCTTAATATGGCATGTATTATAATCGAGAAACAAACTTCAGTTTTATTCTGTGGCGTTACTCGAACCAGCAGCGTGAGCAATTTGCAATAATCCGTGCAAGCCGCGCATTACCCACTGATCGTGGCTCGAAACAATGGCCGTCGCTCGCTACACGCGTTATCGTGCGAAGGACGGGGCGTTATCGCGCGGGCCGCCCGATCGGCGATTGTTTTGCGGGCAATTAGCGCGGCCCGCACGTGCCGGCCCGTCCCCAGACGGGATGCCAGTCGGCAGTGCACCGCGCGCGCCCCACGTGAGCGGTTGTCGTGTTGGGTCTGTGTCGCGCTGTCCCGTAACAGAATACGCGGTTACATCGACTAATCGCTCTATGCTTGGTACTTTTTTGTTTTGGAACACGTCGCTCTTTACTCCTGCCGTCTTTTGATGGAAGGCAATTAAATTTAAGTTTATCTATATTAGATATAATAATCACTATTTTTATGTTCTGATTTGAAACATATTCAGTAGGTAGTTTGATTTGTTTTTGTTGTGACATGTATTTAAACTTTCTACTAAGCTATTTTATAAACATTCAGAAGGTAATCAGAAACATATGTAGAAACGAATGGGTCGAAAGTACAGCACTCTGCAAACAAAAGTTTCTATACAAAGTTCTTTTAGGTAGCAACTTCACAGTCAAAAGTTCTTATTCAGAAAGTTGTACGCACGAGTCCCAGAAGTTTTGCGTTCGACAACTTTTCACGAAAATAATCGTAGAGCGATTCTTGGAATGCTATGTTCCAAAACAAAAGAGAAACAACAAGCATGTTATGTTTTAGTGATGGATAAGTATCTAGTGATGACTGATTTGTGTTAAAATAACTAAGTACAGTGTTCTATAAACAAAAATGGCTGCAGCAATGATAACGGATAGAGGACTCCGTAAAAAGTTGACACAGGAAGCAATACCAGAGAAAACACCACGTAAGCCTTCAAAGCGCAAATCTACTGCGGGCAGCTCAAAGAATGATAAAAAGAATGAGCAGAACAATAATAAAAGACCAAAAGTCCAAACTGGAGACCCGAAACTAGATCTCTTTTCCACTTATCAACCATGGGTGATTCAAACATATGGGGATTTGGCGAAGACTAAAACGATCACACTGAAGAAATATGCTAGGATTCTGCGCACATTGCGGGGGGAAGAGTGCAATAGTTCCGATAGTTCCAAGTTTCGTTTCTGGGTGAAGGCAAAGGGATTTCATGTTGGGAAACCGCCGGGATACGACGCTAAACCGGCTGATGGCATAGTATGCCGATACAGCGTGATGGACGCCGATGGATGTACCAGAGGTCCGGATGGTATGGAGATATATACCGGATCACAAAACGACCCTCCGTTGTACATCCCTACTCCACCATTAAAGGTAAGCCTGAAACAAAATTGTTGATAAAAAAAAAGGTTATTCTGATGATTTCTGATATTTTTCTTCGAGTAGACCGAACTAACTCTATGGTACGCTTTTCTACTATTTATTTCGCACGTCAGAAACAGGTGACTTTAGTAACTAAAGTACTAGGCAATCATAATATCATTGAAGATGTATCATCATGAAGTAACTACTACATACATATATAGGTAACATAGCGGTATAAGTAGGTCTTGCTATTTATTCATCATTCTACTCACAGTTTCGCGCCACGCACGGTCTCGCGCATATTTTGATGAACTGCATACCTACATAAAAACAATAATTCAAAGGTACTTGAATGAATTGCGAGCAATCTAGGTAGGCTACTAAAGTTCTAATAAAATCCATAGTATACATAAGACCGCAAAGTATACATAAGAATGAAACTTCTTCTATTTAAGGCAAAAAGATTTGGAACAGTTGACATAAATATTATTTTTCATAGAACCCAAAGGGATGATGGAAAGACTTAACCAATTTTCATATGATTGAGGAATTGTTCTTTAATTTGAATTATTCAAGGAAGGTTAAAACAGACTTGTTTAAAAATCAAATCCACATATATATATATTTTTGGTAAAATATAGTCAGCATTGATTGATCCAGTCAGTCGTCAGTCAGCAAGCCATCAAGGACAGGTGAAGTGTGCCACCGCAGTACTAGGCGTGTATAATGCCGCAGGAGATTAGACGTCATTATCATGACGCGCCCGGACGCGCCCATTCATCATCGCCTTCATTGGCAATCTCTGTATCGAGCGTTTGCTTTTGGGGTGTTCAATGACGAGAGGCGTTTCGTATTTGCAAAATGAAGCTGCCATGGGATAGCAAAGTTATAGGTCATTTTATGCTTGTAAGCTTTTGTATTTTAATTTTACTTCGACATCTCTGTATGAAATAAAACAGACATAATGTATTTGAATTGAAAGACTGATGAAAACATTGATTACAATGCAGTAAAATAAGCAATTACTTAGTGTATTACATGTTGGTCACCAGTAACAACAAAATAAGAAATTCACTTAACTCTTTTGACCTTCATTCATATTCTCAGGTGCCATGCAATGGTCTATCTCGTTGCATTAAATATGTATTTTTTATAATCTTTTATTTGTGGATGGTGTTTGGAAAGGGGGGACAGAGAAGGATCCAGCACTAATAATATTACTAGTATTGTATCAGTAATTTCGCCCTTCTGCCAAATAAAACAGAACAGAGTCTGTTTACCCTCTTTAAGAATAAATTAAAGATCCCAATAAAAACTTTTCAATCAGACTATAAGGTCGCGATTTATAAATGCCGTATCACATCGGCATTTCCAAAAATAGAAGTTAGCAACTGATTAATACTAAAATTCATAAACACGGAACGAGTGTCAGCCATAAAGTGTGTGAAATAACTCCATCGACTCCAGAAAAAGATATACCTACCAGAGACACTATCTCTTAGCTCATTTTGAGCCTATTCTAGGATATCAGACATGTGGCGGTTTCGAAGATACATATTATGAGTCAGCATCCCTGTTCAAACGCCCTAGAAAGACCCATTGGGGTCTTAATGCCCGTTTTGTAAAGAGACCCAATTTATACTATTTTCAGATTATGCAACACTTTTACAATACTCGTAAATACTTAATAGTTTGCGAATAATTCAATAAGCTAATAAGGAATTACGACTACGACTTATTCAAAAAAGGGCTTAAGTAGTGAAAATCAAATAAGAAAGTTACACGGGAAGAGTTGTTTTGTTTGATGACTGCGACCTACCAAAAGAATGAAGTTTCATCTGGGGCGCTCTGTTTCAGCTAAAACAAAATTCGTGTATTCGATCAATTCTAAATTCCTAATTTCTACAGATTCAAATGGTAATTTAGGAACTACATTTAAAAAAAAAATATTATATTTGATCAATTTCTCATTTAGAATGTTATACTGGAAAATATTCTTAATGAAAAAATGACTTAAAAATTGACACAATTTTTTATTCGTTTACAAAAAGTTATATATAATTACGTCATTAACACCTTAGAAGGACTAAGAAAGGGAATTTGGCTATTCAATTATATAACTTTATTCTACGCATAGGCCGTATACGAAAATTAGTGTTTGATTTGGGTTCAAATCGGTACAATCAATCCATATGGTACTTTTAATTCATATTTATTAGTCAAAATCCTGAAAGCGTTCATGTATAAATGATGTAATTGAGATATCGAACCCTTTAAATCCCAGTGCGGTAGGTTTAACTGCTAAACGTAACCTGAAATTTTCCAGTATGTCATATTCCTGTAGGTCGTATAGTCATACACAGGTTATGTTACAAATTAATACCTATACTAATAAATATATATCTGTCTAAAAACACCTAAAACCCCGAGTAAATGCGAATCGGAGTAAATGTAGAAGTCCTATGCTTTTCTCAATTTTAAATAAGTAGGTACCCACTATTTAAATGAAAATGATAAATCGTAATTTTGTCTTTTCCGCCATATTGTATTTTTAAAATGCGACATTTTAACTGATTTTGCATGATCAAGAAAAGTAACCGTGTGTATGATAATAATTCAATTTCAATCTTTCTCCCACACTAGCTAACGATACAAGTTTAAAATTTTGAAGTATGATAAGTCTTTAGATTCTACTAAATCCTTCATCATCAAGCCTTATGCTTATGATCACAATTTTATCACTAACGGGGTAACTGATTATCTCCTAATAGTGTACTGTCCTGCTGTATATTATCATAGTAATAAATAATTTAACAGACTGACAACACGTCAGAGCGTAAATTTAAAACATTCTATCGTGTTCCGAAACGTGTAGCGGGAAATCATAAAAGCGTCGCTTCATACGCACGATACGTCGCTTCAACCCCGAGCCACCATACCGTGCTCCGTGGCTGTGTGAAATTTAAACAAACGTTCGCATTCAATTTATATTCGCCCGACCAACGGTGCCCTGTTAGCAAAATCGAGAACAATGGCGGCCACACATAGAGACCGCACGATAATGTGGGCGATAAGAGGCGATCGATGCCACTACACCGCGGTCGTTCGATTCAACAACCTCCTATCATATTATGCTGTCCTGGTTCCGAAATTCGTATCGACTGTATCGATCATTTCATCCGAATAGAAAGAGAAATCACAGAATTTGGTAGACACGTTATTTTTTTTATATTTGATTATTGAAAAGTTTTTATTTTACAACTAGCATGTTAGAATATTGTAAGATTTTATTATGGGATTTAAACTTATTGCTTTGTGGGCTACACTAGCAAGATTTTTTCTATAGCTATTATTTTTCTCTCTTTCTCTCTCTCTTCGCCCCTTTCTACTAACCAACGCGCTACGAGCGCACGGTATTTCTGTTCATGCTGAAGGTGCTTATATAGGTACCCTTAGATTATATAATATCTTACTTACTGATTTACGACTAAAGAACCTGCGCCTCAATTACAATAAAACATTGTGCATTCATTACACAACTTAAATCGAACGAAATTAGAGAAAAAACTACTTAAAACAGAATTTTTCAAAAAAAACCAGCAAACCTATAGATATCCTATCGACATTCCATATCCTATCCTACCAATATTATAAATACGAAAGTTATAATCATGTATTTATGTTTGTTACTCTTACAAGCAACTGAACGGATTTGGATGAAATTTAGTATAAAGATAATTTCAAACTTGAATTAACATATAAGGTCAACGTTCCCTGGGGACCACGATAGCTGGCGGGGAGCTAGTATAATATAAATGTGCATGACCTACCCGCATTTAATGTTTCTAATCCGTAATAATTCATCAGTGATCTGGCAACACTGACACCGGTGACACGTCTGATTAAAATGAATGCCGCCACAGGCCGTCCTTCGTTTTTACCTGCGGCGTCCGCACGCCTTTAAACGCTTGTTAGCGGGGATACCTTTTAATTCCTAGAATTTATGAGCTTCTAATCCTAACGTTAATTGAGACAAATCAGATGTATAGGACTTCCATAATTGAGACGGTCTTATAATGTAAACTTGACTAAAGGATTTAAAGTAGCTATACCTAACCTACAAAGTTAGAATACGACCAAAGTAATTCTTATGAGTAAAATTATGTCAACTTAATGAAGTTCTCGAGAACCTTTTTACTTTAGTATAATTTTATTAGGTACTTTAAGTAATGTGAGCTTTGAGGCCAGTAATATACTAAATAGCGGAAATTAAGTGAGTAAATTCCCAATAAATCTACAACTGACTACAAGGCCTATTATATCGTTTTAGCCAAAATGACGATTACACCTTTCCAACCCGAAGTTTATTACGAGTATATCAATCCGTCCAACGACTGCTGTCTTCGAATGTAAATTCTGCACTGGTGCTCCTTGGACGTAGAATATGATAAATCCAGGGTTGTCTTGACTGATAGCAATAGCAGAAGTAAATAATATTATAACTATGTGAATTTGATCTATGGATCATAGTACCTATGAGGATGATAAGGACCATAATATATCCTAGATCAAAAAATATATATTATATAATACATTTATTTACACATGTGTAATTTTATTTTACAATGAGTTACATACCAGTAAATTCACATGTATCATGGGCATATAATCCTACCGTAATGTTCCAGTTACATTGGATGGGGATTGGTGCAAGATAGGCAACTGTAGCATCATACCTTCCTCGAGCATACCACTAGATGATTTTGCGTGTTTGTGCCTGCTTCTAATATTAAAATATGAGAAAGAAAATAAAATACCATTGATACTTTTTTAATGAGTAGGTTTAGACTCTGTATACTTTTATGATCATTTTAGAGTGACAAAATATTTCTGTCAAAATATTTCGGATAACAAGATATTTTGACAGAATCAAGATTAATGTAGCTTTAAGTAAAATTTTACTTTTCCTATTAAAAATAATCGCCATAAATATTTTGAATTTATACGTAGAAGTAACTACACACGTACCTACATATTTCTGTTAACAACAAACGCGCAGAGCTCAGTGAGCACACGATGACACGACAAAAATAAAAACACCTCGGCCAACAGCGGATGCAGTCGTCGCCGCGGCAATTAAATTATTCCGCATCATCACACCCGACGCAAGCAGGGCGAGGGCATATGGCGCGAACAGCTTACTACACAGAAAAAATAAATATTCATATTTTGAATTTACGAACAGGGACGGGTGAGATGTAATCAATAATTTAGTAAATCGAAAGAAACTACCACGGTGTTTACATCATCCAAAGGAATTGTTGATTATCGCTGTCTGTCTGATTTGTCCGACTTCGCATGAAGCAAATTGTATATCTTGAACTACTGTTACTTTAGAAATACGGACTTGATAATCGTATTAAATGAAATGGTTCTATAAAACCAAAATAATAACCAAAATAAATTTTAATTACATATTAGGAAACAAGCCTTTTCAATCACTCCATTTTCATTTTAAATTATGTAGTTACCGCTAGTAATAATAAGATTTGATCTTTAGTAATCCATGAATTGGGGTTTCAATGGGCATTATGGTAAAAATAACTTTTTACCAAACTCTTAAACTAAGGTTAATAAAATGATTCGTTACGCAACCTCATCTTTCGATATTAATTTGCTCTCTCGGTAGTTTTAATAATTTGTAGCATAGCAACTACTCATAAAATGTGGTTATTTCACAATGTTTAAGTGACAATAATACATGAATACTAAAATACAACAAAGTACGGGCAACCTTTACTCTTGAACATAACTAAAATGTTAATCGCTTCAAAGTAAAAAAAAGTCTAGTCCTGATTCCAAAACTTTAACTGGCCCGGTACAGAAGAGTGGGCAACTTAACCGGACGAACTTTATAATCGCAGTGGCGGTGGCCATTGTAAAAATTACCCCATAAATCGGGCGGGCCGCTCCCGACGAGCGAGCGGCACGGGTCGTCGTCGTAAATTACGCGGGGGAGGGGAACGGACGCGACGCGACATCACAAAGGCGCGGCGAAAAAATATAGATAAGCCGGTATTGCGGAGTGCAGGGTTGTCAGTCCATAGGTTTAATATAATTTATTTGGTTTTCATTATAAGTAAACGCTGGAAATGGAAAAGCTATGGTAACTATTCAGATATCGATGGCGTAGTAGTGCGTTTGTGGAAGTTTAGGAACTATCGCAAAGACAGGTTTAGATTGTGACTAAAATTTTATTTTTCACATCCAAATCACAGACTACTGTGATTTGGATCCCATATTCAATTTTTAATTCAGGCTGCGTCTGTACTGTTTGACATACACCAATCCGCACTAGTACTGTTATCCCATTTTCTTAAAAGTAAAACTTTTATAGGCTGTTAATAGGCTGATAATAATTAAATCGGCTTGTAAATTTACGGCAGAAGACTTTATACTAAGAAAGATACTACGATTAATTATAAGTGACTTGTGTCATATAATCATTTGCCGAACGCCTGTTTAATAGGTGGATTCACTGCTAGCGGAAAACATATTAATATGCATGATAATAGGCCTGAAATTCCACCATAAACGTGATTTCAAGTTGCATGAAATTATGTAACAGAGATAAATCGTAGTCCGAAGATGATAAAAAGCAAATAGGTAGTTATAAAAATTAACACAAAGTAGTGGCATAAAACGGTCAACAGTCAGTTTAATATCCACTAAAATTAATTACATATTGAGTCGCCGCACCATCCACCATAAAATAAATTACTTCAGAAACATAAAAATATTGAAACTGATTAGAAACAGTCGTTTATATCTTCGCGTTTGGTTAGGCTGTAAATTTTACGAGTCAGTACAACCCTGGCACATCAGTGCGATAAGCCGTTGGCTTTCATGCATGCTCATTCGTAAGTGGTAAGCTCGTAGTAAATGAGAATTGAATTGCACTCTCCGTTATGTTTCGGTATGCTGCATGCGTGCTTATATTTCAACTAAAACTATTTTCATGTCAGTTTTAGTAAACTGTCAAGAGTAGGTATGTGTTGATTGATGTTACAAATAAATATATGGCCTTTGTAAGTAAAAGAATTTGGAGCCATAATTTCATTTTTCATTGATTTCAATCAATTTATGTAAAAAATAAAATAATAGAATTTAATCTATAGACAACCCTAAGTAAGGCGAACGGACGTAGCACGGATGCTGTGGCTGGGCCGGTCGTCATCTGTAGTGGGAAGCGGTCTCGACTCTCGACCGGTCAGAGATGTAGGTGTGAAACGAGCGGTGTCTTCATAAGAGCCGACCGCTGCGCGCTTCTGGCGCCTGCGATACGACACTAAAAAGTAGTGGTCAAACTGATCATAATTTATCACTGCACCTCTACAACCTTGTTACAAAAATATAGCGGCGCCGCCGCCGGCATTTACAAAAATGGAATTAAGCGTATTATCGGTCAGTTGCACAAAAGTCCATTAAGGTTTAATGAAGCTTTTAAGCTCTAATTAATGTCAAATATGTATGGGTAATGTCGCTTTAAACTAATGTCAATGTTAATGGACGTTTGTGCAACTAGCTTTGTGTTTAAAATAAAAAAAAATATTGTAGGCTAACTTGAAGTCAATTGATATAGCATTGCCATATCGTTTATATGATGTAAAGTCTTTGTTACATCATATAACCTGAACCTTAAAATGCAATAAGTGTAAAGGCCGTTTTAGGGTTAATACTCCTACTATTTTGTATAAATAAGTACGTAATTAAAATTGCAATGACTCCTATACGAATACTTAGATTATATTATTACTAGATTTTTGTATTATTAGTAAAAGAACTAAAATAGATTTATGCCTAAATGTCGGTTCCGGAACTATTCAAATATTGAAACTATTTTATTATATTTTCAAATTGTAATTGTAACAGATAGGTCGCTAAAAACTTGCACATTCACAGTTCTTGACTCTAAAAATAAGGTTTTAAAAGGAATGAAAAATTACGCTCGCATTGCGGGCGTCCTCCGGCAGAGCATCAGGCCAGCAACGGAGTGCGGAGATAGCTCGTCGCTGTGCGCGGGGAGGGCGAAGTAATGCCCGCGCGGGTAATTGGTTCGCGCCGCCCGAGGCGAGCCCGTAGTATCACGCTTTAGCGACGGCACCCCCCGGTGTCGAGTCCCACAGCGGCTGAATGGAGTCGATTGTAGACTTTTATTTTTGTTAGAATTTTTGATAAACCTCTTTTTCAAGTGACATTCTTAAAGAAAAATTAAATTTGTTCTAAATGCTCGTTAAGCTTCGCCTATCCCGATGAAGGATAAAAACTAAGTGGTTTTTCACCGGTTGGTAGTAACGATAGGCCTACTAGACAGTTGGTAGTAACGATATACAAAAATCTCAACATCGTCGATGCGACGTGAAAGAAGAAAAAACACTCACTTTTCCATTTATAGTATTACCTCGTGTGTTCATAAGTTTTGAGACGAAATAAAAGTTGCGTAACTTTTTTAATGATTGACATATGTTTCTAAAATTTTCAGTAATCATTAAATAGACAATATTCAACAATTAAATATATATTTAATTCAAAATGGCCGCCCTTGTTTTTAATACAGGCACTTATACGATTAGGATTCAATAGCGGCACGAATCTTTTCTAGCGGAATTTGTTTTGCTTCTCGCTCAAGGATTCACTTTAGTGACTCTTAAGTTTGGGTGGGACTTTCAGCAGGCCCTGAGCTCTAATTCTGTCCATAAAAAATAATCCAGCGGGTTGAGGCTTTTTGCCTTATGGGTAGTAATTACTACCTATTCGCTTTAAAATTTTGTGAATTCTGCATGCATAGCATGATGAGCTTGACAGGCGTGAGAAACGGGCTTTCAAGTCTGAAACGATCACAATGTCATAAGGGCAAAAGTCAGTCAAGGATAATGCATTTTACTCACTGGTATTATTACAAAAAATATCAATGGTCGACCCGCTCATAGAGTGACCGTCCATGACCTTCCTACTGAAACCTCTAATATTTTTATTCAAAAGAGCTTTTTTTTAAAACGATTTTGTTACTGTAGAAACTGTATTAGCGTGTAGACATTTCAAATTAAACCCATACAAATAAATATATGAGGCTATGTTCTCTTTAAAAATATGTTGAACTTATTTCATGGATTTGATAAATAAACAAAATATTCATGTCGGCTCTATTCACTTCGGCTGGCTGTTTGTCATGGCCCGAGTTATATGTATGTAGGGGCCACCGGCGCGCCACTTTATACATCCGACGAACGCTACCTACTGCGCCCGCCACAGAGTAGAAACGGCGCAGGTGCTACCACAGTATAATGCACAGTGCTACATTTACATACCACCTACTCAATGTTTCACTTCATAAAATAAGTTTTCTGGTGTGAATTTAGCTTTTATTAAATTACAACATTGTAGATCATTTAGCCGATATCGGATTCATGATTTATTTTAGCGGCAAGTTGATTACTTCGTTTCAAGTTAACCTTTGGTTAGATGACTATAATTACTTCCTTTACTTTGATTAAAGAACCCTATGAACTTTATAAAACGCTTTAATGTGCTACAGTGAAATTCCGGCCATCTCTATCCTCGTGTCTATTTAGTCGGAGGTAGGGGTACAACGACGTGTATAGAAGTCCGATTGGCTCGATTATTTGTAGCCAAACTAATACTTGGCCGTCTATATTATTTAGCATTTTCTAGTCAAATAAACTGGTTACTTCCACATCTTTCCTTCAAAGACAATTAATAATAATATATGTTATTGTTATTTGTTGTCTTTGTATGTTTATTGCACACAGTAGGAAACATGTTACAGAAAATTAAATTATATGACATTGTCTGATGCCGTTAAGTAGTTCCTATCCTAGTCATTGGTGATATATACTACCTTAGGCGATTCTTAAATATTTAGGTGACAGATTTGGATGATTCCTAAGTAAAGTGAAACGGGCTTATGTTCCATTTAATCAGATAAACAACAAACACTAATAATAACACTAATAATCAAATAGGAATAAATTAAAGTTCATACTTTGACGTTTTTTATGTAAAAGACAATTAAAATATGTAAGTCCACAGTACTATTAGGAGTAGAAATACCACATGTGAACAAGAAATTCTGAAAGTTACCCGAATATCAGGTAAAAATCGAAAATATACTACTGCATTCTTCCACCGCGTTGTCGTTGAACGTAGCGTGATGGTGGATGACTATAAGATAGTCAAGCGAGGAAATTTGTACGTGGATAATATCCAAAAAGCGCTCTCGAATACCCTCCAAATCAGAACGAACGCAATGAGATGCAATCCAATTCTACTTAGAAAAGGCACAAACACGACACAATGCGAATTCAGAAACATGAAAAAAGTATTTTTTTTTTAAATTCTGCTTTCGCACTTTGAATATCCGATAACGTAACGGTTTTATTCATAATGACGTTGTATCATAAAGTCGATGACAGATGTTAATTTTCATTTTTTGAAAACTCCAAACGTTCGATTGTGAATTCAGCCAGTGACTCTACGTCCGCAACAAGATTGCTTACGAAGCGTAGGTTGTTTCAAACATTTGTGATAGCAACAGGTATGTTTAAGATAACCATTTCCAGAGAGCTTTTAACATAACAGTGTTACATATTAATTTACAAACTATAAAATCGTAATAAGTTCATATAGAGGTTGTATTTCTTTTGACTGTCGAGAGATGGCGCTAGTGTTAATTTGGCGATGTTATAGTTTTTATCGGTTATAATACGATTTTTCGTTTTTATATTATTATTATTATTTGTTTATTATATTATTATTTTATATCTTCATTATGGTAAAATAATGTTTATAACATATGTCGCTGCTGAGTGCGGAACTCGTGCGCGAGTCCGACTCGCACTTGTTCCGTTTTTTTTTAATACAATGCACTCTCCATGCATGGGAATGTTCACCATTGTATGCAAGATGAACGTATGTTCAATGTGTATACATAACCCTAATAGAATTATATCACGTCTTCATAGTCTGCTGAGGTCGAATGCCCATATGAAACTATAAACCTTTTTTAAGACGTTCTGCTCTCTATTTAATTATTACTTTTGTGTATTTATTAATGCACTGAGGAGCTAAATGGCGCAGTAGTTAACGCGTTTGATTTGCGATGCGGAAATTAAGTAACTTGCGCAAAGGCCAGTCGTAGGATGGGTGACAAAACATTTAGTATATAGAGCATTTCTGTGCTTCAGAAGGCACGTTAAGCTCATTCTCCCTATTAAAGATTCCCCAGCAGAGGGGACATAAAAAAAGCTGATGTTGATGATGATTAAAGCATTCAAAATGTCCGTACATCATTTATGAAGTTCATATTACAATGCATAAACGTAGCGGGTCTACGAGCACTTATCAGGTCAATCGAGTACACATGGCTGCAGGTCAGGTTACCACAATATTGTGTCAAACTCTTCAGTTGATTTTAAACTCTACCCATAAAATATTAGGGTTCAAAATAGTGTTGAGAAATTTTGATAATTTTGTATAAACCGACGCGCTGTCGACTGTACGTTATCAGTATGAGTGGAGTACACCTCTCAAATAGGACATAAGCATACAGTATGCCCATTTTAAGGTTAACATTTAGATAGTTTCAGTTCCAGTCAATATAATGAGCTCATAAATATTTACTGCACTTTATGGCTAGTATAACTACTACACCGTAATAAATATAGAGTAGTAGGTATTCGTAGATCGACTAGTATGGTGCATTTTTGTACTGTATGTTTGTATGCAATGTTAAAAAATCTTAGGATGATTATTTTGACTTCAACAAAGGCTAAAGGCAGGGGTTCCCAAACATATTTCGTCTGAAGCCCACTTTAACAATAAATTATTTTTAGCGCTCCCATTTTACAACTAGTTATTGTGACCTGTATTAGCGGAGATTAAACATTCATTCTACTTATCCGTAACTAGATTTATACTCTACTCTACTCGACTTATAGAATACTAGACTTATCCGCAAGAGTGACGTATTTATTTTTCTTGTTTTCATTGAAACGTTGGTACTGGATATTTCGTTGGTTTTTTGAAGTTATTGGGGCTTAACAAAATGTGCACATACAATACATAACCACTGTACTTTGGCCCCATATCCTATTTTATTTCCATCATACCTAATAAAGCGAAAGATCATGGTTTGTGGCCCACCATGGGACTGCAATAGGCTGATATGATACAATAAAAACAAGTTAAAACTACAATATACTTCTATTTTCATCTAGACATAGCAACACTTTTATCATCGAAAACCAACAATTCCAATTTCTAATATCACATTGCCTTGCGATTAGTATCCGAAATCACTCGAGACTTCGACAATTTTGTAACAAAATTAAACTAAATCCTTTTAGATAGCGTTACGCGTTAGGTTTTATTTATAGTTATAGTAATTCACACTATCTCGTCACATAATCGACTGTACCTAGCAGAAAACGTTACGATGTCATAAAGAAACGGTTTGAGCCGTTTCGAAGGTATTAAAGGGTTAATGGTAGTTCCTTGAGGTGGTCCTAGAGTGAAACAGATAGACGAAACTTATGGTACCTTGTTTATGTTGGTGGATAAAGTAAACCACTATTTAGAAGTGAATTGATTGTGGCTAAATGGCATGAAGTCCGAAAAAAGTCTTATTCAAACATATCTCTGCCGGCGCTTGTACCGGCATAGGTATAGTGCTTCAGTGAATTTCCGTGCTTTAATTAAATCATGTAAGTATTTCGTCAGGCAAAACAGGCAAAAATATAATAAGAGGTAATTGTTATTGTTCAATAATATAGAACTAGGAATTATAGTCATTGCTTTAGACGAAAAATGGAACAGAGTATCATATTTCTTTGGTCAAAAAACCACAGAGTACCGATTTGTTTACAGGGCCGGATTAGCAAAAGTAGCAAATGCTACGGGCCCCGCGCGTTTGGGTGCCTCACGAAATTGGAGCCTCGCTAGATTGGTTCAGACGTTCAGACCCAGTAAATTAATTTTTCAAATCAGTGGCAAA
This sequence comes from Diatraea saccharalis, assembly GCA_918026875.4. Lineage (NCBI taxonomy): Eukaryota > Metazoa > Arthropoda > Insecta > Lepidoptera > Crambidae > Diatraea > Diatraea saccharalis. The sequence goes on from OU893336.1 coordinate 4,488,693, forward strand.
AATGCAACAAATACGCTTTTAACTATAAAATACAGACAAAGAAAGATCTGTTTGGGGGTTTTTAAATTTGCTACAGGCCCCGCTCTGGCTTAATTCGGCACTGTTTTTTTAAAAACGTGCAGTTAATTGCGACTTTTTATTCAAAACTTTGACGTAACGGCCAGCGTCAAGTATCTATTTAACCTCTTTCCTGCTAAAAGCTTACCTACTATAACATCAACAACCCGATATTTGCGGTATCAAAGCCAAGTAAAAATCGACAAACAACCACCCAGACCTTTCAACCCACGCGGCGCTCGGCCTCTTCTACCGAACAATTAACCGCTGCGTTGTGCGGTCGCCCTCGTTATATTTTATTTCGCGGATGTTTTGCAGAGGGTTGACACTAGATTAGAAACAAAAACAAACAAAATAGGTATTCTTTATTCAGATAGGTACGGAATATTGAAGCATTTTCGATTTATTTAACCTTTTTTCAGCAACCATCCCTCTAGGCCAAGGGCTGACTAGAAAAAAAGGCAGTAGAAACTTATGAGCTATTTTTTTAATAAAATCAAATTAAACGAACTCTAACTCGACGTCGAGCACACCGTAGAGGCACAGATGATACTTCTAAGATAGATGTTCATTGATATAAAACCTTTATTACCTTTTGAAGTAGGTTTTATTTGATGATAATTATTAATATATTTGGTTAGTGCCCGTTATTACAAAGAACTAACCGGTCAACAAAAAAATACAATATACAATGTTTTTTCGACTAAAGCTTTTTGTCACAGAGATCAGGGCACTAAATCTAGAAATACTAAATTTGGATTTTTCTAACGTCGAACTTTTAAGTTCCTGTCATATAAAAACATTTTATTCTAAGATATCAAAGTAATACAAAAAAGTAATACAATATAAATAATTTGTATAGTAAGTAATACAAATCTGTCATAAATATTATGCAACAAGTTATAAAATGTCATATGACAGGTTTAATCTGCAATGGTGCGATTATAGTCGTAATACAAATGCAATACTTTAATCGTATTTTTATTAAAACAGATACCAAAGTTAGTTCTTGATCAAAACCATTCGCCGCCTAAAGCAAAATGATAATAACAGACGAGAAAACGTGACATTGAGACGTGTTAATTTATTTTGGTCGGATAATTGTTTAAACCTGTTTTGTAATATGATATGATAAAATGAAGTCCTCGTTTTATAATGAGACGGTAACAGTCTGGCAGTGTATAAGCAAACTTAAAAAAGTTTGTCGTTGCTTGTATGTACCAACGAAGGGTCATGTGAGCCAACCCTGCGGTCGCCGGTGTCGGTTTATTTCGAGAGAGCGAGCGGACTGGCGCAACGGGACGCATAAAATACGGCGGCGCGCCGCCCGTGTCGCCGGCCGCTATGTGTCACGGATACGTGATACCTAGTGCGGCAAACGGTTATCGATGTTTTGGATTTGGAATTCGAAGAACTTATTCAAATTTTTATGTTATCGACTTCCGTATAACGTGAAGTGAATGTGTGGAATCCTTTTGCAATAGACGTCAATGCAGTTGTCTGCTTTAAATGAATTTGAATGCTGTATATAGTGTGTCTTTGATACTTTGTTAGGAAGGTTTAAATATTGAGATGTCATAGATTAAATAAAACAAAGACATTTACATGACTGCTTAATTGTAATATAAAACAGAAGCATAAAAAACAACTTTATTTTTTATTTTTTACAAAGCCAAAGTTTAAAACTGCGATGCCAACTAACCGGGTTGTATAATACCTTCGTGTTGTCATTGTCACGAAGAACATCAACGTTTTTATTTTATTTTAAAACATTGTCTTAAGTCAAGGCGACGCTATCCGATTTTTGATCACATTCAAAATAAACTGGTACCTGGATAAGATGCGCGATAGGGAAACCTTGTTACGAGAATTACCGCTTGTCACAAACTGGTTATTATCCTTTCATTTTTTAAGGTTGTTAAAGAATAAAATATTTTGAAAAAAAGTCAAAAAGGAAGTAATCATATAAAATATTTTATTACTAACATTAGCATATATTTTTAGCAAAAGACTATATGTATGTACCTATTGTAGAGCCTGAACATTTGACAGTAGTGTAGTGATGTTTCGGCGTTTTGGAATTAGAAAAAAAAACGAAAAACAAAAAATAGGGCATTGTTAGGTGGCAACTACTTAATTATATCTCACGTATGCAATAATTTTAAAACCATTTAACAGTAATTTGCATTACGTAGTGTTTTGTATTGTATCAATTTTCACAACAAGTATAAAACTAACAAAACAATTCCTATTCGATTGAAACTGCACTTCAATACTGCTACTGTTAACGTTATCATGGTGTATAAAATGCCATTTCAATAATATCAATTTTTGAGTCCCCCTTACTCATAAAATAAAGATCGTATTTGTCATCATTTATTTATATAATTGATAGATGAGGAGTTCGATGGCGCAGTCGTTAGCCCGCTTGAGATCCTGTTATATGTGTTCCTTGAACCATGAGTGAACCTAATGAATTCTATTACCTGTAAGAAGGCATTACTAACTTGTTTTTATTTATAGTGTTAAGTTTTGTGTACATCACTATGCTTGTATACATATTACATATTAATATTGTTCCCGACAAAAAGTATACAATTATATATAAACTGCGATGCAACGGTCAATATTCTGGTCTACTTAATTTCGTCCATTTTGTTTTATTATGAATACTGTATATTGATTTGTCAATGAGTATATATGACTCGGCAAGTGAGTAGCAGTGGGATTATTAGGCTCGTGATGATGATGATGATGATAGGTAATAATGTGGCAAATACAATTAATTGACGCCATTGTCATGCCATTAAGTACGTTAACATTAGCAGTACCGTGGCCCAGTGAGTAGTGACGTTCTTTTTATACATATTACTGTCGATATTCTCAAATGCATTTCCTATGTAAGTTCTTGATGAGCCGACGCCACGGCGAGCGTCGTTCAGCGCAACTCATAAACATTATCCGAGATGGTCGTAAAAATGCGACTCGGTACGCGAAGTTAACGATCCCCGCGGCCCCGCAGACTGTCGTTAGCTACTTGAGGTTTGTTGCTGACATTCTAATTAGACCTTTGAGACAAGGCACATACTTTTCACAGTATCATGGGGCAACGCGGATTATTTAGCAATTTTTCACTGACATTTGTTGTGGATAGTGACATTTACGTTTCCTATGATTTATTACTGAAATTCTTATTTTAGCGTCTTTATACATTGTATTATAATTTGTTTATTCATATTGGAATTATAAGTTGTTTGACTGGGCAGATTATTGATGCTTTGTTAATTTTTAATATATGAGATGAGATTGACTGTTACCCATGCATTAATGCTTGCGATAGTGAAAAGTTATTTATTCTTAAGATCACACAAATCTGAAAGTATTAGTACCGATAAGTTCCTGCTCCTATAGGTTCCTTAGTTATCTCTAGGTATCCATAGATAGTGCTCCTACAGGTCGTGAAATTTAGAAATGAATTGTTAACATTAAATGTAAAAGTATGAATATTTATTAATTTCTTTAATAAACGGCTTGGTATGGAAAGTAGTTTCCTCTGAACTTAGCTTAACTTTAATTCTTTTTTATTCTAATGCAATTCTCTAGAAATTATGATTCTAAGGAAGTCTACTTAGATAGATACCATAACTCAAATAAAATAATAAATGAATTCTAAAACGAACCTAAAAATTCAGTCATTTCTACTCGGTATATAAAAATATATTGCCAGAATCAAATAACAATCTAATAAGATGTAGAGTACACTTCCATAGACTCTGAGAGTAACGTGTTAAATATGTATTATAATATAAGAGGTATAGGTGCATTCAAATCGAGGCATATAGGTATCGATAAGCCACCTCACTATGCACATGTGAGCTTGCAATCAGTCGCGAGCCGCGGTGACGCCACTCAGCTCAGCTCGTAAACGTTATCGGCCATCGTAAAAATGCGACGTAAAATGGCGAACGTGCCGCCCGCCCGGTGTCGGCGTCGGCCGTTCTAATTTTGAATTTATTCCGCGCCAATTCGAAGTTCGAATTGTATTCGGAATTAGAAATGCGCTCGGTTCGAAATTCGAATTGCTATGTTAGTGCCGAACAAAGGGTTTGGGTGATTAGGGTTTCGCTCTGTAATTGGTTTTTTATTGTCCGCACTTAAGAATGGTGTTAAATTTCTATCTATAAAACACAAGGGGAATTACTTCTGCTATGTCGTGGTAACCTGCATTTTTCTAAGCTCATTATATCTATAAGAAAAAATAAATTCTAAGACATATAGTATAGATTTCTGAAGATAACACTGACACTTATTGAACGAGTGAATACCCAATTACAAATTATTTGAAACCATTAAATCCTAAACGATGCGCTCTAGAGTCTTCAAAATTATGGGCATGTTAAAATTTGTAATTCCAAAAGAGATAACAGTGGTGCTTAAAGTAAACGAAGTGAATTAAATTTCTGTCTCGTTATTTCCAACACCTTGATTGCTTGGGCGTTCTTTTTTATGAAATTAAAGTACATATTATGTTTATGAGAATTTTCTTAAATAAATCTAAGAAATGCAGAACTTAACTTGCATAAATCTTATGTCTAAGGATGCAGTTCGCCGATTGTCGGTTAAGCGTTGATTAAGAAATAAGTCGGTTAAATTATAATTGTTGTTTAGATAGCCATTATAAAAAAAACATGTTCACCAGGTAAATTTTAATCACGATTACCAAATCAGCTGATTATCCATCTTTTAGAACGACTGTAGGAATAGTAATACGCTTATCAGTTGCGTATCTAGTTCTGCCGTATTCAGACGACATGGTCTATATTGACAGTTCAATGTAGTAGTGTAATAAAAATACTAACAATTTTATGAGAACGGACGACATGATAAGAACGGTATAAATATATGTATTTTAACTTTGATCGACGTATAAACTCAAAATGGTTGTCTATTTTCTTTTTTGGCCAAGTGGCTAGCTCTTCAATGAAATTGAATGGCGCCATTCAATTATAGGGCTAGTCGTCTAATTGGTCGGTTGATTATACCACTTGGCTGCGACATATATATACTTTGCTTTTTGTAATTTTTGTTTACAATTGTTTCAATTTCTTAAGTGATGAGCAGAGCATCCTATTCTAACGGAATTAGTATTAAAAAGAATCGCAATAATCAAATTCAATCAGGATCGGAATCTGTTCATAAACTTTACCGCCTTGCATAATATTTAATATATGCTGGATAAACGAATAAACCCAAGATTTTCTTACATTATTATTATCAAGTTATCTAGACAGGCCAATAATTAAAAGAAGAAGAAGAATGTGAAAACATGTAACTAATGAACAGAAGTATTGAGTGTTTGTAATAGATTTGTTTTTTGTATAATATAAAAAATATAATGATTTAGTACCTAATATATCCAATATAAAGTAAAAACTCAGACTGCATTTTGATTTCTAAAAAATTACAAACCATTTCGAATAACTTATAAAAGCCAAGCAAGAAACATCAAAGAATGGCATAAGTCAATTTAATTAATGTTTAACAGTATAGTAAGTATGGTCCGATTAAGTTAATCAGTTGTTTAGAAAGTCAGTGAACTCCGGCCTAAATCACATATCAAAATTAATTTCCATTCTGATCTAGAAGGAATTCAAATGTAGCAGTTATATTTTTATCGATAATTTGCAAAAGTTGGTCACAGAAATTGATTCTTAGTTGCCTTTTATGCGGATAAAAATTTAGCAATCTTAATTAGAACATTGAATGGTCAGATTTCATTGGTAGTACCTATATATGATTTCATTTCATTGGTATACAGACCTCCAACTAACCCATACATTTACAAAGTATGGGCTTGATGTGTTGATAATGTGTCTGAAATTCTACTCTATGAAATTAAATATAGGAAATATTGCACTATTTGTGCAATTAGTATAAAATAGTATGAGTTATCGACAGCTATTCGCGTGGATTGTATATTACATTAAAGTAAAACTAGGCAAAAAAACACAAAAGACGAGATAAACAGTGACAGCAATAATAAGTGACAAAAGTAAAAAAATATATATATATATTAAAATAGTTTTGTTAAGAAGGCCCCTTTTCAAAATTAGAACAACTAGAGACGTGACAACTGTGGGCTGGCGGCAAATTCTCACCCCAATTAGGGACGGCGATCGAATGTCCCCAAGTTAGCAGGCACCGGACCCTTAGCGAGCCCCACCGATATAGGGTTAACTCTGGACGAGATAAAACTTCATCTTTGGTACAAAAATAAAAAATTGACTTTCTCAGATTATTGTATCCAATACTAATCGTAGTATTTTAATATATCCAAGTTAATTTCTTTCTTTTTTAAAACTTTGTAACAATTAGATATTATAAAAAAAGATGGTAAGAAAGGTCACTTATGATCAGATTACTGATGACTAATTTTGAATAAAAAGAACTGTTACATTACTAATTTTAATATTTGAATGAGAAATTTAAAAAATAATAATTCTTCGGTAATATATACGAAATAATTGTAAACCATAGAAAAAGACTTAGTGCGCTGATAGCGGTCTAAGATCTTAAATAAATTAATATAACCTAGTCGTTAATGAAAAAGGTTATAATGTACAAGCTTATTCTACCGTATCTTGCATAAACGGAGATAGAAGATACATCTTCATTTGTTGATTAGTTAATTGCATTTCGTTTTCTCTTCTATCAAAGACTATTCCAGCGGCTGTACATCTGTCGTCCGGTATGCCAGCCGTCCCGAGTTTGCTGCCGTCCCGCGTCCCAGGGCGGTCTATCGAGTTACGGAGCCGAGCAGCGTTTAATTCCATTCCCGAATTTGTCCCTTTCTTTATAGGGTCTGTAACAAAGGGCTTTAATGAGACGCCGCGCACACCTGATCTCGTAATGTCTCTCTAAAAGTTGAAATTCAAATGGTAAAGAATAGTAATCATTGGATTTTTTTTTTATGTAGTAAAGAAACAAATTTAGGGGGCTAATTGAATTATTTTAACATTATCGCAATCTCTTAATTTAACATTAGAAACATATTCACAAGCTCCAGGGCGGACCTGTCCACATAGGCAAACTAGGCAATTGCCTAGGACGCACGTATTTGTTTTGATCTAATAATTTAAACTTATGCTGTATCTTAAAAAATATATTGACTTTTATGTTCTTTGAACATGAACCCTTGTCTGAGGTACTCAAAAGTATAAAATTCTCAGACTGAAAATACCTAAGGAGCTTGTTTATCATTGGCAAAATAATAAGCAATCTTTCATTGTTGACGACTGGTAAAAAAAAACTATTTTTTCGTCAGTCAGATAATAGAAAAATATTATATACGTATTTTATTTTTACTTCAATCTAACAAGAAATAGCTTAGATAACAGGCAATAAAGTTAAGGAGTTAGGGCTTGCTACGTCAAACTTTTGTAGAAAATGTACAAAAGCGTCGTGTCACATTTTAACTCAATGTATCGCTGAAATTAATGATTACGAAAAAAATTAAATCTACTCGTTTAATTTTTTTCAACAATCTACCAGACGGACAAACAAACAAAAATTAGTCGTCATCTTTATTATAACACCATTAACTTTAAGCCACAGAATACCTATTTAAAAAAGTTTTTACTAGCGTCACTGTCAAAACAAGGTGACGGGTAAATATTATCGTTCCTTCCCAGAGCATTACTATTTGCATAAAATAATATACAGCTTGGTGTCAACACTAAAAAGCACCTACGGGCAACGATTCTTTCGCTCGGGGAGGTCGCTTGGCTGCGAGTGAACCACACTACCAATCATGTATAGGGATGCCACAAATAAATGATGCCGAAAATCTCATTAAACTAGTCCGAGCTAGCAATGGTATTCTATCATAAAAAGAGCCTTGAACTCGACATCGAACACAGCGCTGTTATAGTATAGAGATTCAATTATATTAAACCTATTTCAAAAGGCAATGAAGGTTTTATTTTATTGACCCTGTATACTGTTACATACAACAAGAAAATAGCATAGCTATAGTTGATTCGTAAGTCACAAAGAGTGTTGCTAGTAATATAAGTATAGAGATAATAGAGTAGGTATTAGGGTAGATAATTTTTAACGCGAATATACTATTTTGTTCACTGACGAGCGTGTTGATTGATTTCTCCTCAATTTTCCTCGGATCCATATTTATGTTAGTCAAAATTCTTACAGACTTCGTGATGGTTTATGTTAATGGTTTATTTTATTTTATTTATTTAAGTATTTGTATTCAGATTAGAAACAATGAGTAACTTTCGTTACATCATTATTCTGCCCTACAGTTAACCCCATCGCTGCGGGTTGCATTGTTACGCCTGCCGTGAAGGGGGAATCATTCGTCCTGCAAATGTGACGGCTCGCTTACATTGAGAGCCTATGCTTTCGTACTTTTGTAGGGCAATACATACATACTTACTTAGTGTAGATTGAGTGGCGCACTACGATTTTTGTAACAGGGGTTCAGTATCTCTCAGATTTTCTGCCAATTCTGTGTTAATTATTCAGAAAGCATTCGAATATAAATTGTATTTCTCCCAAATTTTTCCCGAAGAAATATTTGGACAAAAGAAACATATATATCTACTTGCATTTTTAATGGATAACATTTTTTGAAGTCGGTTAAAAATAAAATCTTGTACCATATACAAAATATTCACAGAATGTAATACGTATACTGACGGTTGTCCCATTTTCGTCCCGGGATGTGCCCAGATGACCCCCCAGCGATACATCCGCCCTGGGTACGTGACGTGACCCATTCCTAATCCACTTTTAATTTTGATTAATGTTGCTGCGCTGAAGGTGTTGTTCCAAATTTAAACTTAAGCTCGCGTTTGGATTTCAACATTATGTTTTAAGATATCAAATGGTAAAATTCAAGAACGAATTTTATCTAAAAATCTTTAGGAAGCTGAAAGTGTTGAGACTGATTTGTTTGAGTAAAATAGTGGAATATAGGTACATAAATGGCGATTTTAAAAAAAGCACTGTGTGTTTTTTGCGTCACATAAATTTGAAAAGCTTTTTTCTTTTGTTTCAGGTAATTATTGTTTTTGTTGATCAATAAAAATAGGTATGTATGTACTAAGATGTTTAAAAATATGTACTAGGATGCACAATACCATTTTCCAACTAATAAGTACTAGGTGCTCATAACTTATCAACAGCTATAAGTTAGCGGGCGGAGCGGACACGGCGCGGCTTCCGGGTGCGCTTCCTAAAGGAAATAGGGCCCGTTCCGGGGCTCCCGCTCGCCTAATGGCGCGTGCCTGTACCGCCTGTAATGTCATGCCACCCTGGTGAAGCGCTCGTTAGTCTTGGCTTTTACCCCTGGGGCGATATTACTTACTACTCTCTGTCTCTACTTACCGTCGTCTGTTTTTTGTTGACGCTTGTTTTTATCATTACTTTTTATTTTGGGCCAAAGCTTGACCTGTGAACTATTATTTCATTTCTTATTTCTTTTTAAAAAATGTCAAGTGCAATTTATTTTGTAAAAACTGAATGAAAAATACTAGTTCGAGTACTTACTTTATAATGATTAAATTCCATCTCTAAAACGGCCTGATAGGAAGGACAGTACAAAGCCAACCGATATGTTGACTCTACATAACTACGTAGCGCCCGTAGACATAAACACGTAGATATTACAAGCGTAGCTTGCGGTAGCGGCCGGGCGGGCCGCGCCTTTAGCGTCGAGTGCGGGCTATACGCCGATGAAACGTAATTGACGCATGAAATTTCCATAATATTCATTATTTTCTTAGACTACATTAAAAAATATATCATTTTTAAGTTTTCATATAACAATCTTACTCGAGAAACTATTTTCAATTAGGTAACGAATCAAAGAATTTTTGAATGCAATATATTTTGTACTTTAGACAGATGTGTAAAAAGTTAAAATGATAGTATAATCACTACGACATTTTGAAATACATTTACATATTGCATTTATCCTCGAAAGTTGGTTTAAAAATACTAACAATTAAAATACAAGAAATATAAGTTTATTCCACTATCAAATAGCTAAGTTGAGCGTTAACGCCAACGTTGTAAACCTCGAAGTCATCTCATCTGGCCTAGCCTAACAGTATGAAGCAATCCCAAATAAACTGTAATTAAAAATTAGACAATTAGCGGAATGAGGTAATTATTTTGATTTATTCGTAGAGTAACAGGACAGATAGCTTAAAGTAAAATAAGATATATTAATGTTTTAGTGAAACTATTCTGTTTATTTGTTTTATTTCTAAAATGTTGAAATATATCTTTATACCAGCAAAACTCAAGTTATTGAAGATTTTTGAGTATATTTGGCTTGCTTATTAGATATTAAAATTATTGTCTTGTCTTAATAAATGAAAAAGAGATAATTTATGACCAAAGTTGTATTAAGTCATAAATTATCAAAAAGGCAAAACTTAATAATTATTTCACTTCCAAATATCAAGATTGTTCGATCACCGTAGGCTCGTCAGTGGCTCTCAGCCGCCTCCTGCGCCCTCATTACCGCGGAGATATCCTGGCAAATGGCGTCAAACCGACATAACCTGCATTCATATACGTATACTATATATTATATACATAGTCTTGCCATAAATATTGTTAGAAAATCAACGTTTTTTTTATTAAACGGAACATTAATTACTATTACCACAGTGTTAGTTTAATACATTAATGTAAAGCATATACATATACAGCTTATTCGAAGTGGTCTCCGTTGGCTACAATACAGTCCTTTATACGTTGAAGCCAGATATCAATAGGCACACTCCCTCTTTCCACGGGAAAATTCTTAACCGCCAATTATATAGATTGTTATAGGGACTCCAAACTATCATGGCGTTAAGAGCAAGCCTTACTCTTTCAAACTCACCATAAATCATAATCCAGCAAGATTTGACTAATACCAAGGGTATAATGAAAATTGTGTTTGCGGTTCTCTTTATCACCCCACTATAACAAAAATTTTATAATGTAATGGCACGATAATAAGAAATCACAATGAACAATCATATAAAAATGACAGATTCGAAATTCTAAAGTAATATTTCGTTTATTTTTAATTCTAACAGTATTTATGGCCAGACTAAGTATATACTCTACTATTTAGGAGGAATGACTTGCAAATTAAAATTACTAAACAAGTAATACCGATACAATATTTAAACGTTGAAAAATTTTAATTATAATTGTATACTTTATTGTACATAAAAAAAAAACAAGTTACAGAGAATCACAAAAAAAGTATGCAAAAGACAGCCTTATTGCTAAACAGCTATCTTTTCCAAGCAACCTAAGGAGGACAAAAAATAAAAAAGGTGAATATTATATGGGGTATTGGTTGCAACGGTAAGAAGGATACAAAATTTATCTTAATAAATGAATTAAAATGATATATAAGGAGATAGAATTAAGATAAAGAAAGAAAATAGTTTTATTTCAAAAACAAAAACAAGATATATTGTAAGGGAAAATATTATGTTGAACATAAAAATAAATAAACACCGAAGATATCAGACAAACAATCGGATAATAACAGCTGTTATATGATATTAATGATTAATATATAGAAAATCCTACTAGAGCCTTCAAAGTTTATGTTTAGCTTCAAGAAAGATCTTCTATCATCATCATTAATATCATATAACAGTCGGATTATATATAATATTTAGGTGCGATTTATTTTTGTGTGATATTTTAGATATTATTATAATTATGAAAACAGAAACAAAAGCCAACCTACGGAATACAACAATGCGTTCAAGTTGTTTCACAGTAATTAATTTTACAGTAAATAGTTTATGATATGACAGCGAAACATATATTACAGGAGATCGAAGAAATCCAAATAGACATAGATTACAAAAAAAGTTCTTAATTCAAAGTCAAGAGTTTCTGGATTCACCAATGCCGTGGCAGCGCTTAAAAGAGCACCTAAATTAAAATCATTGACTTAGTATTAGCCTATGTCACCCGCGTATCATGGTGAAAGAATTTAAAAAATTGGCCAAGTAGTTTCAGAGCTTATTCAATGCTAACAAACAATTACAGTGTGAAATATCTTTTTTTGATAATAAATAAATAAATCACTAAGTTACCTCTTTATCTTTGTTTAATATCTACTCTTAACAATATTTTTTTATAAATAAATTTTATAACATATTTATCAATTTTATTATTAAATAATTATAATTGTTTGCGAATCACGCCGTCATCTGTCTCTTTTTGTGTCTGACTGGCCTGCTGGTTTTGCCTCGTTTCCCCTTCACCCTTCGACGAACTCTTAAACATAGGATTTAATCATTTAATAAAATTATACACCAGACTAACTTTTTTAAATATTTTTTTTGTTTTTAGAAGAAAAAAGCGAGTGCGAGGGCGAGTCTTTAATGATACCGTTTAGAATATTCAGAATTTTATCCGTAATCTGTTTAGAATATTCTTTTTTATGTTACCCTGATTTTCATAACATGCGTGTTTAGCTGTTTACTGTGAAATTAAAGCAACATCAATCATCATCATCATCACCATCAACCGCCTTATGATGTCCTGATGTCCCCACTGCAGGGGCTCAGGCCTTCTCTGTGGATGGAATTTGACCAAATCGAATAGGTAGAATGGGCCATGACCCACAACGTGGGTTCAGTGCGGATGGTGGATCTTAACGCCTGCAGATGCAGCTAGGACCAACGTAAGCGTGTATTCCGAAGCACAGAGAAGCTCGAGATAATAACTGGCACATACAAAAGTTGCTTAATAACTGTATCGCGGACCGAGCAAGCTAGCCACTGAGCCATCATCTCCAATTCAAACATTTTTTCCTACTACAAATAAAGAAATAATAAGACGTGTCTGTGATTTTAACTAATTTTTTTGCTCAAAACGGGACATCAGTTTATTCGATTACAATAAAAAAACATATATTTTTTAAAGTTATATATATTTAAAAAAAGATGTTTGTTGTAATCGAATAAACTGATGCCCCGTTTTGAGTAAACACATTGTTCACGTTAATCATATAACTAATATCATTAAATACAGAGCGGGCGAAATTAATTACGTTATAAACAACCACTTATAAAAAACCAACACGCTCACTAATTTGCAAGTAATTATACCGAGGTCAGGCAGGACGCGGGACGAACGCGACCCAAACGGAGATACAGATGTCGCTAACATCGCTACTCTATACGTCGTTATATAAATATCAGGGACCGAAAATTACACGTTAATAGTTAAATTTACACCTTAAGCGTCAAGTATAAGATTTATTTTTGCTTATAGATTTTGTGCAGAGTATGTCGTGCGACCAATAGCGAATGTCCTGCCCTCTCAAGGATCACGGTCGCCTGGTCAGCGTACACAGTAGGCGTGTCTTCATATTTTTAATGGTATAAAGAAAATAAATAATCGATTATTCTGATGGAATATAAAATATATTAGAAAACCGAAAAAGCCTGCGAACTTGTGACTAACTAAATAAAATTTTAAATCAATATATGGAAATTTTAATAGGTAATTTTCAGGGGAAAATAATACAAAAAGTGTAGATAATTACTCAAGTTTTATTTGATATTAAGTTTTAAGTGTTCATTAATATTTCCACCCTTTTTTTATAATTGTTTGTTCTTTAAAATCCCAAAGTTTGCAATTTTTGCAGAGATTTCCAAGATTTCAACTTAATATTATTATATGAGCGCAAGGGCGCAACACTCCCTCATTCTTTTTGCATTATTATCAGTTACTTAATTAAAATTTATAAGGTTTATAAATTATATTTTAATGATGCTGAGATTTATATTTTGTACATGTGTAACATGTGACACCATTTGTTTAGTACATGATAATATTGTCATCATATCGTTATAAGTTACGCCTCTCCTCAAAGCATCCTACTGTGTACATCCACCAGCGCGTCACCGTCGGTCACAAATCTTCTGTTTCGCTCGGGTCTGGTCGCCACGGTGCGAGAGCAACAGCACGGTCCACAGCACGCGGCTGCGTGAAGCCGGCTACTCCCGAAATAGCCCCCCGCCGCCGGCCCCGGCCATCGACGTGCTTTTAGTATGCTGCGCGCATGCGAACCGCCCGCACCCTTCTGCGCTCCTAGTACAGACGCTGGCTAACCGCGAATTGTTTTATTACAAAAACGTAAATTACATAAAAAAAGCATGCTGTGAATGAAATCCATTTGATAACAATATGGTGGCGATTTTAGCTAACCCAAAATGGAGTGAAGATCTTACCATACAAATGATAATTGAATACGAAAAACGCGAGTATCTATGGAACCCTGTATCGGAAAATTACAAGAATAAAAAAATACGAGAACAGGGCTACGTTGAGATAATAAACGCGTTGAATCTCGTCGATGTCACTGTTAAAGAATTGAAAAATAAGATAAAGAATATACGGTCGTCGTACAGCGTGGAGCTGAAGAAGATTCGCGCGGCGCGGAAGGCCGGCGCGCATGCGTACCGGCCCAGCGTCACGTGGTTCGAGCACGCGGACAGGTTTCTGCGGGCGATCGTCACACCGAGCTCCGTAAGACTATTTTTGTTTACGGTTGCGACACATGCGCTTTGAGGCTTTGGTTTGACGTATCTTTGTTTCATACAGGTAGACGCAAGCTTGTTGGAGATACCGGCGAGCGATGACAGCGATGCGGTACAGGATCTCAGCGAGCGTAAATCTCCGGAGAAAAAAAGTCCGAGGAAACGTCGCAGCTCAACCCGTTCCTCTACTCCTTATGTTCTAAACACACCCTCACCCCGTCCCAATACGCCGTTTGGTTTAAATCAATCCTCTAGTCCATTTGGTATTCTACCACCAGTGACGTCTGCTCCTTTTTTGAATCCACCGGTTGGGATAGCAACGCCACTCACGACTTCTCTCGCAACAATATATCCTATTCCTACAAAACAAAAGAAGGTTAGTTATGATGATCGCAATGGAGACCATTCTGAAGGACCACAAGATTTGTCTCAGCATTCGGAGAATGTAAACGAAAATGAATTTGAGATGTTTGGAAAGCTGATTGCGAGTCAGCTGAGGAAACTGCCATTGAGTCTCGCTTTGGATACTCAGTTGAAGATCCAGACGTTGGTGAATGCGGCCAGAATACAAGCGGTATATCAACAATATAGTTACGCTGGACCTTCGCAAGAAGCGCTATCTGTTCAAGCGTTATCCAATGGCATACTAGCCAGCATGGCTTCTCAAAGCAGTTTCGCCTCTAGAGCTGCCTTAGGATTGAGAAACGAATCACCAGAAGATATGACCAGAGAGCTGAAAACAGACTATTCGATATGCTCGGAAGCTGAGGATTAAATTGAGTCCTGGGTATTGTAAGAAAGAAATTAAATACCTCATAGAAATTCCCGTGATTTATAAGAATTTATGTTTGCTCATATGAAAGTATACAATTTAGATTCTACGTCAGATAATATTATGTGTCATTATTATAAATGTGTTTTAGATATGTGATAGATGTTTAGAATCCAGATTTTATCAGAAAATACTGAAAGAAAAATACTGAGCAAGTACAAAAAATACTCTATTATGTAAAATTGAACTGAAAGTAGAAGAAATTTTTTCAATAGTGACGTGAAGGGTCTTAAGTACCAGCTTATTAGTCATGTTATATCGATATTTTTGTGTAGATCTCAATGTTTTGGCTGTGTTATTTATATTTATTTAGACATATCTATTTTTTCTAGGTTTAAATATTTTTATCAAGACTTGAAATAAATTATGGAAATTTTCCAATTCCAAAACAAAATTGCCACATTAAAAGACTTATTATTTATATCAAACTCGTTTATACTTATGAATTGCATAGATGCATGAATTGTTAGTAAAATATGTTTTAATTTATATTTAATAGAATAAATTCAGCGTATACGATGACTATTTAATTTGATAGTTATAACAAATCAATAATTGTTACAAATTATTACTGTGTAAAAAAATCAAAATACCTAATACGAATTTATTTTAAGTGTGATAGAATAGTTAGTATCTGTGTTATAAATTGTGATTACTGTTTATTAGTAATGCATGCTGATAGTTTAAGAAATGATAAATACCTCAAAATAGATGCAGTATATCTCTAGATAGTGTATTTGGAATATATTTTAAGTGTTGTTCGATGTGCCACAAATAGGTATCTTAACAGAATGTGATTACTGAAAATAAATATTTTATAAATGTCGTAAAATAGTGTGATTTATTTTCAACGAACTCCTTACGCACGAGAATTACTTTCCAAAAAAGCTCTCAGCTCGGTCATGTTTAAAATAATTGTTTATGTATCTGTTTTTAAATAAATACCTAGTAGTAAAGCATTAAGAATGCAAAAATCACTAAATATAATATCTATATAAGTCTTCACGCCAGATCCAATTTAGTTTTTATAATTAATATATTATTTGTTGTACCTAATGATTATTTACATAATTATACATATAATCATTATTAGCTTATAATAGCCATTATTATATACAAAAAATTATTCGTAAATCGAATTGTGTAAACATAGGTATAGATGTACCAGAACCTAACGACAAAAGAAACGAAAAAATCTTGATTTTCATATAGCAATATAAATTGTCTACTGCTCACAATAGTCAAGTCAAAGTGTAAATTGTTGTGAATATTTGTGAAAATATAAATTTATTTTGTGAAAATGCCCAAAAAGCCATTGATATTGATATCAAGAGAAAAATTCCGTATTCACAATGTTAAACTGAAAAATATTTTTAATGCAAAATGCTTAAAATATCTGTCCCTGTCCCTGGCAATCTGAGATGGGAACTTATGAACTTTCGCAATCCGGGTGACTGCTCTATCTAACCACTGAACTACCTAGGGCCTGACGAGAACAGAACTGACAAATTTTTCAAGAGTACCAGGCACAAAGTGCATTTTTCATTAAGAAGTGTTTATTATGTGAAAGTGTTACAAGTATCAAGACGTCTTTACCCTTTTTCCCCAATGTTGCCTTCTAGAAATTAATATTTTCAGAAATGTCATCAGATTCTGGCACACCTTTACTTACTTACTTTATTATTTAACTTTCAATATTGTAGTACATTATAGAATTAAATGTACTCTCTTTCGTTCTAATTGATACGGGAAAGACTAATTGTTCTCCATTTATTTCAACCTCGAAATCCATATCGCTATCTCCGAACTGCAATTTCTTGGCAAAAAGAATCTATAATAAATAAGACCAAGTCTCAATCTAAGACGAGAGAAACCTCCAGTGACTTTTCACGACTAAGCCCCCATTAATCTGGAATCTTCCAGACATCCGGAACCCGATTGTCTGTTCCGATTTTCAGACAGTTTTTTGCCGTTAACGAAGGAACCTCATAAAGCCGCGGCTTTTATCTTGCCTGTGATTTGATTGGGAACGTTAAAGCGATTATGAGATTGGCAATTGCGTGATGAATAGCTAAGATTAAACGAGATTTCTTTGAAGACATTATAGTGTTATAAAACATAATGATCATGGAATAAAAACTAATCGAGCTATATGATTTATGGTCAAGATTTAATAGATATAGCTCTTGACTCTAGTCTTTCATGAATCCTTTGATTTCAATAGAAATGCAATCAAAATCGTTTATTCGGTCTAGGCACGTAAAAGTCTAAAACCATTTTTATTGGGACCTTAATCTGTGTATAAATTCATGTAATTTTTTTATCGGAATTTGATATTGATAGCACAGTTCGTATATTGCAACATTCGCAAAGACTGATCTTCATATAGGTAAGTATAATCTCTACCGTATTTCGGAAGGCACGTTAAGCTGTTGGTTCTGGTTTCATATGCAGTTGTTAACTCTACAAATCTCCATTGAAGCTGTGGTGGGTTGATGCTCGGTTTTCCTACGAAGTTGACACAAGCCTATAAGAAGGGGTTGCTTTTAGATTAATACAGAAAGTAACATGTAAATAGGCTTATAATGATGATAGTAGTTGATAAGAAATATGAACTTAACTAGCACTCGTATAATGACGCCCTTGAGACATATTAACTTCCATAAACCCCGTTGTGCAAGTATCAAAAACGTGCAATCCGGCCATAATGCGCGCTAAATCCCAGCAGAATATTTAACATAAATAACGAGTCGCGATCCGGCGCCCGGCCACTCACTGGTCCGGTTCCGGTAATTTACGGCCGGACGGCTCGGCCCTGCTATTGATCACGGTGCGGATGGTTTTGTGGGCGCTTTAATTTTTTTTTGCTTCACCCGGCTTATGATTACGAACGCTCATTAGTACAGGCACGTGCAAAAATGCGTATTTTGACAACTTTGTTTCAATCTTAAAATATCTTATCGTTATCGTGTTTCTTTATTAAGGAATTCTATAACTTATATATACCTACCAAATTGTACACAGCAGTACATTACATTACTAAATTTATAATTTAAGTTTGAAGTGTGGCGTGCACACTTGAAACTTGGCATACTTTTAAAAACTGATAACTGATTTAAAATTCTCAAACTAGAGATAGAGATCACTTCCCTTGTTGACTATAATGATAATAAAGGACGTAATATTCTAATAACTAATGGAATTGTGGATTTGTTTCTCATGCCACTCCTGGATTTCTTGCAGTGTCCGTCAGTTCCATTTACAAACCCTCACGAAATGGTGTATGATCAGGGCTGTAAAATTGTTATCAAATAAAAGATTACCTTTCTTTCCTCATTTAGTTTCATTTAAAAATCTCCGAAACCAAGTGCCAAGTCACCATCTCCGAGGTCCCGGGTTTGGGTGTAGTGTGGTACCTTAGTTGTTTCAGTTACTCCATAATACGAGTACTTTACCTACCTTGCGATCTGAGCAATATATGTAATGTAATTTAATATTAAAATAATAATTTTAACCTAAAATTTCAGCATTTCAGAGTATCCGAAATCAAACCAATGAAATATGTATTTTTTTCATTTTTAATATATTGTTTTACATATTTATCAAACGGCTATTCTACAACAATCCGGCTTGGCCCTAGATGATTTGAAAACTGGCTAAATCAAATTTGTTTTTCCTAACCCATAGTTTAATTACTACCTGTCATTAAAACATAATATTTTCAAATAAATTACTACAGTTGTTCTGTTTCTGTTACCTTATTGTAACCCCAAATTGCGTCAAATACAAATATTTAGTAACATATTCCAATGAAAAGTCAGGTTTTATAAACAAATAAAAGAAATATTTATTTGAGTATAAAATCTGTTACCTATTTTATATTAAACAGTTTTAATATGCGACATCAAATCTATTATATAACTTATCTATATCATAGATACGCAGTACTATACGATATACTTAGGCAATAATATACGTGGCGAAACAGCAGCAGTTTCTTATATTTTTAATTTGCCTTTGCTTTGATTGTCTATGTTCACTCTAGAACCAATTTTTGGGTAATCTCTATTAAACATAGTAGTGCAAGCTTGCGTGTAATTAAAATGCAATTAGAGTAAGGTAGAGTGGAAATATTTTCTATGGTTATATAAATATCATGCAATCTGAAGTTGACATCAGAAACATCATGTTGTCTTTTTTTAACTAATAAGAAGTTTCTTTAGTAAACAAAGATAACACTAGTGTGACAGTTCAAAATTTTTTACGTGACGTCATGAGATATAGCTATCGTACCACCTGTCAGCCATTTGCAAATTTGCTTTGCGTATTCTCGGAAGTAGTTCAGCTGTCAGTGTTATAAGTTTTGTGGTTATTTTCATTTATAACTTTAATTTATATAACTTTCATGGCAGAAAATTGTAAACTATTTATGCAAAACAATGCCTAGGTGCCTGAGCTCAGTACCGCGCGAGCGCTCCTCAACGTTGGACCTGTGTCGCATTTCTTCGCGCCATTTTTCGATCTAGATACTTTCGAGCGAGCGTAAATAGAGCAGTATAGTGGGACTTCCAACTTTGGTCACGAAGTTCGATTTATATGGAATTTATATAGCTTATTGAATTATTTCTAATACACATTTGTTATTTTCAGCATAGGTCGAAAGACCCCTAGGTATATTTGTATAAGAAAGTTAAAATATATATTTATATTATGAAATGCAAATAAAGCAAGGTACTTCTTCTCTCAATACACTTATACTAGTACATAAAATTGGAGTGCATATTTGTAATATTAAAATAACCGCTTTTCACTAAATACATTTGTGTGTATACATGGTACATATACAAAAATAATATATTTTATCTGTCTGTCTGTTAGTTCTGGCTAATCTCTGAAACGGCTTGGCCGATTTTGAAGAGACTTTCACTAGAAGTTGATTTACGTAATGAGGATTAACTTAGACTTATGGCTCGATGCAATTCGACCGATATCAAATTTATCGGAGATCCGCATATGAAACAACTTTTTCTAAATTCAATATATTTTTAATCCCGGACGCAAAAACGACGCGGTGTTATAAGTTTGACATGTCTCTCTGTGTGTGTGTGTGGTGTGTTTGTGTCTTTTTGTGGCATCATAGTTCCCGAACGGATGAACCCATTTTGATTTTGTTTAAAAGGTGTATTAGTCGGGAGTGTTCTTCACTTTGATGAAAATCGATACAAGATGGCCGCCGCCACAAAATGTCGGATCACATATTTTATCACCATTCCATCAATATGGGTATCAAATAAGAGGGCTTGAGTAGTAGAATACTGAACACTATGACAAATTTCAAATCCAAGATGGCCGCCACCAAAAATGTT
Organism: Diatraea saccharalis; assembly: GCA_918026875.4. Taxonomy (NCBI): domain Eukaryota; kingdom Metazoa; phylum Arthropoda; class Insecta; order Lepidoptera; family Crambidae; genus Diatraea; species Diatraea saccharalis. The sequence continues at coordinate 4,509,548 of OU893336.1, forward strand.
GGATTACCTACATATTTTTCACGACTCCCTCAATACGGACATTAAATAAAAGGGCTTGAGTAGTAGAATACTGTTTACTATGACAAAATTTTACATACAAGATGGCCGCCGCCACAAAATGTTGGATTATTTATTTATTTATTTTGTACACACATACAATTTCATATGAACAAATGTAACAGACATTAGTACAAGGGCACTGCTTATTTCAAATTGAAATTTCTACCAGCAGGCCCAAAACAGGAAAAAGAAATACAATAAGGTAGTCAGTGTGTACCTCCTAAATAAATTAATATGGAATAAAAAAAACAAATTCAAATACCGGGAAAGAGAGAAAATAAAAATACATAAAGTCTAGAAGAATTAGAACTGTAAGAGCTTTATTCTTAAGAAGATAATATGCTTAAGAAGTTTAGAGAGAAGGGGAAGAATAGAAATAGGACGAAAATGAGATGGGACTGATGGATTAGATACTTTAGGCAGTGGAATAATGTGCGCCATCTTCCAAATTTTGGGAAAAGAACCGGATTCAAGTGAGAAGTTAAGTATGTGAACAAGTATAGGAAGGAGAAAAGATAAAATAGGGGTAAACATTCTTACGCTTAGGTTGTCCTCGCCAGCAGCCTCGGAAGAAATGGCTTGAATGGTATTTTTAATGTCAGTTTCGGATATTTTTGAAAAGAAAAAAGATGTGCAGTCTGGCCTCGGAACCAGTGAAAGTTCTGCGAGCGTAGAATCCTTTATGTCACCATCGATAGTAGAAGGAGGAAGGGAGAAGTGTCTGTTAAGGACGCTTAAATCTACATTAGTAGACACAGTAGCAGTAGATTTCCCCACTCCTACAGAGCGCAAAAAACGCCAGGCATCAGTAGGATTGCGATCAGTAAGAGAGCTATGGAAGAAGCGTCGCTTAGCATCCCTACACATACGACTGCAGCAATTTCGAAAAACCTTAAAACGAATAAGATTGCGGTTAGTTGGACGTTTCTTATATGCTCTTTTTGCCTTATCTCTTTTTTGACCACCAAAAAAATTGACCATCCATCCAATTGCCGGCCTTTGCAATCGTCGCTTAACCTCCTCAATCGCAGATCAAACGAGCTATCCGGCACCATCGAGCTTTTCATTTGTTTATATACGGATATTGCCGTATTTTTTTGTAAAATTCAATATATTTTGATGATATGGTAAGTATGAGCAAATGAATCGTTCCTCGATATTATTGAACAGAAAATCAAAAGCAGATCGAGCGTTCTACCACCTTCATACATATGAAGTGATACCGCAGACCATGAGATTTGTGACCGATATTGACAGATAGTACAATCTCATGAGCAAACACTTGAGTTTTTCCATACATTTTATAAGTGCATGCTATTCGTGTGATATCGTTCATTCATATCGAATAACATCGCATCTAGCCATGAGAAAAGAACCTTAGGTTACTTTCCATTCGCATAAAGCCGCGGGCACAACTAGTTTAATATAATTCTAATTTACTACTTTTCCAAACAGGAAACAGTCCATGTTTCCTATGGATGACGAAAATATTTCGAAATCGTCGACGAAAAATAAGGCACGAATATTTTTTAATTAATATTTTAATTTTATTGATATATTGTCATCGCTATTTATATTTATAGCCTATGATTTGGCTAAACTTGTTTCTTTTAATTTTTGTCCGATCTTAGCAGTCGTGTTTTTAATTTTTAAATAATTTTTATATTTTATTCATTTTAGTGAGCAGTTAATTTTGTATACAGATTATATATTTTTAATGGACCTTTAATTTGATACCCATAAAGTTATGATTACAAAAAAACATACTTTTTAAATGGCGTCACGCGTCCCCATACCTATTTAATATTAATAATTAAGCTAGTTTCACTGATACTCTATGTATTTTGTGGTAACTTAGGATGATGTTTCTAATGATACCCTGTACATTCATATCCGTTATATCTTTCAAAAGTTATGGTGCAATAAAAATACTCACATACATACATTAATTCTAAAAACAATAGACTCCTTTTCGAGAGCAGTCGTTTAAAATATTCGGGAATCGATAATGAATCTCACCATAGAAATACTAAAATAAATACAAAAATTGGGAAAAGTATCAAAATAGCTTGAACGTGGTTTCAACACAGTATTGTGGACTCGTGACCTTGAACAAGTTCTCGAGAACTCAAATCACAGAGTTTGAAGAAATCCTAAATGGTAGACGTGATAAATACGACCTATTATAATTAGTTAGACCAGAATATGTGCTATTTGAATTTTAAGCATATGTCAGTCAGTTGCCAGCCCTAAGTACTCCGGAATAGAACGCGGCTCATCGCTTCTCATTTGCATTTATTATAGTCGAAGTCAGCGCGTGAGCGGCTCTTGTTATTATGATAATAACGTCTTGGAGACGGCTGTTTTGTGCATAGGCAATTCATAAATTCATCTATATTCTCTAAACTTCAGAAATTGTTGCACAGCTATTTTGTCGATATGATTGTCTTTTTTGTCGATGATTGGTAGCAATTCTATTGCATAAACTAGAGTAAATGTTAACCCTGTTAAACAAAATGCGCCTACTGTTCTGTCAACATAAAATGACTGAAGTAAATTTATTGTAATGAAGTATACAGTGTTACTTATATGTTTTTATTATATGTTATAAGGTTAAAAAACACAAATTTGAGGGGCTCGATGCCACAGTGGTAAGCGCATTCGGTCTGTGATGCAGAAGTTAGGCAACTTTCAAAGCCGGTCATGAGATGGGTGACCAAAAACGTATACCCATGCTTCTTAGATATTTCTTAATTCAGTTTTAGAGTGTTTTACAAATTAGCATTGTTAACAGATTTGTAATCATCATCAAACATTGGCAACATTATTAGACGGTTTATGGATAATTTATTGACTTTTGATAGCATGAAATCTTTTTACAACTAGTTTGAAATGTTATTTTACTGAAACAATCTTCACTAATATCATAAGAAAGTAAAGCTTCTAACCACAGAAATATTTTTTTATTTGTTTATTAATAGGGGGTTTTTCAAAAATTCGGAAATTCTTTCAGCTACGGCAAGCTACACATACGCTGGTGATATAGGATATAATTCACGTGGGCGAAGTCGCGGGAAGCTAGTGTAGGATAAAATATTTGAAGAATCTAACATATAGGTGCGTGATGTAACCACAAAACGTGGTGCTTATTATCTATTCTGTGGCGGGGTGTCACGGAGAACGGTGTCGATTGCTGGCACGGGACGTGTGTGAACAACGTGTGAGTGGGACGAGTGTAATGTAGAGTGACTGAGATAGAAATATGCGACCCGTGGCGGCAGGACACCCGGTGGCCGGTAGCGGCGACCGCGATGTCCTGTGCGACGATCAGACAATTTTGATACTTTACTTTTTTCTTTCTTCAGTTTTAATGTTGTAGTGTGGTTTACAATTATAGTAAATTTTTCAAGAGGCGGTTAAATTTTAATAGTATAGTAAATTTTTAAACTACGTTGAAATCTTTATGAATATTTTTTTGATGATTTTTTTATTGAATAACTCTGTTATTAATATTTGGTTTAAGTCTTCATATCATCACCAGCCTATTAACCATTAGTGAGGTATTTGTATAGAGCTTTCCATATGTATGGAATCGCCACGCGGCCCCAGTGGGGATTGTTGGATATGGCTGCAGGCGCAGCTAGGACCAGCGGCTTCATATGGCCTCCAAAGAACCGAGCTGCTCGATATGATGAAATGATATAATTTTGGTCGCCCATCCGATGTCTGGATTAATATGTTTGAACTTCCGCATCGCAAACCAAACTCGCTAATCATTGTGTCTTTAGGCTCCTCATCTCTTCATAGTTAGTACCCAAATATTATATTTACAAAACAACTCACTCGTTAAAAATAGATTAAATTGATTTCCAACAATGCTCATTTAAAATTTAAGCTTTTAAAGGTATCGCTTAACACGAACAGCATATTGTAAAGCGGCCATAAATCACGACATTCTTTATGGCAACCACTACTTACACAAGTTTACATCGTCGCCTCTTTATAATAATTGCCGAAGCCCCGTCGGCGGCTACGATAGGGATGACGCCTCCCCTTCATAATAGGAGGGGTGACACCCTCGCCTCTCGACACCCTTGACACCCCTCGCTTGCCCTGCTGGCTTTTTTCGCGCACTTGCACTTCGTCGCAGAAAGTGGAACGAAGTGAATATTGAATTATGAATTAAGATATGAGCTGGCTTACTTGTAAATGGATCTACATGTTACTTGAGAAGTTTTGATAATTGCAGACTTCTGCAAAAAATTACCTTAATACTATGATTATATTTTCTTAAATTCCAACTTGTATTATTTTGAGAATTACTTATAATATTATTTATTAGAAATTAATAATTTAGTAGCGTAATAAATGAGTAGTCATTAGTATTGTTTGAATCACAATACCAGACGAGCATCAAACATTAACAGGAAAGTCCATTAAGAACAGACTGACACTTCAGACCCTTGAATAGTTTTAAATATTCAATAGGACCGCAGAAGTTTCTTTGTGTTTTTCACCAGATCCCACCCGCAAAGGCCCGTTGAATTTGTGCCAAAGATTACATTTTTCAGCTTTATACACTTGACGCCCTCCGTATCTTGCTGAGATTATGCGGATTTTTAGCCTACTTAGATATAACACACCATTTCCCGCTTGAAATCAGGGCGTGTTTTATCTACCTATTCGTTATAATGTTGGTCATGATTAAGATAATAATTGGTACTTCATAAACTTTTTGGATTCTATAAATATCCATATCGCCTGTAAAAAAAACTTAGATATTATCAATAATATTTTCTTTAGTTGTGTAAAATTTTAAGCTATAACGATGAGGAACCTAAATCAGTATAGAAAAATATGATAGTGTTTATATCATGTGTGTAGTTCTTCACAGGCCGATAGAGCCATAACGACACAAAGCGTAGCGGCGGCACGACGCGGCGGGCGCCCGGACAGAAACCAGTCCGGGCAAATTAAATATGTAGGAGGCGGCTCGCGCCCACCACAGGGCTGTCGCTAGCCTTATTTATACTCTTTTATTTCACACTGTTTCCAACATGTTGGCAACAAAAAAGAAGTCTACCCCGATGAAAGTTTATTATTTCTTACAGTATTTTCTGGCTATTGAGAAAGAACATAGTTGTAGTGATACCAATGGTTAAGTTCAATTATTCAGTGATTCTGCAATTTTCATAATTTCTTAAAAATAATTTAAATTTAACATCTACGTATATAATAAAGAATACAATTTAATAAACATTTATGAATTATTACAATTTTACTATATGTATATAGGTGAATATGAATATTACTATGCTTCAAAATTCAATACCGAGCAAGGTAATATAGTAGGTACTGAATAATGTTAGGCCAAAAAATTTGCAGATGTAATGAAAGTTGCTTTAGATTCGTATTGCAGACATAATGCGCTAACCACTGGCCATGAATGCAATAAATTCAAGGAAACCGTTCATCAAGAATATAAAAAATACAGTTCAATTCAATAGGTGTGCGAATAACTGTGAGCAAGATCTAGTAACATTGGTATAGGCCCGCAGGGCTGTAAATATAAAAGTAGCTCTGGCTGGATAGAAACCAGTCCGAGCAAATTAAATATGTAGGAAGCGGCTCGCACCAGCTATGGTAGGGTTGCTGATGGATCATGGAATTTGTTGTTGATATATGGATATGCGGCAAATTGTATTGGATACATAGTCATAGTCGAACTATTCATGTTATTCAACGCTTTAAGAACAATTAATGCTTTTTCTTAACAATTTATGTGAGACTAAACGAACTGTTAGTTAAGTGAAAGTTCACTATCGATAATACTTTGTTTCAGATCTAATATTTATTATAATAACGAATTAAAAGTATTTATCTGGTTTACCGATTATATTTTCATGTAATCTTCCGAGTATCTACTGTACGTATAGTATAGTTAGAGAAACCTCACAGCTTTATAGGCACCGGAACGTTGGCAACAGGCTTGCAGAGCCATAACGAAACGTAATGACGCCAGCGCCCACACTGAAACCAGTCCAGGCAAATTAAATATGCCAGAGACGTCTCACACTCGCAATAACAGGGCTGCTGCTAAATTTAATTGATGAACAACTAATAAAATCTTGATAATGCTTTGCAATGCCTTTTTAAATGTTGTTTATAAATGCCGCGGTTTACAGAAAAATTCTTAATGGTCTATGTGACACAATTCAGATTAACTTACGTGGGTTTTTTGAAAAAATGAATAAAGCAAATTGTAAAAATTAAGTCGTAATTAAGAATTAAGTCAAAATATTAGATTTCAATGTGAAGAGAAGAATATATCTATGAACAGTAGTTATTGTCATAATAACGTTTAAGACTTAAGATTTGTTAAGTACAATTTAAATAGTAGTACATACTTTTAATTTTGATTATATACAATATTTGTAGTGGTATAAATCTTTGTTTTTCTTATTTTTTTAAATAATATGTTAGTGTAATGAATATATTTATGTTCGCCCATGCCTGTTGCTAATCCTTTATAAGTGTACGAAAGGATCTACGCAGTTATTATAAAATAAACAAACAAGCTGTACGTATTTTATTTCTATAATTCAATAATTTATCATGGACTTAATACATAGTACATAGTGTGGTGCCCAACGTGAAGTTCGAAGCACATGTACTATACGTATATTAAGGTTTCGATTACGATTGGTTATGTAAATATATTAATTACAAAATCATATATATGATATAAGTGTTGTCAACTCAATTAGTTATTGATGAATTTTGATGAAATTTGGTATACAGATAGGGTATTAGCTGACTTAGATAATAGGATACTTTTTATCCCAATAAACATTTCTCTAGGGCCCACGCGGGTGAAGACGCTGGCGAAAGCTAGTTTTAAAATAAATATTAAATGAAGTGTATTTTAATGAACACTTCGTTTAGTATTTTTGAGAATGTTTTTTTTATAAAGTAAATGATTTTTTATATAAACTATTGAGCCAGCCCTAACACTAATGTGAGCGGCGAGGAGCGAGCACCATCATTAAAGCGGGCGTTAGCGACCGCGCCGCTCGGGCAGATATTTCAAACAATCCCCCAATCCTGAGCCGTTGTTTTTTCAACTTCAATTTCAGCATAATACATTAATTCCTGAGCAACATAATTATATTCATAAATAAAATATACTATAGCACTTCTACACTGAAGTTGATATAGGTGCATATTCGAAAATATGACAAACATTAAAATCGGTTGTCTTAAGGAGCCTTATAGAAACGTTTAATTGGATTATAATGATAATAATTATAATTTAATAATATACTTTATTGCAAACAACAGAACAAAAAACAAGTAGTCCTACGAAATTAATAAATTTCTTTATATTTTTTAATCCGATTTAAATAAACCTTGAGTATAATTTCCTAATCAGATTTTTTAAGTTGATTGATTTCTTTTTATTTTAAATTTATTTTTATCCACAAGTATAATTTATAAGTTTACTTCATATATTAAACTGCATGGGTCGAACTGATCGAAGCATATACAAAGCTATGTTAAATCAGTCCGTTGGAATCACTTCGCTACCAGGACACCACATCAATAATAAATTATATGAATATTTAACAACGGGTCGTAGATAGCCCTAGTAGAAGCGCGGTGAGCTCAGAGCGACGCCGCCGTCATTAGAGCGAGCGTTAGCGGCCGCCGGGCCAGACATTTTTTATGCAACCCGCACGCCGGCGCTTTTTTCAACGCCCGGTGCCATGTTGAACGGATATATGTAGATACGTGTACATAGATAGCGTGATTATACCGCTTTGTAAATTCTAGACGTGTTTCGTTAGACAGTTTCGATTTGTGTTTTAAACATTACCAATTTTTATTAAGTACCTATACCTATATAATCGTCGATTTGACGGCTTTTGTATGTTATTTAGTGGGTTTAATGACGAATCCGACAACGCATTTTTTGGATCTGATTTAATTTCCTATCGGGATGGTATACTTACACCTACAACGTATTTGTCTCAGTCTGAGCGTATTATTATTTGTTATATAATTGCGTAAGAAGGTTATCATGCTTTATCTAATATTTCTGGTTAAAATATTTACTGTCCAAAAATTTTCTATTACATGAAATTCCTAACACTTCTAAACAAATTCAAACATAAGCTTTACAGGAAAATATTAAAGCTTATTAACTTTGAATTTGTCACCGACTCATTCGCTTTCATCTCTAGTTGCTTTTATTGAAAGGTGTAAAGTTCTTAACTCATGTTTTCACTACAAATAAAAAATAGGTAGCTTGAGTTTCGTTCTCGTCTACTTTTTACCGGCACGTCAAAAAGGCCAACTGATAAGCATGATACATAACATTTCCTCGACCTCCAGCTTGCGTGACACGCGCTAATTGTATATCCCACACTTCTCGTGATTTATGTGCGTCGCGTTGTGGGCGCGGCTCCCAGCCATAATATATAGCTATAACACAACTGTATATCTCGCCACTAGAGTTATAGCCATTTCGAACCGTGCCAGCTGCTCAGTGTTGAACTGTGATCAATTACTCCCACTATTTTGACGGAGTGCTTTTGGAAGAGGAAAATAATGGAATAAATTTTTGTCTGTCGCAAAAAACGTTTCATGATTCGAAAGGCACGCAAAATGTAACTTTCATAATAAATGCTTGAAATAATTATTACAACCTTTGATCAGATATATGTTCATTGTAATTTTTTGTGTTCAGACTTGTCAATTATTATCATTTATCACCTCAAACATCTGTTTATATTGTATTAAGAGGTTTGAAACACTTTTTGGTTTAATCATGAATTTTATTTTTAATACATTAGTCTAATATCAGCTGAAAACCTAAAAAACCAAAACATAATATTTTTGTACATAATAACTATAGCTTACTCCCTGCTTTTAAAGATACAAAAAAATATAAATTAGCTTCCTAAGCAGTATCCATAACAAAGTGGAGCCCAAAATGAAGAAGAAACTATCTAGTGAGCCAAATAACCAGGCTGTCATAAACCGCAGCCGTTATTTTTACAGCTCTCAACTCAACTAAACTCATAAATCATAGTACCAAGACGCGCCGGGCGAGGTACACGGCAGTCGGCGGCCCATTAAGCCGGGTCGGTGACAAGGTGACGCTCGCTCGCCGCGGGGCGATAGCGCGGCCCGTATCCTGTCGTGATGTTCGCCCGCTCGATATTCGAGCTCTATATATTTTATGGGTGCCTAGTATATCGGGCGGATTACTACACGCTTCGTAGACTGCATCGGAATCTGTCTCTTTTACATTGTAGGAGGTAGCGTAGTAATATTTGATTGTAAAATATACGTCACTTTCAATGACATGAGATTATAGACTTAAATAAATAGTTGAAATAGTTCTACGGTAGAAATATGTATTATGAAAAATACATAGACATACATAGGACAACTCAACATTTATTTTCACAGCATAGCATATTGTCATTTCAAATAAACAAACTACTTTAATATTCACAAGTGACGTCTATAGTATATTTTTATGTACAAGAATCCGCATTTATGAACTTATGGTAAAGATGAATGAAGCAATTGTGATTCTTCTGCACGTCCCATCGGCATTTTTATAAAGTCTTGGCGCTCACCGATGATATACTTATATCCGAAGAGTTATATAACACTTGCTGTGTAACGGAAAGCCACTATGGGTAAACTTGAGTCCAATTATTTGTGCAGAAATCGTAGTCACCAATTTTTGTTTAACAGAATTCTAACTTACTGGGCTTGTTTCTTTCTTTTTAGTTTTTATTTAAGTTAATTTTATCATATATTTTTAAAATTCGTTTTTAGGCAGTTGGGCTTTTTGTTATTCTTTAAATTTTTTATTTTTTATACACTTTTACATGAGTTGAAACAAATTATAAAAGCAGTTTTCGTATGAATAATAACACATTGATTAAATGCTCTTTTCCATCTTGCGAATACTCAATTATTATTTAATGTCCTGTATGTAGGCTTACTGATACTGATGGAGGGGTACTTCTTGGAAAAGCAATTTTTGAGTGTCACAGGGACATATCTCCTATAAAAATAAATTATTATGATTAAAACTACTATTACATCGTTTCTTCATTTCATTAAGCATAGTGTCATATAGATTTCACGGATAAAAAACGACGTAGATCGGAGTAATTTACCCTCAACACCACAAATCCGGTCAATTTTGCACGTTTTTACCGTGTCACACGCGCGCCGACTTTGAGCAATCGCAAATATTTTTGAAATTACCCACGTTTTTAATCAGTTTGTTACACACATTTAAAAAAGACAAATCGGTTTACATATTGATCAAATTTCAAATTAATCGGAAGGAAACTTTTGATTTTATGGTCAGAAGTATATGTGTCACACGCTTAGCAAAATTTTCGCCGCGCGCCTTGCGCGAGATACTGTTCTGAGCTGGCGAGGCGTAGGCGAACCCCGATTGGTATTTGCGAATCGTCATTTATGCCGCAGCTAGCAGGTGAGGTGGCCACGTCGCTGTTTCCCGCGCTTTCGTTGCTAAATAAGTTCTTCAATTTCTTAAATTTTGGTTCTCAGTTATCCGGCTTTGCCATGTCACATTTTTTCAATATAATTGTACTTCTTCTAGAAAATGGGTTTTAAGGTGAAATATCTAGCTCTATAATGTAGATAAACAGTAATAAACTAGCCGGTTATATCTTTTCACTGCAGAGTAATTTCAAAATATATGATTTTTGGTAATTTCCATGGTGTAATTTCCATGGATAAAACACCATGGAAATTGCGTATCAGCCATGGAAATTACTTTGTTTCATTTTGGTTGCAAAAAAACAAATGTTATGTTCAATGTTTGTTTTCAATGAAATGCACGCCATCGCCAAATACAGACTTAAATGTTGAATGTTGGTTATTTTTTTAATTAATCGTCTTAAATATCATTTAAAACTTTGATCATCATCTTCAAATTCTCAAATCGTGATTAAACAAATTCAAGTTTAAAACATCTGTCTTTCGCTGTCGTCTGTTTGAAGTTAACAGGGTCACAAGGACATTTTTACACCGGATTAAGTTAACATATTATATAAATTATTTATTTATTGTAAAAATTTACTTTGATTAAACTCTAAATTGGTACCTGTAGGGCCAATGGTTTTCTCAAAAACGATAGGTAGCTAAAGGGGTTATCTTGACTGAAATAACCTCCTAATATCTACTTATGACCGGTGTTCGTTATCTATCGTTTTTGAGAAAACCACTGGCCCTACAGGTACCAATTTGGTGTTAAATGAAAGCCAATTAAATTTACAATAAATTAATTACTGATATTTGACGTAGGATGCGTTTTTTATAAGATAATTGACAAAATAAATAACCATTTCGAAAAAGGGTTCTCTATGTCACTTCGAAACACGTTTCTTCGATAATTGATACATCGACAACTATACGTGAACGTCGAAGCGTTCATTGTTCGAAGTTTCAATACATCGAATATCTTACTTCGACGCCCGACTTTTGTTTGTCCGATGTAACGTTACTTCGAAAAATTTACCAGATGCTGAAATTTCAATGTTGGTCTCATAGTGAAAGTTGTTCAGTTTCATGGGCTGAGCTACCACCTGAGAGGTTTTGCGCTATTTCCATAACACGTTGTATATATTTTGTTTTTTGAGAACATGAACGTGTTTAGGTTTCGTTCCAACTTTGAGAAAATACTATCGTATATCGTTTCAGTATAATGTAGGTAGATCTTAATACTACCCTAACTAATATGACAGCTTAATTTCATATACGACATGGTGTTTAGCAAAATTTTATCTGCTGTGTAATTTCCATTGCCTTATATGTAATTTCCATGGTCCGCCAATTTTCTACATTTTTTTTTAGCAAAACTATAGATCTCAGTCGTGGCCAATTTTAATATGTTGTTTAAATTTGCAGAAGTTTTCGAAATATTTATATAATTCACCATAATTTTGCGATTTCAAAAATGCCCTGGAAATTACACGGAGAACACATTTCCCAAGAATCACCCGGAGAATAATGTGGGCGTTGGAGGCTGTGTTTTTTTTTAGATTTTGTCATAGTCTTTTGGTAAATAAATTATTGTGTTAACTGTTCTTCAATCATCCAATGATAAATATTCACAAATGATTTCCGTTTTTACTCACACTTGTTTTTTTTTTCACAAAACTCACACTATACACACACCATACAAACGAAGTAGTTAAATTCTCTTTGCACCATAATGTACTGTATTTTTTATTTTCAAAAACTTAAAAAAGCTGACGTCATGTCATGCTGTCATTTGATGTGGATCTCGCACATACATGTTAAATTATAAAAACTGTGTCTCTCTGTAGGTTTTATTTATTTATTTGATTAAATATGTTCGTAAAATATGTATATGTCAATTCTATTTATTTTTATTATAATTTTGTTTTCGTCACACAACAACAGGCCCTGTCAGAATATCAGCATTGCTGTGATCTATGTCGCAACAACTTATGTCAGGACATTCTCTTGATTTACCTAACCGTCACTTATTTATTTATTTTCTTCGCCCTTTCTTGATAAGTAATGTTTGATTTATGTTTATTTTTTTTTTGGATTATTATTTTAAGTTTGTGGGTCAATAAATAAGATTACTTCTTTCTTTCTTTCTCTCTTTGAAAAGCTTATACTATTATATCCTAAGAAATAATGAATTTTATGAATTGCGATGACACATTTCATCTAACAGTAATTTGTAAAAACTTAAAAGCGTTACAATTATGACAAATATAACTATCATCTTAAAAAGTTGCTAATAAGAACTCCTTCAGCTATGGTAAGTGTATAATATCAATTTAGATATTGCTAAAACAATTTTCTGTATGTGAGAGTGCCTCCGGTGCCGTCCTGGCGGCATAATTGGGTTAGAACTGAGTCGACCTACCGATAATGAGTCTACGATATATGTTACCCATCTAAAGATGTAAGAGTCAAAATAAAAATCAATATGTTAAAATAATCCACTTTTTTCCTGGCATTGAGATGAGACTCAAACCTATGACCTTTTGCAATCCGCGCGACTGCTCTAACTTTTTTGATCAATTTTATAATATATTCTTAATCTCTTATAAAAATCTTGATAAAAATATTCTTCATGAGAAATGCTTGAAAATTTTTTCATTAAGAATACTTTTCAGTATAGCATTGTTAATACAAAATTGATCAAATATAATAAATAATAATCGATTTCAAAATATTCTTTTTTCAAATCGGTAGTATTCATACTTCTGTGGAAAATAATCATTTCACAATATTAAAATCTGGTGTCTTGAATTGAGGGTCCAAAAAGTAAACTGGCTTAACCCTGAGATGTTTTGTATGTGGTATTTATAAGTGAAAAAAGTGTATTGATTAATAACAGTAACTAGCTTTGCGAAAAAATATTGTTTGTTTACTTGGTTTATTATAATACATGTTTAATAATTTCACAGTGAACTATATAAAGTCAACTTTTATCTTCAAAATAGAGTAATACATTCGTAGAGTTCGGGGTTTTGAATTAAATCTACTTTTCCATTAAAAACTTTCATGATTTATCCTTCGGTAACGATTTATTTGCAATAACTAACTGTTTATTTTACCTAAACAATAAAAATGTTGTAATATCAGTTCGTGGCTATATAAATAAATTGTACTGATAACAAAAGTGATATGCAGTATACAATCCGAATCGTGGAACTACTAAGGCGAAGGCTTTTATATAAATATATTACTAGACAAGCTTTGCAGTACCTACTGATAAACTGCTCTCTTTGGTTGACATATTGCATCGCGAGTGACTGATATTTTAGGTATGTTAACTGTATTTATTTCTACTCCCGACAAATAATATATCTACAAGAAGGCGTTCTGTAATTTAGATTCTGAATAGCTCGACTAGTAGTGTAGACAGAAATCTTTGAACTAAGCTTGTTATCCTTGCTAATGATACTTACCATAAAATTAGGCCGATGTAGACACCTCTAACATCGTCTAGATTCTAAGATAGAGATTCCGCAAAGCTAGTTTTCTCCTATCTTCCGAGAATTTAGCGATACGTCTTTAACAACGTTTTTATTTATTGACAAACATGTTGTACGAGACAAGTTATTTGCAATTAGTAAATTTAAGAAATATGTATGCCTTACTGGCATAATTGTTTAGGTGCTGTAAGTTGTTAGACCTAATGTTACCAACAATTTATGGCAAATAAATAAGAATATATTATTACACGTGCAAGAAATATAATTGTTACTATTGAGTACATATTTATAAATTAAAATGTAAATTGTTACATAGTTATCTATAGGGGAGACCTATGCTCAGCAGTGGGCATTGTACGGCTGATATTATTGCGTAGCTAATACAGATTTACAGGGTAGTTTGCAATTCATGGTTTATAGATATATTTTTCTTTATTTATCTCGGATGTTAGCTGATCGAAAAGGGATAATTTGATTTATAGGAACAAATATATTATTAAAATTTGTGCACTACGAATACCTAAAGTACTAAAAAGTCTAAAATTTCAAAAATTTACACAGTATTAAAAAATACTTCAATCTAATATATTATATTGTTTTAAAACGGCTATTGCACTGATCATATTTAATAAATTTAGAACCTAACCACTTATAAAAATGATTACTTCAGAAATTCGAAAGTCTAGTTAAGATTTCTGTGAAGGTCTGGTTAAGAATCCTGTCAAGATGCCCGTTTGTTTTAACTGTCAATCATATTCTTTGTGTAACAGTGTGAGAGATCGCGCATGATTGCAATCATTTAGTTTTATTAACCGACAACAGCACGTGTAGTTATGCAAATTGTAAACCTTAATATTTTGACAGTAGCTTTTAATTCATCTGGAGGTATTTCCCATATAGTGGTAACCCGCACATAAGTAGAAACAAAAATCATGATAACCCCTATTACATTAATATTCATTCTTTTGACGTAAAAAGACCTTTCCTCGCCTGTCGCTAGTGTTAAATCATTTATTTACGGTATACTTTAATGTAATTATTTATGCTTATTTCATATAATTAATATAAATAAAACACATTGTTTGGATACTATACAGTTAGTTTTCTTCAATTCAGTTAAATAGAGTAACAAACCGTACTTGGCCAACCTCTGTTAATTGTCATAATAAATATTTATCTATCTAGTAAAATATATAATTTTATGTTTTATAATTCTTTAATATAAATAATTATTACACGTATCAAATTGTTCAGTCGTACTATATTCAGTTGTAGGCAGCACGCGACGAAACGAGCCGCGCGATCCCTTGTCACACACCGCCCCGTCCCGCTACCCCCTTGCCCTTTGCCACGAAGACCATTAGGGCTGCTAACTAATAGTAATAATATTAAAAAAAATATATATTCCTGAAGCTTAGTATACAGCGTATTGATAACACTAGTATGTATTTAAAAATGGTTTGACAAGTCGTTTAAAAATCTCCTGCAATGCTGCTTTTTTTAAAACATAAAAAAAATCTGTTCATTTTAAAACATATATCTTTACTAAAGCTTAGTATTTATCAAACTCTAAAAAAACGTTACTGCACCGACCTTGGGTAAAACTACTTTGTTGAGGCTCGTGGAATTTCTATGACTCTCGTCACGTAGTAATTAAGCATTACCCCCGTCATATTCATACTTTCCTGGTATACCACCATCGCTAACATGACTATGCTGCTATCAAGTTTGCTTAACAAAAAATAAAATATAAGGTGTACTTAAAAAACGAATAAAAGAAGTGAAGAAAACTTCAATAGTTTCATTGTTTTTAATCAAAATTCCTCAATAAATATAAATTTTCTTTATTTGCTGTCACCTTTAGCTGTTATATTATTATTTTCTTTCTCTTATATTCCGCGATTTTAGAAAAATCGTTTTTGGCGGTTTTGCTTCCTTTCAAAACCTGCTCCTTATTCCTGAAATTTCATCCCCATAATTATAAAATATAATATAGGTAGAGGTACATAGAGACGCTAATAAATAAAAAATAATAACAAACATAAAAATTAAGTGGAAAAAGCCTAATTAAATTCAAGAATTGTGTGTCTTCTTCCTTCATGACATGACCAAAGGATGAACTCTGCCCGCCTATCCTTCATTTGGAAACTACCTATCCACTAGGTATCCATAATTATAATAAAAATCCCATCATGTTGTCGGCGAATTATTAATAGCACGTAACTTGTTCGGTTTGGTTGTATGTTTTATGAATGGATTGCGCTCCTATTATGTGATGGTTTCCTGGTACATTTGAAAAGCTTGAGATGTAAAACGTCGTATCTGAAAGATGCTGTGTGCAGACAGAGATGATTATGACGTCACCGAAGTGGACAGTGTTCTGTAATGTTCGTTCGCACTGATTTTAATTCTGATACGTGATACGTTATTCGGATTCTAAAATTATCACAGCGTGATTGATACTTGTAAATAATATTTCAAATTTGATTAGTAGTTTCAGAAATTCATTTTTTCCATAGGTTGTTTCCTATATTCTCCCTCATTTACGTCATCTCTTCAGCATTATTAAACTGTTAAAAATAAATATATTATATTCTAGACTATGGCTATTTATTTAGTAGGATTCGCTTTGGAGAGCCATTTTAATGTGCATCGGAGAAGTAGGTTGCATCTTGTTACCTTGCTTCACTGCAAAGACTTGTCACGTCCGCGACGTTCATCCTGGCTCATTCAGGGACACTCCGTTATGACTTCTATCAGTTTCAGTATTTTACCTGTTTACCTTTTCCCCCTTTCCCATGCTCCTATTTCATTATGAACCACACTTCAGTACGTTTTCGAATAGCTCCAATCCAATATAATTTTTGGTAGTTCATACATAGATAGATAAGAGAAATAAATGGGGCAAAGTAACCTCCATTTGCCGTTCGCGCAAACTACCAGGCGAGCATGAACAATAAGTAGTTGTGGCCTCGCTGTGTCGCATTAGCGCGGGGCCACCTCTACATAATTCAGATATAATGACTGCACGCCTGCTTACCCAGTAACAACCCACCTTACCATTAGCGATGTTCGTTCGTACAGAGGTAGGCAATTTGGAAGGGAATATACGTAAATCTCCAGATTCTTGTTGGCCAGCTTACAAATTAGTATTAAATTTTGGAAGCGCCACTCCATTCGAATGTGGATTTATCCTTCTTTTTCTAAGTTCTTTGTCGATATAAGTTTTCTAAATTCGCTCATTACTTTACAATAAACGAACTTTCAGATATGTATGTATTTTGAAAGTAATTTTTAATATTTTTAAAGGCAAGTAATTTCCAGTTTCTAGTCTTTCATCTCTATGTGCGACTAGATTATGAATGGTACGTACCTAATTAGTCAATCATTACGTTCTTAGGTTTATTGTAATAACTCCAATTTCTTTATAACTAGTTTATATACATAACCGTTTAATACAATCAAAGACTAAACCACGATCTTAAGCTTATCAATAAAACATATTAGATTATTGCCTAGTCTAGTATACTTCAGACAAATATATAATATATCTGTGGACAAATAAGAATGCGGGTAGAGGCTTCGTGAAAGAGAGGTTCTATTACATTTTAACTTGGTAATATATTTCCAACACTTGACCAACCCGTACTCTAAGATTACTGAAACAAAAGAAAAACGCAGATCTTTCGTAGGTAGAGTCAGTATATCTGAAACCCGGTAGAAAAAAGAGATGTCTGAAGTGAAAAAGGAAACGTTTTATCAGCAACAATACACTGAAAAAAGAGATTAGATTAAAACAGTTTCGTGCACAGTTGAAAACCACTGGACCGATTATAAAAATAAAGGTATTTTATACCTGCACCTATGGGAAACTAGATCATATGCTATTTACACAGGAAATAATTTACGCGGCTAAATTCACGGGAAAACTGCCAGTAAATAATAAAAAACTTTTTTTTAAATTTTTTTTAGTTAGTTCTTATTGACTTCGTTATTAGAACTATAAGACGGTAAAATTCGCAACCTTGTCATTTCATTGAGGGAGTTTATATCGTGAGGAATATTAAGCAACTTGCGGTGGTCTAAACAAACTAATGATTATTAGTCCCTCTAGAGACCTCACTCGGCTAAAGCATATGCTTGACCTTTAGCAAAAATCCGCGAACTTTATTCAACCAAAGTAGTTCTTAGCAATTAAAAGCTTAATAATTTGCGAACGGCTTGTTATATCTAAAAACGTTCTTCGCACACTTCTAATATTTTTGTGAGATATATACCCTACAGGGAAATCGAAACTATATATAAATCAAAAAAATAAAAAAGTCATCCCCGCTATACATCTAGGGGATGTACCCGAAAAAAATAATTTAGATAACTGTTATGTATTTAGTGACACTGACAAATCGATTGCTGTTTAAATCATCAAAATTGGCCAAGCCATATAGGAACTTACAAACATAGACTCATAAACACATTACCCTCCTTTGCGTTGCGCAGTCGGATAAAAAGGAAAAGCTTCTGCTCATCTACAGGCTTTAACTTTGTACAGCAGAGAAAAATACTGCAAATGAAATATACATATTAATTGAAGAAATATATTAGGTATATAAATTATTCCTGTTTCTTAAAACTGTTTTCTAAAGGATTATGCAAACGATAAATTACTGGCATCAAACATAATTAAAACCGATTGGAAAAATTCAATAGTTTCAATAAACATATAATCCATTTTTAAGTTTATTTTAATGCTTTTTAATTCAACAAAATAATGATTTTCTTTTTAAACCTGTTATAAATAATATTTGACATCGAAGTCTTGCTTGTAAGTTTCAGGTGGTTATAGGATAATTTTCTCACGAACAAAAAGCTACTATTTAATTAATAGAAGGGAAAAAATCGGAGCTCTTTTCTTTACTGAGCCGCGATCCAATCAACGTCGGTAAGTACCTTCTTGAATTAATGAGTAATTTTTAATCATCGAAACTGTTGCTCGGGCTAGCTAGCGATGTGACGTCATAGCGCCGTAAAGGCTCATTTCATTGGTCAATATAAAAATATCCAGACTTGAGACAATATAGAAATGTTTATTTACTACATTGACCTGATCAAGAATAGAAATTGTGATTTCATAGATAGCGAAAACTTCTTTGAAGATATAGCTTGCAGGAATCGAACGGACTAGGGGTTACGCCTAATATAAGACAACATTCAAATAGTGCAGATGTCAAGTACCACAGAACACAGAAAATATCTTTTATGTATTTTTTTGTATTTGTTGTTATAGCATCAGATATATTCATCTGAAAATTTCAACTGTCTAGCTATCACGGTTCTCGAGGTACAGTCTGGTGATAGACGGAAAGACATGCAGACGGACGGACGGCAGAGTCTAGTGATAGGGGCACGTTTTACCCTATGGGTGCCCAACCCAAAAAATGAATTCACATTTGAAATTAAGTTTTAGGGTTCCGCCTTAAAGCCTTAAAACAAGCGCTATGGATGGGTATCTGCCCCGCATGCGAGCTCTATCAACCATTGAAAATTAAGGTTGAAAACGAGGCGCGGTATTGTTCAGACAGCTTTGAAGGATTTCCGTCATGGTAACGTTTTTTAGGCATAGAACACAGTGATATACTTATAGGATTGCTTTAATTTATTAAGCAGTAACTTAACGAACAAAAACGAATTTGATGGAGCATTCGTTAACGCGTCTCCGATTACTCCCCACACGTAAGGTACCATATCGGTAACAAGCAAATCACGTTTGTTGTATGGGTATCGGTAACGAGCAACTCACCCTTAAAGATTTGTTTTATTCTGATTCATAGTATTTGTGGAAATTTCAACTGTTGGTGTCGGTGTTTCAAATTTTTGTTGAAACAATTGAAACTTTCACGGTTCATCAGATACATCCTGGTGACAGAAAGATACCGAAGTCTGTGTAATAGGGTTCCCATTTTGTCCTATCGGTACGGAATTCTAAAAACTACAAAACAATTTCTTCTCACAACTTCTTCGTTTTCAATTGCCTATCATCTTAGTTTGCCTGAAATTTGTCCCAGAGGGGAAGCCTATTTAAAATTAGCACTATAAACATTTCAATATAAATTTCGTCATTTTCGGCGGCCGCCAAGTAGACTGGAGACGAACCGCGTAACATCTTTCCACCGCTAGTGCTGTTGCACTACCGAGCAATCGCGAAAATCTGTAGTTTATTAAACGCGGATTTCAAGTGCGGATATTCCCATATGATCTAATGTGTTACAGAATTGCGATAATAAATTCGCCCAAAATAAAAACGCTTAGCGAACAGTCCCTTAGAGTTCCATGTGCGTCATTTTAGCTTTTGGTACCGATGACATAGTGATTATCACCCACCAAATAATTGCGCTGGCCTTGCAATGTGATTGGCTACCGTCCATCAATGGAAATGTTAGAGTCACATAAACAAAGCAATTAATTTCCTAAATCTTCGAAAATAGTGAGCACCATCCTCTTACCTCAGTACCTCTTTGGACACACGTATATCCCAATTCCTTTACAAATTTGACTCACGTTTCTTTCATTTCTTTTGTTTTTTCTTTTCACAGATTTGAATAGAAAATATGTACTTCCGCCCCAATATCAATAAGATTTTATACTTTGGGAGGTGTAGGCAGACTTCTTCGTATTATTTTACCTTTTTTTTTGACACTTTATCACTAATTAATGGAATTAATAGAATTAAAGCATACTCAAGGGAATCAGACGTGAAATATCGATAATCAGTTATTAAAATGACTACCAAAAATTCTGCATCTTGCATATAAAAATATCTAAAAATAAATGGAAAATAGTTTATCATATATCTGTATTATTATCGATATTCTAGACGGTCGGTAATGATATATTTCCGCTGCGCTCTTCACTGCGTCATCGGGCGAGCTTCGTAATGGCCGCCATCTTCGCTCTGCCTCCCTCCGCCTCGCTCATTACCCAGCACACCATGTTGATTGATTGATTCATTCGCGGCTCATGGCGATAAGTGTTCGGCTTGACTTGTTATCAACTCACCCACTACTTTAGTATGGTGAAATTCATGTGTATTTGTCGATCGTGAATATTATTTGTTACATTTAGGTTTACAAACTCATTTGAATCGATCAGGGGTCTTAACTGTCTTTAAAGGTAAGACGCATGTAATCTTACCAGTTTTTAGAGCGATAGAAATGACGTCTTTAAAGTGAAAAACCGTTGTAAACTCTTATATTCGATACAATTGAAGCGCGTATCGAGTAAGAACGTGTGACTGGAACTGATTGTGCTTGACTAGTTATACAAGTACGATACGTTACCATTATAAAAAAAGTCTTGATCAAATTTAATATTCTTAATGAAAATAGCTTAAAAATTGCACTGTGTCCTTGGCACTCTGAGATGGGACTCGAAACCTTTCGCAACCAGAACCTAACAGGACTGTCGAATTTTTCAAGCAGTTGTTAAATTTTTCGCTACTACAGAGCGTATATATGTTTTAAGCATTTTACATTTAGGATATTTTTCTGTTAGCACTGTGAACGCAAAATTGATCAAAAACATATAATAATTATCAAATTGAAGTTGAGATATCGACTAATGACTAATGAGTGACAAATAATCATAATTAAATCTGTACACATAAAATAAAAACATCTGGTGCTTCGACAGGCACTAAACTCGGAAACTATGGTTTTTCTTGCGGGTTCTTTTCTGTGGGTCTTCTATCAACGGATTGGTTTTAATGTACTAGTAACTACTGTTGCAGAAATAATATATAATTGGAGAAGATAATGTAAACATATCAAAAGATACAGAAGATATACTTATAGTATATTCATAGTATATCTACCAGTATTATATTTGTAGTATCTTATAGTATATTCATATATATACTTATAGTTTATCTTCTGTATAGTAACTGTTATGAAGTCGGTGTGCACAAGTAGAATTTTTAGCAGAGGTTAAACCACAATTAAACGTAAACCACAGCCAAACGCTATCTGCAGTAAGAGAGTGGTCGACTAAGATCGAGTTGTTGGAAAATATCTTTATTACGAGCGTTGTTAACTGCCAGTAGCGGTTAAGTTTACTGACGCACACTCGGTTTACGACTGCGATACCGTGTGGTGTAACGAACACCGTTCTGTTTTAGATTTCATTGCTACTAAAACTATGGATTTCTGGTTGCTGTTGTTGCCTTTCCTTTTTTCACACCGGGACGTGAAGGATGCTTGTGTGAGAGATAGGATTATGGCGGCAGCAGCGTAAGAGGAGCCCGGAAGTTACCCCGCTCTAGGGGAGGGGAGTTCCCTTCGCGCCCCAGTTGCTGACTGAGTCCTGATAGCTGACTAGACACTCACACGCACACGCACACGAACACGACATCATAAAATAAAACCTAAACAATATTTATTTGACAACACACATTACTTACATGAACATCTGAATTTCTCCAGTTGATTTTAAGCTATACTTACAAAACATTAAGGTTTAAAATCAAGTGAATAAAGTTGACCTTATTTTTTTAGGATACATTTAAGAACCTCGATGGCGCAGTGGTTAGCGGTTTTGGTCTGTGATGCAAAAGTTATAGGGTATTCGGAAGGCACTTATAGCCGTTAGTCCCGGCTGCAATTGCAGTTGTTAACATCCGCCAATCCGAATCGGCCCCTAGTCGCTTCCATAAGAAAGGCATGTGCCATTTAGTTGCGATATTAAACGGCTGGTGATCAAGAAGATTATTTTTTTAGATGTTGAACCTTTTATCTTTGCGATTTAGTTTGATAACGATTTTGGATATCTATAAACTTCCAAATGCTACATTAAAATCAATTTTTAAGATTCAAATTATAAATTCCATGCCTTTAATTTTCCATTTCAATA
This sequence comes from Diatraea saccharalis, assembly GCA_918026875.4. Classification (NCBI taxonomy): domain Eukaryota; kingdom Metazoa; phylum Arthropoda; class Insecta; order Lepidoptera; family Crambidae; genus Diatraea; species Diatraea saccharalis. The sequence continues at coordinate 4,532,551 of OU893336.1, forward strand.
AGCTATATTGTAGGTATGTACTGTACACTCAACTTGGTATACATATGGAACGTGACATCATTCACCCCGTAATTAAGCCCACAGGATAAATAAAGCCGGCCGGGAGTGGCGATGGCGTGACGCCCCGGTAATTGAACACGGATTGTGCGAAAAGCCGCCATCTTGAATATTTAGTAGTAGTTGTCAATTGTCGTTTTTATCAGTTTAACCGCATTTGGATTTCGGTCTTCGCCTTTGTCACAGATTATCTGTGGCCTTGGTAAGATGTGTTTGTTGTGAATAATCGTGAGCGACGATGCAAAAGGGCTATTTTTTATTATTTTAGCTTACAAGAGTTACCTATATTTTGTTATTACGATTTTAGGGTTAGTGTTATTTATTGTGTTACGTCCTTTCATACACGATTTCCGCATCTACTAGCTATCGTCATTTATGAGAGCCTGGTACCACGGCGGCTTTTTATGTCGTCACACTTGCTTTTTTTATTAATTCGATTTGTCATTGCGTAGATACGAGCTATTCGTATAACTAATAGGCATTATAATAATGACATCTTTCTATTTGTCCTCAAACAAAAATCCTAAATAATCTTATAATTTTAAAATCTTATTTGCGATGATTATCATAATCATCAGATGTATCATAAAATAAAATAAAAATGTGTTACAATATTCCAGAAAATAGAAACAAAACCGCACTTACATTAAACAAGGTCTTTGTCCAGTTACACCGTTAAGCTGGGTATTCACTATACACGGGTAATACCCGCGGGCAAGTCTGCAGATGTGTCCATCGGACCTCGCTACAATAGGTCTGTCTGTCTTAGGTTGTTTGCTGTTGTTAGACCGTCACCACAACCATTAGAAGCTTAGAAGCGAAGTCCGGCGGGCATGACTCCAGACTTGCCTGTTGGCATGCCTGTCAGAGAGAACGAATTCCCCTCACACCTCCCACCACCGCATCCCACCGGGTGTCCCGGGAGTCCTGCGCTCCCGCGTCACGTTACAAGTGGCCCTCACACTAATGATGTACTTGTCCCGCCACCACGCCATCCGCTAGTGTTTCCAATGTTGTCATGCCACGTTTTGTGACAATAGAAAATGTGTTCGTACATTATTTGAATTATTAGAGAAACGAAGTGTGAGGGCATTACCTAAAATACATTATTGACTAAAAGCTGGATTTTGGATAAAAGGATAAACATGAAAAATCGTGGATAATGGTTTCAATTATAAACATATACAATGTATTTAAGGGCAAAAGTTTCAGATTTTTAATTATAACAACGTACGTGTTTAAGATACATAAAAAAATGTATTTATAGGTATTTTAGTTGAATTTCTTTAAAGACAAAATATATTTGTGTTAAATATATTTTTTTTACATGATTTTGTTAGTGTTTTTTAAGAAATTTTCCAGTCTAACTTAAATTATAGTTTGTAACACTAAAATAATGGGTATTCCGGTGTCGATTCCGCCTCCGTAAAGCCAGGCAAAGCGGCCGCCGTCGGCACTGTGATTGTAGGGTTCCGCAAAATATCAAAAGTGAGATACCAAAAAAGTATCGAGACAAAATCATCGATGCTTAAAGGTATCGAGTACTTTATAATACATTTATAAAAAAAAACAACTGAATGTATCCTTTGTTTTGCTAACTTTAAATAATAATTCAGTGCATTTATTAAACTTAATATGTTTTTGTTTTTCTATGACGGTTACTGGTGATGGTTTCTGAATTCTGATATATTAGACCAATCAATAAAGACAATTTCTAATCTGTGACTAAATTTTCTGTATCAGCTCTATTTCGAAATATTACACACATGTATATTTTTATAATAAAATAGTATATTTTAGAGATGATCCTATTTTATTACGTTTTTTAAATTAAAAAACGGCTTCTCTGGTGTGTGACATATAATGTAGATCTAACTACTAAGACCAATTCACGTAAAATTACCTCGAATAGTATTTTTAGTAACGTTCCGATATTTATATATTATCAAAAAATCAGTATGTATGATAAGTTAATATCGATCATTTCTACTACAATTGTGTTGATGTGAACATTTTCTTCTAAATATTTTTTCTTTGTCTTACAGCCAGTTGCACAAACGTCCATTAAAAGTGTCATCAGTTTAAAGCGACATTACCCATACAATTTTGACATTCATTAGAACTTTAAGGCGTCATTAAACCTTAATTGACGTTTATGCAACTGACCGTTAAACTAATAATTTCTTATAATTATATGCAATCGGGTCTTGTTCGTGCATTTTTTAAAACAATTAATTTACCTCGACGTTTCGGCTACGTTACAGCAGCTCCTCGTGACCACGGCTGCTGTAACGTAGCCGAAACGTCGAGGTAAATTAATTGTTTTAAAAAATGCACGAACAAGACCCGATTGCATATAATTATAATGTATACAAATCGTGTGAGTTTAAAAATATTAATAATTTCTTATTAATGATGGGAGGAACAATGGTATTGATACCTCATAAGTGTTTGGTATCGAAACAAAAGTATCGATACTTTTTTTGCGTATCCCTATATGGTCGAGTCGCTTGCTTACTACGCGCGCGTCTTTTTGCACGTGAACTCTTCTCTATAGGGCTGCCAAACGTGTATTATCTATGATATAATCATCTTAAATAGATACAATAATATAATATAAACATGTTATGAAACTTGTAAGTGAATTGTTGTTTATTTGTTGTGGCAATTTATAAAGTTTTACAAAGTTATTCCATTTGTTCATAAATTTTACATAGATGAATGAGAAAGTTAAGTGTTATTTTTAGCTAATAAATCAGCTGACTCGACTGAAAAATTACCGCAGTATTAACTTTGAGTTAGATAATATAGAAAGTTCATTTTCTTCAATGTCCCGACTAGGAATTTAGCCCTAGAAATCGTTGTGCTACGGCGGTCGACGTTAAATATATTTATTATACTCTCGACTCTAGGTTCCCATAAAAGGTGAAAATTCTTCAAGCGATTTTATTCTTTAATTTCTTAATGGTTAAGCTTAAAACGAATAGCTGAAAGTTTCCTTTTTGAGCCTGCAAATTTTCCCGCCTTTATAAACTGCACGGGAGTTATGACCGCGTCCTATCATTTAGCGGCCGACGCTCGATGCTGGTTTCGTTGTCAAATTGATTCCTTTTGTGCGTCAGACACAAGGCTTGCGTCTCGGTTCATAAGTTATGGCGTAATCTTATCACGACATGGAAATGTTCCCCTGTAATGTATCCTTTGAATATACGTGTCTGCTCCTCTGTAAAGATTTTAGGTACTTTGTCTGATGCTTAAGATTTATTTGAAAAGAAGTTGATAATACTGGCATGTAAAAAATTTTCTCTTTGCTAATTTTTGTATATTAATAAAATATTTTTGTTATAAATTATACACTTCATACTTATTGTTATTTAGGTTAATATTTATACTATAGGTATATTAACTGGTATCAGATGAAATAAAATCAAATTAAGTAAATGATTAGAAAGTTGGTTGTATAAAATATGTTTCATTAATTAGGAATCGTACTTTTTTAAAGTGTTTATTTTAACATACTCTCTGCTATTAGATATGGATGGTCATGATACTATAGCACTCTTAAAGCTTACCTGAAATCATACACAAAGTGCGATATTTTAATACTATTTATTTAATTTTGTTAATAATATAGACTGACGTATATTACGATACATTATTGCTTAATATTTTTCAAAACATTTTTTCACTATAGGCCGTAAGCACTGTTTTATCAACTGTTATTCTGTAAAAAATTGTATTCGATACAGCGCTGTGACAGCATAAACCTTTTGAAGTAAGTTTTATTTAATTATACCTATATTCTATAATAGCACTGCGCTTAATAGCACACGAAGGTTACCAGTGAGTTCACATGGGGCATATCATATATCCCATCAATTACATGGGCACAGGAATTAAAACGGTGAAATATTTGAATTCTGATAACCTTACCACATAATCAAGCATGTTTAAATCGATGCGAGTGACCACTAACGACGTGCATGTTGGAGTTATCGTCACGGTTCGTTTTAAAATATCTCATAAATCGCTCTTGTGTTAAAGCTCTTGGTACGAGACCCCAACAATACATGTTACTTGGACATTAAATCGTATAGATCAAATAATAAATATCAGAATATTCATTGCCATATCTGATTATTAGTCACTAGCTGTTTTCCTGTGACTTCGCCCGCGTGAATTACAGCCTATTTTATCCGCTTACACATCCAACCTATATTCCGCAGCTTCCTGGAAATGAAATATTTCAAAAAATCAGTCAATTAGTTTTAAAGCATTTTCAATGCAATTTATTCTTTATAATATTAGTATTAGATTAATGCTAGTCAACTTGCATAATACATAAAACAAAATAAAATCGCCCTAACTCGCCTGTTTATATGAAAATGAGAGATTCAAAATTTATCGAATTAATTTTAGTGTGTACTCGATTAGCCGGAGTTATTAATGAATAAGTTATTGATGTACCACACTCAAAGACTTCTTAAAATTCGATTGAGATTTGGAAAATTCAAATGGGGGCTGGGAATTTAATGTAAATTGTACATATGTATGTACTTACATATCCAGGGAAATTTCGAGTGAAACAAAGTAGCACGACAAAAGTGCTTTTAAAAACGTGCTTTTTTTTTTCAAAAAGAACCTTGTCTGTCGTTTGGAAATGCTTTTTAAATTGCATATATATTAAAACTTATATTATTTAGCATCGTAAACACGGAATAAGAGTAGGCGAACAGAAGTTTTGGGTTTGGCTCGTTACATAAAGCTGGAACTGTGATGTAGATACCCTATTAAGATGTGTCAGGGCTGGCTGGTAGTTGAATTTAAAAAATAATGACTTTATTTTAGGAGCGATTATGTTCAACCGCCTAAATAAAAACATAGATATTTGTGTTGTAATATTTGAAATTATTTTTATAATAATATTAGATAAGCAGAGTATGACAAATATATTTATATATTACAGTTGACATACTGTGATACAACCATCCAATCAGGCCCAATGCAGTTGGATGGGAGTTAATCAAATCGAATAGGAGAGTGGTCTATGCCATGACCTTGCCAATACCACTACGCGGGCCCAGTGCTCGGTGGGTGTTGACGAGTGCAGATGCATTCGGTACCAAAGGCTTAATGTGCATTCTGAAGCGCAGAGGAGTTCGAGATAATACATTTTTGCTCACCCATCCTATGCGGTCTCGGTCGTTGCGAAAGTTGCTTAACAACCGTTTCGCAGACCTGAGTTAATCACTTTGGTATCGTAATGTTAATTTCATAACTATCTATTATGTATATTTACTATATACATTTATGAAATTAGAACATACCATGTGTCAGCCCTGTTCTCTAAGTGGAAACGGGTACATCTGTGTGCGGGAGCGCCGACAGAATCACCTGGTCTCGCAATTTTACGAGCACCGCCACGTTCAGTCGGCCCGGCTGTCTTCGCTAGAGGTGAGACATAGAAAATGTCGATAGAAAATATATAAAATTGAATATTCATCAAAGCCAATGGGTCATGAGCCGTGACCTACGCAGTCTCAGTGCGGATTGATAGATCTGAAAGAAATTTTCATAATAGGTAGGTTTTTGCTGATAAGTTTAGAATCCAGTCTGAGCAATGTATTTGATGTTATCAAATATTTATTTATACGCTAGCTATTCTGGCACACTTTGTTCTGCCCTATTCTTAAGGCGCCTTTCTTTTACTTTTATTGATGTCATTTGTTTGACAGTTTTTAAATTTTTTACGTTTGTTCCTCAAAAGAAACTTCATCAAACACTATAAAAAATCAGCCATATCGGTTCAGCTCCTCTCGAGTTCTGCGCTAAGCAACATGTTTAAACTCAATTATGATTAAAAAATATCGATACCTATAGATACTCACTCCTTATTAGAGCTCGACTCTCGTCCCGGGCGAGGCGATGGAATTAAATCGCACGCACGACACTTCCGCCCCCTTCCCATTCCGCCCTAGGCGCCGCGAGCTTCGAGTTGCTTCGTTCGGGGTTAGGGTTGTCAGATACAATAAATAGATTAAAACTTTGATATTGATTGCTTTGTTATTCATCCATATGCATTTTAACTGTCAATCTGTTATTTGCACCATCATTATAATGATGGTGTAAATTTAAATAGCAAACGTCTGCTTAACGTGAATATATCTTCCATTTTTAGATATATTTATTCATTCATACTCGTACTATATATCAGTCTTAAGTGAAGCGTCGATAGGGCAAAAAGATTAAGGTTATTGTAATTTAATTTAAAGTTTTAAAAAATCATAAATAATAAAAGCAAAATTAAGTAATACAATAGTATCAAATAAGTAATTTAAATTATAATTTATAATAATTGAAGATCTACTCCGTGTTTTGTCAATTTATATATTTTTAGTAATATTCACTGAAATTTCATTATCTGGTTACAATTAACAGTGGGCGACTAAGCTGACTTTGCTTTGTTATTTCTAAAAGTCTGGTATTGTCATCAAGCAAAAGCAAATCGTAAACTGAAACCACCCATATGAGAATTATTTAGTTGATTAAAATAAATAAGATGTCGATATTTTAATGTCCTTTAAATGAAACCGAAGTAGCAATTCAGAGGAGACGCATTATCAATTTTATGCCTTAATTATTACAGGTTTCTCCGTAACGATAAATAAAAGCATAAAATAAAGAATTAGAAATTACGAGTGAAAACCCTAACCTAACATCCGACGCGGTCGTGTGACTGACGAGAGACGCTTGTTGCCTGGGAGATGTCGGCTCCTGAAATTTAGTATTACATTGCTTTGATATTACTTAGGTGTCATTGGTTATATATATATATATAAGTATGAATGTGTATAATTTTGACACATATTATTAATTTTAATTACAATAATATATTAAAGTTTCGTATTGTGAATACAAACAGTATTCACACGAAACTTTAATTGTTTGAAAAATTTAACTAATCTCTTAAGTTTGCGTGTAACCATGTATTATTTATGCTGATCTAAAATTATTAAAAGAATAAAAAATTAATTATATTATGGTAATAAATTGACCATTCCATAGACTTCATGTATCCGAAAATAATAAATAAATATTCGATAATGTCACATGCGTTACATCTCAAACTAAGTAACTTTAGTTCTTTCTTGTGTAAAGGATAGCAGCAGCTCTACCGCGTAACCGAAGTTTTTGATCTGACGCTGGCAGATTAACTTTTAGCACTCTAATAATCATGAACTAGTAGTGATTAGTTCAAGTTTGAACAAATCTATCCTGCCTGACACATCATTCAGGATTTCATATTGACAGGTCAATCAGGATTTGAAATAACGAAAGCCCTACATCCAGGATCGAGACAATATAAAAAAACTTTTTCGTGCCCAAGAAGTAGGTCTCGGGACCTCAGAGATGACCCAGAAAACATTGTCTGTCACTAAATTACGGAAGTCGTACCAATATTATTTTTTATCTATTCTCTTAAACTAATCATCGCATAACAGGTCAGAAAACATTCGATTAACAAGTGAACCGTGCGAGTAGCTTTTCTGGTACAGTACAATGTCAGCTATAACAAAAACGGTATTAAAAATAAACATTACGACTTGGTCCGTGCGGAGGGCGCAGTTGAACTGCGTAATCTCGGGGAATTATGGAGGTTCTTTCTTTAGGTGGTATTCGCTGAAGTACAAGTCACCTTGTTTACTGGTGTGCCAGAAGGCTGTTACGACCCCTAGACAGTAGGGTTGTCTACTGTCATAATGGCTTCAGAAAAACTAACTTAATTGATAACTTATTGAATAAATATATAGTATAGTCAGTTTCTTAGGTTTTGTAAGATTTTACTGACATATATAATGTGTTATACAATATAAAGTTGTGTAATCTTTTTAAGCCAAAGTTTAAATTGATTTTCTAGAAAAATTATAACAAATCAAAATATAGTTTGTTGTAGTACAAATATCGAACTGCTCTTGAGAAGTGATTACGCAAAAATGAATTAATTGTATAAAGATATCGAACTGCTTTGAATGAGCTTTCGTTTGCGTGGAATTAGGAACTGTAGTGGCTCAGGGTGAACAACCAATTCCTAAATGTTTATGCCAAAAATGATGACGTGACATCTCACCTTAAGAGACAAGATTATCAATGTATTATTTAAGATGTGTTTTGGTTAGAAGATACTGTAAGTTCATCAGTTACAATTTTGTGTTTAATTTAAAACTGTTTAGTAAAAATCTGTCTGTGATTGTGCAACTATTGATCAATTATCAATAATTAACATTTATAAAACAGTCTCATTTGACAACCCTACCGGCAAACATTTCCCGCGCCCTTTTGGCGACGCTCTTGTAATGTTTCCGCGTTTTAATTGTGTCGTTACTGAGTCTTACTCTGCGCTTTGTTATTGGTTATTAGACTTGTAACGATCGCCCGAAACTGTATTGTGTTCTAGAAAGATGTATGTTTTACATTAGGTATATGTTATTAAAAATATACTTCGTTGAAGTAATGTCATCATTATCATGTAGCTATTTACAAAAAGAAATGCATAGCACTAAACATGGCAGAAAAGAAAAAAGCAAAGGCCGCCCGCCATTGACTTCGTGGTCTAAAATCAAGGTAGACCAGTTGCCAAAGTCGATAGGTAACCTAGGATAGAATATCCGTGCGAAAAAGGGTAAGGAGAAACGACCCTAAACATGGGAGAAGGAGAGGATGAAGAAAGAGAAAGACGAATATATACCTACCTATCTTTCTTCACCACGCGAAGAATGACGAACTCGAGAACGTTTTGTAGGATTTGTCTACACCAAAATGTCATAAAAGGTTAGAGTCGTAGTGGTGGTAGCTGGAGGACAGATTACTGATAGATAAGTTGCGGTAGAAAGTTAGGCTTAGGTAGTCGGGCTGTTGCCGTAAATATATAAACTATAGATAGATAACTTATTCTTACTTCTAAACGTCAAGGTCTTTGAGAGAATTTATATAACTGGCCTAATCTAATTTTATGAAAACTCAAGATTATAAATACATATTAAATTGAACAATACTAATAATTTACATGTGACAGGATATTTCCCAGCGAATATGTAAAAATTAAGTGCCGTGTAGACCACACAGCATAAAATATTACGCTACCGCGTTTTCACATTTACACTGCAAACACCTTCATGCGGTTAGTGATGCGGGATCGGTCGCAAATGGGTATGTGAACTTTACTTCTATAATTTTAAGGGCGATAGTTCCACGCTGTATTCTAGACCGCATCCTATACGTAATGCATGCAGTGTTACACCTACCTTTTTATGTTTTCCTGGTACTTAGGTGCGCTGCTGTCGGGCTAGTGTAGCAGTAAAAAAAAAACTATTTTATTGCGATTGTGGTGTCTTATAGCTAGTACGAAAAGGTCTTTCATTATGTTAAAAGCTTCGAGGTTAAAAGCCTTTTAAACCATGATATTTTATTTCATTAGTGTCTTTTTGGAGGCACAATCGTAAACGAACAAAATTTTTGATGAATTCTAAATCAGTACAAATTCAAATTACTTGTTTCCTTCATTGATAATGACAATTGACAAGTCTCGTACTTAATAACAAAATCCGTCAGCAATATTATTGTTTACGATAGCTTAGTTGCTAAGAGATTCGCTAACGGCAGAATAATCATCTTAATCAGAGAAAACTGTCAGTTTCGACTTGATAATTTTGCAGTGAAACCTTGCGAAATGTCTTACGCTGTTTATGCCCGCTGGTAAATGCGAATCAAGGGTCAATTGTAATTTATTGTTGTCATAATTTGCGCTTCAAGTTATAGAATTTAAAGCTTCTTTGATGAACCATCCACTGTAGTAGTTGAAGATATATTACCACCCTGCCAATCAGCGGGACATCTTGTCTCTTAAAACGATGTTTATGGTTTTATCCTAGCAAAGCCCTTCCTTGTTAGGATTTAAATTGAATTATTTTATGGTTTCCAGTTTTGATATCCGTATTACAACCGTTTTATTTACTTTGAAAGAAAATAACATAATAATAATACATGTCTCTCATTTGTCGCGTTATCACGCCTATTAGTAAAGAGTATATTAATTTATCGATATCGATATTTTAACATCAAAGTTAGTGCTTTCAGCCTGAAATCCCTTTTCCACTATAGTTTTGTTATTAACTATTCCAAATGGTGATGCACCTCTATTCAATTTTTTTCGATAAAGCTTAATCTATCCCACACTCAACAAAAGACTCATCACTTCGTCGGAGTAGGGTGATTTTTACCTGTCAAGTATCGCCTTGACCCGGATCAATAGCGGTTCAGCCGGATAACCGGACATCTTAATACTAGTAGATCGATCCATTAATTCGCGTTAAAGTTATAAAAAATGTTAAAAGTTAATATTGTTATGTTATAAAATGAATTTTGACCGCAATATTATCAGGAACAGTATTGTACTTTAAATAAATTCTATTTAATATAATTCTTATACATTCAATTTTTTTATCATTTTTTAATTTTCGGGGTTATATGGTTCATTTTATCGACATTTTTCTCTATAAAATTAGTGTTACTAATTTTTTAAAGTTTGGCGCGTTGGCTGTGTTCACAGGTAAAAGAATCTTTATTGAGTCAAACTAAACCATAATATATATCTCTTATTATTACAGTCCAAAAACTATGAAAGTAAGAAACTTTGATAATATCTCTACGATGTTCATAATATTCAGTGCAACTGCACTGAATATTATGATTTCCAGAGTATGACGTTGCTTATTATTTATGCGTTCTTAATATTGTATGAATATTATTCTACAAGACTTAATTTACAGCTTTGGTAACATCAGAAGAATCCCCTTTAAATATTATGTGAATAAGAATTTTATGGAAAGAAAAATGAGAAAGTACTCGTATCAAAAAATTGGTAAATTCCGGAAAAGCGAATTGGTTTTGCGATATTGGATTTGTTTATGTTCAAGCTTACGTTGTTACTTATGCCTATAAGGCTATTTCTTGTAATAAATAAACGATAACATATATAATAATTTTGGTATCTTTTTCCTGTTGTGCAAAAAGAGAGCTTGTTTACATCACTTAAAATATAAGTAACACGTAAATTTTATACGAAATGTAAAAAGGGATGACAAATTGCTTCATACAAATACAACACAAGAAGCGCCACGGTTTACTAGAATTATTCGCGTTATTATTTAACCCGCTCGCTGTCGGCAGTAGTCCGTGGGGCCGTTTATACCGAGCATTAACCCGTGGCTGCGACGTCCCGGGACGGCAAATACCGCCCGCCGCGGGGGTTGAGCGGTAAGGTTGGCGAGTGTCAGCCGGCAAATATTCTGTGAGAGACTATTGATGGGTGATGTCAGCTGCGCTCATGAATAGGGTTTGCAACTTACGGTTCATATTGATTGAGATATTATTTTCCGTTATTTTGGTTGCCAACTCTGTGCCTCAAATAAAGGCACAGAGCTTTTAAGAGGGCAAATTCACTGGGAAACGTTGAATGATAACCGCGCGGGACCGATCGTTGTGGGAATTTTAAGTGGGGCCTTTGTTCAACAGTTGATGTATACTAGCACATATGAAATAAATCGGACAAATAAAAATGTAATAATACACGTTCCTTTGATCCCAAATTAAGTAACTGAAGCATTAGTATTGTGGAAATTTGAAACAACGTTGATGTCAAACTCGTATAAATATAAAAGTACATTTTCTGACATGTTCGAGGATCGAATCTTCAGCCATTTCTAAAGTCATGAAAGCCATTTATGATATTATTTTGTTACAAATATGTAGTTATATTGTAGGAAATAAAATAGTTTTTGGAACACCGTGTACTCGTTATAACCTAAAAATGTGTGCGTTCTTAAATGATACTGCTTTATTATGAAGACAGACAAGTGATGTTCAGATCACTTTTGTTTTTAAGCAAATTAATTTTTCACGTTAAAAATTGCGAAATCTGTTTACTAAGGAAAACTATCTTATTACAGTTATTCTCCGTAAAATAAATTCATTTATATTAGGAGCAAATTTACAAATTTATATTTGTCAATTTATTTTTGTCATCGGTGGTAGCTTCTAATTTGCTCTTCATTAAATAGTTTGTAAGTAATTATATAATTCAAACAGTAAGCCTGCCAAATAAAATATATTCAACTAACTATATACCCGCGACTTTGACTTTGCACGTGTAAATTATCACCTACGTCACCTGAATATGTGAAAGATTTTTTTAAATCGATCTTTAAGTTTCGCAGCCTATTCAATACAAAGAAACAAACACTGAAATATTTCCTCTTTATAATATAATAGTATAGATTTTCCGTAATGATCTTTTCTTGTCAAATTATAAATGTAATTGAATTTTATAAGTTCCAAATTATGATAACAGTCGACTCGTCTCAATTGGCAACCCTGACGAGAAAACATCTCTCCGCGAAATACTCACCGGGCAAATATCCCGGCGGCGGCGGCGGTGGCAGGCGGCACGGCCACACCATCCAGGCAGGGCCGCACTGAGAACTAGGGGGGCTCAGTATCATCAACGATTTATAAAATTTTAAGCTTATTACGATATGTGTCAGTTTATATTACTTTCTTACTTTACTCATAACATAATATAGATACCAATTTCACAGTTATTTAAGTAACTAGTGTACATGAGCTGGTTGTTCAAGTGCGTCACGGTTTTCTGTTAAAAACTCAATTTAATTAAATAATTCTTTTTGTTATTTCATTAGGAGAAATTAACCGTCTTATTATAAAATGTTAAGGCCATTATACATTGTAGAAAATAATAACATAGGCATTAACGTATCAGTACATGTGCTTAAAATAAAAATATAAATGCATATTTTTACAGAACAAAACCAAAAAATAAAATCAAAATCCAAATCAAATGTAGGTTGCTAGGGATGTATCATTGAAACTCTCACCATAAAATGAATACTAACTCAGTACAGGGTTTAATCCATTTGTATTATAATCCAAAATAAGACAGCACGTTTTAGTCCCAAGTTTTATTTTCTGTCATTTTGCTTTCCAATTGTTTAAACAAGTAGGTACTAACTACTAAGGTTAGTCTTCGTTTTATAATAAAACGGGTGTCACTTCTTTCAATAGTTTATTACACGTTTCATAATGAATTATTCGTATTATAAATGAAACGTCATCACTTGTCGAACGCTGGCGTTAGACTGTTGAGCTCCAGTCGACCACTGGTTTCCTAAGATGATGATTTGAATAGTGGTAGTGTTCGAAACGGCTAGCTACCTCATAATGACCACTCTCTCAAGAGCGACACGACCGAGAAGTGTACGAAAACAGATATGATCGTGATGCTAGTTTTTTAAACTAGCTTGAAAACAGCGGAGAAGACTCATAATCTTTATATATACCTCTAATCTAGCGTCTATTAATCACCTATAAGCTACCGCTAGACTTTCTTTGTATCTATGTACATACTAAAATATGAATATTACATTCTACATTACCCTGAGTCAATGACAATCCCATAAATTCAGACTGTGTAATTGAAAATTAAAGAAAGCTTTTTAACCGACTTCATTTGTGATGATGATGTGACACCCTTTAAGGTTGATTTCATCCCCTAGAGGCGACTCTGGTCCGACTGTTCGGCGCCCGTTCGTCAAACAGCTTTACTATGTGACATTTTTTACGGCACCCTTATCTGTTTGTGATAGAGACGAAATTCCTTTGCATGCCTTCACAACCGCTCGCTGTGCTTTCCACCACTCTTGACCTGGCATTGAAGTCTGACATGAAACAGTGCCTTATCATTTGGGGTGTTAAGTTTACATTTCTTTGGGTTTCACAAAACGTTTGTATCGAATGTACTAAGGTTACTGGCGTGGTGCCATGTTGTTCATTGTAACTATAAGAATATGGTTGATATTAAGAAAGATTACTAGACGGTGGTCGGCAGAACCAGTACGTGCTTCTAGCCCGATTGGAGTGCCTTGTTGAATATTGACTGTCCTGCGAAATCTTTAGCTGGTTTTTCCATAAAGACCATTGTAGTAACTATATAAATAAATCGCTTGTGTGATATAATACTTTAGACAATTGAAAAATATATTTATCAATTATATATTAGAACTAAATTTCATCTAAACCGAATATTTAAAAATATTTGTAAAAATACTTATATCTTTCAGCTGTTTAGGTGGATTGCATGAAAATTGATGAAAATACTCTCACTAGTAGAGAAAAGTAATGAGTGAGAGTCTCGGGTAGCTCAATGGTTAAAGTTGTTACCAGAATTGATAAAGGTTGTGATTTCGAGTCTGATCTCGGGGTATCTGGGGTTGGTCATTTTTTAAGCATTAAGAAGAAGTAACAATTGGTAAAATTGCACGAAACTGATATTTTGTTGTGAAAAAAAAAAAACACAAATCTGTTACTGCGTTCTATCTGATTATCGCGGGATTGTTGATGGAAGCTAATATTTTATGTCAATTCCTATCATCATGTTTTTAATTAAGAATTAGGGCTTTCTACCCATTAATTTTAAGTGTAACGTAACTTAATATAATATAATTGATACACAAGGTAGTTGCTTTTATTTTATTATACTCATAATATCAAACATCATTACACATCATTAAAAATAAATGTATTAAAACAGTTAGCTAGGAAGTCGTTATATCTATGAATATAATTAGTAAGTATATAAATAGTTTTATTAACAATAGTGTATAGTTATAAAGAACAGTTTGCTGTTGAAATAAATAAACTAGGTTCGTTCTTGGGAAAGATATGTTTATATCTTAACATTTTTTTAGATTGTTTTTCTATCGATTTAAAATTAAAACCAGGTGTGTATCGAGTATCGACACACAATGTTACCAACGGAACAATGTCACTGCCGCCAGGCGCTCTCCTGTGGGGTCGAAATGAGTGATGGCGTCGATACGGGGCCTACTGATGGACGCACATCATTCACTCAATCATTCATTCACTCTCTACTCCCTCTCTTATGGTCGCTGTGCTGTTTGGGATAAGGAAGTTTGATGTGAATGAACGTTTTGCATAATTGCTTTTGGAAGTGTATGATCTTAATCCTTAATTTGGAATAGTATGGAATTTCTATTGCATACAAGTTTACAACTGAATAATGTTGTCACTATTTGGTGATAATGAAAAGTTTTATATGGTTTGCGAGTAATTAATAGAAAATATACATATATTCAGGCTCGAATGACGCAGTACCTTATGGTCGGTCTCTATTTATCTTACTGACTTGCCACATTGCGTAGTCTCCTCAAATCAAAATAATAGCTGCAATTTTTTTAACATATCTCTAGGTACCTATATAATTTTAATATGATTTGAATTAAGTGGTCAGCTGCGGCTATTTAGATTTATCGTTTTTCATAACTACTGTATAGTCTACGAGTATGTTCAAGAATAATGTTGGATTCAAATGGTAAAAGAATATTTCAAAATTCGGGGCCTGGTTTTTTAAATATAATTAATTATCCTTATTATATTTGATTACTGAGAAATATATTTAATGGAAAATGTATATGTTAAATTAATAATATTCTCCAGTACAGCATGGTGAATGTAAAATTGATCAATTATAATAATTAGAACAAGTTTTCATCTTTATCGAAAGTTTCAATATTTGTAAAATTATATTTTTCGGTTGTTTGAATGGATTGCCTGAACATTGACGAAAATACGATCTGTAGTAGCGAAAAAGTAGCAAGTGCTTGACGTATTCGACAGTCCTGTAAGGGCCTGGGTAGCTCAGTGGTTAGAGCAGTCGCCCGGATTGCGAAAGGCCGTGTGTTGGAGTCCCATCTCAGAGTACCAGGGTCAAGTGAATTTTTTAGCATTTTTCAATTAGGAAAACGTTATTGCTGTCTTTAGTGAATTTAATATTCTAATAGTGCAATACAGCAAAGGTCCGATTTGATGCAGTTCGGCATTCTCTACCAGTAAACCGGTAAGAGTGTCAAATAAGGCACACGGGTGGTGTATTGCGCATCAAATATATTAGAAAAAATAAACTAAGTAACTTAGAATAGGTTTGACAACAATAAAATATATTCTATTAAATAATTCGATTCAAACAAACTATCAAATATTTCTTTTTTTTATGATATTAATATAGATTGATATATTAAGCAATGATTAGTAGCTTGCACACTACAACATTATTTCATCAGCCAGCACCCTTTAAGTTTGAACCCTGTTTAGAAAAGTGTAATAAGCATGTAATTCTATGTCTCTGTCTGACCATGACAAGTGTACAAGATAGCTTAACAAGGATAGATAGCGACTGGTATCGTCGCGTGCAACAGGTGGTATTTAAAGCGCTTGGGCGCGCCGAAGTTCTGATAAGTAAGTAGGTACCTATAACCTATACGTTATGTCAAAGGAAACAAGGAATTAGTGTTGCGAATGATAAGACTTTAATAATATCGATAAATAAGGAATTTTCTGATGTAATAATATTTCACCTAAATAAAAGAAAGTCGTGTTAGTTATACCATTTATAATCTCGAGAACGGCTGGAGGCGGTTTTTATGTTATTTCTGTTTTTGGATTTGTTGTTATCGGGAATAGGATAATAAGTAATAAAATATCATATTATATCAACAATAATAATAATTATAAGACTCAAAAGTTAGTGATAATAGTGATTTATTATAATAAAACGCAACTGAAGGTTCACGTAATGTTGTCTATGTCTATGGTTTGTGTAAAATTATCGCTAAATCAAGAAGTTTATATATTTTTACATTTCAATTTCTTGGGCGGAGCAAAGTTCGCCGAACCTTAGCGCCGGCTGTGGCGCCGGGCCCAATAAATGGACATATGTATAGATATCAGTATAATATCTAAGGTTGATTTGATTGTTTTTTTTCAAAGTAGAAATTTTAGTTTAAGATTTATGTTATATGCATTCTATAGCTCATTTTCATTCATTATTTTATGTCAAGGTTTGACAAGGATTTTTCGACCGTACGCCGTAATTTATATTATAATCTATATTAACTTAATCATGTATGTTTATATTGATAAATGAAAATCGTCTTAATCATTTTAAATTCAACGTTAAATATGTACTTATATATAGAAGGTACATATCATTATTTAATTGTCGTTTCAAATAAAGCGAATTAATTGGTTTGTTATGCCATCTATATTCGGAGTCAGAACTATTATTATTATTGTCGTGGCGTCATCTATCGGGGAGTAGCAAAACTAGAACGAAGGGTGTATTTGGTTCATATGCATTCCATAGAGGGCGTTCTTTACTTGGTGATATTTTTTTTTTGTGTCATATGATTAAAAATTCTGATTGTTTGTTACAGAACGCACCGAGTCAAGAGCCAGTGTACAGAAAAGTGGCGATAGTAGAAAATTTCTTCGATATCATTTATACTGTTCATGTTGAACTCGAAGGGCGACCTGGGAAACATGCGGGACAAAAACGGACTTACAGAACCGTAAGTACGCGTTTTAAATATTTTTGTAATGCTATGAATTTATCGAAAATGATAAATTATTATTATATACAAATATTAGATAGCAGCTCCAAATAAAGTGTACTAAACGTGTATTTATTTTACTGCCATCTATCCATTATTTGAAAAAAAAAACAAACATTCGACGTCTCGTATTAAGCACTCCATAACGTAAAGCTTTGTGGAAGATAAATGCGGAGACTAGATGGCGCTAGTAAATCATTAACTAGCTTATGTTTGTGATTTTGTCTGAAGAACTTCCAATTAATATCGCAAAACCTCTGTTTTCTTCAAATATGTACAAAAAGTTGTTTTATTTTAAGTGAAAATATCTTGAAAAACGATGGACGGAGACAATTATTCTACTCTTATTTTGGGTTATTTTCCTAAAAGCCACTTAAGTTCCATACACACACTGCCACCTCTCTTTTTATTAAGTGTGATGATTTGAAATGCGAAAACTATTAATTAAGTGATTATTAGAATATTAGTGATTAGTTAAATTGTCTCTTCAAGATTTTTTTAGTTAGTGAATATTTTACAAAAAAACTAAACATTGAATTATGCACAAATAAATAGTATTGTTAATGGCAGTGAAGTCGCCTTTTTATATTAGTGACTGTTTCAAAAACCACTATGTGTGAATGAATTATACATAAGTGTAAATAAAAAATAATAATAAAAAATCATGTCAGTTGTATGATAAATATTTTTTGTTTCATTAATATATTTTTAATCTGAATATATAACTAAATATACTGTGAGTATTACAAAATCACGTTTGCAGTGTGGGACCCCCTTTAAATATTTATTTTGTTCTATTTTTTAGTATTTGTGGTTGTAACGGTTGAGATACTCGCCTGGTGACAGACAGACAGCCAGACGGACGGACTGGCTCAGTAACAGGGTCTAGTTTTTCTCCTTGGGAACCCTAAAAGACACTTTTTAATACAATATTTTAATGGCTGATAATTTGAATGAATAGTAGCTTGTGGGTTGAACATGTTTTTTTTATGGTCACAGCTTAACATTTTTTATGGTCACAGCTAGATTAGTACTATCGAAGACTCGAACAAAAGGTGTTAATAAAAACACTTAGCTCCGACTATTATGTTACCGTGAAAATACATTTTTTCTCTATGTAATTCGATGAAGCTTGAATTTCTTTTTGTCTTTCTATCATACCATACAAATCGAAAAATATCGTTATTTTTGTCAATCTGATAATATTGTCTGTTAATTGATAATTCACGATCATAACTCTAAATTAATTGATCAGTGTATAGAATTTGAATTCAGTTATCATTTTCACTACTATTTAACTAAAACATAGCACACTAGTCGTACCAAGAAAATTATCTGAGTAAGAAAACAACACACCAACGTAGTTTACTTTCCACGTTCTTATCTAATCACGGATGTTTTCGCCAACAGATCACGGAGACTTACGCGTTTCTACCAAGGGAGGCAGTCACGCGCTTCCTGACCGGATGCGCCGAGTGTGCCCGGCGCCCGCGCAGCGCTTCGCCCCCGCCGCTGCCCACACCGTCCCCATCCCCCACGAGACACCCCACTTATCTACCCTTCTTACCCCATTGCGCCCCAGACTTCACCCGCAACTGGGAATCGGAAATAGACGCGCAGAACTTTTACGAGCCGAAATTTGACTACAACGATTTACAACCGCTCAAGAAAATAGAAAGTCCTAAACCGCCAGATGAAGATGAACCGACTTATATTGAATTGACCTCGAAAAAGGTTAACGGGTTTGAGTCGACGTCTGCTTTTAGTAGAAATTCCCCAATAGAACCAGCTTTCAGAGAAGAAGAGCCTGTTAGGACTGATCCTGAAATCGACAAGGATGAAAATAGTCTTATAGATGTCGAAGATGTAAAAAACGACAGCCCCGTGCTGGTGACGACGAAGAAGGACGAGGAAGAAAGCAAAGAAAATGAGGTGCATGTGTCAGAAAGTACCAGGGCTACTGAAAATACTGCAGTTAAAGATAATACTGAGAATAGAACGGAGAAGAAATATAACCCGTTGGATGTTGCAAATTTGACATCGAAAGATCCGCCTAAGTCTAGATCGCCGCCTAGGAAAAAGTTACTACCTACTAGTATAGAATATCCGAACACTTTTGGCAGGGTTCCGAAACCTTGGAGACCTGACGGAGGAATGTTTTATGGTGGGGAGGAAATCGACTACAGCGTGCCTATAACGACGGCGTATCTTAAACACATGCGGAGTATGGCGTTTCAAGAAAGGATGGACAACGAAAATAAGGTATGTATTTAAAATTTATTTTCTTAGATGATGACAAATAGGTATAAGCTATTTTAATATTGATATTTGTTTAGGTATTGATATACCCTTGACTATTTTATATCATCATTACTGTTCCATAAAATTCAACATTCGAAATCATAACCCGTCAACGGTCAAAGCATTCCAAAATAACTTCGAATAGAATAATTCGGAACAAATTCAAAACTGAACAAACACATGATTTTGCGGGTTGTGCCTTTAACCCTGGCTTAAACTTGTTTAGAACTGGCAAAGCTGGCGGTCGTCGAGACCCGCAATGCCTTTGTGAGTGGTCCAAACGACCCCCGTTTGTAACTAGCACTCACTGTTCGATCTAAAATACTGTATTTTGGGCCGCATGTTTTTAACTATGTCGTCCGACGTGATCGATGTTCAGTGTTCTACTTTGATGATTTCATTTTGTTTAATGAATAAAAAATCACTTATTTAGTGAGATTTGTTTTGTTCTGAACTATGGATGAAATTAATTTAGTTTTTTTTAAGTGGTCCTACTTTTATATATTTCTTTTCATTTAGTGAGTTATTTTATTTTTTAGACATATATAGGAGAACTTAAATATACCATACTAAAATAAAGCGAAAATTCTTATTTATAAAAAATAAAATAATCAAATTTAGATACTACCGCCATCTTTTGAAAGTAAAAGTAATAATCGCTAAAAGTTTTTTTTAAGTACATGTATAACCAGTGTATGCAAATATATATTTTACCCTGGTCATAGTATTAATGAGAACTATTTTCCATAAAAAAGGTAAAATGATAAAAAACGCTCTAACTTTTTTTATATGAAAATTGAATTACCAGCTAAAGATATAAATCTGAAGTACCAGGGCAACAGGATTTATAGGTATTACAGCACCTGACGTAACCCTGGCTCGTCCCTTCGTCCGGATCGACCGATTGATTCGCACAAAGAGAACGGTCACGCCATAATCGGCCCGGCACATCTTTTCTAACTCATTTTTCTTTGCCGGGGGTGGGAGGGCAAAGCAAAGGACAAAAAGATGCGCACACGAGAAGTGGGCAACTAGATGTTCTTATGATGGCTTTTTGCGATAGACTAAGAGTAATATTCGGCAAAAAATAAATCTCGGAAACTCGTCGTTCTTATTCGAGCTTAGTGTAATCGTGTCATAGACCAGTTAAATCGGGAATAAAAGTAAAGACAGAAAAAACAATAAGATAATAATTTAATAGAATTTTTAAACACCCTTAATATGGGTATCTTCAAAACTCAATTTACCCTCATAATTGACTTTCAATTGTAGTTATGTTATATTCTAATTTTCTTGAAATATCGAAGCTTTTATAAATGAACTAGCTATTTTTCCGACTTTATCCTCGTAAATTACAGCCCATGTCATCTACGTGTTATGTAACTTCCCGTAGGTGAAAGCATTCTTAAAAAAGATCTACTAGATTTCTAGATTATTCAAGTAATCAAATAAAAAATCAAATCTTTTCTTTTTATATTATTTGTATAGATATGCTAAAAACAGACACTATGAAGAATAAACTTTTTAATTGATATTCGATATTATGCATTTGTATATTTCTAGTATTGCCACTAAAAATATATTGTATGATTAGATTTTTTCGTTTTGTTTTTACATAAACAAATAACATAATTTCCCACAAGACTTCAGCAGGCAACACAACATAGTCCCAATCTTAATTGACACTGCAAACAAGCTGAAACTAAACGCTATGTACCCAACTAACAAAAAGTTTTACGGCTGACCTTTTTCGTGTGGTACCTCCTAGAGGGTCAGTGAGGGTATCGTCCCTCCGACCCCTAAGGCCCCCATCGCAGTGCGACTTGTAAGATTGATTGGGGCTCCTTCAGTCCATTGCCGACCCCCTGTGGGATATTTCGACCCTACCCCCCTTTTTTCTCTGTTGAGTGTTAGAGATTTAACGTTACTGGATGTGCCATTACGAAATACGATATTAGCGGTCAGGTTTATTTAGACTACTATGGAAATAACACAGTTCTGTGGGAAATAATCACAGAACATAAAGTGGGAAATAATGTTAAAATAGCGTAAAATAATAAAGTAGGTATAAACGAGGTTGAAAATATAAGGAATGCGATTCTGTAATAAAAAAAGTTAAAGTCTTTCTCAAGCACGGCGCTGTCACAGCATAGATGTTTAATGAAGTAAAACCTACTTCAAAAGGCAATAAAAGTTTTATTTCATTGTAGCTTTAAACTATCTCTCTATTAAAAGAAATACTATCTGTCAATGCTAAAAGCTTTAATTTATTTCATTAAATCCGTGTCCTGTGATAATGCTGTGCTTTAGAAAGGCTTCGACGCTTTTATTACAGAATAGCAGTGCCTAATCGTGTAAGAGTTTTCTGACAAAATTCTCTTTGACTACTGAACAAATAAATACTTAAAAATTTCGAACTACCTTTTTAATAATACAAATTCGTTTAGAAAACTGAAATTAATCGTATAGTAATACATTACAAATATATTAGTATATTTACATTGAAAGGGCACCACTGGCGCATAAATAAGATTAAACAACGGTACCTTTCAAATAAAGTGTGGTTTACGTTATTTTCATGTTCTGAAAAGATTTGTTTAAGACATACTCGTACTTTTATTATATAAATGATCCATTTTGCATTCACAGTCCTCTAGGTACTGTTACATATTTTTAATGAAGAATATTTATCATCATAGAATTGTAAAAATATTTCTTTCGGCTGTGATTGATAAAAATACGTACACTAGTAGAGCAAAGTAACGAGTGTTTGATAAATTCGTCAGTCCTGTTGGGTCTCGGGTAGCTCAATGGTTGCAGTTGACCGGATTGGAAAATATTGTGGGTTCGAGTGCCAAATTGAGGTACCTACCATTTTTTTAACGCCCTCATACGCGGGTGATATAGGCTATAATATACACGGACGAAGTCGCGGGGAAACAGCTAGTTATTTAATAATAGAAACATTATTTGAATCCAATTGAACGCCTGTGTCACATCCAGTGGTTCATAAACGCCCACCCCCTTTTTTGTATCAGGGGCTGTTAATAACACAACAGGCTATTTTATTCGCCGACCGCCACTTGCGGCGTGCGGCGCCTTTGATGTCCGAGATTAGAAGTTTGCTTAGTTCTGGAGCAGCACGTTATGTGGACAATGCCGAATATTTGATGTGCCGCCATTTTGTTCGGTTGCCTACATTTTATCAGTTCTAGCAATTAATTTAGTCTATATATGTGTATGTGTAAAGTTTTCTGTTGTCGCCTTACGAGGTAAATATTTTACTAGCGTTTTGGTGTTATTTATTACTTACTTTCTGTTTTCCCACGACGTTGCTCGCTTAAATCATAGGCTTTATCACCCGCGTATTTCGCTTTCGCGCTTTCAGTAGATGAAAGATTTTCAAAATTGAAACAGTATTTCGGAAAATTATCCTAAACAAACAAAGTAACTTTAGCTCCACTTTATAATATTAATGTAGGTACATTATGTCGCATGCTGTGACCACTAAATATTGAGGTATCAATCCCACTTTCAAATAATTTCACTTTTAAGGCTTTTTGCATCTAATAAAAAGATTTTCAACATTCTTTTGGAGGTTACAGTTTTATTAATATAAGTTAATAACATTGAAATTTTGTAATTTATTAGTGAAAAACGGAAAACATGGCAATGGTTGCAAAGAACCTCGCTTAATTTTGATTTAATCAGGAATTTTAATACATACAATATCGTAAAAAAAAAAATTTTAGGAAAACTGAATCCGATGTGTTGTTGTTAATGCCAAGATGCATAACTTCTTAGAGACTATGACTAAAGGCAAATCTTCTTTGGGCAACCGATTTCCTAAGAAATCCAGTACAATAGACGTATCCGAAGTGATATTGTATCGTGGCAATGGAGGTTGAAGACGATATATACTCCTCTCAAGAATCTTTTCATTAATCATATTAGGACCTACAATCAAACATAGTGCTAATCTGCAATTATTGACAGTACTATAAATGGCACTTCATTAAATAATTTTATTAAAAAATAAATAATGTTTAGGATTGATGCCTAAGGTAAACGTTGTAATGCTTGAATGAAATAATATAAATAGATGCAAACATTATATCAATAGATAACGAAGGGATATCTACGCTGCTCTGATAAGTAAGACACCGGCCACCAGGGTAAGTTTGGTGTGGATGCTGCGGCGTCTGGAATAACATATAATCAAATTATCCGACTGTTTTAATATAATCTGATCTGATAATAAAGGGGTTAGAATCACAGGGTACTATGGTTGTGTGGTCCACAAGCGCGCTACCGTGACACCATTAGCTTTATCTGAAATATTTTTTTAAAGAATTTCAATATCATAGAAAAAGGGGTGCGCGTAAAACTAAAAGTCGCACCAAGGTACAGTAAACGCGTTAATTGCATAACAATCTGGATCACAATTTCATGACATATATGTTTAATTTTGCTAGCAAAAAGGTCAACGTTCAGCACATCAAACTTTAAGATAATATTTTGAAAGCTGTACCTGAAAGTTCCTATTCTATATCTGGATGTAAATGTCTCGATTCATAGTCCGCCTTTTTGTTATCAGCCGATTTAATTTAAGAGGCACATATATTTAACCCACGGAATTCGCACCATTGCAAGATTTTCCTTGTGATATCTAACCTAAGACCTATATTTCATTATATTTCTTTATCAATATTTTCTGGAGGCAAACCTGAAATTTTGGAATCTATTTAATAACACAAAAAAATACATTTTTGAGACACTAGACGTGCCATGCGTAATAATGACGTCACAGGGTTCATAATTTATAAATATAAACGTTGCTGTATTTGGAAAAAATTCTATAGGATATAATTTACTCGAGAGAAATTACGGGAAACAGCTAGTTCAAATCATGTGAGATTTGAATTTTAACCTTTTTTTTTGTCAGCTATTTTATATGCGTTTATCCAAACGATTGATTATCTACCTATCATTGAGGTTTTAAACATTGCCATATTAAAAAAAAATAGTACGCAGTAAACTAAAACTAGGAAATAACGTCGCTCTCACTAATTTATTGACTCTGGTGTTCTGACCTTGAAAGTGATGTGATTACTGTACCCTTGTGATCGATTCTCCGTTTTAATAACAGAGGGTCTTTGTGACCCCATGTTTTAATTGAGGGGTTGATGTTACTTTAAAGGAATTTGTGTTTTAATACTTTTACTTAAAGGCCTATAATCGTTTGTTAATGAACTGTTAGCATGAAATTTTAAATTGATAGAAATTGTATTTAACGTGCTTAAAGATTTATGCTACAGAAATTTAAGCGTTTAAGATTGTCTATTCCTTCGTTGACATCATTGTGTATAATGTACATATGAATATAGAGAAACCTGTTTAGTATTGTAGCAGTTAATGTAGAGTTGACAACTTTTAATAGATATTAACGTATTAACTTAAATCTTTCAAGTAATTGAGTCTGGTTCATATATAGTCAAAACATTTTTTTAGGCAATAACAGGATTTCCTAACCACAAGTCATAAAGTAAAATTGTTTTGTATGTTTTTTCCCAATCGCGTTGTATGCACTGTTTCTCTGGTTATATTGCGTATATCTAACACCTTCTTGTCAATTAGGAAGGAAGGTGTGCTGATGTAATTAAGAAGTTCTATTTTTATCCTGTTAGGTTTTTAGTTTTAACTTTAAATCAAGTATTTTTAATTTTTATATGTTTTATTTATAACAGAATTCCAAAAAAGGAGGATTTCAATTTCACCTTTACAATAGCGCAATATTCGTCATGTGCTTCAAATTGCGTGTTAAATTTTGTAGTCTGATATCGACGGCCGCATAGAATAAACGTGTAAGAGCTGTAACAAAAAAAAAGTTTGCATAATTTGATGGAAAATGTTCTTCTGCAGCACGTTAATTTTTTTTGTGCCTTTTACTCAAATATTTTCAAAATTATAGTAACATAAATGTTTGTCGTAGGGCTTTATCGATTTAATTCGTAGCCCGAATATTAGTATAACCCAAAAATAATTCCCTCAAGCGTACTAGTTAGCACACGAATAAGCGTATGTAGTTTCATACTTAAATATTTTTCGCGTTTAAAATTGCAATGCGCTTTGAACGTTTATTCATGTGAGAGTGTAAATCACCTTACAGTGTAAAGATCCTTGCAGAATTTGCAAACTATAACCATATGGTGTATGAACGTATTATACTAAATAAATTAAGCAACTATTTTTGTATTAAACACTGATATTTTCCGTTTTCTTATTTGAATCACATTTCGTAAATGAACATAAAACATCGTTTTAGACAAAGTGTTACTACAT
This sequence comes from Diatraea saccharalis, assembly GCA_918026875.4. Taxonomy (NCBI): domain Eukaryota; kingdom Metazoa; phylum Arthropoda; class Insecta; order Lepidoptera; family Crambidae; genus Diatraea; species Diatraea saccharalis. Next base: position 4,558,791 of record OU893336.1, read on the forward strand.
ATTTGATACATGTCTGAGTCTGAATCGTAGGCTGATATGTAAAGAGAGTGCAGGTTACTTTATGAATGTTGGTACTCAAATTAAAGAATCTTTAACTACAGCAACTCATTATACGAGTATGTTTGAACTGGTTAAGTAACAAGGGTAAATAAAAACAATTACTATTGTACCTACTACAATATCGTATTTTGCTTAAAGTCATTCAAACCGTCAGGGTAATGTTTAAAATTACGTAGTGATTGTAACTGCTTTCTATTTAAATTTAATAACTATCACACAACATCACATAAATTATTCAGATCCCAAAATTGAGTAGCTAAAGTTCTTGTATTGTGGAAATCTGAAGTAAGGATGGTATCCAATGTGCCAATCCTTGATATTGTATTGTATATCAGTGTGGGGGGTGGCCTGTAAAACTACATTGAGGCCTGTTGAAGTAGCGCAACGTGCAGTCCTTAAGATATGCACTTTTCGACCTTTCTACTATCCAACGTCACTTAGAATTGTCAAATTCTTTATCAGAATTGCGAGGTTTTAACAGTGAGGCAGTTGGCCTTGGTTGAGCTTGTCCTTAAACAACATAGGCACACTACCTATGATCCCAATACGTTAACAAAAAGGCAAAAGTACAAGGTGTGCAAAAGGCTTCGTAGTTTTCGAACTGCTTTTGCACAGAGGTCATTTGCATTTCTGGGACCACATTTGTACAATGCAGTAAATAAAGTTCTTAGTATATATAGTCTAAATACATATTCTTGTAAGGTAACACTAAAAAAATGGCTCTTAACCTTGTCATATGAAGATACAGAAGAACTTTTTAACATAATATCTTAAATAAAACGACAATCCTATACTACGAAAGGTTTTGGTACTAGGGTGATGCTTGTAATTTTTGATGATACTTTATTAAATGAAATGGTATGTAGTTTGTATATGACATATTATGTTATTTATTTATGTTTGGGTTTATATTGAATATTTTTGTGACACATGTAAATGATCCTGCTGTTGATATGGTGCACGCTTTGTATTATAAGTTTGTTTTTCTTTAAGTTAATTAAGACATAATGTTTTGTGCGTTCGAGGATTTTGATAATGGTGAAGTAAAACTGTATTCTAAGAGGTGGTGAGCCTGCTGGCCTGAATTACAGGCAGTTAAAATGCTTAGCTTGGGCAGCAGTCTCCCACAAACATATTGTTAAAACAAATTAGAAAAAATCTGTGAACGTATATTAATTTTGTGTATTTTGTGGAAGAAGTGAAATAAAATAAATAAAAAATAAAAATAAAAATTAAAAAGAATCTAAAAAAAAAGAATCTATCACAACACCCAGTCCCCAGATAATATAATAGAAAAGTTGTGACATCGTGGAACCGCAAAAGCGTCAGTCAGCCACGGCAGTTGAGTATTATACTCAGAGTGACTTGATAAAGCCATAAATGCATGAGGGCAGCATCAGTTATTGCCCAAGCACGTGCTTTTGAGTGAAGGCTAGAATTTTTTATCCAAGTCAACATAGGCTCCTGTAACTAGAGTGGCCAAAGATCTAAGAGTAAATTTGCCAAATTGACCCGCAGTCACACCGAAGATATCCCGGACATCAGCTTGTACGAGATAAATGTGGCTCTTAGTAACTTCAGAACAACTAGGCACCGGGTAAGGATGGAATTATAACTGAGCTTCTGAATGTAGGTGGAACGCCTGTGCTTTAAATCCAATATCCAATTCCATTATCTATGATAGCAGAACGCATCAGGATCGGCACACAAGTACTGGTGTTATTGAAAAAAGTGACAAAAGTAACTTGAAAATTTTCAGGTCTTTATCGCCGATGAGCTATGGTTACAATTGTTTTCAAGTCGCAAGTCGGTTTCCAAAAGAGATTCTATCAAGACTTAGGCAGTGTGCTATTGACTATCGTTACATCGAAACGCTGAATATGAAAACGCCATTATGTAAGTTCACCTCTGTAATCAGAATTTGAATTTCGATAAACTCCAGTGTGGTGCCAGGCAAGACGATGTCATATCGGCGAAGCTCTTCACCGCTACATCGGAAGACTTCTTTATGCTTCTGTACTTACTGAAAATGACTCGGTATCAATATCAATGGCAAGTATATCATTCACCTTCGATTTGCCGATGATTGGCTTTTGAAGAGCTCGTCGAATTTATCTTGGTTGGGCAGTATTCCGAAGTGTCATTTCAAATACCGTAGTGTCTCTAAACAAGGTTTTTACCCACTGTGTTTTGCCAGTGATGTCTTATGACACTAAAAAGTATTTTCTAACCATGTGCCTCATAAATAGGCTCAAAATCACTTAGAGATTAATGTAGACAGCTATGACCGTAGTCACTCTGCGAGATCGAATCAGAAATGAGGAGATTCGCAGACAAACCAAAGCGAATTGCAAAGCTGAAGTGTCAATGGGCCGAGCACATAGCTCATTACAACCATCTGGGTTGTTGGGTTTGTAAAGTCCTTGAGTGGTGACCATGGACTAGAAAACGGATCGTAAGACGGCCTCCCTTAGGATGGACTGAAGAAGTAACCAGGATTGCTGGGACCGATCGTCGTTGAAATAGGGGGGAGAGGGCTTTAGGGAGGTGGTCTTACCCGGTTCTTATGATGTTGATTCCTTAACTTGTAAACTACGCACTTTGTTTGTTAAGACATTTAAGAGATAACAGTTTTTGTTATTATTGCATTGAAAGTGCAAATAATGTTGAAACGTCGGCGCAGATCAGTGTAATATCGCGTCTAATACCCGGTATTATAAGAATTAAATTTTGATTATTTTTGTTATTACGTTGAATGTTTTGAGATTAATTATTTGGCTTATTTTAGTTTTCAGGTTTGCTGTACGATATTTATTTTTAAATTAGTTTAAAGTTCTTTCCGCATATTTCTGACATAAAAAAGATAATTAAGTATTAAATAAAATACTATCATTTTTATAACTTATTATTATGATAAAATCAATCTCAGAACTTAACAGATAGCGAAAAATATAGGTAATTTTTCAAGGCATTTTTATTATTATTTACGAGTCCAGAGCAAAACGATATCGTAAAAACTATTTAAATTCAAAATATCGTATAAATTTTTTTTTAAGAAACAATAAAAGTGCAACAGCTTAGTATAAATTACAATTAAGTGCATATAATGTGCAAAAATATCATATGAAAGAAAAGAAAAACAAAATATCACTATATCATAAACAAGGTAATGTGGATTTAATTTTATCCAGCTCTGTACATTTTACACGAATAAAAGTGTAAAATGCTGTTGTAGGAAAATGAAGACATCGGCTGTACTAGATTATAAAAATGAAATAGTTTTTCGCAAATTTTTACTTTTCTTATAATATTTGTCATATTATCATATCTTCTATCAAAAGTAATTTTTTTGTCTTTGACTTTTGTTACTTTGTTAACCGTTTTTATTTTTTCCTGTAAAGTACTCTTTTTTTTCACTTGCACTTTTATTCGATGCGGCCTTCAATATTTGCCCACAACGTGCGTTTTGCTAAATAGAAATCCATAGTCTTTTTTAATTTGATTTATTAGCTTAATTTTTTGAAAATTTTGAAAAAAGAAAGAATTTTTCTTAAAGGTATAAAAAATCTTTAAAGAGAAATATTTTTTTTATGCTAACTGTAGTATTGCTTGCATGCAGGAGTAAGTAACCTGTGCTATGCAATTGAAGTTGATTCATAAAAGGTCTTGTTATACCCAGACGGTTTACGATAAAAATGTAGTTTCATGCTAATTCCGAATGTGGGTTAATAGAAAAAACATATAGTTACATACAATTTTTATATGTATAGTGTGTTTTACGTCGCGTGTAGAGACACCTCGCGTTTCGCAAGTTACTAGGCGCTCATAGCGAGTGAGGAGGTGGGTGGTAAGGCACGCCTCGGGGTGACCAGTTTTCGGTACAGCTATAGCCAGGGGATTCGGTTATGTATTAATAAGCCCAGAAAGGTTCTATATGTTTTTTTTTGTTTTGGCTATATTATGTGGTTGTTGTATATTTTATGGTATTAAAAGGTTACCGTGTATATTTAAACTCCAGTATTTGTGGAAGATATTGATTGTGGATAAGTAATAATATTAATACCCATTATCAAAATTAATTAATTGATTTTAGTAGGAGATAATAAAATGCAAATTGAAATCTCTATCTTTTATTTTCTTCATACTGGTATGGTATATAAAGTAAAACACCAACAAGTACCCTAAAACATGGGTTTTAATGTGTTGAACTTTGTGTATATAACTGTCGGGCGTATGAAAAGTGGAAGTACTTTTGGTAATAAAAGGTGCCTATAAAATAACTTCGGATGAAACTAGACTACAGAATAAAAAAAAAAAATTAAATTATATTTATATGAAAAAAAAAAAACAATTTTATAACTTAAAATAAAACATAATTTCTATAAGGCTATTAGTAGCAATTCTGTTGTAGTATACTCTCTAAACTATACTGAAAAGTTTGTTTTCGAAGAAAGCTGTTGCTGCTCTGTCATATGTAATCTAAGAATTATAAATATAAATTATAATAACTCCTGTTATTATTTTCACCAAACAAGCTTCGAAACTACTGGACCGATTAAAAAAAAAACTTTGACCTATGGGAACCTACTACGTATGCGGGTGACATAGGCTATAAATTGCGCGGCCGAAGTTGCGGTGAAAACAACTAATTGTGTATACAAATGAAAACGTACTTTGACAGGATTAAATCTTAATCTAGCAATGTTTGTACTGACAGGATAGCCATTAATTTTAATCTGCACATATGTCATAGTACGACTTGTTTTCTTGATTATATTTTTTATTTTCGTTATAATGTCCAAAACGGTTATGATTGTTAGCGAAAATATTATATGATATAAATATTACATTTTAAGGAGAATGTGGCGATCCGCATTAACAAAGCTAATAAAATAGGTTTATTTGAACAATTTATTTATATATTATATCTATTATTTAATACAGAATTCAAATTGTTATCAAAGTAATATTCTTATAAACATGTCAACTCTCAAGATAATTTATACCCACTAAGCGTGTGTTGCTTACTACTAATTTGAACTTACCCATTTACCATTATGTTCTGGTAGGCCTTTTATTATCTATTGCTATTTCCCTGTTTTTATTTTAGATTTTTATGTATGGTTTTAGATTGTTACTACATTAATGCTGCAAAAATAGCGATTTCATAGCTTTTGCCATTGCAGCGGTCCTAGTTTTTTCAGTGTTCACTTATTATGGTCTCTCTAGCTGTTAGCCTAGTACATGTGTGGATTTACAACGGCGCCCTGCAGGCGGCAAGCAGCCGACTAATTCCCTTAAAACTCTCCGCTTGCTGTGTTCGCCTGGTGGCGACGGTAAGTAGGGTAAATGACAACGGGGTGAATTTCCTACCCCCTGCCGGGGTTTATTTGTGAGACCCACCCCGTTGGCAGCAAAGCACACTCTACTAGGAATTCTGAAACGGATCCCGTTATTAATGAAACATTTTATATATCTGCGCCTTTGAAATGGTATCGAATGTCCGTGAATAGAGGTCGTTTATGTATTTATTTATTGTATAAAAATAATACATAATTAATTTTATAAGAAATTCAGTTTCATCGGCAAGCGGCTTTCTTTTTACAGTGTCGCTCAATCTGTGGTATTTTCGATTCCCTGCTAAATTAAAATCTGATTCTGATCCTTGATTACTCTTAATTTATATTTCTAAAGTACCTAATTATTAATTGGACCTTAAAAATATTACGAACCTATTAGCTGTATCTGAGTTTGTTATATATTTGTGAGAACTGAGTGCCACTATTACAAAAATTCAAATATTTTCAATCATAACAATTTAAGTAGATATTGTTTGGTAGTTAAAATTCTGTTTAATTATTTAAATTTATTATTGAATGATTGTTTTGGTATTTGCGTTAGGCATGCATTAGTTATTCCCGAAGTGTATTCTTGGCATTGCAACCCAACGATTGCCTGTAGATATATGTATATATTACGAAAATAGTTGTCAGTTTGGACTAAATGAACGAGTGCATGACTGATTTATGAAGCATCGAGAACAGCTTTTATAAGTTTAATTAGTACTGTCAATTCATTTTTATTCTGCACATACTGATGGAAAAAGATTAAAAAAATTATATGATGTCATAATTTTAAAAAAAGCATTCTGTTTGACGTAGATTTTGCATATATCAGTTATTATAATAGAGACACAAAACTGTTGAAATGCTCCGAATAATCATTTGTTATTACTATAATTAGTTGGACAAGTTAATTGTCTTATTTCATAAAGCAAAAGCAAAAAAATCTAAAATAGAGTTCAAATATTAAACGTACAAATATCTATCAAAGAGGAAACGATCTCAGCCTTCTAGCCACCTTACCTGTAGGTGACTTATGATTTTGGCGACATTTTTGTATAGTTTTAGTTTAACTTAAAAAAAGAAACATATAATTTATATTTTATAATATTGCGTTGGAAAGTAACTTCATATTAAATGAAGGCCAACGCCGTAGATTTGCGATCCGAAAGTTTCGACTTTTATAAGTGCCTGTAACAGCTTAGACTGAATAAATGATTTTGTTTTGATTTATATATAATCTTATTATTATATCTATTTATTATTACATTAATATATTTTAGTTCTGCACTAATGACAATTATATTTATTTATTGTATAAAAATAATACATAATTAATTTTATAAGAAATTCAGTTTCATCGGCATGCGGCTTTCTTTTTACAGTGTCGCTCAATCTGTGGTATTTTTGATTCCCTGCTAAATTAAAATCTGATTCTGATCCTTGATTACTCTTAAACTTGTTTTGATTTATATATAATCTTATTATTATATCTATTTATTATTACATTAATATATTTTAGTTCTGCACTAATGACAAGGTTATGTCATTCGTTGCGACGAATAGTGGACGGTTGTTAATTCTCCACATGTGATACAAAACTTATTTGACGACTCGGCAAGGAGCAGAAACATTGTTCTATTCACCTAATTATTTGCTATTTCCCCGCAACTTTGCTCGCGTAAATTATAGTCTACATTATCCGCGTCTGATCTAGCTTCATGTAGATGAAAGAATTTTCGTGATCCGATCAGTAGTTATTATGAAGATTACCCTCTAAAAAAACCTTACCAAGTCGGAAATATTATCTCTTTATAATATTAAGTATAAATTCGCTTCCAGTTTGGATTTGTTTCCGTTTAATTCTTTCTACGCATAACATGTAGGTTTTGCGTAGAAAGTATACAGTGAAAATATCTATGCTGAAGCAAGAATCTAGCGAGTACCCACCCCGCCGGTCCCAATAAATGTTTAGGGTACGTAAATCATTAAGGGACTCCAACCCCTGAAGACGAGCCGACGTCGAGGTATAAATCATAGTGGATGGATGAGCCGACGTGCTTGTTTTTCTATTCGGAGTATCGAAAAGATATTGCAATACGTATTAAAAGATGTACCGCAAGGATTTCAATTGGGACCACTTTTGCTTTGTTATTAAAAAAACTGTAGTATATTCAGTGATACTGCTGGAATATTTTTATTTGCAATTGATATTTTACTTTGTAAGTAAAAAAATTACAATTTGGAATTTTAACTTAACTACTACTAAATAAGTATTCTCTCCAACTTTTAAGTCCTCTTTAGGTATATCTATTTAATATTCATGTCGTTATTGCACCAACTCTCCTTCATCATTAATATTTCTATTATATTGGAAGAGGTTGCTGTATAGCAATAAGGCCGCTTTTTGTCCATTATTTAACATGATTCTTTATTTGTAGTGTATCCTATGGTTATTTAATAAAGAATATTTTATTATTTATTATTTTATCGTTGGTTCTAACGTCTCAAACTTTGAATTGTCTGGTTTGATGAAGAAATAATATTTTTTACATTGATCTGTCTTAAATTATTTTCCGTGTTCTTTTATTTAAATGCAACTTACAAATTTTTCATTAAAAACCCATATGTATAGAACATATAAAAAAATGGAGAAACAAGTACTGCAGCAGTTGATACTTAGAAAGTTTTGGTTATATATGCTTTATTATTAAATTTGCCGTGTCCCTATTATCTGTATTTATGCATCTTTGACGAGTACCATCGCACACATGGCCTCTGCTTCGGGAGCCGGTTACTCGGCCTCATATAATCTCCACCCTCTAACCTGCGAACCATTCATGATGCCCTGGTTGTTTAATTAATGCTTATTATTATGTATTTCGATTCATTATTTGATATTTAAGTATTCATTAATTTGAGCCAAAAATAACTTTTTTTTTAATGTACTGTACTCGTAGTAATTTTGTATATATTTTACATGCTACGACGTAGCGCTTCTAATCGTAGTGTGATAATTACGATCTCGGTGGCTTAGTGGCTTGCCTGTTGTTTTCATGGCGTCACATTCTTTGAGGTCTCAGGTTCGATTCCCGGCTGGGTTAATGTAGATAATATTTTTTTCTGTATTGTCTCGGGTCTGGGTAATTTAGTTTGATTCAATCCTCAAACCTCAAAAGTAACTTAATTTAGGATCGAGCAATATAGTGATCCTGTCTAATATTAAATTTATCTGTTGATTATTTAACATCGATATAATTTTAATAAAAGTTTTATGTTTAGAATTCATTCGTTCCAAACGGGTATTTACATATAGAAAGAAAGAAAGAAAATCATTTATTAAACACACACACATGCAATTTGCAAAATACTCGTTAATATCATAACTCGTTAATTTCTAAATCAAAATGTTATATCATATTTTCATTTTATTTATCCAATATGATGTTATCTCACATCTCATCTGCTGAGATTAGACTATGAATATGTACTTACATCATAGCTGTTCACACCGCAAATTCACATAATCATTTGTTCCAAGTTGTAATAATAAACCACATTTACTATTAGTTTGAACGCACACTTTGTGGAACAACAAATAGCTTCGAATGGATTCGTCTCCAAAAAGTTTGAATTTATACCTCTTTTAGGTTGAGTAGTAGGTACCTACGTGAAGATGTTTTTACTAGCACTACATAAATGTCACTTCTTTTGCTCTAAAAGTTTGTATTTATAACGTATCAAAGCGGGATTAAAATAGCAAATGTCGTTCTAGGATAGTTTTTTTTTATTATTTTGTGTCTGTAACCAACAAACCTACAGAAAAGTTTTTATTCATAAGTGAAAATACTCATTAAAAAAAAGAGAACATTTTGTTTTTGTAAAATAGAACCTAGCAGTGATTAAATGCGTGTATATTGAGTTGGTTTTCTGTAGGGTTTTAATTAAATGATAGGCGCTCGACTTCAATAACATTTTCTTGAATAAGTTACTTTTGAGATATGTATTACTTTTCACTTTTTTATGTTTGAACTCGGTTAAATTTTTTAATGTTTTTATGTCGTACTTTTTAGTGATATTGATATTTTTCATATAAAAGGTAACACTAAAAATACTTTTCTGAAAACCCCGTTAAAATCGGTTCAGCTAAACGCGAGACAATCGCTGACAATACACAACACGTGACAAAGTGCGAACCTCAATTTTTTAGTAGTTAATATACCTTAAACCTGCTCCTAAGTCTAACAAATACTATGCTTAGAACCGCATCAAAATCGGTTCCGCCAAACACGAGATAATCGAGCACAAAAATACATACAGGTCAAACTGAGAACCTCCTTTTAAAAATAATAAACCGGCCTTCAAAATATTATTTTTTTCTAATCCTCTCAAGAAATTAATAGTTTGGGATCAAAGTAAAATAATGACGTTTTACTATAGCATCTAGTATAACAAACAGTTTGAGTTTAATTTCTTAGCCGATCAAAACAAAAGTATCAGTGTAATTACTCTCAGTTAATCTGTTTTGTAAGTGACAATAGCGCGATTGTCAACGCACATGGCTTGTGAAGGAGAAAATAAAAAAAGCATTTGTCTTCATCTATCAGGTCCACGGGTCTCGCTGTCCTGTCCCTTAGTTTGATAGACGTGGCTACGGAACTTTTTCTAGGGACGACCCCCCTCGGACCGTAGGGGGAGGGGAGGGTTTTCTATTAAATAATCATTTCGGACCCGTCGTGTAGGTGCGCCCGTTATTAACTCTTACAAATTAGTCCTTCGCGTACTTTATGCCACCCTGTTTGGTCTCTGTTTTTATTTGGTCTATTTTTATGCAAAATATAAATTATGACAAAATCAAAGTTTTCCATTTCCACCATACTTTATCAGCAAGTGGTAAAACAGGCCCTACTAAGCTTTGAAAATATTTTTTTGCGGTTTCTCATTGGTTACTTTTCACAATCGGGATGTCCTAAATTTCTGTAACACATTGCTTTAAGGTCCGCATTCGGAGAGGAAGTTTTAAAAAGTCTATAGGACTCGCATGTAGGGCGCGAGACCATGCTTATGCAATAGAACCATTATTATGCAAGTAAATATCATTCGCAGGCAAAACTAGTACGCAATTGACAGTTTACTCCTAAATATATGTAGTTATCTCGTCTTCGGGGAGGCCCCGCATTCTTTTTATCGACTTTCAATTTCACGCCATTTTTAAATATGTTAATTTAAATACATATAAAAATTACATATAAAACAACAGATGTAGTATCGGAAATAATCAAAGCGAGAATTATAGACATAATTGAAGCTAGATATAATAAATTACCTCTCCCGTTTTAAATTGTTTGATGGTGAGTACTGAGTAGTAAGCAGTAACTGAAATTTTCAAGTTTTCACTAATAAGCTCACATATTTTTAACAATTTGGGTAGAACTTTCATATTTAATCATAATTAAATAATAATAATTAATAGGGTAAAGTTAATTAATCATTGCTAACCAGTTCAATTCCCATATTTATAATACAACTCTGAAATTCAAAGTATTATTGTTGTAAACTTTCCCCGCATCGCAGAAAGTGAATATTTTATTACGTCACAGTTGTGGTAAAAAACATCTACTCACATTTGAAAAGTACATTTGCACTTCCTAGTCATTTAAACGGAGCATCGCAACAAAGGCTAAAAATACGCCCTAATACAGAATCGGATCGTTTCCACTCGGGTGCTGGGTATCGGTCCGTACGAAGGTTACCCTCCCCCCCCCTACCAGGGGACCTGGGGAGTAAGGAGAGATGAAACCTCTTAATTATTGTCACATATGAGTTATTTAGATATTGACGCGTCTTACTCAAACGCTTGTTAGTGTGGGGTTTTGTTTTGTGTGACCATTTACGTTTTCACGACTTTCTGGTACCTTATATCATGCGTGATTTCAGTACGTTATAAATGTACCTGGTATTTATTTAATCTATACGAATAATAAAGAAGAAATATTTAATTGTTATGTATTTAATTATTCTCTATACAAAACATAAATTATTGCATTGTTACAAGTTAAATTTGTATCTAGAATTTCACTGGGCCTCGGACTGAACATACAATTATTGTAATTTTGTATTATTATCGTCTCTAATATATTTTTGTAAATTTTACAGACGATTACTTAATTATACTATTACTTATGAACTTGTACTCAGAAGTATATTGATAAGTGAACTGACTGAAATTTAAATCTTTATTATGTTATGTTCCTAAATAAACAGAATAATGTTCATTTTTATTTAGAACAAAGGATATTAGTATATAGTTATATAGTATTTTCTGTATTAATCGGTAGAGTTGAGCAAATGCTATAAGTTTTATATCCCCATAAAACGTAAAATAGTAAATTCGTTTTTATGGTGCCATAAACTAAAATCTTTAATAAAAATCCATTAAATATTTTTATTTATGTTGAGTCAATTATCATAATAAAGAAAGAAATTTAAATGATTTTAAAGCCGAATGCTCTGTATTCTGTTGCCAGTAACGATTTATTTTTAAAAAGGAAATGTGCATCTTCCTTGACGCGAAACCTTTTTATATCCAGGTTAGTTATTATGTGTTACCCGTAGACAACAAACGTAATAATCGTGCAATAATCCCACTTCACGATAGTGTAGCAACTTTAATTTTCCAAATTCACCTGCCGTTTATGTAATTCGCCCCCATACATGTGGCGCCCCCTAGCCACCCGGGAGTCTAATGTAAGGTCGAGCCGGGGGGTACAGCGACGCTCACGAAAAGGAAAGGGTGGCTACAAGCAATTTTTTTCTGATTTTTTCCCCTCCGCCCTTTTTTCCCCGATAATACCCTAATGGTCGCTCGCTTCCTTTTCGGAGGATTTTTTTACGCCACCGAAGATCGAGACGTATTTTTTACTCGCTCGTAATTTCCTCGTTTCCCGAAGAAATGAAAAATAAACGACGATTCCTTTATTGACACGTGACTCCAGTTGACCGGCGGCGCTTAAACTGTGAACACAGAGATAACCAATATTTAAAAAGTAAACTCTTTACAAAAATAAGTTTTGCTTAAGGTCCGATCTTTGAATTGAAATGACAGCGGTTCTCAAAACGGAGACTATTTACGGTATGGAAAGAATATAAAACGACTGTTAAGGATTATAGCTTCGGACCCCGACCGACGACGTAGACAGTACATTAGTTTTATTCGCCATCGATAAATTTTGAAAGCCGTGTACCACCCTGCATAATGCATGCAGCGAAAAAGTAGGGAAAATAGAGAAAAATCGAGGAAAATCTCGCCCCCTCGCCGGGGATCTTTAGGTATCACCTACTAGGCGTACAGGGGTGCGCTGGAGGTTAGGACGTCTGCTCAGCTAAGATTAATACTGAACAGTTCGCCCGTCCGACGCCAAGCTTTCATTAAAAATACTGGGGACCCTGATGAGTAGTTGGCGTCAGGATGTATTAAGAACCTCTTTTATGTGAACTGGCTGTTACCAGTTACATACCTATGTGAGTAATGTAACAGCAAGATAAGAATATGTGTTAGAATGTCATTTGATTATTTCTCTTTGATAAGATTTATATCTTTTTGATCAGGCTTCTAGCGGAAATCATGCGGAAGATGAATAAAAAAGTTTTACAGACATATATGAATATCAGCTAAGGCAGAGGTTCTAAACAAGAAACGAAATCGCCTTGTTTGTAAACTATGAACTTGAAGTCTTTTAGTGCCTATCATTCTTTCTAGTATTTGGGAACTAAATAAGTAAATTGTTTTTATAACACAACACTATAAAAACACATATTTGAATAAAATTATTATAAGTCATAACTTGATCTCTAGGAGCTTGACGGCGCAGTGGTTAGCAGTCCCGCCACCCTGTTTGACTAACGTTCATTATGGTTTAAAGACGACTTTAAACGCGAATGAATGTTCTAAATTTGAAAATTATCAGTAATGTCGGTTTAAACTAATACGGGTTGAAGTCTCGTCTTAGGCGCCTATGTTGAATTTCTCAAAGTATATTTTTTTATAAGATAAAATTTTTATTGCCTAATTAGACACCACTGTCAATGTGTTTACTTAGTTATTTTCGTTATTTATTTCTGTAATAAGAAAATGCATTATTATTGCACTATGGCATATAAAAAACTCATGTCCAGTAACCGTTCCCTCTTGCATGCATTGCGGTTATTATTTCTTAGCAGCGAGCAACCAACACCCTATGTCCCCCTGGTAAGTATGCGCTCTCTCTACTAACTACTAAGCGGGACTGTTTGTAGGCAAAAAGTACCTCCCCCCTCGCTTACGCTTTTAAACCTCAAGCGTCCAAGTGCGGGGAATATGAAATTTTCGAAATGATAAAGCCGGTAAATAATAACTGCTAGTACGCCGGGCACGCCGGCCGTCTAATGTACTAACTGCAAAAAAATCCTGTTCACTTCTTTTGCTCAAAAAGTCCTTCATTACAGTGTACCAAAGCAAGACTAAATAATAAATAAATAAAGCTCTATGGGAAAAAAAGTTTGCCTTATATATATATATATAAAACTTTGTTTTAAAAATGGAATTTTGAAATTTGATTATTTGGCAGATCGCTGTAAACATTCTAATTGAGTTTCTATTTGTATATAATGGGTAATTTCAACCCCTTATGTAAATAATCTACAATCCTTTCGGTGTAAGGCCATTTATTTATATGTTATGACTTGAAATTCAAATTAGCTGTCAAAACTTTTTTTTATCAAACCCTTATACAAATCTAAGTGTAAGTAAAGGATAAATTTTCTCTATACACAGTTATATCAGAATATCGTTTCGACGTTTATTATTAAGGATTGTTTTTTTATATTTTCAGTAAATTTATTTTTATTTTTATTGGGTAATTTATAAAAATGGCAGATCCATAGCCTATCTTTCTATGTCATCATTAAATTTATATGTGTTTTACGTGATAAGCTAACATTTAATTCCATCTGGTTATTTATAATTTTATTGAGAATTCAAAAATTGGAACATAACTTGACCTATAATTTAGAAATATTTGTTGATAAAAATTAAAGACTGTTTTGCCTCAATTTGAATTACTTCTTTGAATTAACTTAATAATTATGTTTAGGGATTGATCCCGTATAATTATAGCAAAATAAATAACTATTACAATAGCATCGATCAGCAATGACTGTGTGCAGTGGAGCATGACGTCGACTGATTTTCCCTATATTCTATGTCGGCGTTCAATTATTTATTCGATATGTCGTGATTCTATATTTGTTTTAAAAGTATATAATATGAATTAAAATGACTCAGATATATTTTTACATTAGAACAAAAGCCATAGGCGGTCAAAAGTTAATATTGAATGAATAAGGAATAATGCAGCAGAAGTGATATCATCCGTCGAGATCTTGCTATGGCCTCGTACCAGCCATTCTAGAACCGAACGGGCTGACTCGCGATGACGGTAAGAGAGCTGATGGGATGATTTTAGTACTTTGGAGGATGGGTTGACCCCTAGTATGGGTTGCCATCTGCGTCGACACTTTGGCGCCAACTCATCTTCCACGGCCATGTCTCTAGGCGGGTGTAGCCGTCTCTGATGGAGAAAGCCTCAATCGGCGAAAATAATCAGGTATGAGTAATATCTACATATTTGAGCCGTTTGGAGTCGAAACGATGGGTCCGTGGGGCCCCGGACCCCATGGTCTTTATCAAGAGGAAAAAAGGAAACTTTTTGACAGGTCTGTTGAGCAGAAGGCTGGTTTGCACATCGCCCAAAGAATTTGGCTATTCAAAGATATAACGCTTTCAGCGTTCTGGGCACCTTTACCTGTCCTTAAAAATATCCTTTAGATCATTGCCAATCTAAAGGATATTTTTTATTGAGTATGGTTGAAGCATATTAGATAAGTAGTTATAATATTATAACACAACTTTGGTTAAATGATGTATAAGGTACAAATAGCAGAGAACCTAATAAGGGACAAATATTATTTTGTTTAGATTTTCTTGTAGTCAGTACCGGGGCAGCAGCGGGGTTCGTGTGTCTGCTTTCACATTTCCCACTCGCAACGTAAGGCGGGGTACAGAGAACCCCCACCCGCCCCTCTGCGCTCCTGGTACCTACCACCCAGTCTTTATTCCTTCCTGCCGGTCGAAAGTAATCAATTTGACTTAATTAATTAAGAAAAAAGCGTTGTCGACGTTTACCAGGTCAAAGTTTACTGTTTACTTCAATGCTCCTCTCAAAAATTGAATATTACTGTTTTCTGATTTTTCTTAATATGTTAAAACTATACATGTTTGTCACACTTACCTTCTATATTAATTAAATTTGTTTCTCGCTCAGGAAAAATTCTAGCAAATTTTTATTAATTTGTAATTATTATACTCGTGTTTTAACAAATTTGCATTATATTATATATTTTTTATAAATGTCATAAAGATATATAATAAAAATTTCAAAAATATTAATTAAACTCTAATATATAATATACTAATATATTATACTAATATAATATACTAATAATATGTAATATACTACTAATTTAAAAAATATTAATTAAAAATTTTAAAAATCACAATAATTACGAATTTTGTGTGCGTGTAAAGTCAAGATTTTTACAAACAAGCTTTGTTTATATAATATATATTAGTATTGAATATCGTCTTAACACACTTTACCTGTTATGTAACATAATATCTTTTTTAACTGACAGATATATTGACCTATTTCGATTTGAAACGAAGTGCAAAAAAGAAATATGCAATAGATTACAATAAAAAGAATTTTGGATAAATGTTGTTTTAATTATAAAACAAGACTATTTTTATATTGAACATGATAATCATACTTTTAATTGCGGGCCGCACAATCAGCGACAAACATGTTAATTTTCCCTGCATAATGTGACCCAATTTCTGTCTAGTTTCCACGCTAGCTACAAATACTTTTCCCTCTAGTTTCTCGTTCGTCCGATATTGTCGTTATCTAGTTAGCTCCGGGTGGACGAGGGTCCGAAGGGTCCGGTAAGTACTAGGACCGCATATGTAGGTAGGAGGCACGCGTGGCCACACCCGCTATTTATAAACGTTCGCAGTGTAGTGTAAATGAAGGATTGCGCTTTCGCATGCTGATACCAATTAGGACTCCTAAGGTCTCGGTGACTTTCATTAGGAGAAAATTTGCTGTTTTCTTGGTACAGGTCATTCATTCAAATTTTGAGGCTAACAAATTATTTTTAGAAGTTTAATATGAAAGTATGACTCAGTCTACTCTGTAACAAGTACTTTTGAAAGTTGTAAGCCATGTCATCGCTTCGTAAATCTGCGGTGGGAGACCTTGTACTGAGAAGAATCATCAAGAAACTTAGCAAGTGTTGCTTTTTTATTCTTGTTATTGGAATATGACTGTAGACTATTAAGTCAGTTTTCTGTACAATATTAGAAATAACAGATAATATGCCATATCATACATGTCCATATTGGTTATTCTATAACTAATCAACATGTATTATTATATTATCTATATATATAAAAATGAATCGCAAAATGTGTTGGTAAGCGCATAACTCAACAACGCCTCGACCAATTTGGCCAAATCTTTTTTTAAAATGTTCGTTGAAGTTCAAGGATGGTTTTTACGGCGAGAAAAATTAGAATTATTGCCAATTTGAGCTTTATTGCTATGGTATAAAGTTCATATTAAATTACAAGCACTCACTGTTGTCTAAGCAATGTAGGTGTGTTCCTAACGTCAAAGATCATATCTATCAAAACAATGTGCGTGTGTGCGTTGGAGCACAGAATACATAGTTGGAGGAGTTTAATGTCGCGTTCCGAAACTCGCGTTTCTTTTGTATTAGTTTCGGCACGCGAGATAAAATGCATCAGTTGATACCAGATACCAACAGTGTTTAATTATTTTTAATATCCAAATTTTAAATCAATAAAACAATTCGTACGGCTTAAAAGGATTTGACTTCAAGTCATATCAAATTTAAAAAAAAAAAAAAGTTGTCTGTGACCTAATCTACTGAGTTTGCTTTTGTCAACTGATACACGAAACAAATTCGTATATCGTGTTTTGTGCAGAGTGTTTACTTAGTTAGTGTTTGTTTAGTTCGTGATTAGTGAAAAAATAATTTATATTTGATATGTTTAATTATATATGTTTTATTTAATTATTTTTTATTCACAACGCCCTATCACCAGGGTGACGGTTCTGTTCAGGAGAATTTTTTTAAATACGTAGGCAAAAAAACTGCCACATTACAAATCTTTTTGACAGGACGAAGTCTGTCGGGTCAGCTAGTATCAAATAAAAAATAATAACGAACTTGGACCTCATCATAAGCCGGTCTACACTTCGGCGGCCCCTATGAGAGTAAAGTTTGAGTTATGGCTTGGGACGACGTTCGTCTCTAGTAGGAGAACTTTGCTGTCGAGGATTTTATCTTCAGATTTTATTATTTCATACCTACGATATAATTCATTATCTCGAAAAACTTTTAGTTACTTTGGAATTTTTAGTAACAATTTAAATAAATATGCATTCTAGTCTCTTAGCGTTTGTTAAAAAATATGACCTAAAATAATTTTCTATTCAAATGGCGTTTTCATTGGATTAATGCGTCATATATTAATTTTAAAGGTTAAAAACGGCCAAGTGCTAGTCTGAATCGTACACCAAGGGTTTGTATAATAAATAACTTGTAAAAAAACCAGTGATTTCTTAAATAATATTCATAAAATTATAATTAACGAATGTTTATAAATAATGAACAATGGTGTACGCAGTTAAGTGGAAATACTGGTTGAAAATATTTTTTACTGTTTTGAAAATACCCTCCCATATGGCGATACACGTCAGAATTTAATTTTTCAAAGAAATAAGACTATAATAAAAATAAACTATACTTGCCGTAGGTATGTTTGATTGCGTTGAAGTTTAGTTTTTAACAGTTTCGAGTGACTGTAGATTTACATATTACGTATTTGATGAAAATTTTGTGTTGATACATCAACGTGTCTGTAGGAAAAATGCTTTTTACAGACAGGTAGTAAGCGAATGGCTTCCTTTTTCTTTTTAACCACGGAACCCTAATTATACGAGTTTGAAAAGAGGACTGCTTCTAAAAGCCGAAAAGCAAGTATCAAGAAAACTCATCCATTCCAAGACGTCACATTTCAAAAGGGGCTGCTAAGCGTATTCGACAACAAAATCACTGTTCAGACATCCGCCTATAAAGGGCTATAATAAAGGCATCCACCGCAATTCATACTGTTTCATACTTCACCCCATGCCACCCCCCAGGGCCCTTATAAATTTTACCTTAAAAATCCGCAAATTCGGGACTATGGCACGGCCGGACCTTTCCGAAAAGGGTCTGCCGAAAGGGATTTGCCTTGGGTTCGGGCATTCGGGCCTACACTTATACAAAATGTCCAATATGGCGACCCTCGAGGCCCAAACATACCTAACCACGAACCTAAATGCCGTAGCAATGCGACAAACGAGAATATTATACCTAGATCTCGTCAGAGCTAGAGGACTGAAACATATGTCGAAAAATATTGGACTTTATTCTGAAATCGTGCGTTTGTCGCATCGCAGTGGCGTTAGGTTAGATAGTTAGTAAACATTGAAGTTTGTCGTTGCCTGCTTCTGTGATCCTGGTATCCGATAAACACTGACAGGGTCTACACTTTAAGCTAGGACTGACCGTCCGTCCGTTTTCGGGTTTTGTTGACGTTTCTAATGTATATACTATATGTACTTTATTACATTTAGTTACATTTCTTACTAAACTTTCTATTTTTATTTGTGTTTTAGCTTTTTCCAAAGATGGAAAAAAACTATCTTGTCTTCCTCTGTATATAGATACTCCTAATTTTAATATAATTATTTCTTTGTTTTTACAGGTATGGACAAAAACCGATTTCCTAAAAACATGTATGTATTACTTGAAAATATTATCGTGAAGTTGTAGCTACCTCAGGCGCTTTGTATACAAATATAACCTTTTGCTTATATGTAATTATTACCAAACTAATATTGTTACAAAACTGTGAGCTATACAAAGTATTTTTTAATATTTTTTATGAAAGAATCTGAATGCATGAAATAGTGATAAAAAAATACTGAACTCATTATATTCTTTCCCACAATTGATGTTTGATTTGTCTTGAATAGAAGACAGATAGTTGTTTTGATACAACATTAAATAAAAACGAAAGTTTATAGTTGCTTAAAAATATCGAATTGGGTAGCTTTCGAATCTATAAATAAGCTTCGCAAGTAGACCCGTCAGCGTCACGTGAAGATTGTATGACTTGCTGATTTTAAAACTAAGTAAAGTTGGGTAGTATCTACCAATCGCAATATGATGTGAGCCTCGGTATTTGCGGTCGAATAAGATGCAGATTAGAAGTGATCATTTGTGCTTAATATTTATAAATTTTCAAAATTAATTAAAGTGGAAATTTTTATATCTATTCGTTAAACAGAATTCGTTATTTATGTATTAAATTAGAAATCGTTTTGATATAAGTTTTCAATATTATATCAAAATGTAGTGGTTTGCTTAAGGAATTTGGTGTGAAGAAATATTTACATAGAATAACAACCGGTTTCTGAATTGAGTATTATATTTGATTCATTTCATTGCTTGAAAATCCCATCTGAGATACTAGGAATAAGGGTTTTTCATTAACAATATTTGAGTATTTAAATTTAAGCACGTGGTAAACTGTACTTAAACGTTACTCAAACTGGTTTTCATTACTGATTTTAGTTTCTTAATATAATATATTTTTTTTAAGACAAAAATAGAATTTTTGCCTAGTGAACAAAAACTTAAGTTATTGAGAATAATCAGTTGAGATTTTTCAGTTTTCTCCATTCAGAACTGGTAATAAAGTGTATTAAATAAAATGACTGAACATGTTTTAACATATGAATATATATTATGTGTAACAATGATTATTATATGACATATTCAAATAGGGATAACAACATTTTTTTTGTGTAATCAATAAATTATGGCGATATATTCAGTTAAAATGTCGCAGAACGTCACGCTTTTGTACATTTTCTACAAAACAGTGACGTAGCAAGCCCCCATTCTTGAACTTTAAAGCCTATTAACTAAGCTATTTCTTTTTTAAATTAAGGCAAAAAATAAACCTATATATTATTTTTCTTTTATCTGACTGACTGACTAAATAGATTTTTTTACTCAGCGTCATCCCTATTACCATAATTCAATCAAGTAAGTAGCGTGTTCGAAAAATCTATTTAATCACAGTAAATTTCAAAATATACCTTTACCCAAAAATTTTAATTATGGCATATAAAAGTCATAAAAGTATGAAACACGAAACACATGAAAACTGTTGCAGTTTTTATCCGAAACGCTCTTTCATTTCAAGACGATGCACACACATGTACACAAAGGGTGCCTAGAAAAAGTTATAATAACATTAATGTAGGTTCTTTTGACAGCTAGCCGTCCGTCGTTAGCAGCCCTGTGCGCTGTATCTTGTCATAATCTTTTAGTGATGTGTTATGTAGTAACGGAAAATAGATGTCGATATTTATTTTGTTAATCGTATTATTATTTTATTGACATTTTCTCTTCTTTATAATCGACTTCGAAATCGAAAAGAAGGAGTTTTATTTTATATTCGACGGCGATGAATGGTTTTTTTATGTATGTTCACCGATATTTTCGTCAAATGTTGAGCGATTTTCAAATTTCTTTTTATTCGACAGCTTGATGGATCGAGATGGTTCCGTTTAAATTTCCTTTTATAACAAAACAAAATACGCTTGCCAACAGATATCACCTAAATATTAAGATGATATGTTATGATCAGTGGTCGGAATTAGGTAGAGTTATTCATGTACTTACACTGATTTCATACAGCGAAAGAATAAAGTGGATATGCCTCAAATCCCGAGATTAATTTTAAAGAGCAGAAAAAATCCTGTGATTTTTTAAATAAAAAGTTATTTACTTTTACACAATTTAAACTACTGCACGCACGACGTTGCCAAATTTACAACATGACATCGGATGTCCAAAGTTGCAAAATACCAATACGCGCGATGTTGCCACGAAGGTCCACATTAATATCAACATTTCGATGCAAGTACATAAACAACTCTACCTAATTCCGACCTCTGGTTATGATATGGCCCATTTCAGCTAAAAACAAAAAGAAATGCATATTTAAATTTATTCCAAATCCGAAAGGAAGATTTTCTATATTCAAAGAGTATGTATACTTTACCATTTGATGTATATTTTTTATGAAAGTCAAAGATAGTAGGTATCAATGAGTAAAGCATTTATAAGGGTAAGTATGTTAATCGATTTCTTTGAACCTATTTGACTTTGCCTGTGTAAATTATGGCCTATATCCGCCTCGTATTTAAAAGACTTATAAATCGGTCCAATAGTTTTATAATCGGTCCAATTTAATGCAATCAAACAAGCAACCGAATCTTTCCTCCTTAAAATATTAATGTAGATTATTGGAAAAATTTATGTTGACTAAATAAACAAAATCTCCTTTTCAAAGACTTTCACCATGTTAAATATTTTTATTTAATATTTTTAGTGTTACCTATTATATAAAAATATCAATATTACTAAAAGGCATGACATAAAAACTTTTAATAAAAAATAGGACCGATTTCAAACTTTAAAAAGTGTTAAGTAATACTTATTTCAAAAGCAACTTATCCAATGTTTTCTGTAGGTCATTAATTTGTGATAGACGCCCGATTTCACAAATAGCATTTTCTTGAATAAGTGGCTTTTGAGGTAAATTTGAAGTCGGTTCTACTTTTTATTAAAGGTTTTATTGATATAATATATGTTTCTTATATAAGAGTTTGCTAACTTAGCAATAAGGTGGACTTTAATGTTAGTTTTATTGTTTTTAACAATTAAATCATCTACTGGATTTTGATGTAATTTTCAAGAAAAGTATTTGTTGAATAATTAATGCTTACCAGCCATGTACCACACCGTAGAAAACTTTCCAAAATTTAATATAATTAAAGTCATGATTTAAAATATTTTTATATTTGAGCAATTTAGTATTCGCAGTGCTAAATTGATGTCTGTCTTGAAGGAAAATGCTTATTGTATTGAGTACCCTGAAATAGGATTCGACTCTTTCGCAATCTGGGAGAGTGTTTTACCACTGAGTTACCTGAAACCTAACATAACTGACGAATTCATTTTCTAGTAATGAACGTATTTTCATCAATGTTCAGGCAATGCATCCAAACAGCAGAAATAAATATAAATTATATTTAACACTTAAGTATATTTCTTAAAATTTTTCAATTTTCAGTTTCATCAATTAGTTATTATTTGAGTAACAGTAGAATGATTAACGTAGAACGAGGGTAAAACATAAGACACTTACATAAACAACATTTTAAAAGTTATTATTACTTTTAAAAATGGAACTCTTTAACAATAGAATACAATTTGTTTCTTCTGTTTGTGAATTGTTTTCACATTAAAGCATCAGTTTAAATATTGCGTGATTATAATAAAACGGACTTAACTCGGGAAAATTTTCGTTGCACGATTTTTCACGATTATATGTGTAATTTGTCACCTCAGCAGAACCTCGTTCGACTTCAATCTGCTTTCGGCAATCTTTCGTGCAATCTGGAATATAGTAACTGGTGAGAAAACATGGATATAGTTACATTCCCAAAAGAAAGCAGCAATCGAGCGTACGGGTCTTATAAAATATGCTGAAACCAAGTGGCGAAGAGATAGTTACCATCAGATAAAAAAAGACTTTATGTCGATAGTAAAAAATTATATAAAGTTCGGAATCTTAGAGAAATCTTCCTTACTTTTATTCTCTGCTTCATTTTACTTATTATTTTTAAGTTGATTTAATGTTGAAAATTTAGCAAAGACATAATTTTAATCATTTTATCGCAACAAAACATCGACTGATACCCCGCACCGCTCACCGCATCACTAATTACGGCACAGACGGCGCCGGGTCGCGCCAAGGGTACGGTCCTCGACAGAATTTTTTCCCCAACACCCCACCCACCCCCTTTCCTGTCCCTCCCGGACCCTTCTTAACATTTCCCTGGCTCCAAGGCACAGAAGGAAGACGCCTCGCTTATATGGGTCCCTGGTACCTACCGCTCGGGTTATATACTTTTTTAGGGTCGCCCAGACCCTTTGAGGCTTTCGAGTTAGGGACCTACATATCCCCTTTTCAGGACCGTCCTGACCTTTTAAGGGTTAGGTGCTTTGTTTCGGCTACATATAAAAGTTGGGTTATAGTGTTATTTGCGGATGTAAATAAGGTGGTTTTAGTAGAAATAGTTGATGATATTTTTTTCAATAAAAATGGTGGCCTATTGACGTTTTGCTTGACCTGCTTCCACAAATATCAAAGTCAAAGACTTAGGTAGGTATAATAATTTGAGTGCTATTTTTTCAATCTTAAACAATTGTAGTAAATAGTTCGTACAGCGGCCAAATTGAAAACTATTACTTACTTCTGTTCTTTTTTTCTTCTTTATTTACTAATTGGCTACTGAAAATTTGAGTATCAAGTAATGCAAATTTACGCTACAATTTTACAGGCAATACGGTTGTATGGGATCTTCATTGTGTGATTTTGACCATCAAAAGTGTATTATTTTTCAGCTATGTCTTTGTTATGGCAACCTTTGCTCCTGTAGTATATGAGATACCAAATCTAGTTGCCAAAGCGGAGGCCAGACGAGATAAATTATGTTAATTGGAATAGCGCATATTTATTCATTGTAATACTATTCCGTTATAAAAGCAGCCTAATATTCGACGTCGGACACAACGCTGTCATATCATAGAGGTGCAATAAAATAAAATTGTACTTCAAAAGGGAACAAAGGCGATTGAACCTCTATATTTTTTATGCTCTTTTTTTTTACAGAATAGCTAGCATGCAATCGTATATGAGCAATTATTGGAAGTCTCTACAACTAATTGTTTTTTGTTAGGCGCATATTGAATTTAATTGCCAAGTTATCGATATTCGTTAGTTTCCAAGCTTTTCTTAACTTCACAATTCGGTAAAAAGACTTTGCGATTGCTATCTTAACAATAGCTTTTAACGTCGAGTTTGCATGCTGAGGTAAACTGTCGCCATTGGGCGTGTACTTTTTATTACAATGCGACATATTTTTATTGGCGACGCTGCCGGAGTCGCTACCACGACATCCTAATGATCTCATAATTTGATTCAACACATACCGCGTTCCATAATTTAGTGTTGCTTTTTAAAATATGGAGGTAATATTTCTGTTTTGATATAACATAAATATGGTCTTTGTACTGTTCTAAAATGAAACATAGAATTGAATTGACTATTATAATACAAAGTAAAAATCTTGTTTTAAAATAACCGTTAGATCGTGTACTATGTAGGTATACATTTTCTCAACAGATCAATTTAATTACAAATAGATTTTATGTTGCCCTAGTAGCAGAGAAGTGAAAAAACCAGTCAGGTGCGTGTCGGGCCATGCGCAGTGTAGGGTTCCGTCTGTATTTTCAAGTCAATAGCGGATCGGACTCGCTAATCGAGAGTTCCGTTCCATGGTCTAAAACCCAAATATTAGTTCCTTCCTTCTTAATTTAACTTCCCATACGTGTCCTTAGGTAGAAATCCTTATCTTTTTTGGAATTTGAATATGACTTCTATATATAGTTTTTTTGTTTTGTCATCAATAATACCAAGTTCTAATGACAGAACTTGGTCAGTGTTTTGAATTTAACTCAGTATCGGGAAATTTCTTGTGATAAATCTATAAATATATTATAAACGATATTTTAAAAGGTGTGAATCAATAGCGCAATACAACTGACGTTTAGCGCAATCTATCGACAAAAAGCGAAATGAAACTTTATATATAACTTATAATAAGGCTAATCTATATAAGCGTTTATTGGGAACGAAACAGTAGCGAAACTATAAAGGTGCCTTGTTGACTACGGAACTCTTAAACCTGTCACTACTTCATTAAACTTAAATGCTAATAATTGAAATCTGATTGAATTAATAAATATAATATAATTGATTTGAAATATAAACTGATAAATTTTGGATATGAGGCAAGATGTGATATAATGTGTGTGTAAGTCACTTTGTAGCCATAGTTTGCATGTCGCAAACTATGGCTACAAAGTGACTCACATTATATTCATAATATTCTTTTCTGATAAAAATAACAAGAAATAAAAATTAATGAAATTTTTAGATTCAAATTTGTTTATTTGTATATTTTTAATATAACATTCAACTAAAAGTTTTTGATTTTCAAGTCTGTTAAAATATACTACACCTTACAGACACAGAAAATATCACATGCCTCTTACCAATGAGTACTAAATACTAGTGACAGTCACGCGATACCTAACATGTTCTAGAATACGTAAATTAGGGCACACTCTGACTTATCGCGGATTATTCTACTTTATACCGTGTTGGCCGTGTGTGCCTCCCTTAAGTGGCTGTCACGAGGCAAAAGGCGAACAAAGTAGCAGTAGGATAGCCCTGCGCCGGGTGCAAACTTTGATACCCTGTGGGGGCGAACCCCCTTTTCCACCCTAGGACGTCTTTGAGCGGAACTTCAGCGGGGAAACCCCAAAATTCAAGTTGCCGCCGCCGCCCCGATTACGAGTTGGCAATATCTTTGAAATTTTCTGCTCTCCTGGTGGCTTGGGAATTTTGGGGCCGTTCTAGTTTTCACCGCTTTTTGTCTTTTGAAATATTTTGACGTTAGTTTATGAAATTTGTAATTTACTTAATCTTCGCTTATTTTCAACAAGAATTTCCAATATAATCTGGATCATTTATAATAAATAAGCGTATATAGATATAATAAACAGATAATAATTCTGATTATAAGTTGAATATTCTAATAAAAAGTGTTTTGAATTAGGTTTTTGTCGGGCGTAGGAATTAAATCCTACGGGACGTTGATCTGACCGGTGCTCTAAAGATTGTTCTGAAGCATATTTATTTTATATTTGTACATTTTTTTAAATTCAAATGACAAATAACTTTTTTTGTGATTTAACTTTCCAACAGATTATTTATTCTAAATATTTAAAAGAACACACGTTGATGTCTTTTATTTGGAGCACATCTTAAAAGAGTTCATGTTTTAAACAAAAAAAAATGTTTGATTTAGATAATTTAATTGTGCTGGTTTATTGTTTTGTCTATACGTAACAAATAAAAAGTACCATACCTACTAAATATGGCAATAAATACATACATTCCTCATTTCAGAAATGCAATAAAAAGAAGCTCTTCATTACTAAGATGCTTTCAATCAATATATATTTTTTATTACGGCTAAAGGTTTGTAGAGTACTAGGAGAAATCGACCGCATATATACCAGGCGCTCATATTTACGAAAAGGCTGTTGCCAGGTGAGTTCGCGCCGCTGCACCCGTTTCGTAAACTTTACCGGTACAAGTTCTATAAGCTTGCTCCTGGCCTCTATGCACTCCTATTAGAACGATGTTATGTCGACCAGAGCTATGAAAATTATTAATAAACTAAATAAATATCTTTGCGTCAGCAGCTTCGCTCGCGTGGTATACACGAATCCTTTGGAAACTGTTTTGTAAAATTTAGAATTATCGTTATACCTTAAATTTCAATTTCATCCAAATCCGTTTGAAACTAAATTTCTTCAGCAATAGAAAAACATTATAATAAATGTTAATAAATGGTATATATGTAATGTTCATGAATTAAAAATTATACAAGTAATTAAAAACGAAACACGTAGTCAATGTTTTTTTAATTAATCTTTAAGTAAAATTTGTTAAGCCATTTTGATTTTGTATAATTATGTTACTAATGTCTCGATGACATTAACTGAGTGAAATTTTGAATGGAATAACCAGGCGTAAAAGAATGCTGCTGGCGGTTTTCGGATACTAGGATAACAGCGTCCAGCATATGTCATATTGATCATATTAGACGTCAACAGATTATCGATACTACTATTTCGTCAGCTGCTAACCTACATTCACTGGATGAATCTGCCTGCAACAGTCACCATTTAGTCAGTTGATAAAGTATTTGTCTATTGAATAACAGCTTTTCTTTTCTAAACATTTATTTGTACTTCTCTTCTTATAAAAATAATTTTTGTGTTTGAAACTGTAGATTGACTGTTGTCGGTCATCCATCGTCTGCTAGTGTTCATGTCAAAGTTGTTGACATCAAGGCTTGCCAATGGTAATAATGATAAAATTATGATCTAGATATGATGAACATATATTTGGCTGTGTAATAAAACTACTAACAATAAATTTGAAGTCTTCCGATTTACTCTTCATAGCCATGAGAAGGGTAAATTCAATTAGATAAGTTTTTTGTATCATAAACGTTTTTAATTTAGAAGTCACATTTTCATTTAGCTTTAATGCTTTTCATGTTTCGTTCACTTTAACACTTTTATATTGGACTTTGTCTTAATGTCAGAATTGAAAATTGACTCACTAGAAGGCTGCGCGTTGCAATGAACCGTATGCAGTAAAGTGAACGAATAAAAAGCACGCCTACGTACGTTAACTAAGGCAGATTAATTAAAACCTCTCGGAATAACGTATTCGCAAGTGCCAGGCGCGGCCGGCAGGAGCTGCGATAAACTTCTTCGTAAATAAGCAAAGTAATACTGGAAGAGGAATTACCGCCTGCCCGCTCTGGTGGCCGGGTAAGGCAACCGGATATTTCTTTTAGCTGTCCAAAGAACCCCCCGGTCATAATGCCCTAGTGGAGGCCGAGGGGGCAGATATAAAGATACAGACCCCCACTTATCCCGAGACCATACCCGGTCCTTTTGCTTTTATAGAGGGTGTGTATAAAACCGAATCGCCCGGTTTTAGCTGTGCTAGACTGTTACGAGCGGGGCCGGCGGCGGTGTGGTCGCATTATACCAACGGAACGAGACTATATCAGATGTGGATATGCGGCCCTGGCACTTAGATACAATGTTTCGTTGACGGCTCCTCTCATTTATTAGCTCTAGGATGACGACTCTGAAGGGCCAATAAAACGTATATATCGTCTAATGGTAAACAGATACTGATTCTCGTTATGTAAAAGTGCTGGGTTTTCGTTTCTGTAAATTGTATGGACACTGATTTTTTATCCATCGTTTCATTTGCGTCTAAACTACAGATAAGGAAATTTGTGTTTGTGGCAGGGTTTCGCTTCCATAAGCTACTTTGTGAGGTTCCGAATAGATGTCCCTACGATATCTTTTATGTAAACACATTGTAGGTCAGTTTTGTGCTGTATTTATGCGTCCCTTTGACAGTTAGGGGGGAGGGGGGATAGTAACGTTGCGATATTAATTTCTCGTCTTTATTACTGGGGCGACATGTGCTTATAAGATGAAGGTAACTATGTTTCATTATTCGAATGTTAGAGGGTCCGGGTGGCTCCCCGAGGCGGGGCAAGGGAGGGAAAGCCGTATAAAAACGACAATTTCCTCTAAACGCGCCGCGCCCGCGCCCGCGCCTGTGGCGCGCCCTAGCTACTAATTAACTGCCACAGTGGTTATGTCACCCTGGTACCCTTGTTTGTGGGGCGTTGTTATTTTTCTGAAGGCTTTTGAGGACACGTTTTGGGGAAACGTTTAAAAAACATCATTCATAAAATTTCCTCATTTATGTACCCTATTGCAAAATTTAAGAATAGCCACAAAAATAGATATCTATTTGTTAATTTTAAAACCGATTGTCTACCTACAATAGTAAATTGAGATAATTAATAAACTTGATCACGATTGGCTATTGCTGAGCTTTGATATTTTAAACCCATAGATTACTAAGATTAAACCAATATGTTTAGAAAACTTCAATCCTATTATTTCCTATTATTATTATTATTATAATATTATAAATGTGAAAGTTTCTTTGTTTGGATGTTTAGATGTTTGGATGTTTGTACGTCAATCACGTCGAAACTACTGAACGGATTTTGATGAAATTTGGTATACAGATAGGGTGTTAGCTGACTTAGATAATAGGATACTTTTTATCTCACTAAACATTTCCCTAGAGTCCACGCGGGCGAAGCCGCTGGCGAAAGCTAGTTCAATATAAAGGTTACTTTAAAAAAAACGACGTCTTGATTATTAATATAAATAAGTCGTTAGACAGTATGCCAGCCAGCTATGACAAGAGGTCAGCATTAAAATACTGTATGTAAATATTAATAACAGTTAAATATTAGAATATTTCGTATCTGGAAATTGATTTAATCATATTAAAATATGATATTGACGTAAGGATTTATCTTAAACATGATATCGAGCAGATACAAGTTTTTCCGTAAAATGTCAAGTGGACTGTACAATTACTTCTAGGAATATGCAGCAGACGTGATCTCATTAAATTTTGTGTATCTATAGGTGTACTTTCATTATATTATCAAATTTATTGAAATTAAATTATTCTAGTAAAATATAAGCACATTAAAAAGAAATTTTGTAGAACAATAGATATCCATTATATTAACAAACATTTTTACAAGCTTTTATTTTACTTGCCTTGTTAGTATGTTAGTCAATTACTATTAAAGAAATTTTCGATTATAAGTACTTTAAATGTTTAGTATTTATTTATTTATGGTTTAGTGCGCACAAATAAAATTTTGTTTTTAAAAAACTTTTTTAAACATATCCTAATAAGTAATAATATTCTATATATTATTATTCATATTATAAAAGATTAAATAAATGCGTCAGATTATTCATAATTGTATTAAGTATCAGTAACACCTGTATATTCTTTATTTGTATTAACATGTTCTGGAATACGTACTGATTATGAGCATTTCGTGTAAATGCCGTAGTTATATTTACAAAATAAGGAATTATCCAATACATTTAGTGTTGATAACAAATTATTTTGTTATTAATAGTTCAAAATATACAAAGGTATATTTTATTTTACATGCAAATAAAAAAAGAAAAATATACATATTCCGAAGTGTATACCTTTGTGTAAAAATTGATTAATATATGAATTTCAAAATAATATTACGTAATTTTATCTCATTATTTGCTGTACTAATTGAGCAAAACGATAAAGTATATTTCGATATGAAATATTAGGACCTAACTGATATTTGAGTTCTCGTGAAACTTGAGCCTTTAAAATGAAAAATTCAATTTGAAAAGTCAGTGTATGACAGATTTCAGTCTATATTAGACACTAAGTAAAGACTAGTTGCTGGTAAGTGTCTGCAGCATCAAAATTGTGTATAGAAACTTAATATATAGTAAGACGCGTTGCCTGACACGCGTGGTAGAGCGAATCGCGTGAAATCCCGGGAATGGAGCACATTATATTGTATATGTTTTAGGGGCATATATGGTAGGTTATAATAAGTTTTGGCAATCGTGATAGTTATTACATGCAATTTCAGTGATTTGGGTTATACTAGATAATAAAAAGATTTTTTTTTAATATCCTCTACTTTATTTAAACGTTCTCATTATTTGAGTACAAGCGACGGGTCATAACCAGTGGTCGGAATTAGGTAGAGTTATTCATGTACTTACACTGATTTCATACAGCGAAAGAATAAAGTGGATATGCCTCAAATCCCGAGATTAATTTTAAAGAGCAGAAAAAATCCTGTGATTTTTTTAAATAAAAAGTTATTTACTTTTACACAATTTAAACTACTGCACGCACGACGTTGCCAAACTTACATCAATGACATCGGATGTCCAAAGTTGCAAAATACCAATACGCGCGATGTTGCCACGAAGGTCCACATTAATATCAACATTTCGATGCAAGAACATAAATAACTCTACCTAATTCCGACCTCTGGTCATAACTCAATACGCTGATTCAAAGCGAATTGGTGACTGTTAACCGCTGAAGATGTAGTAGAAATGTCCCAACGTTCTTTCTGGAGTACGCAGGTCGAGATACATAGAGATAAGACACTTTGACTACCCGAAAATTACATTAGACGTTAAATCGAATTTTTTAAAATAATTTTATTTAATATCTGAAAAGAGTGATATGACAATTGAATGATTTGTTTAAGAATGTATTTGTGTAACTATTCCTTGAATCTTCAAAACAATGTTCTCAAGATTGACAATATAGCAATATACTAGATGCATTTACCTACATTAATGTATAGATAAGTGAAGTGTAATCACTGTAATGGGAGAAGAGCGTGACACGATTTAGTATATTATTGTGTACGTATATACTACCTACTCGTACATTAATTTATCATTTATGTATCGTCACCGAAATGCACCCATTTACATCGGCTTATAGATGTGTGTAAGTAAATGTATTATAGGTATATCCACGTGTGAGTATCGTTATATACATAATTATCAGCACCTATACATTAATATGAGGAGGGATGAGGGATTGATTTTCCTAATTAAGAAGATTGGGGGCCTGTTAACTTCAGCATCTTGATAGGAAATCTCTGATATATTTAATTAACAGACACATATTAAATTACATATTTTGTTCAACCAGTATTTTTAAATTGCCGATAAAAATCTTTAAACTAACTCTATAAATAAAATTTTTGAAAGATATTTATATATGTAGATAAATGCTTATCTACATATATAAATATCTTTCAAAAGGGCCAGGGTATCATAAACAAGTAATGATATATTTTTACCTATCGATTATTCACACTGAGCAGCTCAGAATGTGCGTGTATTTCGAGTGTCATTGATGCATTTCGTTATGGGGCCGAGGGGGGCGATGGGGTCGGACCGGGCCGCTGGACACCGGAGTTTGAACGCACCTCGGTCGGCCAGTCAGTGTGCGTTCGGTTTACGTGAAGATAGGACGCACGTCGCGCGTCGTTCGAACTTACTCGCGAAACTCGATCTGCTGACTGCAATAAAATCCAAATATTTACGACTACGCAGCTACTTTTGTGAACTGAAAAGGTTTGTTTTTCAACGTGCTTCGATTCATTAAACGTGTTATAAAAGTTGCAATTGGGCAGTTGGCGCGGGAAGTTTAACATCTTGACGCACTAGTTTTTGCTCAGTGCATGTATGCATAAACATTGTCAGGAATGGACATAGGAACTCGCGATGAGTAAGTAAGCCTTGGCATTAGTACGTGGTGACAGCAAAAAAATGTAATTAGCCTTTCGATGAGGCTATCGTGACTCTAAGTTTCCTTAGTCACGCCAGTTTGAGTAAACAAGGCATTGTTTTAGTGAATTTATTGAGACTGCATTTATCTTAAGTATCAGGTATTTTTTGCTGAAAGTACCTTTTGCGATAATAAATTATTTTGATAAATTTATAAGTTTAAAGTACCTATATACCAGGCGTGCATACATGATATAGAGATAGATGAAGTTTTAGAAGTTGGAAAGTAATTTTCGTGTGCAAGCGCGCGTCGAACTAATCAAATCGTTCACGGTTCTTACTTTGTTGATAACACTGGTTGCTGTGTTATGTTGCTCTGGTATAATACATACTTTATGTTGCTATACTTTCACACATTTTTCTATTTTTTATAAATGTATATTATATATATTCTATCTATAATATTATATCAAGGTTGACTTTGTTATAATCAAGCTTGAACATCAAGAGATCTAGGGTATTCTTGGCATTGGAAAACCGTGGAGTTTGATTGACAAGTGACCTACTTACCAAACAACTTTGCTACATAAACAAGAAGAACTAAAATAAAAATTCATTTGTGTATTTAGCGAAAACAACCTTATTACGACCTTGAAAAACCTTTTAAGTAAAAAACTGGGATGAGATTCCTTAACAGGCAGCGTTTAACTTTCATGCAATTTTTTGTGAACTTCAATGGAATCTCTTTTATTTATTCGCATTGCTTTAGTCAGATTGACTTAAGAAAAATCGATGAAATTAAATTAAGTCTAAATTTTATACTTTTATTATTTCATTTTATGTACAATACTTATAAAATCATTAACACATCTAAGTACATAAAATCATTACGTTCATTTATAGAGTGAAAGAAAATAGCTCCAACGTTACAAAAGTTACTAGCCATAATTTTTTCCGCAACCATCAGCAACGGCACGAAGTACATTCAGCCACGAAACTCGTACACATAAAACAAACCTTATAGGCCAATCCTGGGCCTAATTCGCAGGCTAGTTATAAAAACGTTACGGGCCACCGTGCCCAAAGCCATTACGTGGCCTTGCCGTTATCGCGAAGAAAATAGCTGCCAGTGCAGTGACCGTGCGCCCGCTTGCGTTTTCCATTTGATCCTATCGTGCTTTAGAAGTGATTGCGTTTTTAAAAAGTTGTGTTTAGTCACTGGACCATTTTAGGTTCGTCTAATTTGTCTCAGAACGATTGACTGTTATTTTCACTGCTGGATATGGAAATTATGACAACTACAATAGTTTTAGATGTCATCGTTTGCATTGCATGTTGTCTTTGTTAATTGTTGTCGAATTAGAATATCTTTTTATTATCTTTTTTATGATTATTAATAATAATAATATAATTTATTTAACGCTAGACAGGACATATTACAGAGAAACTAGAAAAAAGAGAGATAATTCAAAGGGCGACCTTATTGCTACGTAGCAATCTCTTCCAGGCAACCCGAGGCATGATGAAAGAAAAAATATGAAATATATAATAAAAAAGAGGGTGTGCAAGATGGAGAAGTAAATAGATAAATCTGAATAAGGTTATATCATAAATAAAATAGATAAAGATTAGGTCATTACATATTAACAATTTTCAAGAAAGCAAACATAAACATAATCTTAAAGGAAGTGTGTTTTTACTTTTACAATAAAACAATGTAATGTGCGAGTTTTTATCATATTATATAAAACAGTTCACAAAGTCACATAAATGTTTATGGATTCGTCATTTTTTCATGGCTATAATGTTTTAATATTAACCAGGGATGCATAAGGCGCTGGAACGCAGCGCAGTATCAAATTGCTCGCATTCTTACGCGTGTAGGCAGCTGCTTTACGCTTAGAACTACGTCAGAACGACAGATGGTTCTCTAGATACCTTTTTAATTATCTATTCAGATATAAATATATTAAGAATAGTAGCATTTGAGTTATTGTTACGCAAATATCAAAGATTCAACTCACTCAAATCTATATATCTATAATATATATATATATATATATATATGACTGACTGACATAGTGATCTATCAATACACAGTCCAAACCACTGGACGGATCGGGCTGAAATTTGGCATGCAGGTAGATGTTATGACGTAGGTTTCCGCTAATAAAGGATTTTGATCAATTCTACCCCCAAGGGGATAAAATAGGGGATGAAAGTTTGTATGAAACTTTGTCAATTTTAAACCGATCGGGCTGAGACTCCGCCTGCATAAAGCTACTATGACGTAGGCATCTCCTAAGAAAGGATTTTGATAAATTCCATCACTGAGGGGATAAAAGAGGGGATGGAACTTTATTTCAGGTATTTTACATGATATAATGAATAAATATTCGTTAGGAATTCTGCTCAAAATAACTTTACCACGCGGACGAAGTCGCGGGCAAAAGCTAGTATCAATATAAAATTCCATTTTTTATGTTTGTTTATTCTTCGGAATGTATGAGGTTCGTAATAAGTAATTTATTAAAGAGAGAATAGTTTTCACACACTAATAATTGACTGTAAATAATCAGTAAGATATAAGGAGATCGTTGCACTTTGAATAACTAAAGGCTAACTCGCATGTCTGTTTGTCTGCTGTTTGTACAGTTAAATGGCTCGTAAACTTTTGGGCCTGGTATATGTGTAAGTAGGTGACCCAAAGATGGTTGGTAACGTTCATACCTGTCTACTTCTAGCAATCAGCAAATTGAAAATAAGTTTTACAAATTAATAAGATATGTGACGACATATGAAATCATACGTAATATAGTTTTCATTTCTTTACCGGTTAATTAGAGAGGAAAACTTATAAGAAGGCTGTTATTTATAAAATTTTATATTTGCATGGAACCTAAGCTGCGCAGATGTAGGTTGTGTTGTTTAAGTACACTTACATTTCCTCAATGCTTTAATGATACTTTTCGATTAGTGCTGCGATAATCATAATTCTAAATAAGTCGATTTGAACTAGCTTTGTAAGCATGATACCTACTTCAACAACTTATTGTGACAAATGATTAGTTTAATTGTATATTGAAATAAGCTGGTGAAGCTTATTTTATAACAGTGCCATCCTATAAATGTTTCATGTTATGTGTAAATTCTTAAATTTCAAAAAATGAAATTCTTGTTCTCTTACTTGCACTTGGGTAGTTTTATAAAGCTATTTAAATCACATCGAGAGAGAGTTCTTTACGGTCATAGCCACTTCTACATTCCTAGTGAATTTTCTCAGTGGTATGTATGTACTCCTTGGCAAGATAAAATACCATGCTTTAAATTTATCTATGACTTTATTCGTTAAGATTGAGAAATAATTAGAACAAAGGTAGATTGATGGGATGTTACCTCAACTGTCTATATTTTAATGCTGAATCTAAAATTGAATGATACTCCTTTCTTCGAAACTCTAGGGAAATAATATTTTCGTTTGTAGACGTATAGACTAATATCTTTTATGAAACTCTTATTTAATGTCTTAATTGCATTGTCCTTTTAGTATTATATCCGTATCAAAATAGATTTAGGTCAACACCATGATCACCCTATATTCATCAGTGAGTAACGGTAAATGACGAGGTAAGGTTCATTGAAATCGCTCAAGGAGGGGAGAGTATGCCCTATACAAAAAGTAGCTTCTTTTCGAAAATGAAATACTCGATTGCAGTGATAGGGATGCACATTGCCGACGCATTATTGATGCGTCATTAAATATCTATAGTACAGTGTTAATTGTTGGAGTTTTGAAATTAATTTACACCTAATAATGCAGATTTTCTAAATGATTGTTGAAGTTTTTGGAAGTAACAATAGAAACGGTAGAACATAACTGTAACAAGAATTATTGAAGGCGAAGTTGCAGTAATTAGTCTTTTTAGGTGTAGTCAATTAACACGGTTAAAAAATAACATAAATGTGTTTTGAAGTAAGGATCACAATATTAAGATTTGGCACTATTTAAAAATATCTGTACATGCGTGAAAATTTTATAACTTAAATTAACAAAATCACTCATCCCTATTTTAAATGCTAACCAATATTTTCATCATCACTGACTAATGTTATAATTTAGAGTTATTTTTTAAATATGTCGGTTCAGTATAATAAGCTGTTACCAGCATTTGCTTAACGATATTTCGAATGGTTGCATCCCTATTGGAACTGACCTAACGCACTACAAACACGAGGAGCTTCCCCTTCGCGCGTTTTTTATTTACATTTATGGCTGAATGGCCCGTTTTGTTGGCCATCGTCTCTATGCTCTATGTCATCGCTTAAAAAGTTGCATGCACTTTTAATTTGACTGATATCGCGATTTTAAAACACAATTTCGATAGACTTCGTGTTAATGCGGCAATTCAATGACATTGCTTAGTCAGTATTTGTAATTTTATGCTGATATAAAAACGATTTAATTTTTCACATTAAAATGTCTGAAAATATTATTTGATTTACGTAAAGCATAGGAATTTAAACACTTGTAAATTATTACGACTCATTATTGCAACTTTTATGATGTTGTTTTAATTACAACTCTAATCTAGAGTTGTTTTTCGTAATTTTGTGATTAAAAAGCGACAAAAATGTAATCGAAGCATTTTAAAAGCAAAGCGTCATTTGTTTATAGTCGACAAAAATATTGCACGACGCCGCACAGAGATGAGGTCAAAGTACTGAAAGAAAAAAAATAGCGAACCAAAGACGAGAGTGCTGTGTGTGAACCAAAATAATTTTCAAGATGGCTGCCAAAAGAAAAGCTGGCGCCTTGCTGCAACACGTCCTGCCAAAGGTAACTTTTGAATTTCGTTTTACTTTATAGCTAGATAAAATCAAGCTACTCTGTATCCCGTATACGTTTCACAGACCATTAAAACTGGATCTCTCATAAAGCTTAAGATAATATTGGTGAGAGATCTCGTTGCACTGGTCTCGATAAACATGCCAAGGTTGGAAACGGAACGATGCGTACTTATAATATGGCCAGCTCCCATAGTCGCAAGCTACTATAAAGTTCTGTAAAAATGGTACAATTAAAGGAATTTATAATGACAATATGTGATACTTCTCTTTTGTAATTGCTGCAAATGCACAGACTTGTAGGACTAGTTGATGACCATCCGGATGCGGTTGGATAACGGACGTCGCTTCGAAATCGGCGCCAAAGTCAGTTTTCCCGCTGCGGGCGGTTCGCCTTGCAAAATGGCGGGCGTCTCGAATGACACGCGGCGACGCTCGATAAGATTAGAGTGGACGTGCCTCGTCCTTAACTGGCAATAAAATTAGGGTCTGTCTAACGGATAAGAGCCTTTGAGCTAAGGTAAGGTAAAGTGGAGGCGAGTTAACTTTAAAGGCAACGTTAGTGCCGCATTTTTTTGACTGATACTATGGTTTGTTGTATTTATACATGATTGGTATGGTCGCTTATGCCTTATTCATATTTACTCGATCTATTATTTTTAAACAAAATAATTTGTTGAGTTGGTGTTGTTGTTATAAATCCATAAATAATGCATACAAAATGTATAAAGTATCTCATTTTCAGGCGTTTAATGAGTTTAAGAGATTTTAGGTTTTTCAAGATGCTAAATCTTAATACTACCTAAGTTACATATTAGTAGCAATCTGTTGTACAGATTGGACTAAATTTTGTTTTACTTTTCAAATAGCTTATTTGTGCGTGCGGCCCGCTATCGTTGTTGTCAAGCAACTTTCGCAAGGGTCGGTCATGGGATGGGTAACAAAAATATTATCTCGATCTCGATGATCTATGCTTCGGAAGGCACGCTAAGCCATTCGTCCCGGCTGCATTTACAGTCGTTTATACCCTCCATTACGCATCCTCCTTAACCTTCTGAATAGTTAAAGAAAGCCTGAGCCCCTGCAATGGTAAAAGGGCTGATGATGATGATAAATAAATGTGTATAACGTATCATGCTATTGGGATACATTTAAAATTATAGTGATATTGTATCTGCAAGTAGATTATAAATTTACCTGAACCAACCACCCGAAGCGACCACGGCTAAATCGTAAAATCTCCAACCATTTTGAATTAACAATTAAGAGCACTTTAACTACTGATCATTCGGTCCACAAATAGACGTAATGTGTACCGCATCAATTTATTTAAAATCGAGCATTTGCATTTATTCAGTTCGACTATGTACGAGGCAGCATATTAGTTTGCGTCAATTAAACCTAGGTTCATTGGTAATCGACTGCGTAATGCATAAGTTTCTGTGGGTGTCGATCCGTATAGATTATTATATGAGATAAGCATCGACTTTTTATGTTTTATTGAAATATTTGAAAGAATTTTCCTGATTTCTGGTTCTAAATTAGACATAGTGATACATTTCAATATGATAAATTCAGTTGTAGCATGGCAACTGGCTCCACTAAACTAATTTTACTCTTTACAGTATTTTTCTGAAGTAGCGAGGTCGCTTTATGCCTTTTTTCAGGATATAGCTATTGATACACTTACCTTTGTCAAGTTTATCTTTAGATTTCCACAACAGTGACTCTTTTCCCTTGCGATATTCTTTATTCATTTTGTTGTCTTTATATTTTGATATGATATTCAAAATAAGACTTTGGTGCAATATTTTTATTTTACCTCCATCGGCACTTGAGATTTTGATTATTTTTTTAAATTATCAATTAAAAATTCGGTAATATATAAATCGTTATGGAGAATTGACGTTCGTGATATTTTCAGGAGTACATTCTATCCGCTTTTACTCGTAGAAACGAAAAATATTAGTCCTTTAAAAGAAT
The DNA here is from genome assembly GCA_918026875.4 of Diatraea saccharalis. NCBI lineage: Eukaryota > Metazoa > Arthropoda > Insecta > Lepidoptera > Crambidae > Diatraea > Diatraea saccharalis. The sequence goes on from OU893336.1 coordinate 4,598,210, forward strand.
TTGATTTCGAGGGTTTCATCGAACAAAGCTTTTTTTGGTTTATCATTGAGCTTAGAAACGGATTGATTAATAGATGAATTTTCATGCCAGTTTAATAAACTACTTACAACTTCTTTCTGTATAATTTATAAAAATTAGATATGACGATGACTACACTTTTACTAAATCTTAATTAGTAAAATAGTACTCATCCTCATACTTATATGTATAGTAACGTCAAATAAAATGTTATATTTGAAAATATATAACACTCCAACAGCATAACTCTTAAGTAGCGTCTACAGATTGAGTTAGTATACTTTGTTCATTTTATATATTACGTGTGTGTATAACTAATGTTTTTCTTAATTATTCGTTGAAAAATGTCAAAAGTATAATAAATGTATTTCCTATAAAAATATTTAAGTGATTCTGTTATTGCACAGAAAAAATAATACCAAAGTCACTGTACTGAAAGCTAATTTTAATATATTTTCTCAGTAAATTATTGAAATACTTCATTGGTTCTTGCGTAATCTATTAATTTGATATAAGGCAGCAAGTATTAAAAAAAAACAGTCCGAATAACTGTTGTTTTATTGAGTGCTAAAAACTTATTTCAAAAAGGAATGTCCATGTTAAGTCAACTCGCTTGACCAGTGAGGCGCCGGGTGACCTTGTGCGTACCGAGTCTAAGCCTAGATGCGGTGCTTAGGTCTCAGTTTGCGACTAGAATTCTATACTTTAGCCTTGCCCGTTGAAAATGTTCACTAAATAGATGCATTGGTACTTTTTTGCTGTTGCACTTATACTTTTATATGGCAATTGTAGACCTTATTTTATCATAACGACTGGGTAACTTTGAATGAAGATTTTTACTAAGATCTATGTAAGTAGGATGCCAAATTTATAAGATTCCAATGGCGCAGTGGTTAGCGCTCGCTTTTTACCATAAGATGGTCGGAAGACGCGCAAAGCCGTCCCGCGGGCATCTGCTCATTAATACCTATTCGCACTGGGCCCAGATGGTGCCCAATGGTCAGCTGCTGCGGTTATGCAAATTCTTTTTAATATGCTAAATGCACATTAATTAAGAAAAAAGGCGAAATGACAAAACTTTAGAAATGTTTGTATGTTATTGGATGAAAACACATGAACTTGTTCAACTCTTGTACTTACATTAGTACCCGCCTAAAGGTCAGCAGTGCTATTTTCTTTTTAAAACACTCGAACTCAACTCAAAACTCGAAGTTCAATCAAATAAAACCTACTTCAAAAGGTAACATAGCTTTCTCGTCGAGGTCGAAGTTGAGTCCGAGGCTGTTCTTTAAAAGAATAATATAGTTCGGCGAAAAATTTAAACAGTCAAAATTACATTTCCACATAGGTGAAGGGCGGGCGAAATACTACTTTAAGATTAAGGTAAAAAAACACGAATGAAATGTAGTTGTATTGAATATATCGAATACTTTTTTTCATGCAAAAACGATAGACAAAAATAAAAATAAAAAATCGCTGTTGACATTGTGAACCTCTCTACACTTTTTATAGTTTTTTTTTCTTTCGACATATTGAAAAGTCTAACATATACTTAGTAATAGGAGAAAGAAGTTTTAACTAAGCTCCTAGTCTCCGTTTTTAGAAACCCCTCGTCGCGGCTCTGGAATATTTTAACTATTAGTAACTACAGGTTCTCTAAGAATCCGATTTAATCCCAGATACGTATACGTTTCGTTTAAATTGTAATTCAATAAAATTAACAGTTTATAATCTCACTATAACTACCTCACCTTACCTCACCTCTAAATCTACGATTATTTATAATCTAACGAGCTTACGAGTATATACTCTGCTTAAAGAGAAACGATAGTACTCTAATCTGTTTATAACGTGTTGTTTGAAACAACTCCATTGATTTTGATTAAAGTTTTAGAAAATAGATATCCAAGTAACTAAGAGTTAAAAGAAACCAAAGGGATAGCAACTATCCCTAGTCTCAAGTATTTTGCTATCGAACAAATGTTAATCATGTATTCAAAAATAAGCTATTATATAAATGTCAGACTCTATGTTTATACATATACACGGTATATTATTCCTAATGTGTAAATACACATTGTTAAATAACAGCTTTTTGAAAATGTGTGTCAACTACCCGGCTTTAACCCTATTTTACCTGGATAGACTTTGAAATATGAAGTTCCAAATCTAAATTGCACACCACAATATCTTTAGAATTAATATTACTACAATTGTTTCAGTAACGACTGGGTGACAGTTTGACAGCTGATATAACTTTAATCTGAGTAACGATGAAGATGAAGATGCCTTAAACACTTAAACCTGACTGAAACAATTCTAAATAGATGTAGCTTATTGCTTTGTATAGCATACTTACTTAATATTGTAAATATGAAACTAATTCCGTCTATCTTTCTGTTATATATACGCTTTCGCATTCAAACCACTGAACCTATTAGATGTGGTCTGAAAATAGCTCTGGGAAGGACATAAGATCTTTATTATTCCGGAAATAATTCCTCAAAAGCATGAAAAGAGAGATTGAAGTTTGTACTATTGACTTCGTTTTTTTTAACAGTACGAAATTAAAATTGAAGGAAAGTTGAAGGAAGCTATGAAGAAAAATCACCTAATGTAAATCGATGTCGCGGGTAAATGCTAGTTTTGTTTTGTATATATAGAAAACGAGCTTTTACTCGTTAGACTAACAATTATTTGCCGACAATTTTAAACTTATTTAACTGTATTTTTTATACGATGTCCTCAGCTTAACTCTATAATTTGTGCTATTATCAATTCAATAGATTCACAATGCATATTATGATATCAATTCTAAAGGTATAATGGAAGATATCGAATTCCGGTGAAATCTTATATTTAAGTCATAATACGAATATATAAAATTAAAAAACTAATGAAATTATAATTACTAGTGATCGTCTGGCGGTCGAAATTAGATCATAAATGTTTAACATTATTACGGTTTCCTTTGATGAGGAATCTTGTGCCTAGGTTTTATTATTAAAAACTATACTTCTATTGTTTTTAACAAAAATAACATTCTGCACTTCTACTTTTTGGAGCGATTTTCTGTTTTAGTTTTTTTTTCACTTACTCAATCAAAAAATACTTATTACTTTACATATAAATAGCAATATTATAATTAGCACACATTGCATTACAAAATTGTATCAAGTGAACCGATTTTAAAAAGTTGCTTCATTTTGTGCGCGCGAAGTCGCGGGAAAACAGCTTAACAAAAATCTGTTGTTACGACAGAAGACAAACGTTCGCACATTGGTTACCAGGGCGTCATAAGTCGCAAGGTCTAACTCTGTGCATTATTCAAAGCAGCCTGCATTCCGAGTTCGCACGCTGATTAGCTAAACAGTAACTGCAGCAGATCGAGCGTTGCGCTATCGGAATCACTAAGCGATATATAATTATGCAATTGCTGATTTGTTATATGTTATTAAAAGTTAGGTAGGCAAACATGTATAGGTAAAACGCGCCTAAATCAAATTATATTCTTTTCTTATTCTGAAAATTAATAAAAGTGAGAGTCAATTGCAGTAATTTTCGAGTACCTAATGAATAAGAAATTATTTAAAATTCTTTTATTCGTGCAGTATGCCATTTTCAATATCTATGCTATGGAGCTTTGTCGTGAAATAAAACTAATTAAAATTGTTTAAATGAAAGAGCGTGCGTAAAAAAATATCTTGCATTAGAGTTAAATCACTTTATTATCAGAAATAATCGATTACATGTTATATATAAGGAGTATAAAAAAATTAAAATCGACTTCAAATAAGTATAATAAAACTTTTTCACATACTTTCATTTGGATTTTATTTTTGTTTAAACTACTTACCTAATTTAATTTTATGTTAAAAGCATCCTTTTAAAATATTTTGGATATCTATTGATTTTGTTCACGTATGTATCTAACTCAGTAAAAGTAAATAAAATGTCTGATAATCCAACCAATCTATTACATAGTTCGAACACAGCCTTTTGTTGAACAAAGAACACGCCAGCGCCGCCCCTGCGGAATCCGCACGAAACTCCACGCAAACACTTTTATGCGGGCACATAAACTAGGAGGCACTAATAAAAGTCAGCTTATGCCTCTACTAGACACCAAGGAAGCACGCACTAATTCCATTTTCGCCCCCCAATTTATATCTGTCACTTTTGGTGCCATGGTCGGTGCGCGTAAAAATATTGTTTTTACTTATCCCTCGAGGCGGGGGTTGCCCCCACGTAGGGGGCGTAATTACTTGAGCATCCAGGCTACCCACGGCGCTGGAATTATAACGGCTTGGCCGATTCTTCTGTTTTTGTAAGGGCGTAGGGGATTTTTCTTAATCTAAGCTAGACTGGGGTTTTTGCCAGATGCCGAGCTTAGGGTGTTTTATAAGTGACGTACGTTATTTTATAGTGTGGACTGACTTGTGATGTGATTGACGCAAGTAATGTGTTAAAATTAACTATTGACTTACTGTTTTCCTGCGATTTGGCAGTTATATCTTTTGTCGCTCGCGTATGTTCTTCCAATAGATTAAAGAATTTTAAAATCTATTCTATTTAAACGATCAAATCTTTCCTTTTTATGATACTAAAATAGAATACTATGCTTATTCAATGACCATCCAACATTTTAGAAAAGAAGGAGGATCTATGTTAGTCTACCTGTCTCTTATATGTCCATATTTATTAACTACCTATTTAATAAAACCACCAAAAGATTCCAAATGCTTAAAAATATTAAAATCTATTAAAATATATGTAAAGAAAAAGTATTTCTTTAATATTTAAATGATTTTTTAGATAGTATGTATTGCTTAAAAACTCTTTGGTTTTCTAATACAGCTAATTTATAGATGTCAAAATATTAAAAAGCTTACGTAATAAAAAGTGTGTGATGACAAAATTAATAAATAATATTTAAAATACATATTTTGAAGAGGATTGGATAAAAAACAACTTTGAATGTCGTTTCTTTATTTTCAGGTAGGGATTGTATTAAGTGTAATTTGAGTCTAAGTAGCAATATAATTTGGTTTTGTTTCTAACAAATCAAACTTTATTTTCAGAGTAACATATTGAGTTAACATTTTCAGTCCTTTTCATTGAGCTATAAATAAATTTATATATATAAGCATTTAAATATTATAATGACATTCGTTAAAAACTTTCAAAAGCTTTATATCTTTACTAGTGGCCGCCACCGACTTCGTCCGCGTTTTCCATTATTTCTTCGCTCCTAATAGTTGCAGTGTGATGTTATATAGCCTAAAGCCTTCCTCGATAAATGGTCTATTCAACACAAAAAGAATCTTTCAATTCGAACCAGTAGTTCCAGAGATTAGCGCGTTTAAACAAACAAACGAACTCTTCAGCTTTATAATATTAGTATAGATTTCCAATGGTAGGTACTTTTGTTAGTATGGAACTGATTATAACAACTATTTTGATTTATTTTGTTGTATTTAATTTTCAAAGTTGACGAAAAGGTCATGATGCGTCAGCGGCTCTTGATAATGTCGTGATAGTTGAAAACTCGATTGAAGATTTTAGGCACTTTGTACAGACAGCGTTAATAGGCGTTATTTGCATTTTTCTTCAATTTCTTGGTTCGATTTAGAAGTTTATTTAAGTCGAACTTTTTAAAGTATAAAATAAAATGGAAAAAAAAATATCTGTTTCACCGATAACCTGTTGACTATAAACATTTGAGACTTGTAAAACTTTGGTTGACAATATTTAAAATTCTTTATTATTCACATTAATATCTATAGTAATATTATAAACAGATAAAGGTACCTTCTCAAAGTTTGTAGTTATCTTCAGAAATACAGATCCGATCACGAAAATTTTAAACCTCCCGAAAGCTACATTATACACGGGCGACATAAGCTATAATTTACGCGGATGAAGTTGCGGAACAGCTAGAAAATCATAAAAAAAATACGAACTGACTTACATACAAATCCGTAGTATAGAAGACGGGGACTCGTTTGGTTTGTCGGTTATGGCCCAAGATGTGGCCAACATAGGGATGGCCTATGTCTTAAGACGGCCTTAGAGCCTGTGCGTTAAGCCAAAAGACTGTCCCTGTCTATTGCATTCCTCCCGGTAATAATATCTATAGGGACAGAGGACTTTTGCAGACAAATCGGTTGAATCAGTTACTTACAAACTATTACGAATAGTGTAAAAGTACTGTATAAATTCGAGAGAACATTATGGATTTTGAGTAGAGGTAGTCGTCGAATTATCGACAGAAAAGCAATAATATCGACTAATTTCTTGTTAAAGAAATGTGTTGTCGATCTATCGAATACTGTTTACGTTACCTAATATTTATATTATATCTTTCGAAAACTGACAAATAAAAGAAGAAAATCAGCTCCCAGCTTCAAAATGTAACAGCAAAGACTTCATATAGATACTAGGACTATACCAGTTGTTCGAAACTAAAATTTTGACACAGTGCAATAACATCGGTATACTGCTCGCTCTTCGTTAAGAGTAAGCGAGGAATAATAAGCAATAATTAAATTTTCAGGCATATAACATAATAACTCGTTAGTAGTCGTTATTATACGACTACATAGTGATGGTTGTTCTTGAGGAAATTATATTTATCAGAAGTAAAGCAAGAATATTGTCACTTGCCTACAATCGATTTTGATCACGTAAATAAAATATGTTTGTAAATAATAACAACGTTTTACAAGCCAAAATTGTTATTATAAATGTTAATTTGTCGATTATAAATCTTTGTGGTGGATCGAATGCTTTCGTAGCTCGTACCTTGCAATAGTCGCAATCTAGTAAAAGAACTGTTGTCTCGGGACAACAATTTAGCGAGTAATTGTTAGTATCGCATAGCTTGTCTACTAGTATACATACTTAAGTATTTCATAGTAATTATAGTAACTTAAATATGAAAAATAGCGGGAGCAAATCAAACTCGGATAAACTAAAGATTGATATTTGATTGTCAAATATTTCTGTCAGTTGTCGTAGTTTCCTACGACAACTGACAGAAATATTCCAACGGAAGGTTTATTTAGTCCTTTCCTCCATGAAGTCTTTTTTATTCTGAAATAATATGAATAAAGTGTTTCTGTGATAAAATCAACATACGTTAAAAATGCTGTAATTGCGTTTTGTTTGACCTGGTTTTTGTAAGAATGTGCACAATCGAAACATCGTCGATTCATCAGTTTTAAATTTTATGTTACAGGTTTTTGTCATCAGTTTTTCTTTTATTGAAATATAAATAATTTGCATTGTTTCCCTTCAAATATGATGAAAGTAAACCGATTATCAGACTTTACTGACATACAATTGTAATGTAAAATGTGTTGTAAGTAAACTGTTATTTAACGAAAAACATTACGTTGCTATGCGGGAACACCACAAGACATTGTAACCACGTTCCCGAATTTCGTTGTCACGAAGCACCGAGGGAGCAGAAGTCTCGAGGAGTCCCCACGCACTCCTACGTATCTATCCATATTTAGTACAACCATTTTATCACACTTCAAAGAGCAGCGACGAGTAGGCACGGCGCGAGTTGTAACCGCCGTCTCCCTTGATACCCCTGTAACTACGAAGCTTTGTGAAATTCGTGATGCTTTTCGAGTTTAGACGGCCCCCGGTTTGGTTTTTCGAGGTCGCTTGCCACCCTACGTAATTCGAGTATCAGCGCCACCTCCGCGCTTATGCGAGCCTTATACCGAAGACGCGGTTTGTGCACCTAGTTCGCGTAAACCGCGAACGTTGCTATAATCATTTTATAGATTTTCCTGTTTCCCTAGTCCTGTTAAATATTAATTAATGTTTACAGTAAAGGCAAATACAATTAGTAAATAGTATGAGCAAGTACACATGTAGTTATTTTTTTCTGTTTCTAAAGAAAAAATACCAGTCATAAAAAAATATATGCTATTCGTTTAGTAAATGCTCCACTGCTCTTAAAGAAAGCTAATAGTGGAACAAAATTGGGATTTGGAACATAGCTGTTATAGCTAATAAAAAAATAGTAATAATAATAGTACCTGGTTGAAAAACAACATTTGTAAAGTACATTTTTTGGAACGTGATAATGTAAGCTAATTTATTGACTAATTTGTGTAGCGACTATTCCAACACAACGGATTTTTACCTTGTTAGTTATTATTGATAGGTACTACTAGTACAAGGAATTTTGAAATAAAATATCGATATTCAACCCGAAAAAAAATCCCTATTACTTTAAACAGTATGTTTTTTCGAATTAAATGATCACGCATTATTAAAATTATTGTATAATTTCATGTGCAAATTACTTATTGCTTAACTCCTTTTTTTTTGTACTAGCTAGAAGGTTCATAATCAAAATTAAATATGGCTGTAAACGTGTCTTTAACTTATTTTAAATTAAAATTCTTGTTACTTGATTTGTCATAACCTCATGAATGATGAGGTTCAATATTAGTTGTCCTTTTCCGATTTAGTACGAGTTTATTGGCTACACACGGCAATTAAGAAAAAATATCTTTTAACGGCTCTAATTTGTTAAGTTTCCAATAAAATATTGTACATATTCTGATCGTTAATTTTGATCTATTTTTCTTCGAAAAGGAAAATATTTCCAATTCTGCGAAGTATTTTTTATCTGACTCTACTCAATTATATATTTTTTTAATTGATTAACTAAATTCTAATAATATACATTACATACATTGCTCAGATTCCAAGATGAGTATCTCGTATTATGATGTATCTGAGACAACATAGGTACTACGACACCCAGACCCGGGACAATAAAGAAAAGTCAATTTTCTTTCTATATTAACCTGATCAAGAATCGAACCCATGACCTCTGAAACGGGCTTACGAAACACTCGGTTGTAAACGAGATTGTCCTGTTTTGTTTTGTTTTGTGGATTAGACATTCGTGAAGGATTTTTGAGATTCAACCCCAAAGGGGTAGACGGATTGATTGTATAGAAATGAAGTTAAGAACGAAACTCTTTTTAGGTTAATGATTAGAAATTAGTAAATACCTATTTCAACGATTGTTAAAATGAGAGTGAAACATGGAAAAGAAAAGAGAGAAAGAAAGTGCTAGGTACTGATTCATAAATATTGTTAAACACCTGTTTCAAAATTTGTGAAAATACCCCCTGGGGGTTGAAAGTGCGGTAGAATAAATGAAATATAATACTTCTAATGCTTATTAGAAATATTAAGTTTGTCACAAGGTTTGATATGTGTTCATTATCGTATTTTAGGAGTTCGATGGTACAATTGTGTGCGAGTTCGGTCTACGATGAGAAAATTTAAGTAAGTTTCGCAGGGGCTGTTCGATATTAACTGAACCGGGTATCAAACCCAGGACTATATTAGAAGGGGAAACATTTTGAGATTATTATGGTGAAATAAAAAAAAATGTATAAAAACAAGCTTTTATTTAAACGCGTTAAACTTTAAAATTTAAATAAATCAAAGCTATTTAGATATATACAGGCTTGTACCTATTATTTTATGTAGAAAATCACCTGAAATAAATTGCTAGAAAAATTCGTTAGTAAAATAAACGTCTAGCTTGGTGACTTTAGAATGACATATATATGTTTCGTTTTATGAAAGATTACAATAAAAAGTAAAAAAGGTATTTCACCTCCTTTGTCGGTAACATTTTATTTTAAATAAAAAAAGGTCTTCTCTAACATTTCAAAGAACCATCATTCTTTTAGTGCATTTAAAAGATAAAAATAATCACACTTTTCATAAAAACTATAATTTAATAAATTGAACTCCTGTAGATACAATTTTGTTTGTGAAATTGACTTTGTGGGATTTTACATACAACTACCAAAGAGGACACATATAACTGAGACGAAACGAAAAATATACCTTTCTAAGCTTTTATCATTCATTTTTATGAGATTTTTTTGATAATCCTTCGATCAACAATACAACTGTTGATCGAAAGTTATGCCTAATTGATTTTGTTCGAGAAATGTCATCTCAAATATGATTTTTCAAGAGATATGAACATAGCTCAAACAAGGGTTCATTATAAAATGGACAGGAGAGCTTTCCGACTTTTCTTAATTTAATAAGTTTGGCAGCGACAAGCACGTGACAATAAATACCTTGCGACATTAGGAATAAGATTCAGGTTAATTTTTTTTTTGTAGAATTCTCATTATGTGTCAAAAATGTGATTGCTATAATATGCTTGCTGGACTCCTGGTGAAGGTTCATTTCCCCATCTGTGTTATTCAGCGATATTTTTACTTTAACCCAGGAATCGTCATTGCACAGCGTCCGGCCCGGTAAATCAATGCTGCCTATGTATTACGTATACAAGTCATCGCTTATGTGCTTATGTACTTCTAGTACATAGCGAGCGGTTGTACTGGTATAGTACGCGTGTACGTAGATAATCTCGTCATAGCTCGCACCCGTTATGGTATTACTGTGTGTGGGCGAAGGGGGCTGTTTGGGGCGCGGGTGGGACCCGCGAGTGCCGCAGGGTGGCGCTGTCCGCTTTAAAAATACCGAGGCGCAGCGCTACGCGAGGAAGCCGTTCATTTGAGAGACCGCGAAGACTTTCAACCTGCTTCTGCGTCCCTAACAGCTGCTCACCGAGTAATGAATTATAAAAAAAACTTGGCTTTTAATATAATTTTAGCACATCGAAACTAATTTCAGTGCAAAATTTTGGAACTTTTCTCACAATTATACGAATCAAATAATTGTTAATATAATATCTGTCTAGTTGTCAACAGGAAACAAAATGTCGAAATAAGTATTGTGATCGGAACTTTGGAAAGTTGTTCAAGTATATTATAAATTTTGTTTATAGGTAAATTATTGTTTTCCCTTTGTAAAACAGTAGACGGTGAAAATCAAAATATACAAATTATATTAACCGTGCCTACTGATTGTATAATCGAACTGGCCACAACAGCCAAAGTTAGCGTAACTTGATCAATACGCATCATCTTCGTATAAATATGTAAGAAAGCGTTAAGGATGTGACGACTGTCGGTCATTATCGATAATCGTGGACTTTGGGCTTCTGACGGTGGCGCGTTCGAAAATTTATTTTGTTCGTATTTTCATAATTGGGTGCGGGTGGCTGGGCGATGGGTGGCGCCGTGGGCGTCATCGCACCCCTCGCGTGGGTATTTAATGATTATGCGCTGACTGCCACCTGATTGCTACGCTATGCCATGTTGTCGATGATTGTTTATCGATATTTTATTTCACACTATAGAGACACATTCACACTTGAAGCTAGTTAAGGGTAGTTCGTTGTTCATTCATTTATTGTATTCAAAATTATTGAATTCGTGGTAGTTATGAATCGTCAAAAGATCAAAATGTAATTAATGTTATAAAAATGTTTATATTTAAATTAAAAAAAAAAATCTGTTCAAGATGAAGAATACATTTTTTTTTTATTTAATTAATTCTATTTTTTCGTAAAAGTTTCGGAGTAAAGGAGTAATGGTGCCCCTTTTTCATCTAGTAGGATATAATTAATACATATAAATGATAATATCGAATATAATTGTTAAAATTTTATGATAAGTGCGATATTATGGCATATCTGAATCAACGAAGGTACTGTCCCTACAACACCCAGACCTGAAACATTACAAAAAAGTTAATTGGTTACATCGACCCGATCAGGAATTGAATGACGGCCTTGGAGATAGCGAAAACATGAAACTTTAATGCTTTGCTAATTTTTTTTTGAAAATAATGATGTTAATTTTTAAAATACTAGGTTATCGACTATCGATATACTTGCCATGGGCCCATTACGCACTCGCGGGGTGGCAGGCACTACACGGGTAACAGGCGGGTCGCGGGGGGTAGTACATAGCCCATGTATCAGCAGCACATACCAAGCCCTCAGCATATAGGCGGTGGTGGATTCCCGAAAATTCGCAGTTATTTTGTATCGAAAACTAGGTTATTCCGCGATTTATTTGTCTATCGGTTGGTATTTATTGTCCCTGTTAACATTGGATATAAGTAATTCCCGTCTGATGGCTAATGGACAGTATCTGATTGTTGCGAAAATCTCGCCTTTTAGTAACTAAGGTATGTTTCACAAAGAAGCGAGAAGAATAATTCTTCCAGATGCAGCTTCGGTACCTAGAGTTTGTGTCCTTTGAAGTTGTTACACAGTCTTTTTTCCGGAATTCAAATGTCTGCTTCTCTTACAGTTACTATTTGATTTCTATTTTCAATATTTCAGTCACTTAAGGAGCATTACAGCAAACTTTAATAAAATGCCTGAACAACTTTTCTACTGGTTTTACCCAATTTGGAAATATTATAAAAACCGTTATCAGAAGTATAAGTTAGAGGCGGTTATCCTTAGTAACTTAACTCGTCGATGAATGCTGTTAATTTTTGTTCATTCATGATAGGGATGATGACTAATTTTTATATGTTTGTCCGTCCGATAGATTCTTGACGAATATTAAACACTTTTATTTTTATTTTTGCGCAATCGATAAATTACGGCGATACAGTTGAAATGCTGCATGACGTTACGCTTTTGTAAATTTTCTACAAAACTGTGATGTTGCTTTAACTTTAATAAACTTAACTTTTTATAATGTCTTTTTTTTATCCAGTCATCATCCCTATTTTGCCAGAATGCGCCTAGTATGCAAGCTCACCCCGCATTAGCAGTCTAAGTACCAGGTGCACATAGCTTGTTAGGAGTTAGGTGGGGTGACAAGCAAGATATCGACCGTCTTGAGGGCGGTGGCCAAGGACCGCATCTGCTATGCGGACACTAAATATCCGTTGACCCTTACACGTATAACCTACATATATGTACCTATGTTCACCTAGTATACATACGTTACTATTGCAATTTAGCTTGTAATTAATTACGGCTCAATGACAGATAAGGTGCAGTCGTGCGTGTGTACTGTGTCCACAACTCCACATATTCATTATGCCCATTACAATTCAAATATGACATTTAATAGTAACGTCATAAAGGCTTATTTATTGGTATAGTAAGTAACATTGGTATATTGCTTTGGTAAAGGTGAATTCTGATGGAGCGATCTATGGTTTCAGTGAAGGGTATAATGGTGTTATTCTGGTTACAAGCTACTAACGATTATATTCACCTTTTAAGGCAAACTTCGGTTAATTTTACTGTTTTTTAATGAGTAGGATTTAACCTTTATTTAACGTATTGACAGTCTTTGTTTTATTGTTAAAACGTAATACAATTGCAATACCAACACATATCGTTTGTTTAGTTAAAAAACATATTTTTTCTATTGAATTGCAACTAATTTCTTCAAAACTCGACAGGTAACAGATTATCGTGAAATGGATTTATTTGTGATAAAAATTGTCGATTTTCATCAATGGGTATTTTGATGGAGAGAGAGAAATGGTGAATAGACTATTTACTTCAACGTTGTCATAGAGTTTGAATTTCAATCAAATAAAAAACATTATTTGCCATTTGAAGTAACTTTTACACGACTGCCCAAAAAGAGTGTACTGGGTTTAGGGTTAATGTATGTATGCACACTACTTTTTCCACCATTACTTTTGAAAAACGTAATGAATGTGAATGTATGGGTATTATTAGAAACGTTACATCATCCCTAGTGACACTGGCATGTTTTAAAATTCAAAATGGCGGATGTATGACGCCATACAAAATGATATGAAAAAAAATATTTTCTTACAGCAATATGGGTGTTAAATTAAAGGTCTTGATCAATAAATTTTGTACATAACTAACTTTTAATCAAAAGGATTTTTAATAAAATCAAAGTAAATAATTACTGTCTCTAGTGCCGTGCTCGACCGCTGTATTCGACATTGATTTTTTAACAGAATAGTACAAACAGCACTTCGTACAGTCTTAGAATTCATAAATGTATTGTTATCAATAGATAATGTTGAACCAAACTCAGTTAGAAATAAAAAATGAGGTATTTAAATCAAGTTAAATCCTATATTATGTTGAATCGAATTACACATAGTATGCTCTAAAACTTTTAAGCCATAAAGTAATAGTGATTTTAAAAATTCCGACATAACATGATGAAAATGGCGCTAATAAACACAACAAACAAAGTCTTATTGTAGGAGCAAAGTTTAAAAGTTGCCGCGAACGACTCTTCATTCCGAAAATGTTGGCAATGAAATGAATTGATGGAGCACGCCGACCACTTGTTGAATCAAATCTTCGTGTGTTTTCCTTAGGCACTGAAAGGCTACGATAAATAATGCTTTATTTACATGTTTACTTTTGAATGAGATTTAGTATGTTGAAGCTGATATAATTATTTCGGTTACGAAGCGTTTTAATTTTTCAAAGCTTAAATTTCATTATCTAATTAGTATTATCGTATGTAGGATATGAATTACACTTTTGTCAATTAAATCGAGAAAAAACTAGGCAAAAACTAATTCTTAGTTATTTGTGTTGCGCCCTCTGGTATTTAAATGTGAAATAAAGTGAAATGTTAGTTTAATAAAAAATAATAGTTCAGTCTACATCCATCGGCTTAAATATGGAAAAATAAAATGAAAGAGGTTACATATTATGATAATTTTTGAGAACAACAATATTTTGTTCGCAAACCCTTTTTAATAATAATTATCACGTTAGTGGTTGTTTATAATATTATGCTTTTAATGACTCTATTAGTCCATAGGGTCGACATGCGCAGAGTGCGCGATTTCTATGGCTCATCTTCATAATTCACGCTACTAGTGGTCAAACAAATACTTGTTCATTAATTAATCGCGACTAAATAAATCGACCAAGATCCGTACCATATATATTAAAAAAATATTTTATTGTTGTTTTAGTGGCTTAATGTTGTGTGCGAGTACTTATTTATGTTCTGTATCAGATACTTGCGTCAATAGGGATTTTATGATAATGATTATGATATGATTTCAAATAATTGATAACTCCGTGGTTCTCAGCTTCTCATCTCAGCTTTGCTCCCACTAATTACGTTCATACAATAAATAAATAGTTCTTCCGTTGCAAAAATGCATGATAAGTAAGCAATGGTAAATACCAGGGTCTCATAGCAGCGATGGTGGTAACTGTATTTAGTGCCATGTCCATTTGAAACACTATCGATTTGCGCGATGCGGAGCATTGACCCGAACAGGGCTGCCGGCCGAATCGCTAATTTATTAATTATTTAAAACTAGCGATCATACGTTATGCTATCAGCCAGCGCGCGAGTGTTTTTGTCGCATCTATGCAAGTTTTGTTCTTCTAACATTAACTAAACTTCACTTCAATGTCTTCGAGAAAAGACTATCAATTATCACTAAAACCTAAGCTTAAAACAACAACTATTACAAAAACGCAAGGAAGACGCGTTAACGTCACATCCTCAATCTAATAAAACGGCTAATCTATTGATATCCCTGCTTAAATTTAGAAGAAAACACATTAAAATCTAATTCGTTTCTACATGTTACTACGATTAATACGTATGTTACTAAAACATCTAAAATGAAAAACTATGTTAAAAGAAGATTATGATATTTATTCACAAATATTGTCCATCTACCTAGTACAACAAAAATATCCTGTATCATAAACCCTGAAACATTTTATCGGTGTTATTATATACTTTAATTGATTTTCACCACACTGACCTACTCGTTTGTACTATCTACTCAAACTACAAACTATATAAATATGTTTTCTTTTGTTGCAGGATAATCTTACTCCAGAGCCAGCTGATATGAACGAAGACGACAATTTCTCCAGTAAGTATACGGCAAATCAGGTAATAAAGAAATAATACAATAGAGTGCAGCCACTTGCATCAAATCAATTAATTAAATTGGTTATTTTATGCAAACACTGAATTGCTATTTTAAAACGAACTGGCATAAAATACCACCCGATTGGTTTTGTTTTTTGAGAATGAGAAATTCCAAATTTAAAATTGATTGGCGAATGTGATCTGGTGCAGGTCAGGCCCTCGCGAAAGATGCCGAGAAGTTGAAAATGATGTTGCTTGCATGGAATTACCACAGCCAAACGCAAGGTAAATTACTTTTAATAAAAGTTGTCTAAAATATTTCTTTAAGTTGAAAGTTCTGCACAAGAAAAAGTATAATTAAAAGTGAAAAAAGCGGTCTGAATATACCCTTTAGCGAAATGTGTAAGCACTAGATTCTAATTTAGGCATCGGTGTACATAATTTGCACAGTAGCAGGAGGAGGCTCGCTGGCTATTTTTATAACATGAAGCCATATTGAGAGAACGCCTATGTATCAGGGGCGCAGACGACGGAGGCAACTCAAATTATTTATAGGTAGGGGCTTGTTCCAGTTGACATTTAAAGGCAGATGTACCGGTCCCTTGCGGGTGCAATCTACGCCTTCTTTAATTTATGCTGTCCCTGTAACTAGACATGCATGCTAACTTAAATTATATGATTTAAAATGTCCTGTCAGAAGCGAAAAAGGAATAAAAATTTAAGTAAAATTTGTCTAAAGTAGACATCAGCGTAATTGATTTAAAAATATAATACACAATTTAAATTAGCAGTTGATTATACCTCTATGGGCTGCTGTTATCAAATATTTATTGGAAATTACATATAGCGTGAATATAAAATAAAATAAGGAATAAAAAAAATTATTTATTTATCATTAATTTATGTAAAAAGCAGTTGCCCGATTTGCGAAAAGTCATAGGTTTGAGTTCCATCTCATTGTCAGGGACATAGTGGATTTTTAAGCATTTTTTATTAAAAAAAAATTTCAGTATAGCATTGTGAAGTCCAAAGTAATTTCTACTTCTTGGTTGGGTGAGAAATAATATTATAAAAATAGAATTATATCTATAACATTTATAAAGATTTATAATTTAATGCTTATGATGATATAATTGGTTGGGTTGTATAAGTCTTGTTATGTCTTAGGCTTACTGTTATTTTTATTGTGGGCAACTTATTGGCCGGATTTATTATAAATGTAATAATATCTTTTGTTTTAAATGTTGGAATTACTGTTGTTGTATCGATTTAATAAAATAAAATGAATGCAAAATTGATCAAATATAATAAAAAGAAAAATTATTTGTGAAATTATAATGTAAGCTACGAAATATTAACCTTTTAGAAAATGAAAAGGCACATTTTTATATACGGAATTTGAACAAAAATTCACCCAGTTCTTATAATATTTGAAAAAGGTTGTTGACATAGAAAAGGCTTTGCGGAAAAATGATTCAAAGTTTAAATAAAAAAGATCTGTTAAGCTTTTTTCATATATTTTTACACATCTTATTTTTGTTTCCAAAACACAATTCATTATTTTATTAGGCGATTTACCTGAAATCGGATGCCGTTGGATCTAATAACAATAATTTTCTGTTTACTCGATGGTCCAATGAGATTAACAAAATAATATATTTTTGTTTGACTTATTCTGTATTCTGAATAATCTTAGTTGATACTATTTTTTTCCTAATTCTAAGATTTTATATCCATGATTTATTTATTATTATAAAAATTATAAAATTACGTGCTCGATTGTTCCCTAGAACATGGGATCTTATTTAAAGAAATTTGCAATAAGTAATACTTAGAACTTCATAAATTAAGTAACTGACAGGATAGGTATTAAATTTTATATGCTTTTAAAATAGCTTTCTAATTTTTATATTTATTTAATTTTGTCGCCCTGGTTCTTACAGGCCGCAATGGTGATATAACAGAGAGTGGCCCAGACAGTATGGCGGATCTATGGGCCTCCTATCACAGCGCGTTGGGCCTCGGCAGTAAACCACCTAAACCACCTACTCCCCTGGCAACCGGACACTCGGTGAGTTTTAAGGTTGAACAGCGTTTCATGTATATTTTTGATAATTAAATTAACAGTATTTTTTTAGCACAAGGGGCTAAAGTGATCCATATCTACAGAACTTCAATAGTAGTTTCTTGAATAAGTCGCTTTTAAGATAAATATTATTTATCACTATTTAAAACTTTGAAGTAATTTTTTGAAAAAAGGAATTTGTATTTTATTAAATTTTTATTTTTTGAAAAAAGTTTTTTATGTGATATTTTTTTTATATAAACATGCCATCTATGTATTGAGTGATATCTCATGAAAAGCATATTTTGTTTTGTTTTAAAAGGAAACTACTGATCCGATTTAAATAAAATTTAAAATGGAGCCACGAAAACGAAAAGGAGCTTTTCGATATTTTCGACAGCGATGTATTTTTTTATGTATGTTCAGTGATTTCTTGGCTAATTTTCTATCGGCAGGAATTTCTGTAGACAGATTGTCTATGGGCTTGAAAGTCAAAGACACAATCTCTTTCATTAAGAGATCTTTCTCTCGAAATACTATTTTAACCCCACCTCGATACTCTATAATGACGGATATTTTGAGCAAGAAAAGAAAAACTTATAATTCATCATTATATTAACTGGGAAACATAGACTGCACCTACCAATTGAGGTTAAAAATAAAGTAAATGAATTACAATATTTTGTACATTGATCAGAATGTTAACGAAGATAGTATTTAGATTCGTCTTAAAGAATGTAGACGAAAATTTTATTTGAAACCATTAAGACGGCATTAGTATTAAACTCAAAAGCTTCTAGCAAATTTATCTGAACACCTCGACAATACAGTACACGATTGCAGAATTAAGCAATTCTCCAAATGTTAGTTTCTGGATGAACGATCAAAAGTGTAGAATTCAAAGATTTTCCGAGTATGTTTAGTTTTACTGTCTTCAATATCCCGTAATATGACATGTCCTCATCTATTATTTTAAATTACTTATAAGTTAGTCAAATATTAAATAAAATCACATCCATTTCAGAGTCCGATTCATGTTGGCTCAGCTTCATCAGGAGTAGAACCCGCATCAACTCATGATGAGACGTCATCTTCTGATCGTACTAAGGATGATGACGACGGTGGCGCGTCTGATGATGACAGCGATGACAGAGTTGATCCGCAACATCACGACCCGGAACGACTGAAAGCTTTTAATGTGAGTTTTGTTATATTCGCAATCGGTCTAACGTCAGCACTAATACTTATCTTTGTTGGCGAAAAGGGATAATACCCCAAGATACCATTACAATGCTTTACATGGACAAATCTTTGCACGTTTTTATTGAAGATCAATATGATAAATACAATACTTTTTTATCTTACCAATTTTAAATACATATGGATATGTAGTTAAGATTTAAAAACAACCAAACAGGCTGGTTCTGGGATAGCATGATGGTTCTTGAAACATTTGAGAATAGGTTTATTAGTAACCACTATTAATTAATTAAATTGATAAAATTGTATTCCAGATGTTTGTACGGCTCTTCGTAGATGAAAACCTAGACAGGATAGTGCCTATATCCAAACAGCCTAAAGAGAAGATCCAAGCTATCATAGACTCTTGCACGAGACAGTTTCCGGAGTTTGCGGAACGTGCTCGCAAAAGAATTAGGACGTATCTGAAAAGTTGCAGAAGGAACAAGAAGGTTCGGGGTGACGGGCCGACTACCGGCAACGGAAGCAGTGCGCCGGGTACTGGCAATGCGTGGGATTCAGCGGTGAGGGTCCGATCTCTGCTTGATTTGCTTGCCTAGTATCTACCCAAAGAGGATTAATAAACGAAAAAAAGTGAAAAATAAAATACGATGTTTATAGACTATAATCGCATTCTTTTTATAAAACTTCCTAAATTTGAAATACATCTTGAAATGGTGAAAGAAAAATATTACCTGGATTAGGTATTTAGGCTTAAATTTTAATTACAGAATATGCGAAAATAAGCATCAAGCAAAATAAAAAGAAATCTTTTCTCCTGTGATATTACTGATTTGATGGTATCGCATACTTGTTGATCTGTTTTTAAGAATCTATAAATATACTAGCTGACCCGACAGACTTCGTCCTGTCAAAAAGATTTGTAATGTGGCAGTTTTTTTCAAATATAAATTATTTTTTCACTAATCACGAACTAAACAAACACTAACTAAGTAAACACTCTGCACAAAACACGATATACGAATTTGTTTCGTGTATCAGTTGACAAAAGCAAACTCAGTAGATTAGGTCACAGACAACTTTTTTTTTTTTAAATTTGATATGACTTGAAGTCAAATCCTTTTAAGCCGTACGAATTGTTTTATTGATTTAAAATTTGGATATTAAAAATAATAAAACACTGTTGGTAACGCGATTTTTGTTTGACTGATGTAATGACGTGGAAACTGATGCATTTTATCTCGCGTGCCGAAACTAATACAAAAGAAACGCGAGTTTCGGAACGCGACATTAAACTCCTCCAACTATGTATTCTGTGCTCCAACGCACACACGCACATTGTTTTGATAGATATGATCCTTGACGTTAGGAACACACCTACATTGCTTAGACAACAGTGAGTGCTTGTAATTTAATATGAACTTTATACCATAGCAATAAAGCTCAAATTGACTACGTTTTAGTTACAAATCCTTTGTATGGGAAAAAGAAAAGGGCTATTTTTAGGGGTTTTCCAGCAATAATTCTAATTTTTCTCGCCGTAAAAACCATCCTTGAACTTCAACGAACATTTTAAAAAAAGATTTGGCCAAATTGGTCGAGGCGTTGTTGAGTTATGCGCTTACCAACACATTTTGCGATTCATTTTTATATATATATATATAGATTACGACTGAGTGACCCGATACTACGGCGGAGTTTCCGTCTGAACTTGGTTTGCTAAGAATATACCATATATTTTATAAAAAAACTATGCAATACCGTTTTTGTATTGATTTTAATTGATGATCAAATGATGAAATATTCTGTTAAAAATAGCCTTGGCAATCTTCATAAACGCGGCGCTATCACGTAATGAAGCTTCAATGAAATAACATTTTTATTACCTTTTGAAGTAGGTTTTATTTGATTGAACTTGAACCTCTACGACCACGATGATATAGTGCACTATTTGACGACGAGTTTGAGGCTATTTTTGTAACAGAAACAAGCACTACAGGTAGACTTCAAAGAGAATTTAAGCGATGCTGCAATTTTGATATGTGGTAGGAAGTTACACTTGTACTATGAAAATAGCAACTAGTAGGTACTTCGGGCCTAACCATGACCTCTTATAGCAAAGCTTAATCCGTAAAGCAAAGCTTAAAGTTACCGAGCAGGACACAGCTATCTTCTTTATATAGCGCGGTCCCGCTCGCTGCATGGATTAAACATTGCCATAAGAGGCAATGGTAAATCCCCTGTGTTTTGAAAAAAATAGATTAGTTTAAGAGCACGTGACATAACCTTATCCGCTGTCCAACAGGTGCGGCCGACGCCGGCACACCTGACATCTGTACAAGCGGAACATATCCTCGCGCAGGCGTGCGAGAACGAGAGTCTCAACGCTAAGCGTATGCGACTTGGTTTGGACCCTGTTAGTCAGCCAATGCCCACTGTACCTACACCCATGGTAATAATTGTTATTATTATGTTGTATATTTTTATAAATAGTTACATCTGGTCCTCAATCAAATGATCATCATCATCGTCTTATTAATCTCCTCACTTCTGTGGCATAGGCCTTCCCTATATATGGAATCTAATAGAATCGAACAGGGAGAATGGTGGGTCGTAGTGATATGGTTGCCAAACGTTCTCAGTCAATTTTCATAGATAGGTCTGTTGTGGCACAGGCTATAGACACAACGGCGCCGTCAGTCGTGGGCAGCTCGTTCCTGGGCCTGTACAGCGGCGCCATCAGCAGCCCAGCGGCCGCCAGCCCCGCGCCCGCCCCCGCCCCCGCGCACAAGGCCGACAACGCGCGTCCCGCCCCGCCCGCACCCAGCCCCGACGCGCACGCGCACCTCAACAACAATACGCTCAAGCTCGACAACGCCAACGGCACTGCCGGCAGCAAGACCGCCAGGTGACACATGTTACTTGTGTTGACTTAAGTACTGTCTGTTAAATTAAAGCGGCAGGGGAGTATTGGCAGGCAGACAGTGGCGTCATAAAACTGAGATACAATAAAGTCGCTTTCCGCTGTCTGTACGCTAAGATCTTTTAAATACACATAACGGATTTTAATCCGGTTTTCGTCAATGTATAGAGTGATTCAAGAGGGTTTATGTATAATACAAGATTACGCGGGCGAAGCTGGTGGTGGAAAGCTGTTAAGGCTATTGTCATAGTTAATATTTTTATGAAAACTCACGTGATATATTAAGTAAAATTAAGTAGATATTACATGTTGGGAAAGTATTCAATGCTTAATTTTTATTTTTGTAATGAATTCTTAATTGGTTGGAAGTTATGAGGTGATCAGAATCACATTTGACCGTTTTTGGTGTCTACCTAGTACAAACACGATTTGATATCGAATCCAGCACAATAATTGTAAAGATGACTGACTACATCCGTGCCGTAAATTAGTCTCAGTAAAATTTCAAGTGGGTACACGACTGAATCTAGGTATTTTTGCTAACTACTAAAAATAATAAGACTATTTAATACTAATAAGTGATGTTTCACCCTCTCTGCTAATATTGTTTTGTCATAATAACGCGAAAATCCCCATTACTTTTCAGCCCGGCATCGTCTCCTGCTCCTCTGTTTCGGCCTTCATTTCCGAGCACATTTGGAACACCGCAGCCATTTGGAAGGCAAAAGTGAGTTACAAGGCAATAAAATAACATTTACCGATGGTTATGGTTAAAGAATTAACTAAATTGCTATATTTTTTCAGTACTAGCTCAAATTCGGCGTCGGCTCTATCAAGTAGCGCATTACTATCGACACTGACATCATTGCCGCCAACAGGTGAGTTATATCGGTAATACATGTAAACAACAATCGGTTGAACGTTTCCTATGTAATATAATATATAACACTGAAGATGTTGATTATTTTTGCAAAATATTCCTCAATCACGCTGTAATGTTACATGTTGATATTGTATACGTGTTATTTACTATAGTTTTATGTCTTCATTATCTTTGATATCGTTTTTCATGAATCCACTTGGTATCATTATATTTGATAATTTCAATTTCATACGTTAATACTTCGTCATTTATATATTTTTAAACGTTTAAGGTGTTGGTGTGAATGCAGCAATGGCTGCGTACCAAAGTGCGTTATTGTCAGCTATGGCGGCACATACGCATACATTCCCAACCAGCCTATCTGGTAAATACCATAGTATATAAGTTAATATTACTGTATAGTATTTGTAGTTTTAATAGTTTTTTTTTTATCTTATCTTTGTTAATTTTATTAAATCACATTATTTCACAGCACCAACAGATCTGTCATTGAAGAATACACCACCGACTCCGACATCACTTCATGCTACTTCCACTGTATCTTCTCTCGCTGGCTCTGGAAGTACAGCCTCATCCACCACAAAAACTCCTTTGTTATCTCACAAGCTATCAGGTGCAGAAGTTGGAGCGGTCAGACAACTCATTACTGGATATCGTGAGTCGGCTGCATTCCTTCTTCGCTCAGCTGATGAGTTAGAAGCCCTTCTTTTAAATCAACCCTAGGATTCAACCAAATCCAACTTATCAGATATGCTCGGATTCAAGTTTGGATACTTCTAAATTGTGGACTTGTTTTTAATAGTGCACGCCAACCGGATCTATGTGTGCGCAGAAAGTTGAACTTTGGAATTATTAAAAATGTTAAGTGTGGTGGACATAAATTTTAATGTATTTGGATGATATTCTAATTATGAGTGATATACAAAAGCATCAAGGCAGGATGTTTTATACTGCTTTATATAAAAATTCCGTAATATGCTCGAAAAAGTTAAACAATTTATTGTTTCATGCAATTATGATTAAGACAAAACTTAGCAAAATAAGGGTCTCTTATGAAAAGATGCCAATTCAATGTTACGTTAGTTTAATGTTCTTTTAGAAGTACAAATAAACATTTCTTAATTTTTCATTGCAAAAGTTTCATCAATACACTTTGCTTGTTGTTCTAATAATGCGATACTGTAGAGTTAAATATCACATTTTATAGTTATTGTGTCTTTATTTTTTAACAAATAAATTAACTATAAACTGGGAACACTTCACTCGTGTATCTAGATGTATGGTGCTTGTTTCTTCACAGCTTAGTGTTGCCAATTTGTAGATTTCTATTTAAAAAGATCCTTGTCCAGCTTTAGAAAATAGGTAATTACGAGTTATATTTTCTCTACTCGTGAGTCCACTATGTCTATTTCGGCGAACGTACAAAGGTGTCATAATTAATTATTAATAAAAATACGTGTTGCCATTCAAAACTCGTTGGAAGAGTACAAAATTATTTTTGTGTATATTTAGATTTAAGGAAGAAAATCAGGGAGATTTTAGTGTTAGGTTGAAAATTCGATTTCTTGCCTGGTGCGAAAAAAATCTAGGTGATATTTATAAATGGATGTTTCATTGAAACGTGCTTTTGACAGCAGGTCATAGGTAAACCTATCTTCGCGTTTTAAAGTATTAAAATAAGAATTACACTGTTTCACTGTCACGTCAAAGAATCTAATATCCGATTCTTGTGTGGCGTTTTAGATTATAAGAAGCACGAATTTATTTGTTGTTTTGTACTATATTAATAGTGCTGTAGTTGTACTTACATGATTAATATATTTCTATTCTAATTTATTTCTTCTAAATCAAAATAAATATTTTTTCGCGTTTGTTTCCATCCAAATCAATATTTTGTCTACCTTCTGTACTTTATAAGCAATTAGATTATTTTTATATCTATATTTGGTTTTGCTCATTACAAGAGACGTTTCGTTGTTCTCGTGTATATCTATTTGTTACCATAGATTTTATGGCCAAGTACTATAGCTAGGTATAGTTAGTGTTACTGCTTTACGATGTACAAAATAAGATTAAATTCCCTGTAATAATTGAAACATTATTTTTAAAGTTTCTATTTGAGGCCTACGTTTCTATAAGCGAAATTTCAATAAATTTACCTCGTAATGTTACAATCACTGTTTAATTATGTTAAATAGTTAACTAGATTAGTTTGTTTTATATCTGGCCAGTGTTAGTCGATGTTTTCGATTTACGCAACTACTATAGTTTTCGATCGATAAGTTATAAAACAATATATTTAAATAGAAAATAAACAAAGGACATAAACGCTTAATTTGTTGCTTCTAATTTTATTGCTTCATTATTTTGAACCATTATGGATGAGTTCCATTTTTGACGACGTTTAAACACCGTCTTATAGAAAATCAGTCGGAATCGTAATGTGTTAATATTTTCGACCAATAATGGCGTATGTAGCTGTGCTATAATGGTACAATATTAATGAAGTCCGCAATTGTGACGTATGATAGTTTACTGTTTGCCATTTTCTCAATAGGGTATATGCTTCATGCCAGTTTTTAAAAATAAAATTGTAAATCCACTTTTGAATATGAAAATTGCCAAAGAGAAAAATTGATTTTATGTATGTAAGTACGTGGAATTGCTGATTTTATATTTTTTTTATGGATTCGTATGGGATTATTGTTTTACATAAGTTAAGATTAGTTTTATCTAAAAAAGTCATTCCAATATTTTTCTAAAGAACATCATCGGTGCGATAGGAAATGCAGTAGTCATTGTAAATGGAAAATATGTAAAAAGTATGTTTAGAATATTATAAAAAGTTGATTAGAAATATGTGAAAGTTGATGTTGGGTAAAACGAAAAAAAACGACAATGGTGGTAAAAACGTTGAGAAAATGAATTTGTTAGACATTAAAGTATATTATTATTATTAGAAATGTATAAATGGTTTACAATTATTATTATTATTAGTTTGAGATAATAACAAAAATGGAGTAAAAAATAAAGAAAAACATAAAAGGCGATTGTTACTATTAACGATATGAGAATTTAGTTATAATTTTGCAATTTCAAAATGTGAGTTTTACAATTTTGAAAAAGAAAATATTAAATATGCTCATATACAGATTCTTAGTTTCATTTATATAAAATCTCTTAATATGAATAGGATAATAACATCCGTATTTGAAATCAAAGTGAAGCTACACTATCCTTTTTTTTTTTTTTGTTAACGCAGGGGAAATGCACCTTAAGCCTCAAACCAGGGCTCCTCTTCCACCCTGCAGTTTAATGTGGAAGCCCTACCTGGTAAAACCCGCTGCGGTTCACCTCACGCGAAATAAGGAGGAACCCGGTATCCTGCAAGGAGGGCCCGGTTTCCTCCGTTGGGCCCGGTTTCCTCCGTTAGGGCCCGGTTTCCTCAGTTGGGCCCGGTTTCCTCCGTTGGGCCCGGTTTCCTCCGTTAAGCTACACTATCCTGCCGGTTTACTCTTGAACGCAATCTTAATGTTAATTTAATCCAATAGGGATGATGACTAATTTTTGTTGTTTGTCCGTCAGGTAGAGTGTTAAAAAATATTAAACACGTATTTTTTTATTTTTTTCGTAATCATAAAATGACGGCGTTACATGGAGTTGAAATTTCGCATGACGTCACGTTAGGGTACGTTTTCTACTCAACTGTGACGTAGCGAGCCCCCACTCCTCAACTTTAATGCCTGTTATCTAAGCTATTTCTTGTTAAATTGAAGTAAAAAAAAATACGTATCTATTATTTTTCTATTATCTGACTGACGGACTAAATAGAATTGCATTTTTTTACCCAGTCATCATCCCTATTTTCATCAAATCTTAGCTTGTTCTCTTAAAACATAGTTACTTTATTCAATGACCGCGCAATATTGACCCATTAGGCGTTAGTGTTCGAAAACAAGTGCAGATGAAATATCTATAAGATGGAATACATTTAAACAAGACTCACGAACATAGTTTTTTCTCGTTTACAGAAAAAGAAAGTGTCTAGTCTAGTGAGTCCTAAATTATTGAATTCCGCCATTTAATCTATACTATTTCATTTAAAAAATTTATAGTAATGTATCGACGCGTATAGTGATTTTATCGACTATCGATAAGCAACCAAGTGTGGGCTGAGTGCTAGGAAATGCACGAAAAGGAATTAACTTCTGCAGAAAGCCTGTAAAAATATGAAAACATTTTAAAGTACACAAATAAAACATGGAACAATATATTGTACTCTATTTTTTGCTCTTCATTATTTTTTAAGGGTATAGCCATGATCATGGCATCCTCATTGTATATGTATGTTATTACATTTATCGCTTGATACCTATGGACACTATTTTAGTAACATCTTCGCATCTCAAGAAAGAAAAGAGGTTAACAAATATTGTACCCTATTTTACGACCGCATAATATCACCAGCAAGCAGCAGAAAATAATGTTTTAGTTCTATCGATATCAAGTCTCGGAACCTACATCCCTTATAAGCATGTCACAAAATTTATCTTATTCTTGTTATTAATTATTATAAATTACAAACTAGTAAAAATAACTAATATAGCAGTACTTTCATTCACCTTGTTAAATGGTGAAATAATTACAAAACCCCTTTGTCTCAAGTTCTTTTCGACATTTTTGTATGGGTTTGCTTACCGATGAAATTACACTTTGAGATTATTTTCCTTCAAAACACCGAATCCTTCAGAAAAACCCGGCACTGTACGCGCATTGTTTATGCCGAAAAGGTAATCAGTATAAAATCACGGGAAAAATCACTTTGCGTTAATATTTTAATCGAAAACTGTAGAACGGTCTGTTAACCAGCTGTGTAACAACAATAATGGCGTTTTTTGACTGGTGGCGCGCAGCGTTTTAAGACGTTCGTAAGTGCTATATCTCTTTGTC
Source organism: Diatraea saccharalis (assembly GCA_918026875.4). Lineage (NCBI taxonomy): Eukaryota > Metazoa > Arthropoda > Insecta > Lepidoptera > Crambidae > Diatraea > Diatraea saccharalis. The sequence goes on from OU893336.1 coordinate 4,626,046, forward strand.
ACATATAATTTTGTCATTGGGATTGTGGAGCAAAATATAGGTGAATTGTTCAACTGAAATGTTATCCCTCTATATAAATAATAAATTTATGAAATCAAGAGTACGAAAGGCCACATTTACAATGTCAATCGATAGCGATTGCGTTCAAAAGTAAGCAAGCAGGTCTAATTATCATCATCACCAGCCCTTTTACGTCCCCACTGCAGGGGCTCAGGCCTTCCTTATGGATGGTTAAGGAGGATGGGCCATGACCCTCCACGCTGGCCCAATGCGGATTGGAGGGTATTGACGACTGCAAATGCAGCCGGGACCAACGGCTTAACGTGCCTTCCGAAGCACGGAGTAGCTCGAGATAATAATTTTTTGGTCACCCATCCCGTGACCGACCCCTGCGAAAGTTGCTTAACGACTACGATTGCGGGCCGCTGCGCTTATCCACTACGCCACTGGTCTAATTATACAAAATTATAATTAGCTAAGTGAATCAAATTAGAACTTTTCTAAAACCTTAGTAAAAGTACCGCAACTACTACCGATTAGGGTAGCTTATAGTACATGGACAAAAAGACAAGTTGCTATTTATTTCACTTTATTAAATTACTGTTAGGTCATGTCCATATCAATAACAAGTGATTAACGAAATTTCCATATAATATGTTTAGTCGAGAAGTAAAGTTATGCATCACTATAACTTTTACCTATTTGGGTTGTCCGCTAAATTTAAATTGGTTAAGGAATTTTGTTATTCCCTTTATTACATTATATTATACAAAAGGAAAAGGTACGGGTGTAGATTGTGTTGTGGTGTATACGGTAGTGGGATATCTGTCTAAAAATGGATAGAATCTTTCGTCTGCCATCATGTAACGTGTTGCATTCGCAATAAAGTCCATATTAGTTTGCGAACCCAAATATGAAAACATGGCTGGAAATCTTTCTGTGCCGCATCTGAAATTAGAAAACAGAATATCACTTTTATAATAAACCATTTCACAATAATAAATAATGAGATAACATAAGTAATAATTAATCTTACTAATATTGTAAAGGTAAAATTTTTAAGTTTAGGGTATTTGTTACATCTTCATTCAAAGACTATTGAACGGTTTTTGATAAAATAAAAAAAAATTAAAATTTCTTAGCCAGTGGATAAATATAATTTTAAAATCTATAGCAATCTTCCAAAGATGTAGAGATTTACGAAAATCGCATTCAGAACGAATGATGATTTGTATCATCAAGAAACATTAATCTTCATCAAAACTTAAGCAAATCAGTTGCAATTGCAGATAGCATTCAACTCTTTGGTTAGAAATTTCTCAACGGCTTTCAAAGTAATATTTGCGTCTAACGCTTGCCTTAGACAATTCAAATTAACGTCAAATGGACGATTTCGTATATTCAATCTAAATAGCGCAATCATTGTCGCTTTCAACATCTTTCAAATGTCAAATTTCAGGGAAAACAGGGTTCGCGATAGTGTTTAAAATTAGATGATTAGAATTCTGGATTAACATATAGATTACTTTATATCTCAACAGTAAAGTTATGCTGGCGAAAAAAATATAGATTATGACGTTCAATACGCTATGTTTGCCCCCATCTATGTCATTTAGGGCGCATCCTAACAATGTGCGCACTGTCAGTTAGTTTACGTTATTATTAAATTTTGTACAGCCATTTCAGTTATGTATGCCTGGTACTTACAGTTTTCGGATTCCCCATGAAGCGAGGCCCCATAACACCCCGTCGCTCACCGCAGGAGCACCTGTGTCCCGCTGTAAATTATATAAAGCTCTCAATTAGCCATTAACTGGCATAATTGTGTATTCTATATCTGCTTTCGAATTGTTTTTTCATAAGACTCGTCGTTATAAATTAACGATAAATATTCAATACAGTATTTATCCTAAAGTGTTCTACAAACTTTCATTTTTCCATTATACTACTTGAAGTCCAATATTATTATAAACTAGCTGTTTTCTTGCCTCATGCGTAAATTATAGCCTATGTCAACCCCGTATGATGAAGCTCCCCGTAGGTGAAATAATTTTTAAAACCGATCCAGTAGTTTCGGAGCCTATTCGATGCAAAACAAACAAACAAACAACCAAACTTTCTTCTATAAAATATTTGTCTAGATCTGTCACGTGTGAGGATTATGCATGTCGTTGAGATTATACTGAGTTGCGATTAGCAGAATTGGACTGCAGAACTATTGAATGTTCTGTGCGTTCTATCTTAATATAAATAACAATACAGTATTGAATGTCGAGTGCATTTTTATCGAATCAAATGTCAGCCAAATCAAAGCTAATGTAGCTACACGATAGGTCCGATGGTATTCAAATGCCTCGCGATCATGAACATCTACAACATTTAAAGTTCGTAATTGAAAAATATTTTTGAAAACAAATTTTTCAATAAATACAGTTTATTTTTTTGTATTTTTTTCAGCGAATGTTTTCGTTTGTTACCTTTTTAACTCAATCAGTTGAGAATAATATAACTTAGCGTCCCTAGTGGACGAATCATATAATACTATTGTGAAAATCGAATGAATAATTTGTTCACTAATTAATAATGCATTTATTAAAGTAATATGCGTTGACGAGCTTCCATTCGTTTAAAAATATCTCTGTATTTGACATTTAGATGTCTAAAATATCAATAATTAATAGCAAATAAAAAGAATGATTCCACATTGTCCAAATAGATTAATTCACAGCATGATTTGGAACGTAACTTAGGGATGGGGCTGCCATGGATTTTCTTAATTCACTTACGTGTTGCTACATAAATTATAAAATATCCACCAAATTATGTTCAAATCAGAAAATAACCCATTGGCGGCGCCTAAATATAAAAAAACAATGATCATGTGTCAGGTTTATTGACCCTCTATCGATTTATATATACTTTATGCTTGGTTAGAGATAATTTGAATATAGTAGTAACCTCCAAACAAAAAAAGTTCTCCTTTAAAATTGGTTACCCACTAATATATGTATGGTCAGTATGTATTTTAGTTTTTTTTTTTGTAAACTTGTTTATTCAGATGTACTTATTTTCACATATATTACATATTTATCACGGCGTTTTCTAATCCGCGAAACGGTGAGTTGGTGAGTCGCTTCGCGATACTGAACCAGTCCCCGGGTAGCGGAGATGAGAGAAAGTGGTAGAGGATAGCTCTAGGACAGCAAGAACATAAAAAAAGTAGGAAGAAGAAAGGGGACAGCGGTGAAAAGAGAGAGAAAAGAAGTTAACCACTGAAGTTCTATAGACACATAATATATACGATATATTACCAGTTATATATAAGCTTGTAAAAAGATGGACTGTTCAAAAGACATTAATAAAGGAATACCTTTATTGTAATGATACGGCGTAGAAAGTTAAGCCTATTAAAGCTTTTTTAATAATGTGGTCATTATAACTAGTGGTATAAAGTTCAATTTTGTTACGACTTACTGTGCAGGGTGCCCGTCTACCGGTCTGTGCTATACAGATGAAGTTTTCTGTGACGCTGATGCCAAACCGTTGGGTCACGTTGTTACAATCATTCCTATTCATAAACCTTGCATGAAATACCTGAAGAGTCATAGACTTCTTATCGACGACGCCATCCCTCTAAGAGCGTGGAAAATATATATCTTTAAAAAGAATTGTTAATTTAATATCCATAAAAAATAATAAATAAGGTATTCGCTTGCATCGTGACAGGTCTGTTTTGAATTTATGGTATTGGCAGCCAAAAGAAAGTTTTGTCTACATCTAAATGTCGCTTTTCACGGGTGCGCCCATACGACATCTCACTCTCGACCCATTTCTCCGATTTATCATGCTACTCGTGTTGAAATTTTCAACTAAATGGAAAGTGAGGTGAGTAAAATACTGGCTAGTAGTTTAATTGTAATAAAATAAGCCAAGTATATAGTCGAACACGTTGATAAGATCACCCTGTAAAGAAGTCGTTATAATTATTTTGTTTCTTTTCTTACCCTCTCTGAACCCCAGCTAGTGACCCAGGCGTCTTCGAAGGGCGGCATCATGATCCGATTGGGCAAATCCACGCCATGAACTCTATCAGAGAATCTATGGGCACAGTCATTATAATACAGAGAGATGGTTTTTCGCTTATATTATTTAATAATTAAAAAGAAATATCTTTCATATTTGTTAGCTTTTAATAACTTATTCCTGGCTGGAGAGGGAGCTTCTCTTCTCGTCAAGCTTTTAACCCGGTCCGAAAACGTGTTTTTGAAATGCTAAGATAGCTTTAAAGAAACGTAGAAGCACATATAAATAGTGATAGATATTTTTTTAATAAAATTATAAGAATGATTCGACATTCTTCAAATATCTTTTGTGGACAATCAGGGTTCCTGGGGAGATGATATGGATAATTTAAAAAACTGCAAAAGCGGGGCGTTCAGCAGTAAATTTTCTCTTCTACTAAAGCTGAATAATATTCAGGAGTCTGAATTTGATCATAATTTTGGCAGGCGGCTAACGATATTTTAAAATCTAACCTTTTATGTAACTAAGAATGTATTCTTATTCAGTTTTCATAATAATTTCTCAAAAGCCTTGTTTTGTCTAGAATAGCGGTGCAATTTTGTAGGTGTAATAAATAATAAAAGGTCAAATTTAATAAAAAGAACAATGACCGTCTTTACGTGTAACATGCAGTACAGATATTTGAAGTTGAACTCCTTGTTTGAACGTTTAAAAAAATCTGGATAATTTTTTAAATCGAGAACACCAGAGGCTGTATGTAGATTTAAAATTTAAAAAAATATCATACAAGATTCTCTATTTTTTAAAAACAATAATGACAGATGTATCAAGACGGGAATTCAAGTTTCACATCACCCTTATGTAGAAGTAAGTTACTATTTAAGACACAAGTTACTTGTAATATTCATATTACAAGCTTTTTAAGGTTGTGGTGAAATTTTTTTTAACTAAAAGGTATATATGGGTAATCCAAATAAAAATGTGATTTAAAGAATGAATTTTTCAAAACTTTTTTTTCGACATTGAAAACTCACAGTTCCACTCGTTTAAGTTTTATAAATATCTGCACGTTTATGAAATTGTAAAATATATTTGTACTCACTTAATCCTTTCATCCAACAGCAGGAGTGCGACGTCGTTGTCCGGGTTCTTCCTAATACTCCAGTTGGGGTGTTTCATTACCTCTTGTATTCCCACCACTATTCCACCACGGTCCGTATGTCTTGAGCCAACGCGTACACGTAGCCTACTTACCCGGTTTGATCTAAAATATTTTGGTGTGCTTGATATTTTTCAGTATAAAGATCATCATCAGTGCCGAGGCGCAGATCTTCTCTATGGATGGGATCAAATCCAAGCGAATAGGGAGAATGAGCTATGACCCATTACCTACCTTTAATTTTATTTCTCAGTCATCATCATCATCATCATCACCAGCCCTTTTATGTCCCCACTGCAGGGGCTCAGGCCTTCCTTATGGATGGTTAAGGAGGATGAGCCATGACCCTCCACGGTGGCCCAATGCGGATTGGAGGATATTAACGACTGCAAATGCAGCCGGGACCAACGGCTTAACGTGCCTTCCGAAGCACGGAGTAGCTCGAGATAATAATTTTTGTTCACCCATCTCGTGACCGACCCTTGCGAAAGTTGCTTAACGACTACGATCGCGGGCCGCGGCGTTTATCCACTACGCCACCGAGCCACCCTATTATTTCTCAGTATTCAACATTATATATTTTACTGCTATTAGCACTTTAGACTTTACTTTTACTTACTTCCACACACAGTTAGCCGTTGTTATCACCATGACAGGGTTTAGAAGTGCTCCTGCGCACCAATGCTCTTTATTCTTCTGAATCGATACAACGTATGGGTAGTCTTCAATCATGGCGTCCCGTGCCGCTATCAATCTTCTGCCAGCCTTTGCTAGGAAAAAGGGGACGGGGATAAATAAAAATTTAATTGAACTTTTCCAAATCTTTATTCAAGAAAACAAACCTCTTAGAGGGACATGTTTTATTTTGGAGCGGGCGCGACTATCAACTCCCCTTTCATTGTCTCTTAGCCCGCGATTGTTTAGCCTGGTTTGCTTGATTGATTTACTATTATTCTTAGAACCCTTCATCTTACCGGTAACTAGCGCTTGTTTTGCTTTCACTGTGTTTGTAGAACCGCTTAAGTTCTTTTTGATGAACTTTCCGGAGTGTGACTTTTTAAGACTAGTTTGATTAGATCGATGCTTAAGTCGATTCGGACTTAATGTTTGTCTTGCTATAACCGTATATACAGAACCATTAGCGTGATATTTGATAATGGACAACTCTTTGTATGTTTTTTCTTTAGCTTTAACCCTTTGTCTTCTCTTAGTTAGTTTTTCTTTTCTGTTCAATGTATTGTCTTTTTTATTACTCTCTTTATGTGTTTTTAATTTATTCTCTTTAGCTTCTTTGTTTGTTTTCGATTTAACCTCTTTACCGTCTTTATGTGTTTTCAATTTAGAACTATCAGCAGATCGTTTTCTTCTGATCGCAGATATGATATAATCGGGAAGATCTTTTTTTACTCTTGTTTTTTGCGGCTCGTATGGATCCACGGATGGGAAATAAAGGCTAGACGGTACGTGATAAAGTTTCTTTTCTATCGACGTCGGGATAGTCGGGAAGACTGTGTAGCCATCGAATTTCGGTTTCTTCGTTTTTATCGGTGTAGGCTTTCCGTTAAGGATCCTTCTCGATAACAGTATTTTCATATTCTTCTTTGGTAAGATAGGTTTCTTGGGGTTCATCAAATTCTTAGATTCAGATAGGCTAAACGCATCGTTGAAATGTAAAGCCAATATAAAAATTGGTATAGCCTTCATGCTTTACGACGCAAGTAACGGGAACATCGAGTGAGACTATAAAATAGTTTTTATGTATTTTTATGATGGTTCTCGTTCAATTGAGCGATAAATTTCAATTTTGGTAGAGAAAATGTTCGTTCGAGATTGATTGAAATTTTGCAACTTTCAGTCTACAAAGGCTGCAACTATTGGCTTTAAAGAAAATTATAAAAATTGACAGTTATAAATAAATTTTACCTGAATTAAATGTTTTAACCTAAATGTAAGATAAGAGATTTATAAATATGCTGGATATTTTATAGATTGATGATTTTCACAAAACAGATTAGAAACTTTGATTACACACAATAACAAGACATTTTTTTACAGAATATAAAAATGTGTTCATGTGGAAGACCTTAAAAAAGGTTTTCATTTAATGAGTTAAAAAAACGTTAATGTCTTATTGTTTACTCTTTTATTTTAATTTCTGCATAACGATATAAAAATTATGAAAATTTGTTCTTAAAAATTAATCTTTAGGCGCTTTTCTTATAAGTGGCCAGCTGTACCGCTAGCTGGTGAAGAATAACTTTAGCCGAAGGAGCTTCTTCAGTTGGTTGGGCCCGGGAGAGACGGACGACTCTACCACATTCTCTGACGAAGTACTCGAGTTCGTTCTCTATTTGACTACCATCACCTGGTACCAACAAAAGTTTTCATTAGGATAGCAATATAAAAAGCCGATCCGCGAACCTCTGTCCAGAACTACCCGTGAATTGCACGCGTTTCACAAATTATAATTAATGAAAACATAGAATTTAAAAAGCGTGATTATAATTCACGGTGAATGCGCTTACTTTTTCTGCTACCCATGACTTTATGACTTTTATTACAGCTTTTTTAGTTTTGAATAGGTTTTGATCTTATATGCATCTAGGAAGGACAAGATATCTGAACTGAATCAATCGAGTTGAAGTTCTAACCTTGGCCCATTTTAGTAGCGTTTGGCTGCAGACATTTGTTTGCGAGGCGAGCTAACTGTGACTTCTCTGAGCTGAACGCTTCGTCTAAATCGAATAACTCCAATGGAGGAGGAGGAGGCTCTCGGAATGTCGGAGGAAATACCTAGTAGAAATGTTAATAAAAATATAAATAAATTTGATCGGATTTATACGGATCGCTGTAATTTTTGCACCAAAATAATTAAGTTATTTTATTATAGTCGAGAGTCAAATGAATTTGTAAAATATAGAATATATATTTCTATACGATAACAAAACTCGTTACTTGCGCATTTAAATAATTAAATATTAAGGCACCAATCTATTGCTTTAAATTCTTTATTGAAAGATTAGGAGAAAATTAAGAAAAAGCTTACAGCTAACTGTAATGGAGGAAACGGAGTTTCGAACTGCGGCGCGATTAGACGTAGCGGCTCATGTTTGATTCCCAGTGCTTCATACAATCCTAGTACTTCAGGCACTGAAAAAATACCATTAAACGATTTTTAGAATATTAAAGAAAAATATATAACCATCTCAGGTAGACAATTGGTAATTAACCATTCATTCCTTCGGATTAATTTACATAGGCAACGTGATTTCTTCTATCATCACCTTCATCAATCACTACACTCTTCACACCTCATCAATATTTATTATTTGAACTAATAGCTTCTTATTATAATACTTAATTCGAAAGTTGATCAAGCAGCAGCACCGCTGTAGCTTTCGCAGTAATTTGTAATCTGACTAAATTGGCACTTGGCAAAACTAAAGCATAGGCAAATATATTATTTTACCTTTAACGGTTTTTAAATTGTTGCATTATGGATAATCTAATACAGTAAAAGCCGTGATATGTCAATGTTCACTTCAGCGTCACTCTTTAAATGGCTTAAATCGGGTCATCTGCCCTATCTAAGTTTTATTTGTAAGAATACTCGCATTGTGCCAGGTTTAGTGAGAACAGTCTCCAAGTGAAGAGCGCGTGTGGGTGTAAGGGTGTGAGACGCGGGGGAGGTGCGGTGGCAGGCACAGGCAGAGGCACTGTGCTTAGCCACAGTACATCACCCAAGGTGCGGTACTCGTTCACCTGGTGACAGATAAATTATTGATTGCCGTTCAATGCCGGATGGGTCTAAATTTTCGCTATTTAATCTCACGGCTAAACGTTAATCAGCTGAGTAGCTAACTAGTTATACAAATGGGACGGGATATGACGTGACAACAGAACGTAAGACAACCTAGGGTTTATTGACGCTACTTTATATACAAACCGTGACTAGCACAAATAGGCGGCGGTGTGGGAGAAATATTATAAATGAATGTTTCGGCGGATTTTATATATCCATCATCATGTTGAACGTTTTTAATGTTATAATGATTTAACTAGAAGCCTAGTCATGCAATAAATGGTGCCATTCAATTTAAGGACTAGACGTCCGATGTATGGTTGTTTTAAACAGTTGGCTGCTACATATAAATACAATCCCAATCTTAACATTTTAATTATTTTTTTAACGATGGGATATGCGTTACGCATACCCTGCTTCCCAAAAGGTTATGTGAAATTTTGAAATTTCCATAATACTTACAACTGATTTAAGAGCTAGTTAACTAGGATTTGAGCAATGTATGCGATATTATTTTATGTTTAAATACTTTTAGACATGGATCGCAAAACGGAATAAATGATTCAGAAACATGGCTTACGTCAGGGTCCTCTACATCCACTGGGTTGAGGTGCAAGTCCGTGATACCACCCAAATGGTTGAAGATCAACTCCCTGATGAGATCGTTACATTCGCTCTCCAGGTATTGATCAGCGAAGAAATGACCAGAGCCAATCACAAACAGTTTTCCTGTTAGTACATAATATCGTAGTTTTACAGTTCCAGAACTATCTATCTATACTAATACATATTATAAAAAGTTGTTAATATTAAATTTTAAAATATATTAAATAAATTAAATAAATAAATTTTAACACTACTTTGGGATGAACGGCAGTATGTGGATGTTTCTGCAATTTTTGCTGTTATTTAATACATTTTATTTAATACATTTCAAAGAATGCGATGATATAACTCGAAGGCTAAAGCAATCGGTCTATGATTGCGGACGTTATTAGGAAAACTGGTGAAATAGTTACAGAATTATCAGCCTATTAATTTCCTCCTTGCTGGAACACAGGCCCTCCACTCCATATGGATGGAATAAAAGGGAAAATGAGCATCAGCCTACCACGAGGGTTCACTGCCCTGACTATCACAAGACCACCTATCATAGGCCCAGTGTAGATAAAACGACTGCAGATGCAACTAGTACCAATAGCTTAACGTATCTTCGGAAGCATGGAGGAACTTGATCACTGGATAAGTTACCAAAATGAGTTATCTCAACCTTCAAGTTCCAGCAGGGAACATTAAGTTAATGATGATGAAATTTACCTCCGGTTTTTTCTGATGAGTACATAGCAGCAACGGGTCTCTTAACAGGATAACATACGTCACTAGTAGACAATATGGCGGCCGCTGGCTTCTTTACAGTCAGTGTAGCGCCGTACGGATACACAAAGTTTGGTGTTGCGGGTTCCTCACTGCAGGGATTGTATCTTTATTCATCATTATTATAATGTTAGATATTTACAAGTTGGAGATTTTTTAATTTTGGAAGATAGAGAAACATGAGGATAATGAATGACTGTTGTGCTATAGATGACAATCTGATCATTAGATCATGACAGGCCACTGTAAATGTCGATTGTCGTTACTACCACAGAATATACAGCAAAGATGTAGTTACTCTTAAAAGCTGATAAATTTTTTATAACCATTTTTCGTGTCTACCAAAAGTCATTCTAAATGTGTGGTAGGTAAAAAATATTGGACGCTTAAGAAGTTTTTTCAATTACCTTATTTGAATATAGCCTAAAGATTATGATTATGAATAAATTGTATATATACATATTATGTATCTTGATACTCGAGATTCGGAGTGAAATTGCTTTACTTCTAGTTGATTATCAAAAAATATTAAAGTGATTTGTTGTAGGTATTAATTATACTTTAACAAAACCCAAATATTTGTCATTTTTCTCAATAAAGACTGAAGCGGCGGGCGGCGGTCAGCGGTAAAAGGTTTTTCAAATAAATTTGCCAATCGCTGTTGCAATAAATTTTTGAAGTGAGTTTTTATTTGTTTTTACATAATATTAGCGAGAAAATCAGACACATTATAATCGTAAGTCATAAAAGTTTTAAAGTCCTATTTATAAAGTAAAAATTTCAAGTTAAAGTTACTTGCAGGTAGTCATCAGATTCACTGGTGTAGTTTGGCATCTTCATGATATTCTTTAAGACGGCTCTGTTCAGGATCCCGTTTGATATATGGCATTCTTTGGGATGGTAGAACTTGTGATATTTCGCTCGCACCACACAATCTACGGTACAGCAAAGCTGATTAAAATAATAAAATTTTATAATATAAAGATTCAGCCAACTCAGGAGTTCGAGAACTTAAAATCAATTACGATGATGATCTATCTTTTATTTGAAATATTCTGTTGTCTGTAATGAAATTGTGCTTTTATTATTATTATTGTAATTCTATTTCAACATCTAGAAGTCAAGTTCAATCTATTTCAGTCAGTTGCACGAACGCCCATTAATGTTTATTGACGACTGTAAGCTCTAATGAACTATTCTAAATTCACATACTTGTATGGGTAATGTAAACTAATTACAACTTTAATGGACGTTTGTGCAACAGACTGTTAGAAACTCTGAAATTATTAACTCCTGGAATAAAGATTAATGTAAATTTGGGTTAGGATTAAACTCCTTTTTTTTTAATAAATAATTATTTTGAATAATGGATAAAGAAGCGGTGCTATGATTTACATAGGTACAGAGTCGGCTAAATGAAACTTGGTGCCCTAGCTAAAACACTAGTCCTTGGCGCCCTAGGCAAAGCACTGGTACGTCCATAAATCACAACAAAATAAAAGACTACTATAGGGATTGTAATTTTGCCAATAGCAAAATAAACTTCTTAGAAACCGAAACCGCGGCCATGAATATTCAAAAACCAATAGTACATTTTTTAAGGGTCAAATAATAAGAACCAACCTAATGCCATGCCATGTCGCTCGCCCTAAATACGAGCATCCTAGGCAGTCTAAATAAATTTACTTTGGTTATGGTGTAACGGTAGTGATGTAAACGTAGATTTGATAGCATAAAATCTTACCGTTGTTAACAACAATACCGTACTCCTCCAAAAAGAAGTTGATATTAGTGTTCATTCTCTCTTCTCCACCATCTGTCATGATGACCAACACAGAGTCGCCCCTCTCTACGATGCTCTTCATGCTGGCTAGTTCGTCATCTGTGAATGCGTTCTGCGGTCCTGGTACCACGAGGATCTTTACGTCTTGCAATATATTTTCGGATAGCTCATCTCGGTTGCTGAAAATATTGACTTTATAACTATCGTAAGATAAAAAATGTCCCAGAGTCAAATACATTTCATCCAATTTGAATTCAAATTTGGGATTTAATGACTGAAATTATTAATCCTGTATTCGTGTTACTACGGAATTTCAACGGAAGAACATGTTGGATGTCCTGTATTCTACCAGTGAGAAGACGCTTCATAATCTGTATCAAGAGGGTGTATAGACCAAAGCACGAATAATATACCTATTACTTATCAAAAGTCAAAATACTTACCCAAATTATTATTAAAAACGAGAAAACTATGAATTTCTCAGTGACATGAAACTGGGAAAAAATATTCGTGGATGGATACAAAAATTGAAAAATAGCCGATTTGTTTCCATTTTCATAGCAATGCTGATAAATATGCGAAATTGCGATTCTCTTAGTAAAGATGTAGTCAACCAGACCAGACTTGGACAGTGTCCATGTCTAAGCCCTTCGATCTACGAAAGTGAAAGTAAATTTTTTCAAAGCATTGAAACCAAAAATTTAACATTAAGAGCTGTAAGAGACACGCTAAGCTGTTGGTCCTGACTGTTCAAACGGTTTATAGGTTAAAAATGTTGGACGTTTTAAAGATCATAAAGTCATAAAGTCTGGAGTCATTAACGGCTTTTCAATCCTCATTGGGCCTGCTTGGCAGATCTTGGCGCTTTCTGCCACAACCCATTTACATTAATCGGCAAGTCCAGCACGCGGAGTGCGGATGATTTCTGTGGACTTCTTTTATTGGTGTCGAAGAACCAAGATATAAAGCCTGCAATAGTCAACAAACATGAAGCAATAGTCCACACTCCGCATGCGGGCCCTTGTCGACCAATGTTTACGTGCCATGTTTGATTATAGTATTTAATCAGTGTCATATGCTATTCTATACCTAGGGGAGACCTGTACCCCAGCAGTGAGAATATAAATAGGCTGTGATGACGACGATGACGATTATTTGATAGTATTCGGATTAAAACATCAAATTATATGAACGAACTTACATCATAACTTTCCACGTAGTTTTCAGTTTGCGGTGTAACATCTTGTAGTTTTCATTTATTTTGAATAGCTCGTTCTTGGATATATCGAACAATATTGTGTTAACCGTCGCCTTCATTGTAGTTTATATATATTTCTCTAACTTTGAAAAATGTGACCAACACTACTTCTTCAACAAAAAATTTTATGTTGATGTTTTGTTACTTAGCAACCAGGGCTACTTTGACAACCATATGACAACAAACCTTCGTCTGAGCAACAAACATGCAACAAACAGCTGGGAGACCATCGCAATCTTTCATTCTTTTCATTTTATATGTAGAAATTAATTTATTTACTTGAAATTGGCAGAATTATGCGCAATTCACAGATAAGCCATTAATAAAAAAAAGAAAAACAAACGGTTGGGAAGGATTTAAACTAATAGTCGTTCGCTCCTTCATTAATTATGTCCACTTGCTAAGGTCTTAAATATAATCATGACCTAAATAAAATATTATTATTTGAAGATTTTGTTTTTCACAGATACTTACACCTCACATCTGTAGCAACTTTGAATGAAGTTGATTGATATATAATTAGAGACAGGTATAGATCATCGCTATCTTTCATTCATTTCATTTTCATTTTACATGTAAAAATTAATTAATTTACTTGACATCTGCCATTGTGCGAAATGCGCAGATAAGCCATTAATTAAAAAAGAAGAAGAAATATAATCAAATATAATAAAGCACAGCTTTATTATCCTGTATACAGTCAATAGCACGTCAGACTATACAAACCTGTCACTTCACTTGATTTTAAACCTTAATGGTGTGTGCGTAATTTTTGGATATTTGTTTGTTTGACGTTTTTTCTCTGTAGTAATTACTGTTAATTACTAATCACCTACATATAGGTAGATCACGAGCAAACACTTATATCGTAGGATTCCTATGCTAAAGATGAAAAATTAACAACTAGATAATAAACCAACATAAAAATCGGTTGAGAGCGGATTTAGACTAGCGCATAGACGGGTCCAGGAAATTACTAATATAAACTTTAAAAACCATAGAGGAAAAGCAATAGAAGTGGTTTTCCTCATTTTCCTTAATTTCATAGTTTTATTATATTATAATTTCTAATATGTATAATCTATAGGTATAGAAATTTCTGTATTTTTTCAAAATTCTAGCCCAGTAGACCAGCACGCGTAGCAAGACGAACTCGATAACGCTTTGTCTACACTCATTTGTCAGTTTCTCGGGTTGAGAGTGAGATATAGTATTGGCGCACCCGAGAAAAGTGACATTTGAGTGTAGAGAAAACGTTTTCGAGTTCGTCATGCTACGCGTGCTGTACAGGTGGATGGTCATATTTTTTATAGTACTTCTCAAATATATAGATTTACCTCCTAAAGAATATATAAGTGATTTGAAACATGAAAGCTTCTCCATGTTACAAATTCACTTGTATATTTATTCTTCGTATTTTTCACAGAAATAATCACATTAGACCAGTGCCACAATCAGCGAGTTCAATAATAATGAAAGAAAACAATAGATTGTCAAATAGTATAATTTTATTTACAGTTCGAATAATCATAACTTTTCGATTCGAAATTTGTATTCCTATTACGACTCAATAAGCTGCTCTCTACACTAGGCCTATCCGTATTTACAATTTCGTTACATAAGATATTAAAAACATTACAAATAATATTGCTATTTTCCATGAAAACGTTCACATATACATTTTTCATAGAAATACATTGACTATGCTTTGAATTAAACACTTGTTTTGTAATAGCTTCTTTTTTCATTATAATCTCCAAAATAAAAATATTCTCATATCGGACTATTCATACGTAATTAAATCAAAACATTATGATATGCTTGTACAGTCGAACCATTATATAAGTCGCATCGATGCATCTGCACAGTTCCTTTTTGATTTGTTGTGTTCGTTTGTTATTTGCTCGTTGGCAATGTGACACGACCTGTACTATAAATGTAAATCTTTCAATATATCTCTCTTCTGCGCAGACGGATTCTGTCGATGCCATAAAACGGATAGTACTGTAAATGTTAAATAGTACTGTAATGCTGTGTAATAACTAAAATGTTACAATTTTTTGTGAACTAATATATTTTTGTTTTTAATATAGACAATGAAATAAATAGAATTTTGTTAACACAGCCGGATTAAATTTTTTTAATGTTTATCCCCATAACAGGTATGTATTGATTAACCTAATAGACACAATTCATATGTATTTTGGTGTAAAACGGGAAGCTACATTCAAATAAAATTCTTGGATATAATTTTTAACCTTATGTAGTTTGCGATAAGATTGACAGGGGAAAAAATATTAAACATATTTAGTTTGTGCACGTCGATTGATAGTGGGAAATACTCTTATAAAAATGAAGATTTATTTTCTGTAATAATATACAGAGATATTTTTTTCTTTATGATTAGACCTTATTGTTTATTTGAACGGTATTTTTCCGATATTAAATATTAAAAAATATATATAATAAAAAATAAAATCAACTCTGAAAATCATCTATAAATACATTTTCCTAATTTACTTTGTACATAGAATATAAACTTACTAGTAGGAATGGACTTACAAAAACTCTGCATAGATATTTTCTACATTTTTTGTAATATTTACAAGAATTATGTGTAGGTTTCTTTTCCGATTTTGAGCTAACTTTGAGCTTTTAAACTAAATTGTATAGCTTTATATAGTTGGCTTAAAGTATGGCTCTAAAATTATTGATCACAAACATGTACTTAAAAGAGCCTTCTGGGATCATTTTGTAGATTTTCTAAAAATGCCCATATTGATTGCTTAATATCAATAAAATATAATTTCATATTTAATAAGAAATAAATTTCATGTTACAATTTTATACCAGTTGCAGAAAAATCATAGTTACTCTAATAAAGATATGTACCAGGCAAGCAGAAACTCATTAGAGTCGACTTGAAATATTTGCTATTTTGTAATTATAGTCTAAGTTTAAGCGTCAAATGTACCAAGGTAGCAGCAAATCATAAGAAGCCCATGTCGAGAGCGTTGTACAGCGCTGCGATGTCGGAATGACTGGATATCCGCCAGAATGGATAGTTTTTCGCTTTGGCCGCTGCCTCTTCGTCTTGACCGTCTCCGATGACGACGTAAGTGCATCTCTCGCCGAAACGTTGCTTTATTTTCTCGAAGCAAGTTTCTTTTCCTATTATAACAAGATTGTCTTTTATAGAATCAATACTTTGAAACTACTCTTAAATGTAAATTATTGTGGTAAGCAACAAATAAAGTGAAAAATAAATTATTAAATTAAAAATTGAAAAAAAGTTAATATCGAGATATTGGTCATGAGTAAAATAGTTAATAAGGGGATGGAAATATTATTCATATCATTATATGCATAATGACTTTTTTATGTTATTTTTAGTTAATTTTAATTTTAACATGGTATTGACAAAAACGTCATATTCTCTTCAAAAATAAGTTTTCAATATTTTTATGTTCACCTACCTGTTTTTGTAGCGGAATAGATGTTTTCAATGGGGAAAACGCCCCCTAGTCCGAATAATAAAACCTTAGCGAGAGCCGGTACTAGTTGCGTTGTTGTAACCAAAACATTAACACAGTTTTCCCTGTAAATAAATAATATTTATAATGAATATGAATAATTATGTTCTGTAAATATGACATAAAAAAATTGCCATAATAATAAAGGATCTGGGAAATGTCAGAAAATTTTAAAATCTCAAGAATAATCCGGGTCTTCGCAACTTTTCAGTATAAAATTAGAATAAGAATTATAAGTGCAATTCAAAAGTCAGTAAAATAAGCATTTATCAAACTGTTTTTAAATTGAAGTCCAAGCGATTTTAATGATGATTTTAGCCTAAGGCTACTTTCATATATCATAGGAGCTTTGATGATGCTATTGTAGCGCTTGTAAATAGCGCGGTTTTGATGTTTGTATATTTGACAGAGCGCTTCTACGTCCGAAAAAAAAAGGACTAAACGTGAATACGCTCTTAATATGTAATTGGTATGATTATTACTTATTTTAAAATAAAAGTTATTACAGTAAAATTTTGAAATCAGTATTTAGTCTTGAGTCTCTATCTAAAAGTCTAAAAATCGGTCCTTACAACAAATGAATGCGACGTTTTCAACTCGCAATATAAATGAATTTATAAACCGAAAAAATATTTAATAGGAAAGCTGGCCATTAAGTGACATATTTTTTTTTTATTGTTTGAGGAATCAGTTTTAGATACATTTAAGTACATATAGGTTAAAGGAACTGGGTAGAACCCTCATTTTTTTTTTACCAAATGATAGCTTACCGAGCATGGATCATGTTGAGGCACTTGCAAGCTAGTGTGAGCCAGTTGTCAGTGGCATGTTCTAACTCGGCGCGTAGTTGTAACCATTGTTCACGTTTCGCTGTACCAAGTAAACCACCAACGCTGTAATAATACATCAGATTCATGAATGTTGCTCTGCAACATTTTTGGTTATATTATTTAGCATTTGGCTTCATGAGTTTTAATAGTTTCAGTAGTTCTGAACTGTTCTCGTGGCTATGATACTAAGAAAATTTAGTAAATTTAAGGTTGAGATAGCAAAAATAATTGCATATATACCAAATAAGAGTTGGTTGAAAGTAACAGAAAAATTAAGAAGTAAGTACATGTGATGTGAAGAGACAATTCATATGTAACAAAATAAGGTTATGAATGAATCTCCAAATTAAATAATTGGTACAACAGTAAGCAAATGATGAATCAAATATATGGCAAGACATATCATTGACATTTTATTTAAGTTGGAAAATCAACCATCATTAAAATTGTTGCTTTACTATATATTTTATGAAACTCTACATTGATATTAAAAAATTATACAATAATTAATTAATTGTAAAACTCACCTATTCCTATAATTATTGTATGTATCCTTAATTTTTCTGTACCGGAAAGCTAGTTTTCGCATCCAGTCTACTCCGCCACGAACACCAGGAGCGCATAGGCCGGTGTTAGGTGCCGCGCCCGCGTGGAAACCGTCCGATGCAAAATTGTATGCGGACAGATCTTGACCATTGTCATCTGCCGCTACTGCGTCTATGTGCTCCTGGTCACAATCCTGCCGAAACATAGAGAATATGTTAAGGTTAGCGTTTGATCTGATGAGAGACTGCAGAGGTTCAACTTTCATATAAAGGACATTTAAAGAAACAAAAAGAAAATTATAATTTATTGCTATATTTTCCATAATACACACAGCCTCTGTTCTGCATGGGATTGATTTATAATTTCTGTACAATATGGCATTTAAGTATTAAAAAATAAGAAATGTGAACGAACCTCAACATCATTGAAGAAGAAATGTGTGTCAGCTAAGCTGAATATCATTTCCTCCATTCTGAATCCTAATTGTATTATCTGTTGTGTGTCCTGTTAATAAAAAAACTTATTAGTAGAAGTAAATATCATTTAATGATGGCAGTCTATACTAATATTATAAAGATGTAGTTTCTTTCTTTGTAGGTGGTAATGTTTGGAACTACTGATACTGCCCTGCGATTCTGTATAAATCCAAACCCGAATTAGAATTCACTCAGGTGTCTGAATTCACTTCAAAAAGCACAATCAGCACAATCTTGAATTGGTAATAACGTTTCGTGGCATAAGTGAAGTGAGTTTCGAAATGACATAGAAATAGAATATCTGAGACACATATATTCAATCAATTTTGTTTTGTATTTTACAAAAAATGGAAGCGATAGAATTTCTATACTAAATAACGTGAATTCGGACACATGAGGGAATTCGAAATCGGGTCTAGATTTTTACAGAATCGAAGGGCTGATCATGAAAATACTTTCTCCTATTGAGGCAGTGACATCATACATACATAGATGATATCAGGGGAAACCAGCTACTTACTTTATATATTATCTGGATGTATAATAATCTCAAAAGAAAAGAACTACATTATTATTTTAACTAATTAAATTAATGATTAAAATCCCATACATGTTTTTAAATGAGGCAATGTAATTAAATAGACACTTAGAATTTAATAAAAATGAAACTGACCTTATTGTACTTAGTAGCATAAGTGCCAGTTAGAAGCGAATGGAAAATAATAATTGTCTCATCCAGGTCCCAGATGAAGACTCTGTCCGTGGCAGGCTCTGGAACGTGTTGTGCTGGTGATGATGATGTGTTTCGCCTGCCTCGTCCACGTGATCTGCTCACTGTGCTTTCTCTGGAGATTGAAATTGAGTTATAGATTTAAATAGAACTTAGAATGATTGTTGTTAACATGTTAATATTATAAATTGCTTTTAAACATTTAAAATGAGTTGAGAAAAGTAGTTTCAATAGCTCATATCAAAAACAAATTTTTTTACAATGCCATATATATAAACAAATGATACACATAGTTGCATCTGGTTTTTCCAGTTTTATACATTGTACTGACAATTATAGTTATATATAAGGAAATCAGATTTGTGACCGTCAAACTAGTTATTTTAAACATCTATTTACTTTCTGAATTGAAAATGCCCATTAAGGCCGACTCAATGTTGGTCTCATAGTTTGAGAAATATTGGTCTAATGTGTTTGCCATATTTTAAAATACAACTGAAGCCATCATGTGATGGCTACAGAAACTATTTAAGTAATTAATTTTAGAGAATGAAATAACTGTACATGTATAATAAATAATTATCATGATTTATCAATACAATAAATATATCAAAACTAGAAAGAAAACGCATAGTAACCCACATAACCAAAGTTGTTATGTATAATATTTGATCAATTTTGCATTCACAATGCTGTACTGAAATATACTTTTAACTAGCCAGCAGCTTTGCCTGCATGGTCTTGTATGAAAAAAATCTGCATCAAAATCCGTTGCAGTTTTAAAGATTTAAGCATACATAAGGATATAAGGTCAGAGAAAGCAACTTTGTTTTATACTATTTTTGCAAATTTTTCAATACTAAAGTTGTTTTTACAGCAGAAATCTTTTGTTACTTCCGTATTAATTGGCTTCTCATCTATACTTTTATATTTATAGTATAAAAAAGGAAAGATTCAATTGTTTGTTTGTATTGAAATACTGGATTGGTTTCAAAAATATGGGAAGCTAAATCATATGAAGATGACATGGGCTTACTTATAATAGTCACCTATTATCATGGGAAAACAACTAAGTTATAAAAATAATATTTTAGTCAAGAGAAAAATAAACAGATTAAAAAGATTGAAATATCTCATACCCAGAATTTTCTCTGCATCTTCTTCCTGCCGCATGTATTTCACTTTTTATCGGTGAAAGTGGACTTGTTTCAGTTAATGATGGCAGCATTGATGATGGAGAATCTGCATATAATAATACAAGAATAAAATTATTTGTGTATATAGATGCATAATGAAAATATTAACTTATATTATTAATTAAACTTTTAAATTAAATGGTTTGTTAACTTTTAATTTATGATAATTCTGATTTACTTTATATAATTTTGATAATGTCAAATAGACGTTGGAAAGCTTATTGATAGGATAGGAGAACATATATTTATTGATAGGATAGAAAAGACAATATTTCTTTAGAAATTCGTCATATAAAACGCAGAGTTAACGCATTTAAAATAATATCAAATAAAACATACTATGATCATCACTGTCTGAATCTGACCAATAGTCCGAATTACCATTACGATCTGCTTCGGAATCACTATCGGTCAATTTTCTACGTTTATTAAGGTGATAATTATCATTTTCTTTATTCATCTCGAATGAATGTCTGTTTCCTTTTCGGATATAATTCGCTGATACTAATTTAAACCACGTCTACTTATATGTTTATTGGTAAGTAGATCTGTGTGATTGAAGAATGAACATGAAATTATTATCAATATAGATATAATAGCTCCCGAAAAAATAACAAATCAACTATACAAGTATACAACACAGCGATAATTCGACGACAATCAAATCAATCGGATAAGTACATGTCAATGTCATTTTGACGTTTATTTTTATGGTGTTTTTTAAATGTCAAAACAAAGGAATCCTTGTGTACACAGAGCCAAATTTTAATATGCTTATTTTAGTTTTGAATTTTATAGAATAGAATGAATTTATAGTAAAATAGACTACATTCTGATATTAAAATGAATAGAAAAGTTTTTTTTTTATTAATGCTAATACATTGAATAAACTTTGAACTGATAAATGAATCTATTTTAAAAATTATTTTATACGAGAAGCTTATAGAAGCTACGGGTATATATATATATCATACTACATATATCTGTAATAAAATTGTCAGTCTCATCTCTATAATCGTCTCACACTAACTGGTAGTGACAACAATGAGAACCTCTAATTAAATGTTAAGTATTTAAAAACATATTTAATCACCACGTATTTATCAAAATTACTCAGAGTTAATATCTGATGCCGCTACCCATTTTACTATACATACCTGATAATGCTCCTCCCAAATGATACGATGTGTGCCCTGCGCTGCCACTACTGCTTGGCGAGCTCACGTAAGGTGAATAACTAGGTGTTGCATAATATCCCCCATATTGGGCTACATTGTGCTCCGCATATCCGGCTGCATAGCTGCTATAGTCCTAGCAACGATATAACAATGTTATTGACATATCATGAGAAATTTGGAGCAAGGTTTATGCAAAACCGTAAAATTGAACAGTGAGGTAATGAGCTGAAGTCTTGTTAATATTTAAATTCCACTTTGTCTTTCTTTTTGAAAAACAATCGGATAATTGGACCTAACTAAACAATTTAATAAATAATAAATTACTATGACATCTAAGAACCGATCGAGTAATTTTTTGTAGGTATTTGCATTAAAGCAGTTTTTTTTTATTTTATCCATAAACACATATACATTTAAGCTTATTCTCATATTTTAAATTCGAACACACAAATTTAGTATTGCCGTTTTATTTTATGTATATAGAAGGAGAAATACTGCGAATAAGGATGTATTAAAAAAAACAAAGCATTAAATACGCACCACCACTAGATGGCGACTCTAGCAAAAGTTGATTTTTGCAGGAAATGAATGGTCTAAAGATAGTCATTTCCGTTGCTTTTAACTAACATATAAAAAACTGAAATTTCAAAGTTTGAAACTTAGATATCGATACAAATACGAAAAAGTACAAATAGAATATGAGTTGATTATTGAGTTTTAAAAACTAATTTACTTTTATACATGAAAGAAAACCGGAAGGGTTGTCATGGAGAAATCAAGAACGTTCTATAGAAACATCTAGTTTGATTTCGAGAGCTAATTTTATTTTAATACTTCCTAATTGATTCGGCCTGATTCGGCACACCTAGTGAACATTAAGCATAACGAAGAAACTGTCATCTTTTGGTGATCTTCTCGAGAAGGAAGTTTCAACAAATTATTATGTATTTCATTAGCATAAATAATAAGAAACCTGTTGCGTGGTCTGGAAGGACTGCGATAGACCACCGTTGTAGGAAGAATACGCGTAGGGCGAGTGTTGCGCACCAAAACCGGTACTTGATACGCCACTCACGCCATATGCACTGAGGTACGTCGGCGTCGCTTTACATGACGACCTGCCAGCATGTATAATAAGTATTAATTAACTGTTCATTGAGGAACTGAATAGTGCAGTGGTTAGAGTATTCGGTTTACAATTATGGAGGCAAAGCAACTTTCGCAAAACCGGTCATCATATGGGTGACCAGAAATTTAGTATGTACAGCTTTTAAGTGCTAACGAAAGCACGTGAAACCGTTTCTGGTTGAGTATGCAGTTATCTAGCCCGCGTTGTTGGTTTTGTACGCTGTTAACCCTCATAATTGTATCTATGACTGTCTGATCTGCCACCTCGGCTTAGAACTGTCTGATTTGCTCCTCCATCTAGAACTCTCTGATTTGTATCCTCCCTCGGCTTAGGACTATCTGAGTAACTCCGTCGGCTTAGAACTTCCTTATTTGCCCTTTAGCACTAGAACTGTCTCTCCGATTTGCATGCTCGGCTTAGAACTATCTGATTTGTCCTCTCAACCCAGAATTCTTGGTGATTTGCCTCCTTTTCTTAGAACTGTCAGATTTGCAAACCCTGACCCAGAACTTTCTGATTTACCCTCTCGGACTAGTGCCATCTGTTCTGCCCCACGGGCCAAAAATTTCTGATTTGCCCTTCCTGGCTCAGAACTTGGATACGTTCATGAACATATACATACAATACAGTATACTATGATCTTACCTATTATTAGTATTGTGCGGCGTTGGGTACGCTGCATATGGTTGATTGTAGAGCGTCGAGCCAACATACGACGAGGCAGCACCTCCTCCGCCATATTGTTGCATACTGAAATACAAAGACAAGATAAACACATTATTATTGAATACGTAACTAGGATATAGAATATACATATCAATAACAGTTACGTACAACAAGTGAAATAGAAAGTAGAGAGTCGTATCGTATCAATAAATAAAGCGAAATGTATGGTGAGATACTCCAACGAAGCATAGTTTTGCTAAAGAAGATAATATAAATAAGATAACAACAATCTTGTATCACTGATAATAATACTTCTTACGTTCCCCTCAATAAATTAAAAAAAAATAAGGAAGCTTTTAGCACTTTCATATAATGGAGATCTGTACAACATCCAGTGGGCTAATTATGTTTAATTTTAAAATCCATCATAATAGCTTTTAAAGCTAGGGTAGGTGATAGTGGTAGCATTTTATGGAATTTTATAATTATGTAGTTCCCAATCGCTTTTGGAAATGATGATGATTTCAATGATCTTCTTGATCATAATAAAAACTTACCTAAATCAGTCGAAAAAATTGCAGATAGCTTTTTGACATCAAGTCTAAAGCGTGCCTTAGACAATTCCAATTACTTTTTAATTAATGATAACGTTCATGTGATATCTTTCAAAAATATCGCGATTGCAACAGCTGGAATACGTTAAATAGTTATAGCGTGAAGTTCGTGAATATCTTTAAAATGTCAAATTACGATAGGTTTTAAAATTAGACAATTAGTACCCAGGGTGGCAATATAGAAAAGTTCATTTTCTTCATTGATCCGACTAGGAATAGATAAAACCGGGACCTCAGAGATGGCAACACCTTGAAACGGGCGTGCGAGTCATTGTGTTACGGAGGCCTTTATAAAAGTATGATCATTTTATGTATTCTTTGCATGTGTTTATGTATATATGTACTGTATATTTGCGTGTTCATGTATTTAGAAGAATGCTCAATAATTAAAGTCTGACCATAATTGAGCGGCTTATTGAGATTGATTGAGATCGTTCGTAGTCATCACTCGACACAAGAATGCGAGTGAGGAACTTTGTTAATTCATTAGCCATGAAATTCGTTTTATAGCCGGTAAATTTTAAACGGGCCATCAGATGCGTTGATGACCATAAAATTCAAGCAAGGTACCTACGAACTGAAATTGTTGGTTTAAGACGTCTTTAAACTGAATTTAAATCGATTTTAAATAAATTTACACATAACTAAAAGAAAAAAAAACAGCCAAAAACGAGAAAGAAAACCCAATAAACGTATTTGAGATTCCCATATCAAGCACTTACTTTTGATGTCACAAAGTATCAAAAGTAAGTGCTTGTTATGGGAATCTCAGGAGGTAAATAATTTTTTTTAACTAATTTCCCTGTTGAAGGAGACCACGTTTAAAATTCATCTAAATGTACCATCTTCTACTAAATACGTTTTCCGGACGGAGGTCCGGTGTGCCATGGGATGTAGAAAATGGAGTATATCTCTATAATACAAAATGTTTAATAACTTCTTAATTAGCTCAGTGGTTAGAGCAGTCGCCCGGATTGCGAAAGGTCGTGGGTTCGATTCCCATCGCAGGGTGCCAGGGAACAAGTGGATTTTTTAAGCATTTTGTATTAAGAAAAATTTTCAATATACCATTATGAATGCGAAATTAATCAAATATGAGGTTGAGAATCGCTAGTATAGTCAAAAAACCTTATTCATAAGTAATTTGTTATTCTTTCTTAGGCTGCGTTTACACCAAATCGACTATTAGCGTCTGCCTATGAGCGAACGTTACGCAGGTACGCAGGATGATTGCATTGTCAATCATCTTTTCGGTGGCATTCACTCAACTGACAATACATCAAGCGTAATGGACGATACAACATACGTTTAGTGTGAATATACTTACGCTTAATATATATACACTTAAGCGCTAAGAAACAAAAGAATTCTGTTGTGACCTAGTGAACCTAACAATAATAATTTCTTGGTCTACTATTTTATTTCACTAAAAAAAATCAATGAAGGAAGTGTGCCTTATTATCAAATTTTGGTAGTTCGCCCTTGAGTGGCTTCTTAGTCGTACATCGACCCCGACAAATTAAGTAGCCAGGAACAATACAGTGCGTTGATTATGATATATGATTGTAGATTAAAACGAAACTTCTAGATTATTTAAATTAACGTAATAAACTCAGTGGCGCATTTTTAAATTCAGCCCCATATGATATGCCGTTGTACCATTTTGACAATTTTGTTCAATATGTGTACCTTATTTAATAACCGATACTTATTGATGATAAAAATGGTGCAAGCAAATAATGATTAAAAAATTCAATGACTGATGACCGAATTAATGCCACTAAAGTGTCGTCAATTCAATCATCACAGGTGATGAAATTTATTTATTACGTTACGACGTTTCAATTGAATTCCAAAGCAAAAATATGGTTGCTCGAAGACAAATCACCAACATTAGTTGCATAATCAAGAGTGGACGCCTAAATTTCACGTTTTTATTCGAGATCGCGTTCTTCATTTGTTTTTCCATTTTCCACTTTACTCATCAAACATCACATCGATAATTTATTGTATAATCGAAGACAATTTTTTTTACAGTTATTTTATAGCTTCACTGTAAATAGTTTATTAAATTAGCTGTTTGGCCGATGAATTCAAGATTTATATTTACGCTGCATATAAACAGCGTATGATTTCTATACAGTAAGTGAAATAATTTCGGGCTTTTAATAATGGATTATTGCCGTTTTTTTACTATAAAAGGGATATTGACTACCTTTCCCTTAGATTCAAAGAGAATTCAAGACTTCATACTCGGTACTTTCATTATAATATCAGCCACCCGAGCCGGGCCTGTGAACATATTTCCCAAAAAAACTAAGAATAAATATTGATAAATGCTTAATATAAAACTACAACATGATTAAAAAATTAACATGTGATTAACCCAACAATAATGAAAATTAGAAGCTAACTATCAAAACACACATTGAACAAACATATAATTCTGAATTTAACAAACATCAATTTTAAATAAAAAATTATTAATAATCCTTTAGATATTAAAAATATGATATTTGATATTATAAAAAGGGAAGATTTTGATTGTTCCGAAACTAACGGACGGATAAACATTATTATTTCACGTACAGCAATGAACCAATAGAATGTCATTGAGTGTGGAAATTCTATTGGTTCAATTTTTTGTATAAAAATATAAAACAAAATTTGATTACGTATCTCAGATATTCTATTGTCATTTCGAAATTCACTTCACTTATGCCACGAAGTGCTATTACCAATTCAAGGTTAAACGGATGCCGCTTTTTGAAATTAATTCGGACAACAAGGGGCCAATTCTACTAAATAAATTTTGTTTAAATCGAATCGAAAACGGATCGCAACCGAACGAAACTACAGTTTTTAATGGTTTTTCTATTCTACTAACTGACATACCATACAATTCCAGATAATAGCAGTTAGAACTGATATCCTATGTCGCTTTGTAGAATAGAAAAACCATTAAAAACTGTAGTTTCGTTCGGTTTCAATCCGTTTTCGATTCGATTGAAACAAAATTTATTTAGTAGAATTGACCCGCTGAGTGAATTTGAATTCGGGTTCGGATCTTTACAGAATCGCAGGGCAGGAAGCTACATCTTATGCAGTGTATCTAAAACAGCAATTAGAGGGATGAAAATGGGAGTGGAAGTTTGTCTAGGGAATTAAAAAATTACCATAGTAACCATTATTTACTATTTAATTTGACATTCTAATTGTATTGGGGACCACGCGAGCGAATCCGCTGACGGAAAGCTAGTAGATTTAATAAAAAGACGATCGCTTGCTGCGCCAATCACATGTAAAATTGGGAACAATGTTTAAACTTCATAGCTCAACGATAATGGAATTCATACACCAACCAGTCTTTCTATGAGTCATAACAGGTGAGGGTAATAAATTGAAATTTTAATTGACTATTAATATTGTCATATTTATTACAGATATCTGACATTATGTTTTTAGTCAGATGGCGGTGGCAATGATCAGACACACCTTTGAACTGCTAATTAATAAAAGTGAAATATACGTAATCGATAGTTTTATTATAATACTAACTGGTTATATTTTAATTGTTAAATATTCGACGGTGCTTTTTGATGCTTATATGAATATTATTCCTTATGATACGAGTACCACAGCGTAAAAACTTATAATGATAACTTATCCTAAGCACTCAAAACACAAACTTTCAAACGGTATTGTACAGAAAACTAAAGTCTAATGAAATGTTAATTAAAATGATAGAACTTCATTTTAATTCTAAGGGTTCTGTCACAGCCAATAGTGAATTTATAAAATAACACAGTTATCTCTAGATTTCAAACTTTTTTCAATTTTTTGTTGTAATCATACACTTTTTAGGTAAAATCGATAAACATGCGAGTCATTTTGTGAACGAGGGAATTATGGAGTACTTTTAGAGTTGTCGTAATAGTTAAATAGTAATTATTTTAAAACCTGTTATACCGCGTAATTCAATTTCAAAGACGTAAAGAACTTTACGCCACGTGAAGAACGTCGATGAAGCTTTCATTATTGGATTCGAAACTCGAGAAAATATTGTTTTCTGTAGGAAGCGGGTGATACACTTGTCCTAATAAGAATCTAGATAACATATTCTATTTTATTACTGACTGGATTCGTGGTAGGCCTATCCCTAAGGCCCCGAATTCGGTTGTTGGTTGGATAAATAAATAAAATGAACTTCTCTGTATTGGCTCTGGTTGGGGTGTTGTCTACGTGTTTTACAATTACCTTATCATAATAGATTTATCTACAAAGTTTGGGATTTAACTAATGTATGCGATGTTTTGAAATATTTATTTATTTTAATTTAATTCAAAGATCTATTCATGTCATGACTTAATTAAATATTATGAAGCATGGTCTATCAAGTTAATATTTATTTTAAAACAATATTATGAATACGGCAATATCGCTTCTTAAATAAAACAATGGTCAAGGTTAGATTATAAATACGGAATTGCAAAAACATTGACCAATATAACTTGATAGTATTAAATAACACTGGTTCATCAAATTTTGTTAGGTATTCGATATAGACAGTACTTATTTCCTTATTTCCGCGTAGGTACTGGTAAACTAGCTACAAATTTTAAGTGGAAATTTATGTCTTGATGAAAAATGCTTAAAAAATCACTTTGTTCCTGGCACTCTGAGATGGGACTCAAACCCATGACTAATCACTGTTCTATCCAGGACCTAAGGGACTAACGAATCTTTCAAGCACTTGTTTCTTTTTCGCTAGTACACAGCAAACGTATCATTTGAATTCTAAACGCAAGAAAATTAGTTTCTGGAATTAGTCCTCCTTTAATTTGTAGTCTAAGTATTATTTTTTAATTTCTTAAAGTCGGTTTAAAAAACTTCTTCATATAAATCAGTTCATTAATGACGAACTTAAAGTTACGTTACAAAACCGTATGTTATACAATTTTGGTAATCTCCTTTTTTTGTACTTTATACAGTTTTGGTAACCTCCTCTTTTTTGAACTCTTTTAAAAATAAAGAAATTTTTGGATAGTACATACCTATTATAATACTGGTAGGGTAGTGAACTTTGTTCGTACGGTAATGATTCTCCGTATAAAGCCACTTCGCCCTCGCACAGCCCCGGGCTGCGCACCTCGCTCTTGACTCCTCCTGGATACAATAATAAATTATGTTTTTTTTTAGTTTTTATATGTATAGAACTAAATTACTATAGCCAAATTATACTTTTTCACTTTTTCTTAATTTTATATGAGTACATATTGAATAAGTACATTAAGAATGTTTTTCAGTATAGCATTGTGAATGCAAAATTGATCAAATATTATAAACTGCAAATTAAATTTACTGTTCATATACTATACACTATAAAATGGCTTTAAAAAGCATGTTGGATTATTTGTTCTTTTATTAAATTAATGTATTATTAAAAAAAAATAACATTCAAATTTATAACCTGCGCTATCCTCATTCATCAACCAGGCCACCGCAGACGACGAGGAGGTTGAACAGAGTCCGCCTGATGACGTCAGCGGCAGCGCCAGCCCGCCCAGAGCCGTGCTCGTGGTGCATCCGTTTGTTACGCCGCAACTCTCCACTTCCGAACTACCAGGCAAACATAAGCTGTCAACAGCTGACAGACACAATGCCGAGTTCGTGGAGCTGGTCGTGTTCTGGAATAACGTTGACGAACCGGAAACTAGCAGCGCAGGCAATGTTGCATCCTGCAGTAAGGATGGTGGTGAATTCGATGTCGATTCAGACTCGCACGGACTAGTATTGACCTCGCTGGATAATCTGAAAAAGAGAAACGAAAAGAATTTGATTAATTTTTCTCTACCCGGTATTCAAATGTTGACACGCCCGTAAACTCGAGTTTAAAAAGAAGACCGTCTGTTAACAAAACATTGGAAATAAAAATCCACTAAAAGCTCCTCCCGTCTGTTTACAGAGACGTCTCTTTTTATAAACATTCCACTTATCTGAAATGTCTTAATTTCGGAAGGAAGTAATAGCTTTGAACAATTAAAGGGACCGTTAATAATAAACGTTTTATTTTTAACGCAATTCGTTCTCATTCTAAATTCAAACTTTAATAGTGTTGTATCACGTTTAGTAAAGATAGATTAAATTGAGAATTTCAATAAATAAATTATTAACACAAGCTGTTACTAATTAATTGGTACTATTAAAACAAATCGCCCAAATCAAATAACAGATGCCTGTATAACCAGACCCCTCGTATCTCATATAGTTAGTGGGATTTATCTAACAAAATGTTTACACGTGTCCCGATTAATTAAGCTCGTTATCAATGTGTGTGGATGTGTTCGCGCCTTTTAATCAATAGCTCCCGCGCTGTCACATGTGACTGTGGGCTCTTTAAATTAAAATCTTTATCACCTCATTGTACAAATTCCCGTTAAATATGTTATTTAATCGAAGCAACATTACCGATATAAAGTTTAAGGACATTCTTTAAAATTGCTACAGGCCCCGCTCTGGCTTAATTCGGCACTGCTTTTTTTATAATATATTCAACATACCTATTTTAATAATGTGCTATTGTATATAAAGTTCTAATACATATAATTAGTGTTTAAACAGAAAACAATATTTTAATTAATTTATGTTAACAGTTCTATGAAAATGTAAATTTTATATTAGACATAATAGTCAATTAAATATAATTTTATGCAAAATATTTTAAATATCAATTCTTGAAGGTACCACCTGTTGAATCGTTTTACGACTGTTTCATAATTACATCATATTAGATTACAAAAAATGTGTATAGTTAATTATTTACATGATTCTATAGTAGAGTCATATGGGTAAGATTGTGTAGAAAATGACAAAGAAATTAGAGAATTGTGAGACAGATTGGTAAATTATTTAGAAGACTGGTCGCGTCCTGCGCTCGTAGGTACGTACCTAGTGAGGAGTAAAGAGGGATATGGCCTCGCGATTTTAAATACTTTTTTAAATTATTAGCACTGAGGATAAATGACTAAGTAGGAAACAATTATTCATTTAGAATATTATAAATAAACATATATTGACAACAACTAACAATAAAAAAAATTAAGACAAACCTGCATATATTTTTGTGATAAATGTGATAAAAGTAAATTACGCCACATCAATATTATTTTGAGACACATCGAAGTTATACAATAAGCGAGCACAACTTCTGAATGTTGTCATTTCAGAGTGGATAGGTCTTAAGGATTTCGAGCAGGTTTAAAGTAGAAGTCCGTGTTGTTTGAAAATAAATTATTGCAATTTGCAATCCAAATGGAAATTACATCATGTAGAACAGAGTAAAAATTTACACCCAAAATCTAATTTTAGAAATGTATAGACAGCTCAATACAAACATATGCGATGCACAAAATAAATGCCAACAATGCTAAAACACAGCTCATTTGTCTTACACAAAGTTAGCACTGTCGGTGGAATCAAATTACTAAAGAGTTCAGATAATATACACAAACACTTCTAATTATTGGTAGGTATATTAGTGGACACTTTAATATTACCATATTTATCAAACATATCGTGTTGAATCCCACAGCTTTTGTGTTAATAAGAAAAAAAGAGCTCCTTGTTTGTGTTAGTTCGCGCCTTTTTCAAGTGTCACTTTGCTTTTTGCCGCCACTTCGAGAGTCCATCAAACAACACTATCGTATATCAAAAAGGCGACGCAGGGCGGAATTCTCGGTTAATGTTGACAATACTGTCTCTATCTTTTTTAATTGAATGCTTTTTAGATGTTCCCGACCATAGATCACTTTCTAGTATGTAGTTTTTTTTTTATCACAGTAGTCATCGTAAAGCTGCGTCAACTTTAATCTAACAAAAGACTTCAAAGGTTTTTAATAGTTCGTTTCTGTGACGTAGACGTTCCATATGGTGAGATAGTCTCGTTTCTCTTAATAAGTATGTAGATTTATTTTGATGGAACCTCTAATATGTTGTGTTCGAGGCTGCTTTCAACGCTTATTGTAAAGAATTGTAACCTTATACAAACTATTCAATAATAAACTTTACAAATATAACGCCATATATCTAAGTTCATACTAGAAGTGTTGTTCATTCAAAAATACTCGTATAAATCCTCATTGTGTACAAGTGTTTAAATATTGTTTTTGTCAAAATGAGGTGACAACAGACACAGTACGCAGTGTTACAAAATAAAATCATTATAATTGAAATAAAGTAGACCATTGTGTAAGTGTATTTTGTTTTAAAATTCAGCTTTAGGTGTTATTTAACTCAAAGCTTTGTAATATGTGAAATAAAGCATTTTCTCTGCATGTTACAATGCGTATTATACCAAAATTTTTGTAATTAAAGCAATATCTAAAGATTGTACCTTGTTATTTAAAAACTATTTTTAATTTAAGTTCTAATTCTCGATTAGGGTTATGAAATTATTCAGGTTATAGGATAATCACTCAATGGCGAAAGTCTCTTTATATGTACAATATAAACCTGCATTTTATCAACATCAAACTCGACGTCGAACACAGCGCTGTCACAACATAGAGGTTCATTCAAATAAAATCTACTTTAAAAGGTTTATAAAGGTTAATAAAAAATGTATAAAAAATTCACCAGTCTCAGGGTGCCTGAGATAGGTTTCGAAACCATAACATTTGGTAATCCGGACATCTCTTAATCAATTGAGCTAGCCAAGCCCTAGCGAGACTGCGTGTCTTTTAGATTTTTTAAAATCATATCAATATTCTTGTAAAAGAACGAATTATTGTGCATCTACTTATTCGATATCAGTAGGCACTTCATCTTTTGTTCAACTTTTTATGGACTAATTGGTCAATAGATCCTTTAGCTGCTACCATTTGGCCTACACGTGGCACGCCTTCGCTCACTCAAAGATTCTATTATTTGCGTATGCTTTTTTTGTATTAACTGCCAAAAGTCGGAACTTACATGTGGCATCTTGTAATGAATGACACGGTGACAAATGGAAGGGTTCTTAAATAATAATTACAGTGATAAGTTATGCGTGTTAATATTTTTTTTATACATATACAAATTAATCTTTGTCGATTAAAAATAATAGGCGGATTAGAAACGTGATTATTAAAATTAATGTTCATACTCTAAATAAAATATGTAGTTAATAGATAGAAAAAATAGGCATACTATATTATATCTACCAGATACCTTATATTTTACGAGTTACGTTACGTTCTTAGCAATCATTGTGATGTTAATAATCTTGAAAGTGTAAAAAGTAAAAATATCTATCCTATATTATGAAGAGGAAAAATGACATTGTTTGTTTACAATGATATGGCTCCGAGATAACTCAACTAGACCGATTTTCACCTAAGTTCTTACTTCATACGTGGTTGACATACAGCCGGCTCTGAATTGAGAAAAGTACAAAATATCAATTATATTCTAAATAACTTACTGGTAAGTTCTTTAAGTTACAAGTGGCCAAAACTTCTAGTTTTATCAAACTGATATCAACTTTACGCTTAAAATTTAAAATCAGGAACGAAGACCTGTTTAAGTGCCGTTAGAATGGATTAAGTACGGTTTGAGACGTGCTTAACTTTGAATTCTCATTTCAGAAACCGGGTGCTAGGCTATTTTTAAGCGTGCGAAAACGCGGAAAAAGAGCTATTACAAATATATTTTCTTAACTAGTTATTTATTGTTTTAAAGTGTAATATTAATTTTATTATTATTGGCAAAATTGTAACTTATACCTAAATCACTGCTTAGCAACATATTACTGTTGAGTGATTCCAATCCAACACATCTTTTGCTGCTAGATCACAAAATTATAAAACAAAAATATCATAATATTAGGCTCAACTTGTATAGTGACAAATTTCCATTAATTGGGACGCCATTATTACGTTTAAATAGCAAAATTGAAGCCAATAATCAAACAAACATGATCACAGTCATGAAATAGATTATAATCCTCTTACGCCCAGATGCACAAAAGTCCATTAAAGTTTTAACGTCTTAATTTGTCAAATCAAAACATTTATTTGCTCAAATATTGCGTCAGTACAGTTGTTACATAGGTTTCATTCTCAACAATATTTTTGCCTTATATAGTAGGCGTGCAAATATTCTATTTCTAATGTAAATTTGTAATGACAATGTTAATGGACATTTGTGCAACGGAAACTTAATACTTTAGCACTAATTAACATCTTTTTGAACTCGCAGTTCAGTATACAAGCACGTCCAATTATGTCGTTTCAGATTGCACACACCATTTCAATAATAGGACAGGATATAAATATTAGATTTAAAAAAAGAAACGCTACCGAAACAGAATGCAATACGACACTCAAGATCCTGCCTGTCAAACTTAAAAAAATAGCTTTTCCTAACGGTACGGAATCGCATCAAAAATTGATTTATAACTCAGTAAAAAGGTGTTATTTCGGAAAGTAGTGAGAGAAGAAAAAAAAAACATAAACAGTTAAAAATGTCGCGTTAACCACTAATTAACCTAACTAATAAGTCTCCGTCTTTGGAATGTGACGTCGCATACCGAACAGCATTTATCTTTTAAACTTTTTGTCGTGTAAAGAATTCTTAGAATGTTTTAAGTTCGTGTAGTGTGTTCCATTAATTAATAGTGTTTGAATTTCTAAATTCAATTTTTTAATATAATAAAATTACCACGGAACTAGTTTTAAAACATTTATTCTGAAAACTAACGTATGATTTCTTTCTCCAAAAACTAAATTTCTGAATATTTCGGAGCCTGTCAATATTTTTAAGTGATATTTAAAATTTATATTTATATCCAAAAATGTAACAACAAAGGTGGGCTTTATAAATCTGGATATACATAAGTTTATGTTCGTATAAAATGAATGATATACATAATTTCCGTTATGTTCTTTGACAGCGATACCTACATATTTATTCTATACTGCGAGCGCTTTACCTATATAAATAAATATAGACGATTCAATTGTTTGTTTGTTTGCATTGTCTAGGCTTCGAAACATTATTTCACCTACAGAAAGCTACGTGATACGCGCGTGACATAGACTATAGTTTTCGCGGGTGAAATTATCATATTAATTTTATAAATAATTATAATCAAGCTGTCAAAACTTGGTAATAAAAAAACGTTTATAATAGATAAAAATGTATCTAAAATTTAGTTATTAAAATAATGAATAAGAATTTCTTATAAAATCAACATAATAATTCTACTGCATTAACTACAGGTGCGTTTTTAATATATTTAAAAAAATACTACCTACTCTAAATTTTGCACATCTTCATATACCATAAACTGTGCATGTAACATAAAACCTATTGTGTCCCCAAAATCACTTCCTTTGATCGAGGCGTGATAATTTGTGAGGCTGGAGATAAACGGGGCGTTCTCTATTCGAGAGTTTTATTAAGTAGCTCTTTTCACGGCAATTGTGTGCCGACAATATGAGGGATTACATTGGATTATGGACCCTTGTTATTGTGACGAATGTCAGTGTAAACTTTTAATATGTTAGAGGCAATAGAATTTTGAAGAAGTCTCGTTTCGTAGATGGTAAATACGATTTGGGACCTTGCAAATATATTGTGTTTACAAAAATTATTTTCTGTTAAAACATGCTTTGTCTTGGTTATACCATAATTGCAGTTAAAGTTAAGGTTCACGTCAAATTTAACAACACATGTCATACCTACTTTAACATTGACTGTGGAATGCGTTGCGCCATCCTCTTTCTTGGCATAGTCAAACAAAAACTTTAACTAGCCAAACAGGCGGTTGTAGTTTACAGTTAAAGTTATCACGTCATCTAACGATACGAGGGTCAAACTGAAAGTTCTTAGAAAATCAAAAACTGATTACATTAGCCAGTTATTAGTTTTATTATATCTTTTCAAAATATTGTCCATTCACGTCAATACACCGCTGCATGCGATGGAACCACTGGGAAAAGCACTTTGCCCACTCGTCCTTAGGGGTCTCTTCAATGGCATCGCGATACGCAGCCACCGCTTCTTCAGCATTCATAAACCGCTTTCCTTTAAGTTTTTCTTTAATTTTTGGAAATAAATAAAAATCACAAGGCGCGAGGTCGGGGCTATACGGCGGGTGACCCAGTAATTCAACGTTTGATGTCGCCAAATAGTCGATCGTTCGCTTGGCGGTGTGCGACGAGGCGTTGTCGTGGTGAAGGAGGATCCTACTGCGAGGTCGTTTCTCTCGAACTTTTTCCAAGACAAGTGGCAAACAATTGGTAGTGTACCATTCTGCAGAAACTGTTTTTTGATCCTCTAACACAATTGTTGCAAAATGACCTATCCTTCCAAAGAACGAGGCCACCATTTTTTTTCCCGCACTTCGATCTCTCTTCACTTTAGTTGGCAACTCCTCGAAAGGAAACACCCACTGAGCAGATTGTCTTTTGGTCTTAGGATCATAACAGTAAATCCAGCTTTCGTCACCTGTTAGTATGTCGAACACAGCATTTGAGTCACCTCCGTTAAATCTTTCAATCATTTTACGACACCAATCCACACGATGGAGTTTTTGAGCCTCAGTCAAATTATGAGGTATCCACCGGGCGCAAAGCTTCCTGACCGCTAAATGTTCGTGGAGGATTTTGTGCACTTGACTCATACCGATGCCTAAGCTTGTCCGAATCTTTTGATAGGTCACTCTTTTGTCAGTCTCTATCATACGCCGCACAACACAGATGTTATCTTCAGTCGTCGCCGTAGAAGGCCGTCCCTCACGTAAATCATCAGTGAGATTAGTGCGACCACGTTTAAACTCATTAAACCAGTTGTAAACAGTCGCACGAGATGGGGCTTCATCGTGAAAGGCCAATCGTAGTCTATCATAACTTTCTTGTTGACTTAAATGACATCGAAAGTCATAAAAAATCATTGCACGAAAATTTTCTCGTGTTAAATTCATGATGACGTGACACAGACAATTTTCAATTTGCCGCCAAATCGTAAAACAAATGACAAATGAATGAAATATATACTCAGTAATATTGGCAAAGAGTTATATTTTCAAATTTTAGAATTATTTTTTTATTATATTGTTTATAAGTGGCCAGTTCTAAGAACTTTCAGTTTGACCCTCGTATGAGTATATGCTTAACCGGTACTTTAACACTTAGAATTTTAACTTTCAAAATAACTGTTCAAATCGTAGAAAAATACACTAGATTTTTAATTTTGATTCTAATGTATTTTTTAAGCATTATTCCATAAGACATGAATGTAAATTATATTATAAAAACATTCCAATTGAGTGAACTATATTACTTCGTAATTTGAACGAAAATAGCAAATTTTTCAATTATATATAGATATATAAAGAGATATAAAACAATTGATTCGGTTATAATACCTTTCAAAATAGTAAATAATTAAAATGAATTTTCCACACAAAATAGATATGGCCTAAAAACACGCTTAAAATAATACGTTTATAAATGTTTTCGGCCCTTAAATTGCTCAAACAATATTTTTATACATATACTTATATAAAATATTTGTAATTTTACTTATTAATTTATCAACTTACCTATCCGGCACATCTGTGTTTGTATCCGTTCTTGGTCTTTTTGCCTGAAACAAAACAATTTTGTTATTAATTTAGTTTCTCTTTGATATTGTAGAAAGTTTGATAAATGTTATAAATAAATTATATCTGATTTTTAAAAGCAAGTGCAATAAAAATAAATATATATCATAATGTGATAATAAAGAAATAATGTTAGTTTTTAAAATACAACATTTTTACGCCAAACGCTATTTACAGTCGCTTAGTTACGACAGTTTTACGTTAGTGTTTAATAATCATAAATAAAAAAATAAACATAAGTAACTTAATATTATAAATTTATCAATTTATGTTGATAATTGATTTTTAAATATCTAAATACTCCGGATTCAATATCGTCTACTTTTTAATTGCGTAAAAAAAAAGTAAATGTATTTTGAAAACTAAAACATTATCCATAGTTAACTAAGTATACCAATAATATTGTGTTATAGTGCAAAGCAAACATTCAGTTTAAAAGAACATGCACATTTTAGTTGATAAAAACATTACCTACACTAACTATAGTTATATCAGAAAATTAGGTTCAAAACTAAAATACGGCTCCAAAAAATACATCACATTATGAAACAAGAATATATTTTCTGAACAATGCAATTATTTTTGGGTCAAGATATTTTTTTATTGAACGAGGTCGTCGTTGAGAAATATTTTCGGCTCATATGTAAAATGTTTTGTAGGATCTTGACTACTAAATGATAGCATAGCAAAAATACTACAAAAATTTGGATAAATTCATTTTCTATTGCGTTCAGGGGATGACGGGTACGCCGGAAGTTTTTTTTAATATATAGGGATCCTTATAATTAAATAACTAATTAATTATTTTCTAAGTGGGTATTGCTATAATCAATAGAAAATATTAACGTTTCTTAAGAAGCCTTGTTAAAAAACCCATGTAATTTTATGGCAAAACAATGCTACTTTACGCCACATTTCTAAACATTTCGCAGCCTTCTAGGAATTATTGTTGTGCATTGAAAGAATTGTATTGTGTTTGCATCTGTCAATGGGGCAGCAGCGGCTTCTGTCATATTCAGAGACGACTTGCCGATTTAGGATGACCGTCCACTGTGTCCGGAAGCACGCAACGACGGCACGGTATGACAGATTTTCAGCTATCATAAATTCATTGCGTACGGATTTTATAATTGTAATGTTATATAATTTTTTAGAATGTACAGTAGTTTTATGGAAGCAATCCGTATGATTATTTTCTTTGCTCATGCGCGTACCGTGTGTGCTGCCGGTGTGGATAGTGGATAGAGTGCTATACAAATCCATGCAAAGATATTGGTAATACAGTGGGCGGTCACCTTAAGATTGTGCATAAAGACTGAGAAAAGAAAACGATAAAACAAAAAAATATATATAAAGCGCTCCGGATGTTCATTCGGGAGATGGATAAAACACATTAATTTTATTATTTGACACCATCACAATCACGTCTTCTTATAGTGCCGCCCCCTACTGGAAATCGGCAATCATCTGAGCAGTAACGATAAAATATTTTTTATTTTTCTATCAAACATGGTATCCTCGCTGTTTTAGAATTGCTCAACTACCTAATAGGTGTCAAAAAAATTAATCATGGTTCTTTTTACATCGAACAAAATTTATGACACATAAAACATACAGCTGATACTGAATATAAATCAAGTTAGGCCGTAAACGACACTTGTTATGGGTTTCGCTAATTAATAATGCAATTTACACTTGCATAATTAATTATCAATAAGTTTTATTTACCCCGGTAAAAAAAATACTTGGTTTTCAGCATAGTAAGATGGATTATCTATATTTTACTCTTTGAACTAGATTTTCAATAGTCAGGGTGTTTTCTTATTTTAATTAATAGTTTGAATTGTATTTCCTTGGCCGAGTGGCCAAACTGGTATATAAGCTGTACGGTTTAATTTTAAAACGTAATCTAAATATTATAGTCTTGGATTTGATTGGTTGTGGAAGTTATATATTCCAAATGGCAATTTACTATGGAAATTTCCCTAATTTTCAGCACAATTAATTTAAAATAAATTGGATAAATTATGTTAAAAGTATAAAAAATTCTATCATACCTTTGCTAGTTAGATTTGCTTGTGAAATGCCAAAATATGGCGCTACCAGCACATCTAATTCAATTTATTTGTTTCATGAATGAAAATACTTAAACTATATATTATAATTGTATAATTTCGCATTCACAATGTTATAGTGATCACGTCTTAAGCGAAGTGTTTAAGCATTTATGTAAATATTTTAAAATTGTTTACTTAATTTTAAACAAGTAGCAAGGATAGAGTTGAAAATACATTGTATTAATTTGAAATTTTGAGGTAATCTGCGTGCTGCTGTGTGTAAAAACCGATTTTCAAAATTCTTTATTTCAGAAATTTATGGGCCAAAATAATTGTGTGGAAATATTTTTAGATAAATATTTTTCTTGAAAAATGTGTAAAATAATACTCATCAATGTTAATTAATTAATTCTATTGGAATCAGGTAGAGAATTTGTTTATATTCTTTATTGCAAATTTTTTTTCTCTGAAATATATGAATATGGTGGATTTAATAAATACGTTAGAATACAAAGTTTCTTACAGATCTGATATTTTCTCAATACAACAAATACGAGACAACCAACCTATATGTAACCCCTAAATCTTACAAAACAAAATTCTACTAACCAATTTAAATTCCACGATATAAATGAATGTTGGTAACGGTTGACAAAACTGTGTGTTCTCTCTAACAAGATGGCCGATAACAGCCTTGATATAAATAATAAAGGTCCTAAACGTCTGCCAGATCAAGATACGGTAACGACATTAATAAAATTGGTCCGGATTTTCGTTAGCGAGGGCGCCACTGTCTTTATTTGATATAGAGATTATAATGTGATATGATTTTTGTAGAGATTTTATTATATATATAATTTTTGTTTTTAATAATTTGCTCAGATCCTCAATAATCTCTGTGGCTGAGTGGCTCACACTCCGGCTTAAAGATGCCTATTTTAAGAGTTATAATAACTTAAATATAACTTAAGAAAGTATTGCATCGGATCTGGGTGGTAGTACATATATTCGATGTTTCAGTTTTCAATAACTTTGATTACTTTATACTTGGAGTATTATATATTATCGTATTAACTTCTGAAATTATGTCTTATAACTTGTTACAAGAAAAAAAGCATAAAAATTAGTTATAATTCAAGAAAAATAACGGAAGGTTTTTACAAACGGAGAATTATTACAAGAGTTATTACAAGTGGATTAAATCTTGCAAACTAAACTACACGGTTTTCGGTGGAGCTGAAATTTGTATATCTTGGTTAAATAATGCAACATTAATATGGAATAGAGGCGAACTGACGATGGAGTGGGAATGCAGTCATTAGAAGACTGTAATTAAAG
Source organism: Diatraea saccharalis (assembly GCA_918026875.4). NCBI lineage: Eukaryota > Metazoa > Arthropoda > Insecta > Lepidoptera > Crambidae > Diatraea > Diatraea saccharalis. The sequence goes on from OU893336.1 coordinate 4,667,383, forward strand.
AAAGTAATCACATCGAGTTCGGGCTTGATTGTTTCGTCTTGACAAGCTCTTTGGTCTATCTCTAGAACTAGAAAGTGGTTATACAAACTTAACCTTGGATTTTTGGGACTAATTTGATTATTCTAGAAAATTTTCTAACAAAAGCTTATTTTTATATAAAAATTCATTAATTACATGTAATATAAATAGTAAAATTTATGGATTATATTTTAGGTTATTACTTTGTTGACGTAATTTACGCGCGCAAAGTCGCCGAAACACAGTTAGTATGTAAAAAAAACAGCAAAAAAAATATTTTGATTGGTATGTCAAAGTTCAAGGATCTCTACTGGGAATACCAGGGCAGCATGTGTCAGAGGAGATGCATGTGAGAAAGAGAGTAAATCACTGGCATACCACGCGAGGTGTGAGGCCGGCCGATCGCGATAGCGCGGGCTAATTTATACGTTTTACGCGGCGACAACGCGCCTGCGCGCTTTCGTAGCATACATCGCTACGGGATGTTCATTTTTTCATATTAGTTACATTTCATAACTAAAATATTAAGTAATGTTAGAAAAGAGTATATTATTTAAGTTTTCGAGGAAAACAGATATTAATTATTATGGTGAAATGAATACGATGAAAATACTGTAGAGCCCGTTCCTTTATACCTATTCGATGTAGAACAACATTACATTTTAAATACTATCTAAACAATATAACAAATTTTCAAAATCTCCCGTAAACAACTCACAAAGACACAGTATTCTATACATACACGTAGGTATATCACAATTCTCTAAGTAGGATTGGGTCTGAAAATTAGGTCTTATATCTGCTAATATCTCATATTAATTTAATTATAAATATTGTAAATTTTCAGTCGTCAAATTAAAAATAATTTGGAAAAATACACATTACATTTTTATATCACTTGCTAGTGCGTAGCGTGTTTTTAAAATGTGAAAACACCCTTTATTCTAAACAAGCATCGAGAGACAAAACGCTCCTTTCTTTATATGTAATTCGTTTATTGTTTTATCTTAGTTTATATTTACGATCGGGGACTTCTGCCCGGCCGGCCGAACGCTCGACTCGCGACAAATAAATTTTCAAATTTATCTGTCTACATATTTATGTGTTATGCCCGATAATACTCGAGATATACACTGGGTAATATTAATATTCGAACTCTTTCGAATCGTGTGAAGTGTCAATTTTAAATTGTGATTTATTTTAATGATCATCGGACACTTTTTATTGTTGTTTTAAGCGCTCGTCATTTGTTTGTTGTCGTTTTGTTTCTTCGCGTTTTGTGGGCATCGAGAGGTTTATTCTTTTTTATAAGGCATCTGTAGCGTTAATCGAATTGGGGCAAAGTTTTTTCTACGACAGTATTCGGTAGATTTCTGTTGAACACCACTTACAAACACCCAGACTCGAAAAAATATTAGAAGAGTTAATTGTCAATATTAATGAAACGGGAGTCGGAATCACAGGCACGGTGAGAGTCGGAATAACATTGAAACTGGCGTGCAAGACAATCGGACCGACGTTGTCTAAACTCTAATCTGTTGTACCTGACTATGTTATATCACTAACTACACTTAAAAATATTTATATTAATTGTTAAATCTTTTTGAGCAATCGAATTGCATAAAGCATAGAAACGAGCTCAATAAGATTGTATCCAATGGCTGTGCCCAAACAGTAAGGACATTAACGTCCTGGTGATGATAATGAAACTATTTTTAGTTTAGTGTCTACAACAGAATTACTACTCATATGTATCGACGCGGTTTCATTAATTTTGACTGTCAACAGATGGAGCTAATGTTAAAATTTACATTAATTTTTGAAATTGAAATTTTATACAAAAGATTATTTTTTGTTGTTGACATGGATATATATTGCATTATTATATAAAATATTATTACAGATTACTTTTCCACAGCTCTAGTAATATTTGCAATAAGATTAAGTTTTTCGTCGCGTTTCTTCATATTATTTTGATATATCTGAATGATAGCGATTAATTGTCATCATTGCTGAAATATTACGAATTAGAAACTGAATAATTTTACTTTACCACGTGAACAGCAATAAGAGCTTCAAAACAGTGTTGTTTCTTATTAGCCAAAAGACGTCCTGAACGAGTGGTAGGGAAAAAAACATTGGACGATTTAAAAATACTTGAAACAAGTTTGTTTCAATAAAGATATTTTGACTTTGACCATAAACAAGGGAGCATTTTTAAAAAGGTTGCGTTCCATTATTCCTATTAAACTATAGATCAATTGGAGAATTAAATAATACTCAATATTAAAGAGCAGATGTATCATAATTGTAATGTATATTTATATTCTCCTCTCCTTGTCTCTAACCGAAGCGCACCAAAAGAAATGTATGGCATCAAATGTATTCTCAATAATTAAAAACATGTCTGTTAAAGAGTATCCTTTTAGTAGATTATGGTATATTTAAAATAATATAAGAACTAAAAGCAGAAAAATGAACAATAAATTCTTAATTTAAATTTACTATTTCGAATACCAGTGTCTATGTAGTTCCTTTACCAAGACCAGCCAGAACTAATAGTCAACGTGCTTGGTTATTTAAAGATATATCGAGTAAAATCTCCATCGATAAATCGTTACACGAGCAGACAAATTCGTTTTTATCGGTACCTCGGCTGGGTGGTGCGACATTGCATCCTTACTTTGTACCAATCGTTTCGTTCGATGAAAGCACTTTGTTAACAGGAATCCTTTATTTTAAAACTAGATCGTTTATTTTAAATTGAATTTACAATTTTTTGTCGCAACGTGATTTCAAAGTTGTGTTTGTTTGATGTTGTTAAATAAAATTTAATAGAAACACCTAAATATATAATTTTCATAAAAAATAGCATTCTGGAGCCTTGTCTAAAATTAACTAAATAAAAAAGTGTGTGACAGATTTATGTTGTGTTGTGTGTATGTTTGGAGACTATGCTACCAGTAGCATAAAGAACTTTGCACAGCTTAACTACAATCACATTTCCTGTTCTTTAGTAGACATACAGATATGCTAAAGCTTCAACAGTCCACGACGTTTCATGCTCTGAAAACCAACTCCTCCTCGACGATTATGATAGCCTGGTATCAGGTGGCTAACGACACACTGTCCCGTAGGTACGGACACCACACTCGCGCATTACGACTTTTTAATGGCCCCTAAAGATTAACGCATGAATGGGTAACATGAGATCTGACGCCGTTCAACATGAACAAACATAAACATTTTGTCCGTCCTTATCCTCGGAACAATAAAATTCGGTGTTAGTTACGATGGACACCACACCAGATAAAGGTTAATTAATAACTACTCGTGTGGCCAAAATTATACATTCCAAAGCTTTGCGTACAAATACATGCTTTACGAGGTGCAGAATCGAATAGCTGTGTGAATTGCAACTCTACATAGCTTGTACCTCAATCATACTTATTTTCCCCCTCTTTATCGAAAATTTATTTTAAAAATTATATTGGTAAGTAAAAATAATTTAAATTTAGAATTCGGAAAACTTTATCTTTTCTTTTTTTATTAAGTGATGAGGCAAAAAGGTAGGTACATTTATTGAAGTATTTATATGATTGAGGTGAATAATTAATTCTGACCTTTGGCTCAGGGTCCAAACTGCATCGTGGCGATGTTCCACCGCCGAGGAAGGAGCACGGCATCAGCGTCACCATGATGTTTAGCCGTACATCTCGACACTTATACACAACACATCGATGACAGTCCGAATATCACACCGACAGTCTTTTGAGCGTGAAACAGTTTTTGAGCTAACATTTTGCGCTTATTGTTTATTTATTGAGCACATATAGTTTTGGTATTTTTTACTTTTCTATATTTCGATTTCGAATATTCCATTATTATACGAATCTAAAATAAGAAAATTTATATGAAAGTTTTATATTTAATAACATTTTGCATAATACGTATCTACTGTATGATATTCATAAAATACCTATAAAACTGCTTTGTTTTGACTACATCTAGGGAACGTGAATTAAAAACCTTCGATAAAAGTTGTCAGCAGTAATTATCACGCTACACTAGCAACTAGTTATTGAATGGCTGTTAGTCGTCGCCCTACAGCGGTCAAAATTAAAAAAAATGTTATGAAAAAAGAAAATAAAAGTTAACATACAGACCACCCGCGTAGGTCCGTCAAATTCGAATGTCGAACCAAGAACGTGTTCATCAACTTGTCAAATTGAGTTTGACGTAATTGGGAACGAACCTTTTTGTTGCAGTTTGTGGCTTCCTCGCTGCTACCGTTAAAAAGTATATTAAAACTAGTAAAAATTAAATTTATATTAATTATTATAATAAAAATCTATGTAGTTTTTAATTGGAAATTTATTTAGTTTTGAGATAATGTTGGCGCTAACTATTAAGTAATTCATTTTACAATAAAAGTAAAAAAATAATTGATATATCTTTCATGTAATAATATAACAGGTTTTAGAAAAAAAAATCATGCTTATACATGCAGCCACTAAATGATCATACCTGCTATATTGTAAATTCAATATGTATGTACCTCGATCAGATTTAATTAAAAGCAAAAGCAACGCTTCCGTTTAAAATCTTTTTTGTTAACAAGAAGCTGGACTGTCCACTTCAATTAAACGGCTTGTACGATTAAAAGAAATACAAAAAAAAATATAAAGTTAACGTTCCATTCCACGCTACCATATTAAAAATGTAGATGATATTAAAATAAAATATGGTTTATTAAGCAAGTGGGTGTTTGTTTTGAGCTGGTGGGGGGCTACACAGTAGCGTTGGCATCGCCGCGTGATACGGAACAGTAGGGTGGCCACACCAATGCCACCTAGTCAGTCGTTATTTCATCAGGTATAAACCTCTAAAATTTATATAATTGTGGAATATTTTATCTTTAGTCTATGTAGTAGTTTTGAATCAATATTTGTGAAAAATTTGTTTCTATAGAATAATAACCCATTACATTTTTTCTGTTCGTAAGATCTAGGTAAGATCTAGGTATAATAAAATAAATCTATTAATAATGGCGGAAATTAATATTTTTGGGAATTATTTTTTTAGCTAAAATAAATAGAGTACTTTCAAGACGAGCTTCAAAATATCGTTACATTTCATTTCTATTGTTATTTATATTAGATACGGGGTTGCAATGGAATCACTAAAGTTTTTACTAAATCAAAGTAAGTTTTGTCCTATATTCTGAACCTCGTCGAGCTACCTTCCATCAAGGTCTACCATCGCAACAGGGGGCAAACAACACTTATATTATCGTTCGGCATACGACAATACTCTTCGAATTCCTGGTTAAATTTTAACGTCTCTAATCCGTATATCGTAAAGGCTATTATTGCGTTTTAAACATGATTTATGAGAGCAAATAAAGTTTGGTAAAACATATTTCACAAATCACAAAATAATCTGTTTTGGGTATATTTTTTTTAATTATTGTTATAGCCGATAAACTGACATTATTTGGTTTTGTAATGCAATATTGAATTAATGATTTTAGGTGTGTATAATAGCTAGAATGCGAATCGTGCCTTTCCAACAAATGCATTCATAAAAGGGCGTAAAAAATGTGGTTTTACTTTATTTTTTAATTTGGAGTTTTTTTGTGAAAGTTATAAATTTTGAGTATACGCCCTTATCATTACATTTCTTATTTGGTATTCTGTAAAAAAATCTCAAACGGAACGTCGAGCACACACTGTCACGTCTTAGAGATTCAATAAAAATAAAACCAAATGTAACCAACTACAAAAGGCAATAAAGTTTTTATTAGTTTGAACCTCTGAGGTGCGATAGTGCTTATTTTGTTTTTAGAATAGCAAAGCTGTATTATTTTTTAGCCATGATTTGTATTATGTATTTCCAGTGACTTATTTTTAACTTCGAATTTTTGAAAAGAACTAATCAGTGATTTTGACTTAATCAAGTTATATTCTGATGGTACTTTAATCTAAGAATGGCAAATATTTTGTACTCCTTTTTTCACTCTTCGGAGGGGTGATTTCTGAGTAAAGAAATATATATTACGTTATTTCTAGGTAGAGTACGTACCTAATAACGTAATATGATTTATTACGTTCATAATCGAAAATTAGAGAAGAGAAAATACTCTGAAGTTCTTTATTCATTTTCAAGAACATATACTTTGGAATTTCAAATTAACATTTTTGTGCAGCCATGTTCCTTGTACTGCGATTGCAAATATATATTTGTATGTAAACTTTATCTCTTTGTCATAAATTAGAAATCACTTTAAGTAATAAAAAATCACAGACCTATTATAATTGCGCTCAAATTCGAGCATTAAATCAGTAACATATTCCACGGTACGTTTGTATATCAAAATTGTCGATTCTAAATAACGACCACGTCTAAACGTAGGAATGCAAATGCATATCAAATAATATTATACATCAAATAAAATCGCATGCAACCGCGCAATGTCCGATCGTCGCCGTCGATCGATAATTTGATTGTGTTTACGATCAAATTAAAGCCAATTGCTTGTAGAACTGTTACTGGGCGACTGATTTAGTGAGATTAAGTTCGATTAATACTAATGACTTTTGAGTTAGGCAGCGGAAAAAGTGCTTTTAATATTTAAGTTAATAGTTTCCTGTGATCATGTCCTGATATAATTTGGAATTTGTGTCTCCTTAACCTAAAAATATGGTCGTAAGGCTCATTAATCCAAGCAAGTTTTCGATGTTAATCTATTTATGTTATCAAATAGGTTAACATCGATTTTTTTTAAATTTTAGCAAAATATGATGTTATGACCAGTCAAGGAAAATGAATTATTAGCAGGTTGACTTTATTCTGAAATTGGTCATGTTACTATTTCTTGAATATTATTTAGAGATATAAAACTTCATGATGGAGTTTGTCGTTATAATACGAATAAATTATGAGGACGATTCAAAATATTACATTGCGAAATGCAATAAAATAAATAAATGAATCGAATCGATCGTACAAAAAAAATATAGTCCAAATATGTAAGCTGTGATTGAAAATGAGAAAGTTACATTATATAATAAGGACATTGATAGGGTGAATACAAACATTTATAAAATACTAGCCATCCTATATAACACATTTAAAAATCTACCTTTTCAATCACTCTGTATATTGATGAAAACCGCGTTAAAATCAGTTGTGTATGTATTTTAAAAGATCTCAATATACAGACAGCGGGAAGCAACCTTGTTTTAATACTATGTATAGATTATAGAACAATGACGTAATGGAAATACTCTAATCCACACAATTTTAAATTACAAGGTTAAAATATTTGTAATAATATTTCTTTCGGATGTTTGGGTAGATATACGCTCTGTAGTAGCGAACAAGCATAAGTGCCTGAAAAATTCATCAGTCGTGTTAGGTCCTGGGAACTTTAAGTATTTTTCACTAAGAATATTTTTCAGTACGTAAAATTGGTCCAATATAATAAGGAATATTTCTTTACACTTTATATCGGCAATAAGTTTTAGTATTTATTTAATATAGAAAAGAATTTAAAGAGTATTATTTATTAAAGGAACATCGAGCGATTCTAATAACGAATAATTTTAATATACGGACGTGATCCAAACAAGGCCTATAAAGTAGGCCCGGTCCGGTAGAACGATCGCAGATATCATCAAAGGTTCTATATTAGGCATAAATTAATCGATACATGGGTCTGCTTATATTATAAAATGTTTAATCAATATTGGTGAACGTAAAGTATAATGCGAAAAGAATTTTTGAATTCATAATTTAATTGTGTTGTCGTAGAGTATTCGGCCTAGATTTATTTAAATAGCTGTTGAAAAGTTTATCTAGATTCATTAATATATGAGAGTAGGTATACATACGTAAGGTGTCACTGGGGAAAAGAATCTTTTGCTTATAATTCTAACCTAACCTAACCTAACTCTACGTTGTTTAGAGACAGTTTTATATATGATATAAAAGTGATTTTTACGCCTTTTTCTCCAGTACCCTGTCACTAAGGCGTATGCAATTGAACTCCGATACTTTTTAGATTTTGAATCTCAATATCAGAATAACTCAAATTCAAATCACGACAAAACGAGGTGTTATGGCTGCGTATAAAAATACCTTATTTCGTTGTTCGAACGAAGCAAGTAACCGATATCAACCAGTTTTGTTTTAGTGTAGATGCATATTCATACTAATATTATATAGAGGAAAGATTTTATTGTTTCTTTTTGTATTTGCATAGAATACGCTCCGAAATTACTAGACTGATTTTAAAAATTCTTTTACCTACGGGAAGGTATACATCATACGTGGGTGGGTGATATGGTAATAGAACGGAACGAAATCGCGGGTAAATAGCTAGTTGTTTATATAGTTATTGTACCTATAACTCGTACGAATTAACATGACATCTGAGAGCCTATTATATTTTGCCTCGAACGATAATTCGGAAATATCCTTCTTAATATCCGTGAAGATGCACAGACAGTATCAGAGGAAGTATAAAGTGCTACCTCCGTTGCATCATCATATGTATTATCCAAAAAAAAAATAGTTTCTTTGAGTTTTATTCGTCGAAAAAAGACTGGATTTCATTTTCGCAGAAATATCTCGTAACTCTTAAAATGGCCAAAACTAAGTTATGATTTTAAAATGGCCAAAGGTCGGGTCACCTTACAAACTTGCGTTTTAATAGCAGTGCAGTTCAGCCTAATGCCTATTTGATAATTTTTTCCTAGTTTCATATCAAATTGTTCAATAGTAATAAAAACAATTAAATTAATAATATACACGAGTGATAAATAGTACGTTAATAAAAAAGATTAACATGACATAAAATGAACCCCCAATAATGGTTGGTTGTTTGGTTTTCTTTACAATAGCACGCCGAAAATTGCTGCGCAGACAGCTGTGCGTTTTGAATGTGGAACATCGTCCTATCTCCCTCCCGCGCCCCGCCTACCCGCTGCCACGCCTCTTCCGTCTGCCAAACTAAATTTGAAATACGAATTCAAAGCTTTCCTAGGATTATAGCGGTGGTATTCTACCTTTCATGCGGCCACAATATTTGTAATAACAACTTCGTATTTTCAGGTTCTGTTTTCCTAGTAAGAATTATGCTGATGTCTAACTTTAATTAACATATCAATTATTTATAATTAATTCTTAATGAATTAAACGAGACTAGTTTCATTTGCGTATCATAATTGTGACTTGACAACAATAAGTTCTGCTTCGATTACATACCTATTTCTCTTCATCTTGTATTAGGTAGGTAGCTATTTTTAATATTAAAAAATAATTGTACTGTTTTAATATTAACTAGCCGCTTTTCAATGTAATCTGACGCATGCTTAGCGACTTACAACATCTTGTTAAAGCATTGTTAACGCTTCGCCATTCTGAAAGTGGGTGTCTATCGAATGAGTTTGTTTCCACTTGACATTTATTAACTGACTATGTTATGTTATCCTGGTGCCACATCCATTACATTGTAGAGCCTATTTACATTTATTTTGTATTTAAATGAAACAAAATTACATTTGATATTTTTATGTGATGTAGATTTGCTTTATTTTGCGTGGCAAACTATTCCAAACTTTTTACACGGCCTTCGAAATTTCGTCGAAGTCAAAGGCTATATTGATTCCTAAATCTGGGGCGGGAGCGACCTCAAGGTATGCTATGATGAATCAACAGGTTATTGTTTCTTGGGTTTCTTACTTATCAAAGACCTCTTTGTACAATCGACAACACGTTAGATCATACAAATCTGTCATATTTTCCCACTTGATTTTGAATCTTAAGGTTTTGAAGTTAGAATTAACAATCAACTGCAGAAATTTTACATAGGTAGTTAAATATTGTGCACTGCACATACCATCGCGCTTGTCTTAGGTGCTTCCTCACTTTGAGTTTTGGCATCTAATGTAAAGTTACAGACTCGAGAATGACAGAAGTGAGTGAGACGATTCGAGCATTACATTCCGTAAGCTGTAGTGTTACAGATTCGATTAGACCTTGATGAAGGAAGAGAAATTGGAGAACAAAAAAAGAGAATTTCAAATGTGACATTATAGTACATTTAGAACACAGAACACACTGTGTTCTGTGCTTTAGGATATCCAAACTTATTTTTTTTACGATTTTCAATCACTCCAATTCAGAATCTGTACGAAAAATTTACTAGGGCAGTAAAGTTATCAATTCAAAATAAATCTAGTTTTACATAAAGGTTAACACAAAATTCATTTGTAATTTTAGCGTCTAAATATCTCATAAATATTAGAATTTATATTAAAACTACATTTAATAGCTGAATTTTTTTTCCATAAATCTTATCAATACTTTCCTAATTTTTCTTCATTTTTAATATTAGCAGAACTATAATAGATAAGATACAGATGCAGCGAATATTTTTTATAGAAGACACTGCATCATCGGAAATTACAGGTGTAAATGTAATTTAAATATTACTCTTTATTAAAATTTGGTTCCAATCATAGGTTTGACTTTTAGATGATTGAATACATGTTCTAACTTTTAGCGCGTTAATTTGAATTATTTACTTAGATAATTTAGTTTTTATACAAGCCTACGATTTATTTGGATAAATTAAAAGAAAAATTGTCTGCTATTTATTGTAGAAAAATATAAGTAATGAAATTAACTCGCAACTTTGTAAATATAACAAGTTCTGTAATTTGCCTATTACTCGGGTATTTTAACGTTCAAATAAGGCTCTCAGAACCTGCTAGGCGATGCACAAGTATCGTTGTTTATAAATTGACAAACCCATATCGGACTTAGATACCTAAGGCTATGCTCTCCTGGTGGTCGTGATACGCTAAACATGATGATGTCACAGTTTTGTAATTTTACACTCTCGGCACGTAGTGAATTTGCGACATAAATCTATTTTAGTATATTATAAAGGTTTTTGTCGATTTTATTTATAACATGTCATTCAACTCTTGTGAGTAGGCTAATATAACGTTTTATAAGTATTACAAACATTGATTCAGATTTAGAGGTTTAATCGTGGCAAGTTTTACCAGAATATACCCACTACTTTACAATACATGGGTATTGGAGTAGACCAAGGAGTCTGCAAAGGATTCCAAACCTTTTAAAAAAGTAAAAAGTTTGAACAAAGTTACAACCCAGGTACTTGCAAAATCGTTTTGTTAACGTATTGAAAACTTGAAATTTTGATTTTATGCCTAATAGATATTTTATCTCTTATTTGGTTACATTTTTTATCAGAAATTATTTTATTATTATTGCAATTCTGCTGTTGATAAAATGGGAAAATCGACTTTTTACTACTCTATCTACTTGAACAGATTCTAATCAAAATGATTTTATAAGACAACTAATTATGAACAAAATGCTTAATATACACGGCTAATATCTTTTTAATCCAAATCTTATCTATTCGGGTGTTATAAATAACTAAAATCGAGATTATCATCGGGGTATGCGTAAAAAAAAGAAGCATGAATCAGATGTAGATAACTAGTCACGTTGAAAGGGACCCAGATGTTTATCGTAACAGTCACCTCTTACACATTTTTGGGAGCCTGGTACATTGTATGAATTTATAATTCTCTTGAAAAAAAAAACTTTTATATGAATTTTTTGTAGGTCTATTTATTATAATCTCTATTAATATTAAATTAGGGAAGATTGTTCGGCAAGTTACATATGGCGAAGTCGCGGGAAAACAGCTATATAAATATTTCCATAGTAAATAAAATTAAGAAATCGCACGTTGAGAACGATAGTGACACAATGCGAAAAATGCGATTTTGAGTAATGAGCGTTTAAAGTTCAAGAAATTGTAAGCAGCCCCTCTAAACAGCGTATCGTCAGTACACCACCAAGCAGTTTCTATGCAAGCTACGTTTACAGGGATCTTTGCATTTTAAAGTTTATACTTAACAAAGAAAAATGTTGTCAAAAGTAAAAAATATGTTGTTTTTGGTTAGTGACATTGTCATTCTCAACGTGCGAAATTATACTGGAGTGATTTTAAATATTTTTTCACAAATGTATCTACGGCACTACAAAGTTAGTAAGACTAGTTTAGCATAAATTGCTAGCTGTTTTTCTGTGGCTTCGACGTAATTTATAGCCTATTCATCCGTCTATGTAGCTTTCCATAGGCGTAAGAATTTTTAAAGTCAGTCCAGTAATTTTCAATTCAAACAAACAACAATGCAATTAAATTTTTCCTCTTTAATTTTAATAGAACTATAGCCAGAAATATTTGTAATAGATGGAACGACGAAGGTATATAGATTTCATTAAACATGCATGGGAGGTTCATTACCTTCTCTATAGCTGACTTTATAACCTGTTCAAGTATTTTCATTAAGAGTAGTGTTGCGTAGAAATCAATATAAAGACTTCGCTTAGTTACAATTATTTGAAAGAAAAAGCAATGTGTATGTATTTATTTTGTTGTATTTTCACAAACTCGTGAAGTAAAAAGTAAAAATTTTTCATCATTAGTTAATATCGAACAAGTGATAGTTAAATATTTTTTGGAAGATTCAAATGCTTGTAAATAAGTTGTTTGAAAAAAAAAACATTTTCGGTATTTTTATAAATAGCAGTATGTTTAAAGGTGTTTATTTGAAACTAATTATAGAGCGGATATGCAGTTGGGACTGATGGACCATGGAGGAGCTTGATGTTACATATTTTGGTCACCCATCCTACAACCAGCCATTTCTATAGTTATTTAACCTGCACAATATCCTCGTTCTCGAGCTCTTCTTTCCTCACTCTTTAATAACTAGCTGTTTTACCGCGACTTCGCACGCGTAAATTATGACTTATATTAACCCGTATGATGAATCGGTCCACTAGTTTCGGAGCCTATTCGATGTAAATAAAGAAACAAATCTTTCTTCTTTATAATATTAGTATAAATATAAACTTCTTGGTAAAATCTTAAGAAACATTACACAAGATTTGAACTGCCGAAATTAAAAAAAAAGAAGTTTATACGCATTAGTCACGAAATAAACGGTGTGTTGTGAATTTGAATACCGCCGAGTTAAAACAAACACATCCGCTCTTATCGCTGATATTGGTGAACATGTCCGGCAAGAAATACATTAATTATTACATTAAAAAAAGATTTATTAGACAGTGTAGCTTGTGAGAATATAGAACAGAAGACTTGTTGTAAAGTTCAAGTCTGACATATGTATTACTAAATACCACTTCTACTAAGAAGTAATCTATAACGATCTTTAATAATATGGTAAAGAGTAAACATTTGTAGAATTACAGGAACGATTTCAAAAATTCTTTCACCTACAGGAAGCTTTATTATGCGCGGGTGATAAGATATACTTTAAGTGGGCGAAGTCGCGGTAAAACAACTAGTCACTTATATTTTTACTTTGCTTAGGCTTCCATCTGTCCACATTTGCCCTTATTTATCCTAGTTTAGAGAGTGTATGCACACTCATTTTTAAACAGTTTCGTTTACTGTCTGTGGTTACAATAAAATTTTCGAGCCTTATTTTTACTTGTTGTGGTCACATAATTTATGATGATGAAGATGATGATTTATGACGCTGGCATGATCATAACCAGCAAGCGATAGACCAGTGGCGTAACTATACCGTTTGAGGCCCGTGGCAAATTCATCGGATATTCTATTTTTTTTTTTTTTACTAATTGTGTAATAATAAATGTCAGGAGTAGTCTTCTCTGACCGGGGGCCCCTTCCAGCTGGGGGCCCGTGGCATTTTGCCGACTTGCTACCCTGTAGTTACGCCACTGTGATAGACATATTCAAGGGTTCGAGATCTAACAAAATACGAAGAGTTATTATCGCATTTATTTTATTATTGTATGAATGTTGAAAGTAAAGTAACGTTTTATTAGGATATATTTAACATCATATTTTAGTGTTTTTCCATGGTTTACTTGCGATGTATAATGAGGTATATTTTTATTAATAGCAACTTTTTCACTTTGTCATTTTAATTCGCTAATTTAATTATCAAAAATGCAGTGAAATGAAATTCTTTAAATTCATATACCAGGCTGACATAAACATCTAGAAGGCAACGTATCAATTATAACAACACCAGAAAGTTCAGTAACCATACCTCTAAAGAAATAAACGACCCATCGCGACGAATGACCATAGGGTCCGCAAGCCACATGTGGCCACAGATTAACGAAAAGAAAAACAAAATTAATATCCACTAAGCGTCTCGCTCTTTTAGGTGCGAAATTTATACATGCATCCCTTTCGGTCTCTCAACGAAATCATTCTTGGAAGTGGCGGTCGGCGCACGCGCACAATGCTGGTGTTGTGCGCACGGATTCGAAATTTGAAAAAAAGAGAATCGGCGCAGTCCGTCTGTACCGAATCGTTTCGGTTTAATTTCTATTAGCATATTGCTAAATTGACGTGAAAGGTTAGGGGGTATTTTGTTAAAATTATTGAAGTAAAAACTTTTTAGTTTTGAAGAACGTATGAACCTTATAGTAGGATGAAAAAACAGGTAAATAAGGATAGTTAGTTTTGTATAGAGACTTTTATATTTGTAATGTATCAGCTGTGTACAGCAGGATAAAACTCTTTGATAAATGTTAAAGTGAAATTTGTCATTAGTCTTTTGTAATAACCTCAATAATAATATGCTTTTTAGGTATGTCTGTCTGTTTTCCTATGCCCGTCAGTTACAGATAATTTTCTCTGAAAGTGTTGGACCAATATATGTAGTTAAAATAAATTTGACACTAGCACATGTTACTTAAATAAGAAGTATTTACAAATATTTGATAATTTTATTGTTATTTCAGAAAAAAATCAAAAGAGGTTTCTAAAAATCTCAAAAAAAATGTAATAATAATACTTAATAAAACACTGTTAACAAATTCAAGATTTTGTAGTCTTTATAGTCGTCGAGGATTAGCTCATGATGCTTCCATTTTGTAGCCTTGTTTAATTAAACTGCCACCTTTGTTTAATGCTTTTCTTTATTTGTATTATTTTCAACTTTATCTAAGCTGATTTAAGTTTTTTGAAATCATATAACATTCTTATTTTTACATTTTTAAAAATTGACTTAATAATTATTGAAGTTTAAAAAAATGTTATAATATATTAATATCTGAGTTAACTAATACCCTATCTGTATACCAAATTTCATCAAAATCCATTCAGTAGTTTCGGCGTGATTGACGGACAAACATCCATACAAAGAAACTTCACATTTATAATATTAAGTGAATTACTATGCTGAATTTGCAACTTTATAAATTATTTTGAAATTGGAACACTATGTATTGAAATGATTGAATATTTTAAGTACACGGTTAAGTTTACGATTACAGCAAATATGATTTAGCCCATCCAGTGATCGCCCACCGGTGGTGTAACCTGACTCCCCGCAAAATGGCTGCTTCGACATTATTTAACCTTTTATTAATGAAGTGTGCTTTGTCCTCTTTTTACGGCACGAGCTGTTAAGTGATGGGATATTTATCGATATTAGTGCCTGTGGAAATCGTCAATGTTGTTATATTTTCGTAATTTAGACACAAACAGAACTGATTGTCCAGGGAAACTTCAGCTCTTAAATGAAGTCTCGTTTGATCTTTCAAAGTTATTATGCAGTGAATTATTGATTTCCGTTTATCTTTTGTGTTTATAATGGGTATAAAGATGCGCTTAATTTAGATTCTACATGACTATACCTGTGTAGATCCTTGATATACGTGTGTTATTTGTATAGTTGTATATAAGTTGTAGTATGCTTAAAATAATTAACACAAAAAAGTCTTATCACTTTGTAACGAATCGTTTAATCTATTCACTCGTAAATAATAGACAAGAAACGTCAACATATCCATGTAACTAGACGCTTGACTTCAAACATGTTGTGACGATGAATCACGCGCGCAACAAATTAGAAATGTGCTGATTTTTTTACAAGCTGATCAAGCAATGAACATTGATAAAAAACTGTTGTAGAGGAGCTTAATGACAAAACACCCAAATATTTAAAGTTTCGTGTTATTCTGTGTTTCTGAAGACATTATCGTTGCCCCGGTTGCATTTGCAGTCGTTAAAAACCACCAATCCGCACTGGACTTACGTAGTGGGTCACATGTTCTCTTGATTATATTTATTTCATAGGGAAGGTCTGTGCCCCAGCTGTGGGGACATTAATAGACTGGTTATGAGTAAAGTCATATTTTTAAATTTTCTTATATGTTTATTACTCCAATTTAAACAGAAACAAATTTCGTAGAACTTTTTGACCCTTCCATTTTATATATTAGGTTAATTATTTAATTTATTTGGTAATTTAGTTAAACGAACTTGTTCCAAACTCAAATTTTGAAATACCTTAAATAATCCAATTCCATTTATTGGAAGACAGTTTAATACAAACGTTTTTGATAAAATAATTTATGACAAGGGAATAAGGACCTGTACAGCTATGATATTAAAAATGTGCTGCTGTTCGTGGTTTCACCAAGTCGGTTCTAATGAAAGATCAGCGATAAAGCAAGTTTTGTGGCAATTTTGTTTCTGTTTCTGTCTATTGTATATTTATGTACTCATCGCAAATAAGTTTTTTATTATTATGATTCAATTTAAGTTCGATACGTCCAGTAGTATGAGTTGATATATCAGACAGTCGGTCACCTTAATTTTTCTTTATTCGTCAATCAAATATCTATAAAAGGTATATTAGACTACCTATTAATATTATAAAGGCGAAAGTTTGTAAGTATGGATGTATGGATGTTTGTTACTCTTTCACGAAAAAACTACTGGACGGATTTGGATAAAACTTTACAGCAATATAGGTTATACATCAGAATAACACATAGGGTACTTTTTACTGGGAAAACTTCTCACTCCCACGGGATACCGACTTCCACGCGGACGAAGTCGCGGGCGTCCACTAGTATTAGACTATTATCGATAATGTCTGGTCCCGTCCCTAACCGCTAGGGTTCTTGGGTTCTGCTTGAATGAACTAAGTGATCCCGACGCTCCAGGATGAAGGTTGGAGGTACGCGTGGTTCGGAGAAATGCCACCATGACACGCCTCGTCGCGCTATAAGGACGTCCACTCCGTCGACATGGAGATTATAAAAACAGTCCAGTGCGAACTGAGATATCGCACCGAGGGTGAAGTATAAATAATAAAATTTAGTAACCATGACTTAGAGATAACCCTGTATATATGAAAAAAAATATTTTCTGCATTTTTCGATATTATATGAAACTAAGAGGAGAAATGGTTAATTTTCACTTGTAATTATATCAATATTATAAACATGAAAGATTTTATTGTTTGTTTGTTTGCATCGAATAAGCTTTGAATCTACTGGACAGATTTTAAAAATTCTTTCACCTACGGGAAGCTACATCAACCGTTGGTGACGTAGGCTTTAATTTACGAAGGTAAAGTCGCAGCTAGTCGTAAATAACATATAATATTAACATAAAATATTGTCAAAATCAATTAAACTGTTTCATTTGATCTATTATCACACGATATAAATTGAATTTTAAAACTTTTATAATCTGCGCCACAAAAGAAGCCCCCATCTTTAAAATTTCATTGTTTATTCATTTGTCTGCAATTAATAAAGTCAGAATTACTAGCCGAATGAGAGTCGATGGAACTAACAAGGGATATTGTATTAAAATAAAGCATCTAAATCCTTTATATATCTTTCATTATGAAAATAAAAAGAATGGATTGACAGACACACACGTGATTCTATCTGACTTGATTTTTTAGGAACCCTAAAAAGGATTAATTTGAATTCATCTGATAACGTATAAAGGGATTTTCGGAAATAATTTATAGGGATAGTAATAAGCTTTATATATTGTTTATAAGTATGAAATGAAAATAAGAAGAGCAAAGTCTTTGCTAACTATTAAATTATATTGTTTTTAATCGATTCGTTGTTTGAAAAGTCTACAAAGATATAGTGTGTGATCATGAATGGTATAATAAAAACAAGTTTAGTTTTGATTTAATTTATACTACAATGTGAATATAAATAAATATTACAGAAATATACTTGTTTTTTTTTTACACGAAGTTTCATTTTTTCGGAAATATGACTAGAGTTTGGTATCTAGACTGTTACGAAAAATAAAGTTAAAAAAAAAATTTGTTGCCCGTTTCTTATTAATAAAATGAGTGAATCTGATGAAGAAATATATTATAAAAAAGAAATGTAGAGAGGTGACTCTTGATATCACATTTAATCTAACCTAACCTTGCACCTTTAGACTTTTATCTATTTCGGTCTCATTAGAATTCTTGTAATGTCAGGTTAACGCCAAGAAAGTTGTTATAAAATTAATTTCCGCATTATGTCACTAAGATGAGAACAATATATAGTTATAATTGGAAAAATATCTGGAGTTTTAACATAGATTGCGCAGAAACTTTTCCCCCAATCTTATGTCCAACTGGCACCAGGTATTCTAAACAATGAAATATTAAAGTGTGTTTAATAAATACTTAACTTTATTTTGGAAACTTTCACTCGTAGATATGACAAAATTAAAACATCGATTTCCAACTGTATTACGTAAACATAGCGAACGGGGTATCAATGAATTGTGAATACATGTCTTATTAGATTTTGTATGTTGATTTCCATTTGATTTTAATATCTATTTTTGCTTCTTCCTTCATTCTTTCTCTTATTATTCAACCAAAAGTCGAGTCTCTTCACCTTTTTCTATTCCGTAACTTCTGTACCCCAGGATATTATATCATGGGTTTTTGACTCTGGCAACTGGACTGAGAGACTGAGGTCTCTCTCGCTATTTTCAACCACCAAGTTAATAGCGGACGACCTTTGCTTTTATACTGCTCTGGCACGTTTACCGCTATGTTCACGACGTGGTTATCGTTCTTCCTTTTAATGTGTCTATAATATATAAGGCGGTTTTCTGATATACTTTTTTTTAAATGTTTTTTTAATATTAATCTAATAAGAAAACATACTTAAATTGATCTGATTTCAAAATAAGTAGCTAAAGTTTTTGTGTTATAGAAATTTGATATAACAAAATTGCCACAACACCCAGAGTCGAAAATATATTTTGTACATGATCGGGAATCGCATCCGGGACCTCAGATATGGGGGTAGTATCAACCGTAAACCATTAGAACATGAAGATCGTAGGAGAAAAAAGGCGTAGGTTGTTTACTTGTGTCTCTTTTATTTGAACTGAAAGTCCCATTGGAATAAATAAAAGTCTATAAAAGTTTTAAGTCGCAGGATGACCATAAAATCATTCGATCAAGATTTTGATCAAAACTTTATTTAGTCATCCACTAAATAACTAATATATAATTTTATAATAGATCTGAGAAAACATGATTTTTTATTGATGATATTATCGATATCAAAAACAAAGGTCCGACTTTTGTTATAATTTAATGTTATTTATTATTTTTTCAGTAAATTAAAGACAGAACTAATAAATTTGATTCATTTCATTAAACATTTGTTCTCAACTTATCAACAATTTTAGGTTTTTGATAAATAAACCTTGATTTTAGGTTAAAATTAAGAAACTTCTTTGTCACACCCAGTATCTTGATCAATCTCCAATTTTTTATAGGAGCATTATTTTATATATATATTACGTCCTATATTTCGCACTAGTACAATTAAGGGTCGATACTAATCTCACGAAATTATGCATTTATACGATATATCCGTCGGGTGTACAAGATCTGACGTTCCCCGTCCGACGAAACGAGACTCCTTTTCTGTCAGTTTATACCGTATTTGCTCGTATTAGTGAGCTTTCAGTTGGCATATTTTTCAGATGTATATATGTAGATGTAATATTTATTTAATATTTTTGCCTATAAAATAGTAAATAGCGAACTATTAGCCAAATTGGTGTTAATGTATAGTAAATTCAAAAGTAATACAAAATATTGACTATACATATAAATACTTATATCTATATGAAAAATTTGATTGATTGTTGGTTGAATCGACTAGGCTCCGAAACTAGTGGACCAATTTTGTCTTTTATTCACCTACGGGAAGCTTTATCATACGCGGATAATATTTTGCGTGGACAAAATTGCGGGAAAACCGCTAGTCTTCAAGAAAACTCGTCACGCTTCAATCAATTTACACAAAATATTAATAAATTTTATATATAAGCCTACTTCATAATTTAGTCAAACAATCAGTGAAAATCAGAATATTTGTCGAGTAATTTTTGAGTTTATGGCGTTCAAGATGCGGAGGATTTTGTTTCATATTTATAAAGTAGATAGGTAGTCTATATTTAAAAAAAACAACAATAATACTCAACACCCACTTAAATATTTTATAAGAGTAGGTATGTACATATATTTAGTGTTATGTCTTTTTGAAAATATAGTTCTTAAATTCAATTGAATTTTAAGTAACTAAAGTAATGTAGCTACTTAAAAACAGTTGGTATTTTAGATTTTAGTAGAATATATATTCTACCAAAATCTATCACCCGCTTATAATAGGTGAAAGACATTTTGAAATCAGTCCTGTAGTTCGGAGCTTTTTCAATGCAAATAAACAAACAGTTAAATTATTCCTCTTTATAATATAAGTTTACAAAGTAAATGAAATAACAGTGAATTAATACCTCCTAAAAAGCTACGGTTTTTGAAGGTCCTGGTATTAAAAAGGAACTTGACTAATTTTAATACAAAATTGAATTTTAAAAGAATTCACGTACACCAAAATCGTAAACTTTCAATTGGTTTTGTATAAAGAAATATCAGCTAAATAAGATGTAATTGAGAAAATTATACCATACTGGTTTTGTCATACTCATAGCCATAATGGGGAACAACAATATTTTTATCATATATAAGTATTAAACTAGTTTTCCGCCTTCGCCAGCGTGATCCCATAGAGAACTGTTTTGTGGGATAAAAGTCGTCTATATCTTAATCCAGACTTTGAATTATTCCCATACCAAATTCTATCAAAATCTGCTCAGTAGTTTTTACGTGAAGTAGTAACAAATATCCAAACTTACAAACTTTGCCTTTATAATATTAGTAAGGTACTGGCACATTTTCATATATGCAAAATAAATAGTTAGACATATAGAGAAATTTGTTTTTTTTTTATATATTGATCTAATTGAAAATCGTGTTAATTATTGTCGTCATTTTCAATTAGCTGAGAAGAGCGATTAACGTACAAACAAATAAGTATTCATACTTTTGGAACTAAAATAGTTAAACGATAACATTTTGAAATTAGATAAATAATAATTAACTAATTAACTGCTTCATAATATATATTTAACGTTTGGAAAAATAACCGTTAAAGTTAGAATAGACATTTTTATATCAACAACAAGATCGTCAGAAGAAACGATTTTAAAACACTCTGAATTAATAAAATGATCTAAAATATCATTTAAATGAACAGAAATCGATTACCGACTGTTTTATGTTAAAATTACTATTGCTACAATTTGTTCGTCGATTGAAATTAAATATAGACCTAAATCTATTAAATTTGCATAATCTGTAAAAACTTACAATTGGTATTACCAAAAAAAAAAAATGTTGATTTTTATATGATTAATTTTTATATTTTATGGAAATATCTATTAATTATAGTTAGTTTATAGTGTTTATATTGTTTTAGTATAATTTCAATAACAGTTTTTGATATTATTAAAACTTTTCCTAGCAAAATATCGATTTTATGAATTAGACGTGTTGTATTAGCATGATAAATATCTATGCATTTTTGTAGAGTGAAAACTCATGTAAGTACAGTTCTATTAATTAAGTAAATATTTACCTGCATTTGCGGTTCCACTTCATCGTACATTATAGTTTTTCATTAGAAAAAACCTAACACAGAAGACATTAACCAAAACATGCTTTTTAAAATGAACCGTCATGCTCAAGGTTTAATTTCCACACCACCACAAAATTCGCCATTAAATTGTTAATTTTTCATTCTCATACACCTCACTTACCTAATTTTCAATATTTTTTTTTTTAATTCTCCAATTATGACACCTTATTTTTAAATAACGCCTTTTCAATAACACAAAATTAAGAAGAAAAGCACATCACTAATGTCAGTCACTGTTCTTAATTCAAAATATGAATAATCAAACGTTCTACAAAGATGTTTCCGGTTTCGTATTTTTACGTGCCATACAGAAACGCGGGAGAAATTTAAAAAAAGATATATATTGATAAACAATTGGACAACTAACAAAGCTGCGCTTCGTAGCTATCCGAAGCTGTACTGAAATTCTAAACCCTGACTTCGGTGTCCATATCGTGCACCCCCCATTACTGAATTACGTTTGATTACCAAACAGTCTGAACTCCCATTTACTTCACACCTTTTGAAGCATTATCGCTTTGAATATAAAGGTGATTTTCTATTATGTCATGAGCGGACATCAAACCTTTTTTGAGAGAGGGTGAACGCTACAAGGCTATGAGAACGTATAATTTAAAGACGGAGCTGGGTATCCAACTGAGTGATTATAGCGGTCCTTCTCGCACGTATCGCGAACGCTCCGTAGCTTTTCGTTGGATTGCTCATTTTTTCGCTATCCAGTGTTATATTACGTATTATTTTGTGAATTAGATTCTGTTGTGGTGTCGAATTTTCGCTTAGTACCTACCTGATGAGCAGGACTGTTCTGGAATCAGGTTATTGTTGTAAAATATTTTATTAGATCATCTTTTAATTATTATTAAACATTGTAATGTCTACTTTGATTCTATCTTTAAGAAAATGATACAATTTGTTTTATTTATTGTTTTACGAGACTATTGCAAGGATGTCGGGATTATGTACTAATAACAACTGGCAAAAGTATTGTAATAGAAAATTTTATGATAACAATTACAGTTATAAAATAAAACATCAGTTATCGCCTTTTACTCTTTGGAACCGTGAAACATTGTATATTAAAATGATCACACATTTGCCGCACCTGAAAAAAAAAATCCAATATTAAAAATTTTGTAAATAGATAGTAGAAATTCATACATCCTATAATCAGAACATCTTCACTGCTAATAATGTCACACGTTAAGGTTAGTTGATACATTTCCCCATAATTGCTTTACTACTTATCATAGAATTGCCAACTAAGTAGTCCTATTTTCCCAAAACGTCCTGTTTTTGATAGTGTTTTCGGATAACCTAGATAGTTTTTTTTATAGAGTCCTGATTTTTAAGTATCGTATTGGGTTTCTTATACACGGTCATGTGTTTTAAAGCGTCTTAATAGGGTCATGTATTTTCGACTTTTAGTTCTTAAGAATTACTATGTCTTGTTAATAACAGAATTGTTCTGGGTTACCAACTTCATGCCCTAGCCCTAGGGTTGGCAACCCTGTTTATAGAGTATAAAAAATATTAACGATCATTAATTGTGCTGTGTGTATTGTAATGTATTGTTTATTTGGGCTAACAAATTATTGAGTTCCTTAAGAGTTATATCTAAGGCTGAACAATAATCATGTTCTCCCTTGTCTCGTATCATACATTTTATCAGTATCAGTTATCAAAATCTATTCAATATTTGTTTCTAGTAATTTAATTTACCCCTCAATTCGTTCGGTTCATTAATAGTAATTCTAAGTTATTTAAAAATTCATATGGAAACCAATATTTTTGCTGGCACCTTGTTGACCACTATGACGGCGTGCTCGCTTCGCTCGCTTGGTATGGTTCTTATGGTTGCAGCTCCAACATAACTTGATATTTTTTAAATCAACGAAATTTAACTATAGTTTTTCTTTTTTATTTTATTACTTGTTTTGTAAGAAATGAATTAATAATAATATTTGCTAATAAGGACTGGTTACTGTTAATGCTTCCCATTAATTACATATTGTAATATAGTGCTTAGTACAATTTTGACACCAAATATGCGAGAAATGTCAAAAAGTAAAAAAAAAATTTATGTTTAAATTGTTTTAGATTAAAGGAATAGTATAAAAATGTTATAATCACCACACAAACTCCATAATGTAGATGTGCAGCTAGACTGAAGAAAAATGTGCAGTAAAATACGATAATTTCTATGTGCGGAAAGAAGAGTGAGATCGCAACAGCTGCGCGTAGAGGCCAGCACATCCAGGTGACGATATCACACTTTTGCTTACTCATTTCTGCTACTATTAGACGGCACTGTCGAAAAAAGAGGGAAAATAAGAAATCATGACGTTTTTTGACAAAACGAAAACGATAAACCTTTCTTTCAGTTTTTTTTTTTTATATTATTACTATTCAAAAGTTCTATAGTATGCCCATCTCTGATATCTTAGAGTCGTTGCCCATCAATATCGAAAATTTTCTTTTCTATATTGACTTAGTTCTGTATGCTGTGGCGCCTTCGTTGATTTGGAATTTAATGACATAAGAGCTTTCCTTACTTATCTTGCAATATGCGTATATAAGCGCATTATTTTTAAATACTTACTGCAATATTACTGAAGTGCGTTCCATATAACAAAATAAAAGCCTTCGGGTCATATTCGAGAATATTATTAGGGGATTTGATCACCCATACCAGAATAGTAGCATTCATGATGAGCATACTCCATACGGGGCGTACCATATCTAGTATTGATTTGTATATGATAGTATTGTTCTTTTTCGCCCTGAGAATTAAGTAACACTGGGTTTTTATTATGTTTTCTAATTTTAATATTGATACTTTAATAAATAATTAAAAAAGAAGTAACATTATTTACCTCTATACTAGTATTATAAAGAAGAAAGATTTGATTGTTTGTATGCGTCGAATAGGCTAAACTACTAGATCGATTTAGAAAATGAACTATAACTTACGCAGGTGTAGTCGCAGGAAAACAGCTTACAACAGGTACTTTTTCTTCGATAGTACGTCAACAGATATTTCTCTTTACAAGCCAGAGTGTTATCATGTTCAGTAAAAAGCTTTATATTATGGCGTGAGCGTTACTTACTTCTCCATGTTGATACTTACATATAAACATTGTAGAAAGCTATTGGTAGAGTAGTGAAGAGTCCCGTCGCATGAACAACAACCTCGAGTACGTTCACAAACTTGTATCCGAACAAATATATATGGTATACCCTGGGCCCATACAGTCCAGGTACCAGGAATAGGAGAGAAGAAACCTGCAAGTGGGAAATCATATTAAATATTTTTATTCTTGTTTTTTTATTTTTACTATGGATTTATCACAATTTTCTTACCCACATGCTGATATCATATCCCCATGGAAGATATAAGGTGCCAGTGTTATATTTTTCACAATGACTGACGTAGAAATTTAGAGACACGCTCATTATTAATATGAAACCTCTGGAAAAATTATATTAAATAAATACATATATTTTAAGCTCGATGGAGCAGTGGTTAGTGCGAGTCTGTGATTTAGTGGTTAGCAACATTTGGAAAGGTATATAGGAATGGGTGACCTAAAAATGTAACACCTCTAGCTCTTCCATGCCTCAGAAGAACGTTACACCGACGTAGGAAGGCATGCCCAGTCATTTACAGCTACCAAGTAGTATTTAATTTTATTAATTCTTACCGGAACACGCTGACAGTATACTCGTTGTCCCTGCCAAAGACAGTCATGAGGGCGTAAGGTATGAAAAACACCACGTAAGAGTCCAGACCGTGATCAAACATTTCTCCTAGTGGTCCCGACACGCCTATACGTCGAGCTTGCTTACCGTCCATACCATCTATAAAATAAATCAATTTTTCGCACGGCAAATCATTCAGTGCAAATCAAATCAGTATTGAACATAAAAGTATTTTCCTCTACGATACGGTTCTTAAGCAATTCGCGCAAGAGTTGGCCATAGGATGGGTGTACAGCTAGTAATTATATATTTTTCTGATCATTCATTGATTCATCTTCCATCAGACATGTACCTACCCTTATAATGTGTAATAACGACTAGAACATTTTTAAGGACATTCGATATTCTAGTACTCGTAATTCATATCCTGAATAAACAATAGAATATTTTATTACACTAAAAGATTCCTAAGAAAAACGATTCTACTATTTTGAACGTTTATGGTAAATGCTAGCTCAATAATACTTTAAAGTTTGCACCCATTGATAATTCATTTATATTAAAGAAGGTTTTATTTGAGTTTAGGAAATTAAAACAATGTAAGCTTTAGAGCTTATTATAATAAAACGAGAACTAACTTTAGTACCAGATTTAAACCATTAACAGACCGCAATTAGTCAAAACGTCTCAACATGACGTTTTCCTTTATGTTATTGTCAATTTGCTTTCTTTTTTATAAATACATATGTATTAAACAACATCACTTACATTGTTCATATTCCAAGATGAGTAGCTAAAGCGCCCGATTTATGCCCGCAGTATTTGAGACAACGATTGTCCCACTACAGCCAGACCATATAGAAAAGTTTATTTTCTACATTGATCCGACCAGTAATCGCACCCGGGACCTCAGAGATGGCGACACCTTGAAACCGACATGCGAACCACTTGGCTACGGAGGTCGTCAGTCGCTGCCAATGGATTAAACCAAATACTAACTTTAGTTCTCGTTTATAATAAGACGGTGACTGAATAGAATAATTAACACTGACCTAAATTGTATGCCACGAAGATGAATACTGCGCATACAGTAAACACCCAATCAGGTACGACTTGTACGTTATCCCGCAATGGACCATAACACCCATAATCATACAGTCCCAAGAGAACCACTGATGCTACCATCAATAGGAACCCAGCAAACGTGAGAAGGTTAGGAGCTATCCATTTCGGTAGAAGCTGAAATTTGGAAAAACAATTAGAACTTAGCGATAGCGATAACCTATTTTTCCAAGGCTTTGTTAGCGTAAAATGTATCCTATGTCTCCTGCATATGATGAAGTTTCTTGTAAATAAAAGAATTATCATAATCGGATTAGTATATCCAAAGATCACCCCCTAAAAAACAAAGTTAGAAACTTTAAATCTTTACAATAAAAGTATAGATTATTAGACAAAATTTTCTAAAACAATTTCATGAAATATAAATTTGGAGAATTTGATGACTTCCGCTAAAAATGAGGAGCGCATAATACCGATTCTATATCATTTATTCAGTGTAAGTAGGCTGTGAAGTACTTGTGAATATCGAAAGCTACGCCATTAGTTGTACTGACAAGAACCGGGAGGACACTCGGAAAGGCTGCTTATTTCTCCCTGTTTTATTTCATACAGAGAAGTATCATTGAAAGAAGTCATGTAATTTTAACTGATCTCAAATAAGGAAGGTCATTATTCCGCCA
The DNA here is from genome assembly GCA_918026875.4 of Diatraea saccharalis. Classification (NCBI taxonomy): domain Eukaryota; kingdom Metazoa; phylum Arthropoda; class Insecta; order Lepidoptera; family Crambidae; genus Diatraea; species Diatraea saccharalis. The sequence continues at coordinate 4,694,790 of OU893336.1, forward strand.
ATAATAAATCAATTTTCTTTTTTTATAAGACGCTTATTTTTATCCAAGATGTCCAGCGGAAAGACATATAATAGCGTAATTTGCATTAATTAGAGTCCAAAAGTTAGTCAAATATAATAAATCTAAGTATAACATTAATTGTGTAATCGTACGGACCCCTTTGTTTTATACTCTTAATTAATACACGTATTGAGATGTAAGAATCTCGAAGATTTTGAAAACGAATATTACGATCTTATAATAAACGCAACAAAAGAAAAACATACCACAAGATAACATCTTTCCGCAATCAGTACTCTACCTCCACATTTGATAAATTAGTAAAATTTGTTTTAATCTGGTTCCTAACAAACGTACCTTTACACTGGCATTCCACAAAGGGTGCATCACATAATTACTGAGAGGACTTGTATCTATTGCACTATACTGTAAAAATAAAATGCAATAAAGTATGATACGTCAATTCAATAATTTAATACCCAATAACCAGTATTTTAATAAGCATCGTCAATACAAGTCCTTACCACTGATATTTAGTGATGAAAGAGTTCCCGCCGACAATGTGAATAGAATTACTAATATTGTACTGTATTGACAAACGATTCATTCGGTTTTATAATATACAAGCTGTTTTCCCGCGACTTCACACGCGTATAACCTATGTTAATCCTGATTGATGTAGCTGCCCGAAGGTAAAAGATTATTAAAAATCGATCCAGTTGTTTCGTAGCTTATTCGATGCAAACTAACAATCAAATTTTTCTGTTTATAATATTAATATAGACTAGCTAACCCATTCACGCACTCATTTTTTATGATAAAAACTATGCTAACTTCTGAATTAGACCATTATAGAGACATGAATTTTGATTAAATTTTGGATCAGTATTCTTAATAAAAAATGCTTAAAAATCCAGTGTCCCTGTCATTTTGAGATGGGATTTTTTTTCAGTATAGAATTGTGAAAACAAAATAGATGAAATAAATAATTGGATCGGTAATTTTGGAGTTTATTTCGTAAACATACATTTTGACACAAATTTATAAATTGATAAGTTGCATTATTTTGCACAATAAAGTGAAGGTCTTTTTTATTAAGGTAGAAATGAATGAAAGAAAATGGACAGAATTAATAGGATAACATGATATGTAAGGAAACTTCCCAATTACCAAGCGCGTTCGTAATTCATATATTATTTTGTGTTATCTAATCTGTCTATATATCGTTTCTATATTTAAATTTATAAGTTGTTTCTATCCTTGTTCTGACTATGTAGCAAGAGAGAGAGTCTTTCCCACTTACAATCTCAGTCCACAGCTGATAAGATCTATCTATTCTTAGACTATTATTTATTATGAATATTACCTTGTAAGTATGAAAACCTTTGAGATGGTTTTTATCCAAGTATTTGTAGTTGAATAACTTCTCCATATTACAATTTTTTTTTTTTTTATTATTTTATATCACAGTAAAACGTTCTTTAACATATATGAGTCACAGTTTATATTGGGAAAACTATAAAAAGTAGGGTTAGCTACTGATTACATAACATGTGCTACTTGACTCGCGCTATTAACTAACTGGTTATCGAAAAATAAAAATCCATCGTTTGTAAGTGAAGACGATTAGATAAATGAGTTGAAAGATAATTTACTCATAGACATTGTTTTTAATTAACAGTTTTATATTAAAAAAAATTTCGACTTAAATATGCATTGTGTTTTGTAATTTACTAGATGCATATTTTTAAAGTTTTTCATGACATAAAATAACTAAAAGGTGATATTTGTTCTTTTTTTAAATAATTTGTGCGAATAAAAACTGAGTGTGCAAATTTGCAAAAATTAAAAAATACTTTACAATATACCAGGCAAGCATAACACCGCAGGAGTATCAATAAGATCAATACGACACCTGTGCGTTACTATAGCGACGGTCGGAGGGCGCCATCCGACACTGGCGCGTAATTTGAAATTCGAACCGCGCCGATAATGTCTGTTGCCGTCCGCCATTTCCGAACGAATTACGCGTAATTTTGTGTGGGGATGTCTTTTGTAATTAAAGCTTGCCTTATTTATCGGTGAGTATATTTATAAATGAACGGATCTTATAAATCTTAAGCGTAACGAACAAGTTAATTTATGATTGAGATAGATATTAATTAATTCAATTTCAAAGTAAGAAAGTTTACCTCTTTATAATATTAGTATAGAATAAGAAACAAAGTAAAATTTCCTAGATAGTTTAATTTTCTATCATAGTCGTCCATATTTAGTTAATCAACTTATATCGTAGAAACCTAACAAAAACAGGTGACAAAAACCTGAAAGTTTTATGAATTCGCAAGTATTTGCTCTTTTTTCTTATTTTTATTTTTTAGTAATTTTATTACACAAAATCACAGTTTTGAAGTTTTAAATTGAATTGCTTAAAGTATTTTTCCTCTTTGACGTCTCTCGGGAGAGGTAATAGCAGGCAGGTAATTATCCGGTAAAATAAAACATTACTGCATTATATCGGGTCTAAGTGTGTAACGGTGCGTCGTACCACACCGATTTATGGTTCCCGCATCCAAAATTTTTGTCTCTTTTATTATTTACTTTTCGACATTTGAAATTTGAGTAACGTGATATGCTCTTTCTGAATGTCAGTTCATGACAATTCTTCTAACAGTACCTACATAACATGAGATTGTTTAGAAAAAAGTATGTTTAAAGAGTAGGTATATATCTTAAAAACACGTTTAATGTATTAAGAAGTTATATATTAAAGAAAACCCAAAAAACGAGATATGTAATTGTTTTATAAGTAATTTTAGTAATACATACTATTTAATAGATATTATTTTTTGTTATCACAATTTTTGTTTACACCATAAATATACCTACTAATCAAGCCTAGTCAGTTGTTTCATTTATTGCCAACACCTAAGCACCGAACCCGTCTCAAGTACTGCGGCACTTTCGCTGTTTCAGATTACCACAACACAGAAGGTTTCGGCTAGAAATTTGAGCTCAGCCCTCTTACTCCCGAACGTATTCGCGACCGATTGCAATGTCAATTGTGCCGTTTCGTACTCTTGATTGGGTACACTAACGCCAAGGTATGCTAGTGAATCAATCAAGAGTACAGAGCAGCACAATTTCAATGTCTATCGATCGCGATTGCGTTAGAGAGTAACGGAGCTGATCAATTTAAGTGATGTTGTCTTATGTTTACGTATTATTTCAAATTCATGACTCGCAATAATTATTAATGACAAAGTCACGATTAAACATTGGCTACTACATTTTGCAGTTGTTTTAATAGTTGTTTGTCATAATTAGTGGAATGTGTCTGTCCGAATCGCGCATGTTAATTCACGACCGCAATAATTAATGTACGTTTTAATGGCGTTTTTATTGCAGCCTACAGGCGAGCAGTTTCCTGATTACATAGATTTTGTTATTAAACAAACTAAATAATATAATTATTTCACAGATTACTTCATAGAAATAGACAATTATTGTTAAAGGTAACTCGAACAATTTTAATGATACATTTTCGTGATCGTACCTTGTCTGCACCTAAAGCCTTGTCATCTGTCTTTCTCGACTGATAACTAACTGCGCACACTCAATTTGGATGTTTATGGCGGAGGAGATGATGGCTAGTAGTTTGACGGCGTCGTCGTCGGTGGCGTCGTGGTGGGCGGCTGGTGATGGTAGCACTGAGGGTCCAGTGAACGGTCACCGGTTCTTGAACCACACACATTGTACAAACAAAATTCACAAATAAAATTTAAAGAACTATTTCTTAAATTCGCTCTGTTAACGACACTGCGGCGGAGTAGTGATTTAGATATATTTTTTTCACGATGATGGTTTGAAACTTTAAAAATTCTAGTCATTTTTTATTTTAATTGCTTAAATTTTTAATAGAATCACTATGTATTATTATATTACAATCATCTCGAGGACGAAGCACGAAAAATAAAAAACCAAAGATGAAATTCATGAATTTCGGAACATAAGCTAGAATGGTGAGTGCTAAAGAGTCTAACTGGTGGGGCATAGGTTTCTCTATGGATGAATTCCATGGGTCCAGTGCGGATTTGTGCACCGTTGCAGATGCAGCCGGGACCGACTTAAGCAGTCGGTGCCTTTTAAAGCACGGAGGAACTAGAGATGATACATTTTGGCCACCCATCCCATGATTAGCCCTTGCTAATACGTCTGTTATTATTGGACTTCAATGGTGTTTGTAACAGCATGGATTATATTTTACTGAGGCTTTTTTATGTAAATAATTTTGCTCAAAAACCATAGCCCAATTGTCCCATTTCGTTCAATATGGTCTCAGACAGTGGGCGAGTTAGACCAGACCGGACTATATTAGTGGGAATTAGTGAGAACGATTCCATTTGCATCGCACGTGACTGTCTGTCGGAACGTCTAGTCGCCTCATCAGGCCTGGACCGACCGATTAATTCATATAAAACATTAGCTGAGCTACAGGAGGTAGCGTATTCCAGCGCGGGACAGGGGTACCAACTTGAAACTGGAAATTTGTCTTGGCTAGTTTTTACATATACATACTGGTTATATCATATTTGTTTAATATTTTTTTACGAATAGATGAATGAATAATACTTTATTGTACACCGTAAACATTAATTAACATGACATATTTGTAGAATGTAATGGTATAATCGGTGGCCTTATCACTAAAGAGGAATTTCTTTCAGGCAACCGCAGGTTAGGCTGGACTATTAATTTATCTTAGTTAAATCTAGTAGCGTAATGTTGGAAAAATTCCTTCGTAAACTATTGATTATAGTAAAAATAATTAATTTTAATAAAAAGGAAAGGGAATGTCTTGGTTTTAAGAAAATTTACAAGTATTTTAATATATACTTTAGTCTACTTCCAGTTTGTAATATAAAATGCATGTACCTAATATGAAACTTTTCTAAACTTTTTTTTTGTTAAGGTAGCCGAGTTAGATTTGAGTAAAAGTTTTCTACACAAATTCTTTCTTATTTAGTTTGAGTTTCAAATAAGTTTTAAATAAAGAAAGCTTCTCGTTATTTAATCATATGCCACATAAAAGTGGGTGTTAATTGGATTTGTGTTACGGTTGCTTGGGCCACGCGACAGCCATTAGCCCGTTGTCGGGCAGGATGGGCTCAGTCTCACATCTATTTGTGCTTCCTCTTGTGCTCGTCTGTTCTCCTAGTACTTTGTGTCCAACCTTAGTTATTGAGGCATATTGTGATTTTTTTTCCCCACCATAAAAATATGTCATCGACCGGAAAGAAATCCAAAAATTTGTTTGAGTTATTTCGTTTAATAGTGGTTAAATAATTACATAATTAATAATTAATTCCGCGTTGTCCCACGGTGTACATAAATTGTATATGTGATAAGTACCATACAATTGTCGTACCATCTGCACATGACATCATGATGCAATTGCAATTAGCCAGGACGTGTTGCACTCAATTGGACCGAAATTAATTTATTAATGCATGCGCTAGCGCACTCGGTATTGCGTTTATTTAAATTGTTAAGGATTGATAAAAGTTCATATTAAAAAATAACTACATATTCCTACTAAATTATTCAATGCATAATATTAATAGAGCAAAATCACCGAAAATGGAACATATTATCTTCAATGGAATATTGAAGAATCTTCTTAACTTATTGCTAAATTATAGGGGAAAAAAGTCAGGAAATTCGCGATATACGAATTCGTTTGGTTTATATCAAATAGTATCAAAGTGTCTAATAAATAATAATATAATTTCAATATTCCATTTTACATATAGGTTTACTTTTCTGTGTGTTGTGTTTTTATAAATGATATAATGAGGAAGTATTTTAAGAAAAAAAGAAAGCACTAAAAAGCAGTTCACTAGATGGCGACTCTAGCAAAAGTTGATTGTTGCAAAAAACGAACGGCCCAAAGACATTTCCGTTCATAAAATATCAAAAAACTGAAATTTGCAAAGTTCGAAACTTATTTTTCAATACAAATATGATAAAGTACAAATAGAATACGAGTTGTTTATTGAGTTTTGAAAATTAATTTACTTTTATACATGAAAGAAAACCGGAAGGGTTGTTATGGAGAAATCAAGAAAGTACCGTAGCAACATCTACTTTATTTCGGGAACTAATATATTTTTTTTAAAAACTTCCTCATTGACTTCCACAAAGTTGCCCAAAAATATAAAAGAATATCTATGTGCCGCCAAATATTACTTATTTTTGATGGATATTACAAAATGTGTTAGTATAAAAGGTGTTACTGTATATATGTACTATTATGTACTATATATTGTTTGACCATCGGGCCAAACAATATAGGTGTACTATATAGTTTGCCCCGATGACCAATTTCGAGCAATTAACTAACTTTAAAATATTAATGATTTTTTCAATACTCAATATGTTTATTGTATCCATAGGTAATGTGTTATATAGTTTAGTTAGTCTTCTTATGGACCCTCGGACACAAATAATAACAGAAAGGATGAGTACTAGTTTTTTGTAATTTAAAAATAAATAATAATTATAAATATTCAATTTCGCTAATATTATAATTTAAACATAAATATATTATTTTCTTATATTTGGTATGATTATATCATCCATTGATTCAATTATATTATTATATATTATTATTATCTACTTTTCTATAAAATATATAGAATATTATTTTCATTGAAATTTACATATTACATATTTTTGTCTTTTAAATACATATAATATACAGCGTTTTGATATAGTGGTAAAAATCAATAATTTCATACAAACGTCACTACATAATATTTACATAACTTTAATATATTATGAGGTGAAAGTGTCTTTACTGTGCCTATATTTTTTAAGATGTCTGTCCTTGACGTTACTTAATAAAAAAAAATACATGCAAAATTTATCAAGATTGCTCAATTTGCTGCGTTATTAAAACTACGCCCTAATATTAATTAATTCTTAAGTTATAAATAAGATAATGTTGCCAAGAGCGTGTGTGCTTTCGCTGCATTATAAATATAAGTTAATATATTAAAATACCATTTATGAGGTTTTGTGGTATTACAACCTAAGTGTTACAGAATAACAAGACGCATTTAAGAGTTAAAATTGTAAAAAGAGAGAAACGGAATTATAATTTTAAATAGTTTTGATTTCATGACATAAAATAGACAAAAATTGATCATCAGAAAAAGTTCTATATTATAGTAAAATCTATGAAAAGTGTATGGTTTTCAAAATTAAATAGGATAAAAGTAAGACCGACTCGCTTTTTGTCTGCGTTTTTAAATAAAATAACCTTAGCTGTTTCCCACGACTGCCCTCGAAAATTAAATCATATGTCAACAGCGTATGATATAGCTTCCCGTAGGTAAATAGAGTTTTTAAATTCAATGTTGACAATTATTCGTTATTAGTGTAGATGCCTTAAAAATTTTCAATATCAGTCCGACAAGTAACGACAAGTTTTTACATAAATTAGGAACACATCAGACCTCATATAATAATATTTAATGATTTTCTAATTGCTATTAGTAGTTTATTTCTCAGAAATGTACACATAAGCATTCTTATTATAGCTTACTCTGAAAATAGACATGTATTGAGTTGTTAACGTTGAAACGCAATTGAATGATTGATGTATGAAAGGATGTCTTAATTTGATTGTTAAGAAAATGTGTAGGATTTTCAAAATTGGCTTTAATAAGATACAACTTTTTTTATTGAAAATAATTGATTGAATTTTAATTAAAATATGGTTGAATGAATGACACAAAAATTAATACAATATAAGATTAAACGGTTAAAATTTAAACCGATTTCAATAGAGTCTAACACAAGTGAAAATCAATTCAGGATACTTCCATTGGAGACGGGCGGTAATATTATTATCCTACACAAAACTGACAGGCTCTAATAGATTTCTCCTAAAAAAAAACACATTTTTGTAGTCTGTTTTGTATTTTTATTTCCTTTCTTTTTTAAATTGTTAAAATTTATATCTTCAAAGCTTCTGAGGTAATAATGGAACTTAATTCTGTTCACTAAGTTTGAAGCTAATTAAATACAAAAAAGAGAATCATATTCTTATGAATTTAGCATATACACAAAATAAGTGAATATTGCCCCTTTCCTGCAAAATAAATGTTATTTCGTCACATTTATTTCGCAGGAAAGGGGCAATATTCACTTTAGTTTATATGGGCTTGTAAGCACGTCTGCTAAATACTATAATAGACTAATTTTACTAATCTTATATTACTACTGTTCTATCATTTTGATATGACATATATAATATTGGACTTCAGGTAGATAGTATAATAGCAAAATACAATTAGTTAAGATTCTAATGAGATGCTATTATTACATAAACATTATCGGAATAGGCCTACAAGTCAAATGGATGTTTTTTTTTTAATAGAAAAATATCTATATAGTTGTGATAAAACATCAATCGATGAGCAACTTATAGTGCTTTATAAATATAATGAACTTTGTAGCTTTGGCGATGACGTATTCTGTTCTTTGAGTGTCGAGCTCATTTTGATTCGAAATTAAAATATTTTTTCTTCGTCCGATAGCTCCAGCATCAACCCTAGTTTACATTGTCGTTAAATTACCCGTTAAGTAAACAAATTAGGTTCGAACTCAAAACACGTCGGTATGTCGTTTTATTCGTTGCTGGATCCTGGAATCGCACCTTCTATTTATAATGTTATGTTTACGAATTCGTTCAGTTTTTAGTTAACTGCTTTGTTTTGTGGTGAAACTCTAGTGTGGGGAATTTAATAACTATTAATTTGAATAGTATCATAGCTCTATTATCTAACTTAATATAAATAAATATTAGACAATATTTAATAGTAAATTCATTTGTATAGAAAGGAAGGACAAAAAAAGCGAAATTATCAAATATTTTTTATTAAAAAAATAAGATACATAAGCTGAAATCGGAATCACAATGTACGTTGCTCAGATTCCAAAATCACCGTACTGTGAATTATATGAGACAACAAAAGTACCACAACACCCAGATCAGAGAGAGTAAGTTCATTTTCTATATTGGGAATCGAACCTCGGACCTGAAAGATGGTGACATCTTGAACACGACGTGTGAGCCACTCGGCTGCGGAGTTCGTCAAAAATATAAAAGTACATTTGCAAGCACAATACGGATATTTCAGTGGGTCCTATATAAAAACGGCATCATTCGTTGGGAAGCAAAATATCTCCATTAGTTATTGGTTATTTGTTTTTTGACAAGGTATCGTCACTATAAATCAAATAGGGAGAAAGGACTATAATTCATCACGAGGGCCCAGTGTAGATGCTGGGTGTTAACGATTGCAGATACAGTCGGTACTAGCCCTTAGACCATGCCCAGAACCACAAGCGTATTAGACGCGTTTCCTTATACATACATAACTCGTTCGATTTACTCCGTCAGAAATGGTGTTAGAAAAAAATTAAACGTTTGCAGCAATGGACCTTTTATCGTTTCCGAGTTCGAGTAAATTCTTCTCTTCTGGTTCTCCAGATCTTAGCACGAAGAAGCTTAGGATAATAAATATTTGCTTACCATTACCAACCTTTATGAAAGTTCTCACAACTTTAACACTAATAGGCTGATGATGATGATTCATGGCATAAAAATGTATTTTTTTAAATTATTTTTAATATGCTAATTAGTGATTTCGTAGTCTAAGGGCGCTTGTGCACTACACTAAATTTTCATGTCCGGCGGTCCGATTTTTTCAGGTCCGATATGTCAGGCCATATGTAGGTAATGCGCGCTTGTGCACTGTCAGGAATTTTACCGTCCGGAATTTTACTTTTCTCTATTCCAGAAATCGCTGTTAAGCGATAAGGCCGCCTATTGTGCAAATGTTTTAATGTTTGTAAGTTTCTCTTTATTTATTTCTGTTGTGTGTTGTACTATAAAGTGTTTTTATCTTATCTTATCTCAAATAGAACAGTTACATACCTCGTTTCTGGGTTTTCTATAATAGGTAGAACTAAGTATATATTTCACAAAAATATTCGTTTACATTTTGCTTATTAAAACTAAAATAACTTTATTACTATTAGATTTATATGATTAAATTAGCTTTGACCAGCATTTCTCACGAATATTTATTAATTATATCATGTAAAATACCTGAAATAAAGTTTTATCCCCTTAGGGGTGGAATTTATTAAAATCCGTTCTTATGGGATGCCTACGACATAGTAGCTTTATACATGACAAATTTTAGCCCGATCCCTCTAATGGTTTGGGCTGTGCGTTGATAGATCACTATGTCAGTCAGTCACCTTTGAAATATATATATTTAGATTTAGATTAATATTAAATTATCATGTACTCACCAGATGATTTTTTAAACGAACTGATATTTACTCAAAATTTCAAACTACGAAAAGTGAATAATAAAAAGAAATGAGGTTGAATATCAAAGACAAAAAGTTTACATGCGGATACCTAGGACGAAATAAACGGTGGTACGGCACACCGTTACAGTTTAATACAATAGTGATTAAAAAAGCATCCCTTGCTGAGTTTCTCATTGAGTCTTCTCACGAGGTCTCTCGCTGTAGATATGCGAACCGATGCTGCAGTTTTCAACTTTAACAGCCTAGACTGAATATCTAATATTTAATTTGACTTTGTCTTTTTCTACACACACTTCTAAGCTTACTGTGTCTTGGGCCATTATAATTATTTCATAATTTTATTTCATTTTACAATTTTTGGAAAGTTACAGCTGATGAAGAAATATAAAACTATATAAACTCAATAATGCCAATTACAAGTTTTCACAAATAAACAAAAGAATAAAATAGATTATTAACACCCGGTTACTGAATTCAGTATTTAAAGTTAAGCACGACTCAAAATGTTATTAAACATAACTTAAACAGGCTTGTGATACGACAAAAACTTAAACTCATGAGAATAATCAGTTGAAATTATAAAACGACATGAAATATATAAGTATGCTATTAACTAGACCACTTTAAGTTTTCATTGTATTTTTTTTAATCCTGGAATACTTGTGCTAAATAAGTGTAAGTCAATATTTATATTTATAATAAAATAAATACTCGTAGTACTTTCCATTCGCTTGTGATCAGGTCACGCTAGCTGCATATACACAGTTGGCGACGTCACGGTCTGACTGTTTAGTGAAATCAATGTCTAGAAACACGGGGTTCATATTACCTGCGCGAACGCCTACCCGTTAATTTATAAGTACTTATATAGTTTTTATATGAAACAAATAAAACTATATTAAGGAGCGCAATGAGGCAGTAATTATTGCGTCCGGTCTGCGATTCGATTAAGCAACACTCACACAAGTATAGGATGGGTGACCAAAAGTTTTTTCTTCTCCTCCGCCGAACCATGGAACAGTTGGCATCATAAAACGTTGGTCCCGGCTGCATCTGTAGTCGTAAACATACACTAATCCACACTGACACTTATTTTTCAAATTGAAGCCCAGAAAAAACCAGGCGTCTCCATCTCCCACTGCCTTAGAATTGATAAAGTTTATAGGAAATAATATCAATACCAATTATTGCGCAATTAATTGTCAGCAAATCACCTAGATTAAAAAAATCAATCAATATCATTCCGACAGTCTTTTAGAACATGATTCAAACATTCTAAATTCGTATGTCCGTCAAATGACAGCTGTCAAAATGGCGTCACGGCATCGCAAGATGGCGTCCGGTTACCGTCGCTCTCCTGCGCATAGCCCGTGACCGAGGTGGAACGACACAAAACAAATTGAAAATACTATTTCCAACACTGAAAATAAATGCAATTTATTATGATCTATTAATACCTAATGTTTAAGTTTTAAAAGTTGATATCAAAAAAGAAAATGGAACCACAGCACAAACCAAGATAATAAACTAGCGTTTACCTGCGTTTTGATTACGTCATCAAATGTAATATAATAATTGTGATAAATTTTCTGCACTTTTACACAATCATATCTATATTGTGCCCCTCTTATTATAAAATGTCTAATTTTAAATCTGTTACAATCCAATTGACATTCGAAAGATATTTATTTTATGTATTTTATTTATTTTTATTTCTTTTATTTATTTATTCATCCACGCTACAAATATGGTTTTTTGAAAGCTATTGAATAAACGGTGTCGTTAATTGGAATTGTCTAAGCAAAGCGATAAATGCTTAAAGCTATTGAGAAATGACAGACGAAAGACTATCTGCAATCTAACTGCAATCTTTCGACGGATTTGACTTAGTCTTTGTTATTTTTCTTGTTCATTCAAGTCATCATTCCTAGCACAAGCGATTGTGGCTTTAAAAGTTACTTAGTCCCATAAATCATAATAATAATCACTATCTGTTTAAAAGAAAATGCGATAGATTTCAAAATTAGAAAATTTGCCCAGAGATTCAAATTATTCATCATCATCATCATCGGTCCTTTCACGTTCCCACTGCAGGAGCTCAGGCCTTCCTTATGACCCACCACGCTGGCCCAATGTGGATTGCAGGTTTTTAACGACTGCAAATGCAGCCGGGATCAACGGCTTGTCGTGCCTTCCGAAGCAGCTTGAGATAATATTTTTTTGGTCACCTATCCCGTGACCGACCCTTGCGAAAGTTGCTATCCACTAGTACACCGAGCTACTAAACCATTATCTTACCAAAATAAGTCAACACGTCTCAGCTTGACGTTTTTTCGTCTATCATTGCCAATTTGCTTTAGGCGACTAAGGGTTAAAACCAAGTACTAAATTTCTTTAGTTCTCGTTTTATATCGAGATGGATAAAGTTTGTTTGTATATTAAGATTCAGTTAACTTCTGTCTCTGTTTAGGCTTTACTATTTTATTCATTGGGAACCCGGACGTAGTATCCGAGACCGAAAGAATTATATTTTTTTACCCACACCAAATCAAATAAATTAGGCGTCAACTATGAAGCAATAACAAGCAATATCGTTAATAGAATAATGTCAGCGCGAGGCATGTGTCGAAAATCATTGAATATAATGACCCAAGTCCTTAGGGATGGGTAGGGAGATATGATGGGATTGGATTAATTTGATATGGTGGGTTGTAGTTGTGAATAACTGTAATGGGCTAATTTGTATGTGTGTTTTTTTTTGTATATGTTTGAGTAAAATATAATATTTCTAATAGATACTAGAATAATTTAAAAAAATAAACTTTTGTTGAAAAACACACAAGCTCAAACTCTACGGAGTTGCGTTATCTATACAAATATTATAAATTGAAAGGTTTGATTGTTTGTTTATTTGCATTAAATAGGCTCCGAAACAACTGGACCGATTTTTAAAATTATTTCAAGTACGGGAAGTTACATCATGACACGGGCTACGATTTTTGCAGGGGAAGTCGCGGAAAAACAGCTAGTTTAAATATGTGACGGATTTAATGCTTAGGCAAATGAATAAAAGGCTGACTAAGCTTGAAAATTTGATTTATTAGAGGGTAATAAGAAAAACTGTAACAAACAAATGATGAATATAAAATCAGTTCGTATAATTACCTAAATATATAAATCATCATCATCATCATCATCATCAGCCGGAAGACGTCCACTGCTGAACATTGGCCTCCCCCTTTGAACTCCACGACGGACGACATTGCGCCAGCTGCATCCAGCGGCCGCCCGCGACTCGGACGATGTCGTCCGTCCATCTAGTCGGGGGTCGACCCACGCTGCGTCTTCCGGTTCGTGGTCTCCACTCGAGAACCTTTCGTCCCCATCAGTTATCGGTTCGTCGAGCGATGTGGCCTGCCCACTGCCACTTCAGCTTACAAACTTTGCGAGCTATGTCGGTCACTCTAGTTCTTTGGCGAATATCCACGTTTCGGATCTTATCGCGCAAAGAAACCCCTAACATAGCTCTCTCCATGCCTCGCTGAGCGACTCTGAGCTTCTCTAAGAGGCCAGCAGTTAAGGACCACGTTTCAGTGCCATAGGTCATCACTGGCAACACACACTGGTTATACACCTTCGTCTTTAGGCACTGTGGTAATTTGGACGTGAAGATATCGCGTAGCTTCCCGAACGCTGCCCAGCCGAGTTGGATTCTTCGAGCGACCTCTTTGTCGAAATTGGATCTACCTAACTGGATTGTCTGTCCAAGGTACACGTAGTGATCGACAACTTCGAGAGTATCAGTTCCAATGACCACCGGTACGGGTGCAACATGGACATTCGACATGATTTTCGTCTTGTTCATGTTCATTTTAAGACCCACCTTTTTGGAAACGATACTCAGGTCGCTGAGCATTGTACTGATGTGCTCCATCCATCTTGCCAAGATGACTATATCATCGGCGAAACGAAGGTGAGTGATGTATTCGCCATTGATGTTGATGCCGTATTCGTCCCATTCCAAGAGCTTGAAGACGTCCTCCAATGCATTCGTGAACAGTTTCGGAGAAATGACATCTCCCTGTCTCACGCCTCTGCGCAATTGGATTGGTTTTGTGCTCTCTTCCTGGTAGCGAATCGACATTGTGGCGTTGCTATACAAACGCTTCAACACTTCGACGTACCTGTAGTCGATTTGGCATCGTTGGAGGGACTGCAGTACTGCCCAGGTTTCGATTGAATCGAAGGCTTTCTCATAGTCCACAAACGCTAAGCAAAGTGGCAAATTATACTCCTCGGTCTTCTGTATAATCTGCCGCAGCGTATGTATGTGGTCTATGGTGCTAAAGCCTTTTCGGAAACCGGCTTGTTCGGGAGGCTGGAAGTCATCAAACCGGCGTTCGAGACGATTCGTAATGACCCTCGAAAACAGCTTATAAACGTGGCTCAGAAGCGAGATTGGTCTATAATTCTTCAACAAGGTCTTGTCACCTTTTTTGAAGAAGAGCACAACCACGCTTCTGTGCCACGCTTCTGGTGTCGTACCCTCGAGAATGACGGAATTGAACAATTTCTGGAGGACTAAGAGTACCGGTTTTCCACCCGCTCGCAAAAGTTCAGTAGTGATTCCGTCATCCCCCGGTGCCTTGTTGTTCTTCAGCTGTTTGAGTGCCATTCTAATCTCGTACAGGCTGATGTCTGGGATATCCTCGGTGTGATGTCGGGTCAGCTTTGCTCTGGTGTCCTGAGCATTGCTTTCAACGGGTTGTTGTGATGATGTGTACAACTGTCCATAAAACCTCTCAAGCTCAATCAGAATCTCCGGTTTTGAAGATACGATCCTGCCGTCGTCGATCTTCAGCTTCGTCATCTGACTCGACCCAGCAGACAAATTTCGTGCAAACACTTTGGAGCCTTGGTTCCGCTCTATTGCCTCCCTAATACGTGTAGTATTATAGGAGCGCAGATCGCGTCGCATCGATTTGGAAATTCGTCTGTTAAGTCGACCATATTCCGACATATCGGTTGAAGATTGCAGTCTCATATCCCTCCGGTCCGCCATCAACTTGAGCGTTTCGTCTGAGAGCTTTTGAGATTTAATACGGCGCGGGGCCTTATAGAACTTAGACCCCACAGCTTGGACTGTTTCTACAAACCCGTTGTTTATTTCGTCCACAGACTCGCATTCAGCTAGACACTGAAAGCGATTGTGTAGTTGGAGTTGGAAGGCTTCGGGGTCCATGATACGAGCAGCACTAGGACGGAGCGTAGACTTCATCAGACGTGACCTTTCGAGCTTAACATTGATATTCAATGTGCCTCTAACGATTCGGTGATCGCTACCGGTTTTCACCCTGCTGATCACGGAGACATCATTGAATATGTGCTTTCTGGATTTCATGATGAAGTCGATCTCATTTTTTGTCGAACCATCAGGGCTCATCCAGGTCCACTTCCTGGAGGGTCTCTTCTGGAAGAAGGAATTCATCGCAAAAAGTCCCTCCTTCTCCATGAAATCGACCAGCTTCTGGCCCCGGTGGTTGCGCCGCCCATACCCAAATCGACCCACCCTCAACTCATCGCCGTTCGAAGCGCCCAGCTTCGCGTTAAAGTCCCCCATTACAACGGTGAAGTAGGTATTAGTCGTATGTATGGCTTCAGAAATCTCCTCATACATAGCCTCCACCTCATCGTCGGAGTGTGAAGAGGTCGGGGCGTAAACCTGTATGACCTTCAGCGAATACCTTTCGGTAATTCTGAGTATAAGGTACGCCACTCTGCTCGACACACTATCGATCTTCACCACGTTGTTCACGAGGGACTTGTGAACGAGAAACCCAACACCACCTTGAGATTTTTGATCTCCTTCCCGGAAGAAGAGCATGTTACCGGACTCAAGGATTACCGTATCCTGGCCCTCTCTTCGTATTTCGGATAATCCCACTATGTCCCATCGCAACTTGCTCAATTCTTCCTCCAGCTCTAATAGCTTCACGTCAGTCCTCAGTGTGCGGACATTGTATGTTGCCAGGGCCAGAGTCCGTTTGTGTTGGTAGCGCCTAATCTGCCGGAGATTCTTAGCACCCCCTGCCCCTCCGTTACCTGTCCCGCTACCAGAGACAGGAATAGAGGGGCTGCCGGGGACTGGGGGCCGTACATCATTGTCGTCCATCATGAGGGGGGGGGGGGGGTTGCCATAATCCCCACGCTTGGGGATCGCAGTAGGTGGTGGTAGATGATACCGGGAGGCGCTGCTGCCCGCCTTCCGTATAATCCCTCTGTCGGCTCCTACGACACCCACGGGAGGATATGGGGGGTGCTACTCTTAGGCCGGCACCCCACGGCAAATATATAAATACAATAGTTAAATAGAACAGTTACATACCTCGTTTCTGGGTTTTCCGTAATAGGTAGAACTATGTAGATGTTACAAGAAAATAAACGTTTACATTTTGCTTATTTAAATTATAATAACTTTATTATTATTAGATTTATATGATTAAATTATCATGTTCTCACTAGATAATTTTTTTACGAATTGACATTCATAAAGAGCATAATGTATTACTCAAAATTTCAAATTACGAAAGGTAAAGGAATAATCAAAATAAATGATGTTGAAGATCAAAGAAAAAAAGTTTACATGCACATACCTGGGACGAAATAAACGGAGGTACAGCGCACCGTTACGAATATATACCTCTAGTTTCATGTCCACCTTGTAGTTTCATCAACACAAACTTTATATTAACTTGGATCTAATTTAGATCTTAATTTCTGACCCAAGTCTCCAATATTACTGTAAGTTTACTTTGGCACTGGTTACCTAACTTTTTAAAACATATTTCTGGAAATAAACAAATAAATATTACCATTAAATCTTTGATAAGGCAAATAAAACGAATGTAAACTCAAATGTAGTTGCTTCATTTTATTGCAGAGGTCCTTCGGGCTCGGATTTTTATGATCCGATGGCGACTTATTAGTGGGAGTGGACTCGGTTATGGATTCTTGAATTGGTTGCCTTGCCAGAGGGGCTTGATGGTGACTGAACCTGATGAGACTATGACTGAGTCTGCTCATGAGGGAGTGATCTTAATTACAATATCTGGGTCCGGTTGCGGCATGCCAGAGGGCCCACCTGTTGATGTTGTGATAGAGACTACTAATCAGAGGGGGGGAGATCTTACTGAGAGGGCTTGATAGGATTTCCTTGAGGTGCACTGGTTATAGTTTTCATGACTGGTAGTCAGTTAGGCGGTTTTGAGGTCTGATAGCACGCCTCTGGGGGCTGTGGTCAGACTGGACGCCGACTAACTGAGGTTTTGTATGGGGATCTGCGATGGTACGATTGAGAGGTTTACCTTTCTTTCGGCCTAGTAGAATCCTTCACATGTCGGTCAAACTTCCCGTGCCTTGTGGAACTCGTGCGTTATGGATGATGAGCCTTGCTGCCGATAGAATGGACATTCGCAGAGGGCGTATGTCGGGAGATGGACATCCGTAACGGCTAACTGTCGACCTGGTTTCTCTGCAGGGATACGTCTGCCTGGCGGGCCTGTGATTGACAGTTAGTGAGAGGAATGCTTGGAGTCGGCCTGCGATAGCGGGTGAAGGGTGTTCCCCTTGCGGTCCTGTTTACAGGCTCAATCGCGCATTTCCTATCTTTGGTAGGGGCAGTTGGCGGGTTCGTGCGCCCGTCGGCCTAGCACGTCCCTACCCTATCTGGGGTGTGTGTCTCTTGTGTGCCTGAGATACATGACCAACCCGGTGAGGGAACTCGCCCTTCGGAGTGGGTTAAAGGGGGCGAACCCACGCGGCGTAATAGCCCACTGGCCGATCCCGTTCCATCGCCACCAACCTGAGTGAGGTACATCACTGAGATTTAGAGGGTAGGCCCTGTTTTTTGACTAGCTTCTTTAAGTAGGTCCACAGGGAGAATCCCACATAACCCGTAAACCCTTGCTCCCAGGGGGAACGGGCATGCGTAACGCATTTCACAACGTCAGAAAAAAAAGAAAGGAGGTCCTTCGGCTCCATCATCAGGGAAAGGGGTCTTTTTCTTGCTCACTTTTAGAAACAAAATGAGTACTCGTAGAGGTCGTCTTAAATATGGTGTCTATCAATATTTTTTAAATTAAAATCAGAGTTCAAAGATTCCCTAACGATTGACTGCGGATCCAGTTCCTTGAACCGACTCCTAGTTGCTGAAGATCCAGAGCTTCAGCGACAACTCTTCGACGACTGTGTTACCAATCATAATGATTCTGAGATTAAACGAGTGTGGTGTTCTTCTTATCATTTGGCAGAGTTTTTTAGTGATTAGCCCGCCAATTGTAGGTTTAAATTGTACGTTCTATTATTTAATACTTGTATAGGAAATATTTTGAAAATGTTAAATAGTCATTTAATGGAGTCATAAATATTTTATATCAAAAAAGCAGGTAAAATAACTTCTTTCTATAAAAAAATGTGTTTTCTATACAATAACAAATATTAACTCTTTTCAACAAATCATTGACGTGTCATTACTATGTACCCCATTAAAGCTCATTAGTTTAATTAAGCCACTTGTTATTCAAACAATTTGTCCGATTATAATCGCACAAGATGAGGGAGATAGGGCGACCCCTCTTTTAGGGTTGGTGCATATCTGATGTAACTGTAGATAGCGGAAAGTCAGAATTCACAAATATAAAAATATACTAGATATAATAGACTTGCTGTTTTTCCGCGACTTCGGCTGTTTATATATCATCCGCGTATGACGAAGCTTAGCATAGGTGAAATAATTTTTCACCTATAATAAGCTACATCAATTATATCTACAGTAATATACAAACAAACAATAAAATCATTCCTCTTTATTGTATTATAGTATAGATATTAAAAAATAAAACAACAATACTTAAATTAATGTCAGTTTTGGAAGCATATTGCCATTGCTCCCAATATCTTATATTCGCGTTGATATAATCGCATCGTATCGTAATGCGATTTGTCGCCGCGTATAGCTCGCGTTATCGCGGCATATCGCTCGGGTCTGTCATTCCGCCCCTTCATAGCTTAACTCGATACGAATTTCTGTTGTAAAGAAGAACCGGGTAAATGATAGCATTAAAATAGGGGACCGAGGGATTTTAAAATCGTTAGTAATTTAGCGTAATCGCTACGATGCCAACATACTGATCAGGTTTGTTTTAATTCACCTCCGTTTTTCATTTGTCTAGAGAAAGCTCACAGTTTTTGAAAGATAGGGTATTAAAATAATTTTAAATTCCAGTCCTCCTTAGTCATTACCGATTAGTCGATCGCAGGGTCGCTATTGAAATGTATTGGTAAGTTTTATGCAATCGAGTTTTCAATAATACTGAGCTGAGTATTAATTAATTTTACCAAGTTCAGGATCTTTTCGGTTCACAGAAAGAACCAATTCACAAAACAAAAGACACAGTATAAGATTTTTTGAGTGAAATTGCCATAAGTATTCTGTATTTCAATTGGTATGTACCAGGTATGGAATTAAAAATTTGATAACAAAATAATAATAAATTGAAAGTGTGGTATATCTGTCATAGTAGCTAAATAATAATAACTTATAGTGAACCACACCAATTTTTCATGTATTTTTGTGTTGGTACTTTACCTATGTCATTTACCCAGTTGTAATTTTGTCGAGTGAATGTCCCAAGGGCCAAGGCGTTTTGTTCAATGTAACCTCACACCGAGCGGTATGGGAATAAATTAGTGAAGTTTTATCGCACTTCGTCGTGGTAGGTGGCGCTCGTGTCTCCTGGGACTGAGGGGTTTGAGTTTATGTTGGATTATTAAATTTTGGCCTATAGGTGTAAATTATGGGTAAATAAATTCACGCGTATTGAATGAAATTTAAAATTATACCTACTTAATAATTGTTATAATATTCTACATTTTAATGTATATATTTTTACAAGCTTAGATATTTGTTCTTAAATTATAATGTTCTATAGATATACTAGAATATTATACTACTATATTAACACAATTTTTAATAGAACAAACTAGGTACAGTTCATAAAAACCTAGTTAGTGCGTCAACCATAAGTTATGCAAAAAACAATATGAAAACCAACTTTATAGCTTGGTTTAAAAACGTCCGTTATATAAATATTTAATCTAAGAATTAATTACCAAAACCTCTATCTGAAATCTAACGTTATTAAGTTGACAATGTATGCATTCCGAATGCAATATTGATTGATATTTATCTTAAAACAAAGTGCTTAAAAATCAACAGTACCAGGATAGGATCCGATTCCATAACCTTTCGCAATCTGGTAAATGCTCTAACCATAGAGGTATCCAAGATTAAAAAAAAAATCAGTTATGATTATAACAAAAACACTTTAGTAGTCGTAAAAACTGTGGAAACTTAATAATTATTTTTAACTAACAACATGTATTTTGATGCATCGTTAGGTTTAAAAACTCAAAGATATAATTTTTGAGGCTGAAAATATTAATATTATTATTTTTTTATCTGTTAATGTGTTTCTAAACGACTATTTATGCGACTCATTATAAAACTATCAAGCGAGCCATGTGGTAAGATAAATTTGTGATGACAAAGTGTTACCAGATTGCTAATCGAATTATTTTTAAACTCATCGAAAAACGATTAAATGATATAAAAAGCAATAAATTATTCACGCTGTTGTAATATAGATTTCGCTTAATATATTTTAATTGACTGCAAGAAAATCAGCGTGAAGAGTTATTTAGATTATAGATAGATAAAAGAACGCCTAAACAAAAATCACTATTATATTTGAATTTTGTATTCACAATGCTATATTGTACCTTGAATATTTGAGACGTATTATTTATAAGATAGAATAATAAAAACTGATAATTACGAAATAAATATTAAAATCTGTAGCTAAGAATGACAAAACTACACCATTAGGTGCCGATTATATCTAAACGTAAACTAACAATTGACCAATAAAATTCACAGTTTATTAAGGGCTTTTTCACCAATAATATTTTTTTATAGCTAAAATGGACAAATGTTTTTGGCCCTTTGTAGTTAGTATTAAGATATTTTACAATAATTGTTAATTTCGTGCAACGTGCATCATTTGTTTCATTAATTATTTTCTTGGTTTATTCTGGTTTCCTCTTTGAGATGAATCGTAACACTCGTCTCTATAGTTGAAAGAAATAATTACTTTAGAAATCTCATTACTTAAGTAGATATTTCTAACAAATTAACAAGAATTTGAATGAAGTAAGAACTGTTAATAGGTAATAATAATGATGTTAGTGATAAATTTCAAGACCAATCTCTCCCACAAAAAGTAGAAAAGTAAAGCATCTGGCAGCATTTAACACGTTTTAATTTTAAAAGAAAGTATATCCTAGAGTCTTAAACGAAAGGCTTCACGTCAATTCCCTTTAACCACAATTCATCATGGGCACATACTGGAAATGAGGAAACCCCGTAACTGCTCGATGGGGTAGGCAGGATGTGGTAGGTGATACGTAACCGGGAAAGGAAAAGGGATGAATCGAACAATTCAAATAAAATAGCATATGTTATCTTAACTAATATCATACTAATGCGTAAAAAAGTGATAGTGGCTACATCTTACGCGGGCAAAGTGGGGGAACACAGTTAGTATCTGATAAATCTTGCATCTACAATGATACTTAAAATATCAATTGTTATTAAGTAATTTGCGCGAGTTAACAACTGCTACGGATAAATCGGTTAAAGGTGCCGCCGCTAGTTTATATAGAAAAGAAGCTTTTCTACATATATTGTCTCGGGCTTGACTACCGTGGTGCCTTCTTTGTTTAAAATTTTTATAGTATGTGTTAGTAATTAAGTTACATAAGATCTGAGCAATGTATGTGATGAGATATTATACCTAAATATTGATGAAATGCTTTTATTATCAGAAAAAGTAACAAGAATTTGAAAATATACTTTACGGTCGCTGGTTGCTCAATTTTTAGTTAGTCAGCGTAGAGTAGTCATTTTGTTGGCGAAAGGTTACGACTTCAACTACAGTCTCGGGTACTAGGATCGGTTGATATCTCAAGTATTTTTATACAAAATATTTTGTCATTTGATATATTTGATCAACTTTGCATGTACAATGTTGTACTGAAAAATAATATGTGAACTGATTATAATATGAATAATATGTTGTAGGAGTGAAAAAGTAACAAATGCTTAAATAAATTCGTCAGTCCTGTTAGGTCCTTGGTTGCTCAGTGGTTAAAGCAGTCGCTCGGAGTGCGAAAGGTCGTGGGTTCGTATCCTATCTCAGAGTACCAGGGAGAAAATGGGTTATTTTTTAAGCGATTTTCAATAAATAGAAAATAAAGTTTTGTCAACAATATTATTTCTTTAATATATTTTAAAATTCAAATAAAATCAGTATATTTTTTTTTTGTAATACACTTCAACCATATCTGTATTTGTTTTAAATTTAGTCATTAATTAAATTTCATTATTTTATATAATATATTTTCTGTATTTTTTATTATATAACGTAAAACAGAAAGAGACCACAGATCAAGTTTACGACATTATTTAACAATAACAACACTTAAATGTTCCCACGATAATGCTGAATGCGATGGTTTAATTACCGATTGTGCGATGCACTTGGTCAGCAATATTAGGCAAAGATTATGCATTGTAGAACTATACATTCCAAATTTAAATAAGACACTCTTGTTCTTTTATCAACGACAGTTAACTCGACATCTCATTAGTGCCCATTTTATGTTATTAGGGTTTATATCTTAGGCCCCAGTCACACCAGTGATTATAGCTTGGTCAGGAACTCTCCAAACGGCTTTCTGACTGAGCTACATTGACGTTGGTTTCCTGTGGACAGTCCGGTAAGTCAAGGTAACTTTTCTGATTTCACTAATATTTTGCTTCATATACAATGATAACAAACTTCAAATTCTTTGACTTTTCCAACAAGTAATTAAATAAAATTGTCAAGTAAGAACTCGATAATTAAATTCCGAAATATACTTAAGTAGGTTGTATATTCTGATATATCAAATCAAATGATTTAACTTTGACTTAAAGGAGTCTTGTGATATTATGGAAGGGAGATCATAGTTTGCACAAAAGTTAAATAAAGCCATATCAGACATCATATAAAATTCATTGCTCATATCCCAAGTTAAGTAGCTATAGCTGTTGTGTTGTGAAAATTGAATAACCTAAGTAATCCAGATCTGATACAATATAGAAACATAATTTGTAATTGACACAACTGTCTGAAAATTTAAACGATATTTGTAGTTTCTATTTACTCTACCTTTTCTCACAAAGTCTCTCTCTTATATTCTGTAATATACATTATCGCTTCTGAATTATTAATTTATCTTTATTTGACATGCGGCAAACTCAACAGCCATGGTCAAGGTGAGATTAAAACAACAACATTATCGGCGTAAATTTTAAAATAGTTTTGTAATAAAGTATTTATAATTATCTTATTGCCTTGTTAACATATTTATTATTGCAAAACTAGAACATAGTACACGTCGGCACATAAAGGGACAAAAGTATTTTAGAAGCACAGTCTTACATAATTACGAGTGTTGACCTCAATTGCTTGCTCTTTGTTTTTTTTTTAATATAGATGTAGTTTTCCATCATATAGAAATCAATTCCAACTACATTTCCGCCAGTAGCTTCGTCTGCACGGATATTTATACATTTAAACCTTCTTCCTGAATCACTTTAATGTTATTGAAAACCGCGCCAAAATCCGTTGTGTAGTTTCAAAGTTTTTTTCAAGATAAATAAAATTCATAGATAATGATCGATAAAGCTAGTTGTTAACGTATACCAACCAGTCTTACAAGATTTATATTATCTAGAATTTTTTCAATAAATTTAGTTTCTACCAGGACGTCATAAATACCTAAGTAGTGTATTGTATAATATCACGGCCTGCAGGCGCCGCACGATCAGCGCTGACTCAAATTCATTGGAAATGCATTCTCTGACTCCATGCAAGCTTGGTACCTACCTAACATTACATATTACGTTTATGATTCTGTTCAGCAAATGAAAAATTTGGTATATATTTAATAAGGAAAGATTTGATTGTTTATTTCCAACGAACAGACTCCGAAACTACACTGAACTGATTTTAAGAATACATGCCGTGGCCATAGGCTATATTTTATCCCGAAAAATTGCAAATAAAGGGTTGTAAAGGGGCGACGACGTTTGTATTGGGAATTAAAACGTTACCATAGTAACCAATGCTTATTTTTCAATTGTACCCGTGTATAATATAAGTAATAACAAAATTATGTTTACACAGGAGTAACTATTCTTACTAATAGTTATCCCGCCTAGGGATCACGGTGGTTAAGCCGCTGTAAATACGTGTTCTAAATTTTATAGGTGTACATGTATATAGGTCTGTATGTTTGTCCACGTATTTCTTGTACGCCAGACATCGGATTGCAATGATTCTTTTTTAACCGACTTAAAAAGGGAAGTTATCAATTCGAGGTGTGTGTATGTAATTTCGTTAGAATGGCTTAATATTCATATATGTTGGTCTATATTTGTTTCTTTTTTCATAGATCTATGTATGTATGTTTATCCACGGATATCTCGAAAACTGGACATCGGACGGCAAGGATTATTTTTTGTTTAATTGCTTAATTTTTAATCTAATGCAAGTTTCATCAAAATCGGTTCAGTAGTTTTGAAGACACAAACTATTAAAATTTAAGCTACTTATAAAATGAGTAATACTTTGAATACGAACGAACGAAACGAACGACTTATAAGAACGAATAAAAATATAATGTTTTTTTTAACCGATTTCAAAAGCAGGTAGGCCCTCTATTTATTTACCCGTGTATGACGCCATTAACCAACTTCAAAAAAGAAGTTCTGTATTTGACCTGTATGTTTTTAAACATCTTAAAAGAAATTATGTTATCAATTTCCTCTGTATGTATGTATTTTTTTTTGGAATATGGCGCAATACATGTAAGTCTATATGCGCTTCTAAACACTTGTGTTACGTTTTGTAGGTGTATATGAATGAGTGTCTACTTATTTTTCTACTTATTTTTGTTTGATTAACTATTTTCACTTAAGGGAACAACATGAGAGAAAACTTACTAGATGACTTAAGAAACGAACTTTTACCAGAATAGTAGGTTGTTAGTTAAGAACTGCGACCCCAATAAAAACGAATTGCTTCAAAAATAGAGGGTTAGGTAAAGTTAGAATTGCTACCATCGCAGAATATATTTATCCGGTGAATATAAGTATGTTTAAATATATAATAAGTTAGAAGTAAGAATATGGATCGGTGATACCTTTTATATACAAAAAAAAAATTAAAATAATTAATAAAAATTTTACTGACTTCAAAAAATCGTAATAAAGAGAAACTAGTGAAAAGATAGAAATAATACTACTAATTTTTATTTTCAATAAAATTGAAACACACAAATGTGGATTCACCAACAATTTTTTTTTAAGAAAAACATCATGTACTCTACGAGAAAAAAATTCTGATAGGTCTGTTTTACTTCTTACTAATGAACACGGCTGGCAGCGACCACGAAAAATTGTTTTAACCACTTTTTGTGTTTCGATTTTATTGAAGATTAAAATATGTGGTATTATTTCACTCTTTTCAGTCGTTTCTCTTTATTAATTTTTTGTTGAGGTTGGTTAATTTTTTTTTTAATTGTTATATTATATTAAAATGAAAAAATTAAAGGTTTGGTTCCCTTTCTTAGAATTATTTATTTATTAAATATGTTTATATTCCATTGAAAAAAAATCATTGGGGCTTTTGATAGTACGAGAAGGTTCTACTGTTCTTTTCCGTTTTCTCTCAAATTTTCTAACCATGATATCGATGAAATGTTAAAATAAGATTTAAATAAGTGAGTTGCATTACAACCATTAATTTTCTTTTTAACGGACTTAATAAAAACAACAACTTTCTTTATTAATCTCTCAAAACTTAAATTATTAAATTAAAAATTATGTATTTTTTAATACTAAATAAAGTATAAACCATCGAGTGAGCCGTACGTAACCCAATATGTTCGGAAACCGGATAGCAGACAGTATGGCGCGGCCTCAAGTTTTCTTTTAAATTTTTCCTTTTTTGTACTCTTCTTGTAGAAAAAGCTAAGGGACTTTTATCTCAGTGCGTGTTTTATTTTTTTAAACGGGACCTTTTTGTAACGTGTGTGATCTCAACGGTTGACGGACGAATTGTTTTGGTGCTATGAATCGATTCTTGAAAAAGTTGATGAAGCGGATGCGTCTGTCTATATCGGTAGTTCGATGTCTACTTGCTTTATGCTTGCCTGGTAAATTATGTCTGTTTGATGTAAAAGTGTCAACGTGAAATTATTATTTTTATTACATGAAATTAAATACTATATGGTCATAGTATTTTCATCCGACTGCACGTATTTTGTTTCCTATGATTTTTAACATGTTAAAATTATTTTTTTTATATTTCATTAAAAAATATTTATTTCAAAAGTGCATATCAAACAACTTTTGAAGTCGACTGCTTAATATAATAACTAATACAAAACCTTCGACAAACGTTAAAGTCGACAAAAATTCCTGGAATATATGAACCGCTTTTGAAATACGTTTTAGGATACAATTTTGTAGTCTACAATTTTGTATGATAAAAGTGATTTCCTAATTCATTTATAAAGAAATTTAAAACTTACATTATCCTAAATGCCTATAACATGCATATGAACAAACTCCACAATGTTTGTCTGTCTGTCACCCGGTAGAATGCCGCACCCTTTTGACATGACAAATATTTTTGCCACTCGACACCATCCGTGCCAGTTCAAAGTTACGCGTATCCTTTTTAATGATCATTTCTAAAATAAAACATCTTAATTTGACGTAAGGACTATTTTGAAAATCGTTATTCGTGTTTACATTTTTTTGTGTTAACTTAGGTACTAAATATAGAAGCAAAGGCACACGTTGGTTATTATAAAAGAAAGTGATTTCATCTTATTTTAGTAATTATTAAATTAAAGATTTCTGTTGATTTAGATTTTTTTAAACTCTTATGTCTTAAACGCCTTAAATTTATCAAGTCTCAACTACCATGATATATAAGGGATCAGATTCAGTAAAATATAAAGTTACAGTAAGTTGGCTCTATCTATATCATAGATAAATAAGTAAAATTATCTAAATGAATATAAGAAGGAGCCAGCAAGTTCTTGTCTGAATTTATTTTATCAGTTCTTCTCTGATAGAACTCTCAAATTCAGAACTGCTAGTTGTTTAATATTTGCTGAGATCCATTTTAAATGAGAGACTTCTTTCTATAGATGTCTCTATTTAAAGCGCTTTTAAGCAGTGCATATGAAAAAATATAATAAAGATAAAGTTTTTTTTTTGGTCTAAAATGATGCTATGAAAATTTATTCAGCCGCCTTGTGGTTACTGCCTATATCAAGAACACATGTCCAATAGGAACCATCAAGCGAAAAGTGTAACGAACCAGGATGTGAGTCTCGTTAGGAAATTCGATATTTTTGCACCGAATTAGGGTATATTGTAAAAAATGTATTTTTCTTACAAATCGTTCGCGCATGTGCGTTGCGGTTTTGAATTACTCTATCGGGAGAATTCTTTTTTTTTGTTACCCGTCACCTTTTCCCGTGAAATATTGAATCGTAGAAAGGGTCAGTGTTTATTGTTTTTTTTTGGCGTGTCAAAAATTATTGCCTCTTGTGTCAACCCTTTCGTATCGAGTGACCCTTTCTAGAATTAACAATAAATTGTATTGTAACTCAATTAATCAATATTATTGTGACCTTTTTATTTTAAAATTGGTTTTATTGTTAAAGGTCATGAGAATATGTTTTTCTTCTTCTTACTTCACTAACTTCTCTTAGTCGATATAATTATAAAAAATGTATAGCATTATTTACATGTTAAGAATGACTGAAATAACGTATTTTTTTTATCCAATTAGTTACACTTTATAAATAGTAACTCTCAACAGGATGTAACTCACTTTTAATATTGTACGACAATTCTAAACGCATCTTCATGCCTGGCGGTTTTCAATTAGTGCCCATTTCGTATTAAAACTAAAGCAATCCTCACCGGACACAGCTGGGATATTTCTTAGCACTATTTAGTTTAGTTCTGTCTTGTTAGTCATTCATTACATTACTAATGTCATACAGCAATAACAAAACGCTTTACAGCATTGCATGTATTTAATTCTCGGCTTTAAACCTTCGTGGTAAAAGCTTTTAACTTTTTTCTTAAATGTAAATGCTTACTGGCAAGCATCCAATATGGACGGTGCCGCGCGAGTGAGACGTCAATCAGCTGTCAACATCGTGTCTTGACTTCCTATGCGCTCCTGGTACATTGAAATGTAAGTGTATTCAATTTGGTGTTTTTGTCTGTATGTGCGTGACAGGTTGAATAAACTGAATGGACTTTTGATAAATTAATAAAAACTAAAAACCCAATTACTTTGATTATAAAATTTTCATATTAAGTTGGTTTTTCCCCAACTTAATATGAAAATTTTTTCGAATATAGTAAAACAAACTAAAAACAAAAAACAATAAACTACAATAACCATTAACTTGTAAAAAATTCTTTCTGGCTATAACATTTCTATCTGACTGGTTTCGGTATCATTAAAAAGTATTAATTTTAAAGAAGATAACTTCAAATTCAAATTAGGAAAATGTGATATTTTGATGTCAAAGATACACGTTGCTCCGTTCACCTTGTTACAGATGAAATGGATACCATTTTTGAAAAAGTGGAGCAAGGTCGGCATGTCAGTAGCTACGACATAACTGAAGAACTGGGTATTGACCACAAAACAGTTTTGCCGCATTTGAAAAAGCTGAGTACACAGAAAAATTGGTTATTTGGGTATCTCACGAGCTCACTGAAAGAAGTCTAGTGAAACGTGTACTCATTTGCAATTCTTTATTACGTTTCATTAAAACCGACCCATTAATGAAAAACAAGCTAATAACTGGTGATAAAAAGTGAATCACTTACGACAAGAACGTTCGAAAAAGGTTGTGCTCAAAGTTCGGTCAAGAAGCAAGAAGTTGAGAGAAAGCGGCCAGAATTAATCATCATGATAACGCTAGACCTCACATATATTTTAGCAAAAATTAAGAGTGTTTGGTTGGGCGGTGTAAATCCATCAGCCGTATAGTTCTGACCTTGCACCTTCAAATTTCCACCTATTTCATTCTCTTCGGAATTTTTAGGCTGTATCAGAATATGTTTGTTTTAACATCACGCGAGGACTGCCAAAACCCAGTCGAGGTTTTTCGACCATTTATTTATAGGCGTTATTTTGCGGAAGTCCATCGTTATAACCGTGAAGCTATGATATATACAACTTCCACACCCAGTCAGTTTTCGCAAGGTTTGATGTGTACCGTCCGCATACAAATTTACGTGTATTAACTGTAACAAACCTCGCAAAATCACTACTCTAGACGTGTTTCGCCCCTCCACGGAGCATCCTCAGGAGTTGTTGGCACTGTAAGGTCTCTGGTGTGGGTGTGGAATTTGCTAAATATTATAGTTTCACGGTAATGAATTTGTTGATAAGCATAATAGCTCGTATAGAAGGACAATTATGTGTTTACATACGTACCTGCTAACGAAAAAGAGGTAAACTTCGCTCCGCAGGTATTGCACCCTCACCTTCATTTACCTGCGGGTTTCGAACTAGTAATCCTAATCTGATTAGTGAAATTGTATTGTCGATTTTGTCGTTCAATTAATTATAATAATGCATAAGAATCAGATGTTTACAATATATACTCATTGGTTGAATCAGTGGCAAAAGTAATGAAAAAAGCGAAACGAAATTAGTTGGATAACATTCGGGTTAATCAATTTTGTATAAAAAATAAACTTTTTATGGTAACTTTGGTGTTTGAACTTTGTATAAACGAAGAACAGTTAAAGCATTCAATTCGTCTCATAACTTTTATTCTTTTACATAAAAATATAAGGTACTTAACTCAAGTTCGTAAAAGCTACATCCTGACAATATCTAAGTATATAATGAGCCGATCCCGCGGCTTACCGCATTTAACCGTTCACACGAATATCAAAAATGATTTCTGAAATCATTATTTACCAAACACCAACATTCCGATTTATTTATTTTAACTGCTATTAAAATTTAATGAAAATATCGCAATTGACAAAACCCTGCATTTATGGGAAAAAATAAATGTCTTTTGTAGAAAAAAAAACGTTCCAAATAGACTTTTAAAATTTTATTTGGAAATTTAAAAATTATTATTTTAAAATGTTTCGTTACACTTAAAGTGTATATTTTATGAACCTTATTGAGATGTAACTACTAAATAAAAAGCTTCATAATAATATGGACCAATTTATCAAATAATAATAATGCAGTTCAAAGGTTATGCCAATTTTCTCAAGGGTCTATGAAACCCTTTGTGTAAAAAATATATATTTCAAAATTTCGAAAAAACATTGTCAAAGCGCCAACAAAAAGGAAGGGTTAATCCTGACTTTTTTATTACAATGCGTTTATGAATTACAGTCTATTACTATAAATTCATTTACAAATAAGGTCACCGTCTGAATAAAGTCTTGAGACGCAAAAAAAATACAAAAACACAAAAAACTATAAAATTGTAGTTTGAATGAATTCTCTCACAATAAAAATATGTGAAATAAAGAACTATAGAATATTATAGAAAAACTATTCAATACATACCGAGGTGTATTTCAAATAATACGTTTTAAATTGTGTTAACAATTCATTCTTTAAGAAATAGAGTACTTATTATCTTTACGTAGACATTTTTAAACAAATATCAAAGTTTACTCTTTTAAAACACCTGTGCTGTAGCCAGTATTTCTCATAAACACTTTATTTACACAACGGTAAAGTTAATGCGTTTGTTATTAGTAGTATTGTAAAAGCAGACAATTATATAATAACGTGTCAGTGTGAGTGTTAATTTATTTATTCTTTTCATGTACGTATACGATAAACAAAAGTCAAATTATATACAGCCTTACGTCAGTAAAATGTGACGTCGTAAAAGTATTCAGAACTCGTCATAGCTAAACAAATATGTTTCGTCCGTGCTTAATTGCAATTTACATGTTAATTTCCTGAAGAATTATTGTAATAAACAAATAAAATTTTAAAAACAACTGTTTGAAACATTTCTCAAAAGTAATTTTCCTTTTTAATAGTTCTTCTTCCGTCTACTTTAAGATTATTTTGCTTCGCATAACTTCAGTTGAGTGTTTAACGTCTACTTATAAAAAATTGACGACATCCAATGTCATATATTTATTCAGATGTTAATTATAATATTATTGTCTGTTCCTATAATTTAAGTGCGTGTCAGGAAGTTTTGGAAGTATTTTGTGGCTCATACGCTGTCGTGGCGGTTTTGAATTCGGTTGACGTTTTAGGAATAAAAAATGAGGATTTCCAGTGAGTTTATTTTTATTTTCTTTAAATATCGTTATAAGAAAAACAAAATTTCTTTAAGGAAAAGTATTTTTTTGGGCTTATTTTTAAATTTATGATTTTAGACTTAGCTGCCTTTTGAGGTGTTAATTTCGATTTTCTTTATAAAACATCACATACTATTATTTTTTATTACAGTTTCATTCCTACTGCTGGTGGTCGTGATGCTGGTTACAATGACGTCAGCGTTCACAATAGAATCACATAAGTGTGCAAACTGCTTCCGTCAGAAGTATGAGCCAGTCTGCGGCGAAAGACGAGGGACCTTCTGGAATATGTGCGAGTAAGTTTAAATTAGATCCTAGTATTTTCACAATCACCGTGATAGGTATAACACACGAACACAAAATCACAACATCAAATCACTTGTGATAAGTTACTGCACCATAGTGAGAAATATATGCACCATTAATAATGAGGCATTGATATTTTGTCGAGCCGTTGACACATATAAATTGACATTATAACAAATCCATTGGAATCAAGAAACATATATAATCTTATTGGTTGGAATATAAAAGCCTTCTCGAATTAAAAAAAAATGAAGAATCTGTCTGAAAACAGCATGGAAGTAGAGTAGTGATGTCTAAACTCAGTGCTGGTGATTTACAATAGGTTTTATTTGATAGCGCGAAGGCGTCTGTCAACGACAAATATAGGGACAGATGTGGTGTTTTGTGCAACAAAACTATTTAATTAATTCTTCGTAAACCATTGCTATTGTAAGAGCTCTTCGTGAGGAGTTCGGCTACAGAGTGACAGATACATAATTTATAATTCTTACCTTTAATTATTATTATTTATGACCCGTAAATTCGTAATGCCCCGGAACTTTGTCTAAATAACACCCTCGTGACGTCATATGAAAATAGAGAGTATATAATATATTTTTTTATTATAAATAAATTATTAATTAATTATTGAAATATTTATGAATAATCCCCAAAATATTGTTATGATAATTTATTAACTCTTAGTCTAATAATTTATTGCATGAATTTTTGGAAAAGAATCTATTTATATCTAAATATTGAGGTACATATGTGGAAAATAAAAATTAACGAAAAAATAGCATTTACTTTGTAATAACGCAATATTAAACAGAAAGGACATATTTTTAAATATAATCAATAGTGCTAATAAAGTAAGATATATTAGATATATTTATTATTTGTGAAATTATGTTTACTTATTGTGAAAATCATAATAGTAGTTGCTTTTTTAGTCAACCACAATAAGTTACAACGAAACTTAACAATACCAATCGAAACTAACAAAAACATAACAAAAATGATGTGTAATTGCAACAAAACCCTAATCAATAAGTGTACTCGTCAACCAGTGTTAATTTCTTAACTGTACTGATTTTTAACGCAATTACGTCATCAAAATGGCGGCCAGGTATATAAGGAATTTGTTTTAATTTTCTTTTTTTAATTTCAGATTGAAATGCAAAAATGTAACGTTTAAGCACACTGGAGAATGCAAAAACGAAGATCTACTTGAGAACGAAAGCAATGATTACATATTTAAATAATCGGTTATCAGTTTCGTTACAACCATATTGCAGTACATTGACAACTCTTTTGTTCGATACACATTCAAAAAGAATCTGGTGTTAACGGGTGCACAGCGGTTATTGGCGAAATTGTAATGGAGAAGCCTTAAGGAAAAGAATGGAAAAATATTTATATAATATAATAAATAAGTAGTCTAGGAAATCGAGATTGTTTTATTTCAATAGAAATATATTTATTTATAATATGTGTTTTCTTATAATATAGAAATATATTATAAGAAAACACATTTTTAAGATAATAAATATTACAGTTGTTCGGTGGTCCTAAAATGTAATAAACTAAATATATTTTTAAAGCATAAATCTAGTTTAAACGAAATCTATCCTCTATAATAAAGAACTAGCTGTTTGCCCGCCATTTCAATTGAGTAAATTATAGTGTAACTTCACTCGCGTATGATATACCTCCCCGTAACGAAAGAATCAGACTCCTTAGTGAATGATTCTTACTCCTTTTGTTCTACTCACATATCGTCGATGCGCCTATCAAGTTCCCTAAATATATTATTTTAAAATATATATTTTTTTGCATCATCATCACTAACTTGGAAGATACTTTGCTCAGACATCAGCGGAATGTCTGAGCAAAGTATCTTCTTGTTAGCTCCAAAAGTCGACCATGCCTGTACTATACGCCTTTCCACCTCTGCGGTCTGGTTTGATAGGCCTAACGTTATTATCCAGATAAATATAGTGGTCAACAATATCTTGCCCTTGGAATATTCGTCATGAGTTTGCTCTTTGATACGTTCAATTTCAGGCCAACTATTTCCGATTTCTTTTGTAGGTCTCCAATCGTTGACAACATATCGTCGACATTGTCGAATAAGATAACAATATCATCCTCGAATCTCAGGTTCTTTAGCCTATCTCCTTCCACTGGCATTTTCTGAACACATTTTCAAGAGCTGCGTTGAATAGTTTCAGCGACATTGACGGACTCCACGACCAATCTTGAACGGTTCGGTTTGTTTGATGAGTTGTATGTACCATTCAGCAATCCTGCAGTCCGCAAGAGTTTTTTTCAGCTTTTTCAACATTCAATAGAATTAAATGCCATCTCATAGTTCACAAAGGTAATAATGAGTGGAATACGATACTCGATGCATTTTTAAAAACCGTTTTTCAGTTCCTGGAGGTAATAGTTAGTTCCGAATCCAGAGCGGAATCCAGCTTGCTCACATGGTTGATATTCATCAAGTTTCTTTGTGAGTCGGTTTACAATAACACTGGTAAAAAGCTTATACAAGAGTGAAAGAA
The DNA here is from genome assembly GCA_918026875.4 of Diatraea saccharalis. Lineage (NCBI taxonomy): Eukaryota > Metazoa > Arthropoda > Insecta > Lepidoptera > Crambidae > Diatraea > Diatraea saccharalis. Next base: position 4,729,632 of record OU893336.1, read on the forward strand.
GGTTTATTGGTCTGTAACTGTCAAGTTTATAATTGTTTATAAAAACCTTAAAAATATAAAAGTGTCACATTTCAAAATCGCATATAAAATATTTCACAAAGGGTGCTAAACTAGCAATGGACAGTTTTTTTACGAAAAAAAAATCTAGTTCTAATATCTATAGCCGATTGTCTATTACTTATATGTCTTAATGAATAATGAATTTCTTTGATTCTGCATTATAAGTTTATTATTATTTCTTGCCATTTGTTTAATGAACGATTTTGTTGTTGTTTCCCAAAACCTTAATAAAATTACATAGGGAACTTGTCAGGCGCAGCGACGATATGAAATCTACCTAAACTTCATAAAAACTTAATTTATTCAAACAGTGACGGATTAAGCCAGAGCGGTTCCTGTAGAAAAATTTTTGAGGGGATCTTGGTTTGATCGAAGTCAAATGTTGGTGTGTCTATGTTACGCTCAAAGATCGAAAACGCTCAGTGAGCGGAAAAATAGCTCACAACGCGTTGTGGTCACAGTAAAACATCCACATGGCGAAATTCGTGTTATGGCTCTAATGAAAACACGCACGACACGTTGTGGCAATCACAGAAAGACCAAATAGCGAAATTCGTGTCGTGGCTGACATGCTATTCGATCTCAACGCGTTGTGTCAATCACCTAATACCTATATCTTTCATGATAACGATGACGAACAATCGGAATCAGTTTCCGAATTAAACAAAACAACTAATCTGTGACATGAGTTTATTTGTCATTTTATATATAAGTTTAGACAGAAAATATAAGTTTAGACAGAAGCGTGGCTTATTTTATTTCTTTCACTTTTTTTAACACTGATGGAAAACTAATTTTTTGGAAAACGCGCGGTGCCCGTAGCATTTGCTACTTTTGCTACGTGGCTAATACGACACTGTCTACCAATAATGCATTTTAGCCGAATTCGTCCACGTTGTTTTAGTTTCCCTTTCCGTGTTTTAACCTCGTATATACTAAACTACGAATTGCTAATAATTGTTAAACAGTCTAAACTGAGAGATAACATTATACATTTTCCTGATTGTCAATGCCAGGAGCTTAGAACTGGGGCGTTTATATTTTAACTATAAATTGTAAAATATCTAAGGGATGCCGATTTTCAAGGTTATATTATTGTTCTCTAATTTGAAAATTATATCTTTATATTTCTACATCAAAGGCACTTGTTAATATTTATGTATTGTAAGCCTGAGGTTTTGGCAGGTGGCCGGACGCGCCTCGTCGGCGCCGCCGTCTGTTTGCTAGCCACTCCCGATCGTCGCTGTACTCATGCCACCCTGGTACTTTTAGGGGATGAGAGCAAACAACGGGGAGTTTATGCAAAAATAACGACCGACTAGGAAGGTTTTCTGACCAGTTTTTAACAATGAAGTTTTATTTCATTAACGAAAATTTTCAAATATGTATAAGATTAAGTATTATTAATAAACATTACGTCTATACTATTTATGGACTATACTATTTATATACTCACAAACCAAAGCATATACTAAAGGCCAAAAAGTATGTAAAAAGAACAACAAAAACTACTTCAACATAGATACTATGTCTCCTGCCAGCTAGGTTGTTACATCCCTCTTTTGAAGGAGGTTTTATTTAAACGAGCCTTTATGCTATAACAGCGCTCGACGGGGAGTTCGGGGTTATTTTCATGGCACACAGCTGAAAGTGAAGGGAAAAGGCTTTGTTTTAGTAACTAATTCTACGTAAGTCGTAAAAATCGTGTTTAATATGCAGAATACAACAACAACAACTGCTTTACATTGAAAATTTATCATTATAAATATGTGTGTGGGCATATTTTACCACTAAGCTAAAACCCCACCTTATTTCCTAATTATTAACTTTTCTATATACCATTAGAATCACAGTCCATTAAAAATCGTTAATGGACGACCAAATGAATATTCACCGATCAATCACAGTACTAGCCCCAAAAGCCGCCATTATGTTGTTTGCTCTATTAAAAGGGGCAAAGGAAACAAACAAGGATGGCTCCCTCTATTTGGTAAGTGCCTACTCGATATGTGCATTTATAATGGTAACGGGAAGTAAATTAACTGTTAGATGGTTATGAGCTCCTAGTTAAGAAGTGTTGATATTCTCTTTTTAAAACTAAATCGTCTAAACAATCGATTTAATTTATTAATTCTCGTATTCCATACGAGATGGCTTGACCTATTTTGATGAAATTTTATATGTTTATTCTGTAATTCTAAGAATATATAGTATCTATTTTTTATTATTCAGTCTGTGCTTTTCCGTCTTACTGAAATTACTAGTTTTTCTCTAGAATGACTTAATAAAATAGACTTTTTTTTATCATGAAATTACGTATTTTTATGAGTGTAATAATCTACTATAATATCTGAAAGTAACATTTTATGTTCGTTATTAATAAGTAAATCTTAGAATAAAAGTAACTCGAATATATCATAAAATTTTTAATTTTTGCATGTATGATGTCAATTCAGGTTTATTTTACCTCTAAAAATACGAGTATCTACTCTCTCTGTAAAATAATGTTATTTTAAGCATAATGTAAGCCAAAGAAGAGCCACTTTGGTTCTTAGGCAGGCTTTGTGCGGGAAGCAAACTATGAAAGAAGCACAAGATACTCTTAGGTAGAAGTTTAGGTAAAACCGTCACTGATTTATTTCTTTGTTGCCAGCAGCAAAACGTGGCATAAAGACCATTTATATATTTCTCTAATACGCAGTGCATGTACGTAAATTAATTTACTAGGAAGAATTTGATTGTTTTTATGATTAGTTCAAACAAAGTAAGCAAATACTAGGAATATATAAACTCTAGGAAATCAATCCGGCGACTTCAGCACGCGTACCCACCAGATGTACGGTAATTCAATATACAGGCTGCGTTCGTTTTTTGTTTATCCGCGCAGAAAGTGCTTTCCGTTCGGGATGTACCGGCCTTTCGATTGTGAGCACCTTTTTTGCTTCATTTTATTTTCGCTTCGTAGTCGACGGATTGGCAGTTACTTAGTTGCTGTGACAAGACTTTCGGTAGAGTATATAGTTATGTGTAATATAAATATTATTCTCATTTTTTAATAAATTATGACGTAATCACTCACATCCTTTATTTACAGTACAATGAAATTAATTGAAAATGTATAAAGATTTATTCAAGTAAACTTATTTCAAGCATTTCTGAATCGTCCAAAAATTTTTTTTCCCCTACCACTTTTTCAGAACATCTTTAAGCTGACAAGAATAATAAGCCAAAGAAACTTAGCAATCGCATACAAAATTTAGATAATAAAAATAAAAGTCAAATTCAAAATTGTCTTTTTTTAATTATAAAGAATTTATTCACAAATACTTCATTGTTCAATATTTTACTAGTAACTTTTACATCAGAATTTTACAGAATGCATTGATTGAAGTGCTGCAACGAAAACTGTAAGCAATTCTCATATATTCTATTAAAAATCTGTACGCTCTTAATTTTATTTAGTATGAAACCTTTAATTTGAATCCCACAGGAAACTCTCTGATCCCGCTACGCGGTGTCAATTCATGGCGTGACCGCGTCAATAAGATCGCTGATTTTATGCTCTAGCTACTTGCTCGCCTCGGTACAGACGCATACAATCTGAAAATATATAAAAAAGGAAAAAATAATAATAGAATATCATTAAAAAAAATGTTCTTTGACAATTTAGTACTGACTTTAATAATGTAAAAAAAATCGTGAAAGAAAAAATCACTTACAGTTGCACAAACGCCATTAAAATTGACATTAGTATAAAGCGACATTACCCATACGACTTTGACATTCATTAGAGCTTATAGGCGTCATTAATCCTTAATGGACTTTTTGCAACTCACCGATAATGAAATAGGTCCACCATAAAATTTACGACGACTGTCTTACAAACTACTTGCAGTAACATAATTAATTATACAAATATTGATTATATTATGTAACCGTGACTAGACATAGGCATCTACTATAAGAAAGTTTTTTTTTATATATAAAATGGAGGGCAAATGACTGCGCTCCACCTGATGGAAAATGAATTATGATTATAACCTTTAATAATACTCGTATCATCTCAACAATAAAACTGTGAGTACAGTGATAATATTAAAATGAAATTTTTAAATAAAAATCATGTAGTTTAATCCAACCAACCTTTTTCCTATCGACTTCTAGTCATACTGCCAGCGTGTGACGAGCCGGCTGCGGTTATAGCGCGACGCGTCGACGACGGCTTGCGGTCACGGTGGCTGAAACTTAGAACATGCTGTATTTACCTGTTTCAACGTATCTATATTTGAATTTTCAAACTATGCTCTACTATATAAAGTTATTTATTATGTTATAGATTTTTATGTATGTTGTTGCTAGTGTATTCATTTTTTGCGTAAAATGTTTAATCTCTGTATTTTTTGGAAATTATTATATTATGTATTTAAAACTAGTTGTTTTTTTTTTTAAATTGGCCTAGTAATTGGGGGAGCCTATTATATTAATAACAAACAAACAAATCTTTCTTCTTTATAATAAATGATTTTCCAGAATCGTTAATTGGTCAAAAAATGTTCCTAATGAAATTATGTATACAAAAATAAAATTTTACAAAAAAAAACAAACAAATTTCACAATAATTACTAATGGGAAAATTATAGTAGGTATTAGGTATACTTATTTACAGTAGGTATGGAAATGGATATGACGAAAATGGCAGCACATTAATTTCAGTAAAAATATTAAGTTAAAACATCTTTACAGACTGTTAACTCTAAACTAATATAGGTACCTACTTACTTATCTTCTATTCATTTAATCCAGCCGCATATTCATTTTAGTATTATAACATTACAACAAACAACGGATCTGCAATTAAATACATACGTTATTTTCTAGTACAACCATAATTATCTTAAAAGGGATGTACCAAATATCCTATAATTACGTGGGCGCGCCATCCATGCCACGCGCCGCTCGAACCGGGTTAATTATTTGAATTGCGAATTTCGAACCCCCCTTTGGTACACCTTTGTCAAAGATTTGACATTGATATTTCTTCTTGTTAGTCCTATGTTCCTAGTTAATAGTTACAACAGAACCAAGGTTTAATAATAATATTGAAGCTAATTTTTTAAATAAAAGCTTTCATAAAATTATTTATATAAAAAAGATTCATCTTGAACGACTTTTTGGAAACCACACGAAAATTAAGAGTAAGAGTCACTAAGACAGACGTATGATAAGGTATTTCTGTTTTATAGTAAAAATTCTTTAAACTACTTGCGACAATGTATAGAAACAGCTAATTTTCTTTAAAACAGCAGAAACGCATTCGAATTGCGTGGACTAAGGGATAGGCCCTTATTTTAGTAAGAAAATGACGTTAATTGTACTATAAAATCTAGTTTCAGAAATCGTATACTCACATTTGATATTCGTATACTCACAAAATCGAAATAAATAGCTACATATTTTATATTTTAAGACTTTATGCTAATAATCAAATGTAGAGTTTAGTATGACAAGTCATCACATTTCTATTGCATCTTATTATTTAAATCAAAAGTTTTTATTATAATTCCTTGAGTACACTACTATAATAGTACTTATTTTCATGAATAAAGAACAAGCAGAAATAAATGATGTAACGAATGAATTCCTAAATTCATTTCAGGTATTTGTATAACTAATAGATTCAATCAGTAAAATATACCATTGACAACATTTCGTTCAAAAGATTTTTTTTATCAAGTATTAAAAAAAACCGACAACAGTCTGTCTCAAAAAGTAGTTCTTTAATAAAAAGAAATATGTATGTACCGTAAACAGTAATATATTTTACATTCGGTTTTTAATAAAACATTTTACATAAACAGACAAATGCGAATATTTGTATTTGTTGTATCACTACATAGTAGAAGTATCAGCAATATCTTTTTTTTTTGTCTATTCGCGATTGTTTTTAATCTCCTTGCTCACAAAATTCTAATTTTAAATATGTAATGCCGGCCACGTGACTCCTTTATATTTTGACAGGTGATTTAGAGCGCATTTAGCTGACGCCACAGAGCATTATAACATCAATTTTATTCTTTGAATTCATGAATCTTATGCAGAAGGTAATAAAGCCTAAAATAAGTATAGTATAGTTTTCATCGGAGGAAATAATTGCTTAATATTGTTAAGGGGTCGCAAACAATGTTCTAGACACGTGACTTTAGCCATTAACGTCCAAAATCCTATTAATTGAATGGGAAAATCTTGAATTTAGAGCTTGATTTTTATTATTTAGATGCTCAGAAGGTGTAGTCAATAAAATATATGGCAGTTTTCATATTTATTGCAATGTGATAATTATCAAAGAAGTACAAGTATAATTTAATAATTAATTCGTAAAAAATAAGACTCATCTGCGCCCTATTTCCAAGATCTTAGCTTTACTAGTTGACTGGATTTTATTGTTTTCCAGTGTAGAAATAAATTTTATAATCTAAAAAATCATAGGTATATTACAGTAAGAAAGTTAACTCATAAAGTGAATAAGGCTCAATTGCTGAAGTAGGTACTATGGAAACAAAAATGAATCCAATCTAACATTTAACAAAAAAACAATATTTTATATAACATCTCCGTAATGCTTGTAACGAACCCGCAATTTCAAAGAAAGCATTTTTAGCTTAGTGGTAAGTTTGTACAACAGGGTTGAGAATATTTTCATTCATCATCAAAACTCATTTTTTGTTAAAAAGTCTAGCTTGAATTTCAGTATACAAACTCTGTAGAGGTCTCTATGCTAATTGACAATCTCACGTTAGTATCTATAGTCAAGAGCAGTAATTACTTAAGAATGTGTTTTTATATTTCATTAAGTTTGCATTCTCAATGCTATATTGAAAAATATTCTTAATAAAAAATGCTAAAAAAACCTATTTAATCCCTGTCAGTCTGAGATGGCACTCGAACAAATGACTTTTCGCAATCCGGGCGACTGCTCTAACCGCTAAACTACCTAGGTCTTACCAGGACTAACGAATTTTTCAAGCACTTGTTACTTCTTCCCGTCCCATCTCAGGGTGCCAGGGACCAAGTGGATTTTTAAGCATTTTGTATTAAGAGTATTTTTCAGTATAGCATTGTGAATGCGAAATTAATCAAATATAATAATTAGAACATATTTACATATTTATCGAAAGTTTAAATATTTGTAAAAATATTTCTTTCGGCTATTTGGACCATAGATGCTTGAAAAATTTGTCAGTCCTGTTAGGTCCTGGGTAGCTCAGTAGTTAAAGTAGTCGACCGGATTACGAAAGGTCATGGGTTCGAGTCCTATCTCAGTGTTCCATGGACAAAGTGGATTTTTTAAGCAATTTTCATTGAGAATAAGAATTTGTTTTTATGCAGTTTATAAGCAGATATTTTTACGAAATAAGCAAGAATTTAAATAAAGTGAAAACTTAATAGTTAGGATACTATTGTTATGAACTATTAATAGTTCTTAACTGATTCGAATTGCCGTCTATTGGTTAAAATATTTTGTAAATTATGACATATTTTAAAGTTATTACTTCTCTTGACTATAGATACGAAAGTCAGCTAAAATAAATCAGCAAAGAGGTTGTATTTTTAAAACCGGCTGCGCGTGCCAATATTTGGATGGTGCTACTGCAAATATACGAGTAATTTTCGGCTCGAGTTAAGTCGGTGAGCTTGTAAATAGTATAAAGCAAATAATTTGCACTAACTCATATGACGTTTGCGCGAAAGAAAGTAAACCGTTATTGATTTAAATACGCATGGCCAAATCATTTTTTTTTTATGCATTTGGTACTCTGACTAAAGAGTTATATCAGTCGTAGTCGTAGGTAAACCATAAACAACATTATTTTTTGATCTTATGTCCTATATGTTTTATCAGCGAGATTGATTTGAAATAAAATTACAATAAAACAATTTTAAAAGTTCTTATAATTAATCATCAAACTAAAAATAATGTTACTTTGATTGATAAATTAAAAGAAAACTATGTTACATGTTCAATAATTTTGAAATTCGAAGCTTCATTTCTATAATCGGTGCGCCAATACAAATACGGTAACATAGTACGATTGTTTTACCTTTGTTATCCGTAGACAACAAAAAAACAAATACATTCTAAATTCAAACTAAATTATGTAGTAGAAACGTCACGTCGCGTGTTCTTACGTGGGTATCGCTTTACCTTACTCTGTGAGATGGTTTGTATAAATAACGGCTTGGAGACAACATCTTTCGTTATCTGATCTTATTGTTATGATTATACAATATAAATAGGATAAAAACAAACAGTTTTTATTACTAAAACACGTGTATTTATTTAAATTTGCATTATATGCAAACTTTGTGCGAGGAGCTACGTTCTGGTGGTACCTAAACGTTTAGAAGTCAGTAAGCAAATAAGATCTTAAGTAATTATCATAAGTATTAAAATCGCTTGAATCTCATACGTATGAGCTAGAGATATAAAATAATACTATAGACAAACCTTTGACCTCAACACTGATCTCAGGAAGCGCTGAAAAATAAAATACGGACTTGATGTTATTTTTAGTACAATAACATCAAGTCCGTATATTATATTGAACAACAAAATTAATTAATGCGCATCTAAAATCACTTCAATATTTTGGCCTGCAAAGTTTTGAAATGAAAGTTTGTTCAAAAAAGCAAAATAACTTCATTTATTAAACTATATTTAAAATGAAATTAATGAGACTAATAGAGGCAGTGGATAAACTATAGCGCAAAATAGAGACTCAAAATATTTATAATTTTCTAAACGCAAGCTAGGTAATATAATATTACTATGAGATTGTTAAATTTCTTATTATCACACTTCGGCTATACACTTAATTACCAATTTGTAATTTTTTTTGTAGAAAAAAGGGGGTAGGGGAAAAATTATTACGGGAAAAAATCAAATATAGACCAAGTATACAAAGTTTGGTGGCAATTAATTTCAAATAATTATTGAGTATTGGTTTAGTCACCCGCTTAGTTACAATTTTCATTTTCATGAGTTATCTATCTATACATGGTGTAAAACAAAGTTGCTTCCCGCTGTCTGTACGCTAAGGTCTTTTATGCTGTACAACGAATTTTAATGCAGTTTTCATCAACTTACAGAGTGATTTAAGAGGAAGGTTTATATGAATAATACAAGAAAACGCGAGTGAAACCGCTAGCGGACAGCTAGTATAATTTAATATTATTATATAATATCTGCGCAATGGATACGGTGTGAAGATATAGAAAGATATAATTGAAGAAAGATTTATAGTTTGTGTATCTGTGTAGTTACCAAGTACTTTATTTTTTAATTTAAAGAATTTATATTATTATATTTTATTTATATTATTATCGAATATATAAAGTAGTGGTTATTATTGTAACCAAAGTATTTAAAAGACTATGTAGAATACGTCTATGATAAATTATGACTCAAATAAAAAACTATAACTAAATAAACCATAGAGAAATTTTCTGACTTATTTTTGTCTCATCTAATAGAGCCTAAGACAACAAATTCTGAAATCTCCGCTAACAATAATATTGTTCGTGTATGTCCAGCCGCCGGCGGCATTGTTTTGTGCGTTAATCTGTTTGGCGGCTTTACGGTCGCCGGTACTGGTCCCGGTTGAGACAACAAGGTACTGATCGACATACCTGACTGGCTTAAGTGGGTCTCATTAAATGTTTAGCTTTATGTACAGACAACAGCACATCAGGTTTCACGAAATTTAGTCTGCACTTAGTATTAGTCAAAATTCTTATTATAAAACAGAGACTTAGCAAAGGTTAACCTAGTACGAGGTTCTACGAGAGGTATGCTCCTTTGCGAAAAACACAACACTAACAATTATTTTAACACTAACAATTATTTGGACAGTTTTAATTTCTATATATGATTTATAAAATATGTCTCTCAATTTGACTTAAATTTTCCGATGGCTCGGTTGATACTTTCTCTTCACTTCATTTATAAATGTGAAATCAAAATGTGAAGAAAAATATAAATGTGTTGGCGATACCCTATCGTTTAATCGGTTGCGGAGGATTTTTTTTACCAATTTTTTTACCCAAAAAAAATAAGTCATAGACAATTGCTATGCTATCTAACTGAATGATCTGAAAGCGCCTACGTAATAACGAAAGTTAAGCTATTACCACCGAGACCTTGTAGCCTTGTTTGCGCACCCAAACCGAATGTTTGCCCTCAAACTGGTACCTAATGTATTATGTTGAGGAGTTGACATAACTGTCCTGAGTGGCCGTCTCCAATATTGGTCACAAACAGTGTCTTGTTTGGAATATAATCCAGATTATACTTGCAGGGTAGCCGACGAGAGAAAATGAAAACTATAAGATATAATATTTACATGATAAGTAAAATCGTTATTTATGATTTCAATGACACAGTTCCAACGAAAGATGGAAATTTTTGCGAGACAAACTTTTTCCTTCTATCAAGTAGTACCTGTTTATTTATTTATTTACTTAAATAAAGATAATGATTTTTCTTTGCGATTTATTTGAATCTGCTTCGATATTTGAATTTTTAAACGCGTACAAAATGAGTGACTTTTTAATCTGCCTTTTTTCTTTTTCTTTTTAAAGGCGAGGGGAGGTGCTTCCTAAAAGGTTTCGTTGTTGGTGTACATTATTCTTTGTTTTCGACTAACTTTTCTCCCCTAAGCAAAAGGGTTTGGGAAGCCACATAAATTAGCGCGCAGCTATCTTTGTTTTGTAAATATTTTTAAGCGATTTGAGGAAATAAAATCGGTAGGTACAGTAGACAATTCTGAAATAAATGAAGGTCTTCGAATTTTATTCTCAAATCGTTCGTATATATGTATTTATAACACAACAATATGATTATATCGGGTCAATATGTTATTCATTCTTTATTTAAAAAAATGATACATTAGGTATGTAGTTTCAGTGGTAAGAAAAAAAGGTAATTTAGTAAATATCTTCTTTTTACCTTTTACGTATTCCAATTAAACTAAAACGGTAAATTACATATAATTCTCTACAAAAAAATTTTTTTTGCCTACTTGGAGGCCATTGTACAGTCGATAGCAAGCCAGAAGCCCAAATTTTTTAATCTGATTGAAGCCTTAGGTAATATTTATAAAGTTAAGTTGAAAATTGATTGCGGTAAGTTACAGAAATACCTTTTGTAGTAACATTATGTTCTTCTAATGTAATTGGCCGGCAGCGCGCTTGTAGCTCCTCTGGTGTTACAGGTATCTATGGGCGGCGATAATCACTGACCATCAGGTGATCCGTCTGCTCGACTGCCACCTATTCCATAAAAAAAAATGTACGTATTTATTTTCGTAACTAATTGTTTTTTTAATGAAAATTTTATGAGTACGTGATCGACTTTATAGTTAAAGCCTGACACAATAAAATTTTCACAAAAGGTTTTAGTGTAATCAATACTCTGTTTTATCTTTTTATTTCGCACAATACACCATTTTCTGTCTCTTTTTGGCTCATCGACAGGCGACGTCATTTCGGTTCCTTTTCACCTTAGCTTACTGCACATTGTTAAACAGGCCTGTAAGCGAATTCAACGTAATAGACCAAAGATGTATAAAAGAAACAAATAAATACCAATGACGTATTCCAGTAATGCGTGTATTAAGTTACCTACACAAAAGGAATAATACAAAAGACACTTTTCTCCATATCAAATGATGCGTGTGCCATCGACTATTGAGTAAAAGTGTTTTGAAGCACTCTCCAAATACTCGACTTAGTCAAGTATCTTTTCCGGCAACTGAACATTACAAATTCACTCTTTTGCGTATAAGCAAAAAATAGAAAACGAAAATGTCCTTTTACAATAATTCTGTTCCTTTGGAGACTGCCACAATAAACGTAATTATCTCTAAGTTTCTTGTTTATGCCAACAGCAAAGGTAAAGTTGTAGAAAGAAAGTCATTCACCCGTATAATGTGATGATTGCAATAACAAAACGCAAATCCTAAAATGGCGGTCATTGTCTGGTGGCGCCAAAATTTGCGTCACTAGAACACGTGGTCTAAACAAATACTCCTGTCTGAATTCTTTATTTCTTTGTTTTTTTTTTCCATAATATGGCAGGAACATTTCTTTGTTTTACAATAATTCAAAATTTTGATTATGGTTTGTGAATTTGTTCGTGTTTTACACAATGAATGTTAATTATTAGTTATTTTAATTACTTTACAGAAATACAAACAACATGCAATAACCAAGCAATAACTAATAAATTTCCCTTTTCATAACTCGTGTTTATTGCTGAATAAAAATATCATGATTTCTTTTAACGCCACTTTATAACTATTCCGCTATAATTTCCAGTGCTCTATTAAAATTAAAATATTGCGATGTTAACACTCAACTATTATTGTTATAATGATTTGTACTCATGTGTGAAACGCTCGTTTATGTCTTCGAGATAATTGGTCAGGTTATTATTGAATAAAAAATGCATGTGCAATAACTTTTGCAAACTGAATGAAGACAGGTGTCTTAGCTTACGGCTCGAGTGCTACCTACTGAATACCAAACAGTATATAAATGTTGTTAAACTGATTATTGATCATATTTCTTGTTGGTATAATTTAAAATACATTATATATAACTCGAAGTTGACCATTATGTTTTAAAATCTTTTTTTTTTAATTACTTCAACAATAAACAAAAAGATATATTTAAAAAATCATAATCCTACTACGAGTTTTTGTGCTCGTTGGGTTATTTGTAAACAGTTCCAAATATAAAATTTTGAAAACGTTTCGATACATTAAATTACGACTTTAGAATTTTGGCAAATAATTTGTAGACAATGTACAGTAGATAAATAAAATTCCACTGAAACCAACAATGGGTACCCAACTATACCAAAATTTTGATTCAACTACGGAAATTGTCTAAACCGGAGCAGACATTCGTGCAATCTGATATCCCACGGGCTCATTTTGTCCCGCTCCAACATGAAACGTATGCTTCCTATTGCCTGGATAGATATGGATGTGGTTATAGAGTAAGCAACCATTTTTGTTTTACACTTTTTCCACTGTATTAAAATGGTTAACGGCACGTTCGCTTTTATTTGACAAAATATTATCAATTTTATATATCATAACAATGACATAAAATACCTTAAATGCTGGAAAATTCATCAATCCCAGGCACCTACCCAGGCATAGAACTTGTAATTATTTTAAGCATTTTTATTTAAAATGAAATTTATTTATTTCTCTTGTTATTTTCTAAGAGAAATAAGTGCGAGAAATATACCATTATTACTTTTATTTTCACGCATACTACTCATGCAGCAAAACAACTTACAAACTTCTTATTTTATATATACGAACATAAGAACATCTGTTGATTGGTATATTTTTACAATACTTCCGACATAATGCCGTCCAGCAAGGTGCAGATCCCGGCCCTTACAATCACTTACGCAATTGTTTAAACAAAGAGGCTATAAAATATCACGTTACCATACTAAATGAACAGCTCCCATTGTCCTACGTAACCATGGGGGTACTATACGCTTCACGATGCGCTTTTAGGGATGTTCTTTGTGATATTGATGTTTTTAACTGCACTATAATTAACTGGTCTGTGATTTTTTTTTTATTGAAATTATGTATCATGGTTTTTACATTTTGCGGTGTTAATTAGTTTCAAATCTTGCGAGCTAAATTTCACCCACTTCCCGGTTTCGATTAAGCTGCAATTTCATGTGGCATTTCAAAAATACTGTAAACTCAAATAGGCATACTTTAAAAAAAGAAGAAGACTACTGCATAAGCCTCTGTCACTTTATTTGAGTAACACCTCTATAGTAAATGCGTGCAAGGTTAAGTAACCCGTGACATCAAACAAGACCGGTTTTTTGATCCGTAGTTTACACAACTTCAGGCTTCAAATGTACAATCAACAGATAGTAGATAATATAAAATTGACAAATTTCTGCGCTGTATTTTAAACCTTAATGCATATAGAGTGCTATATAAATTTTGCATTGCAGGGATTTGATATTTTGTGGTAACCAGACGCACTCTTGATGTACAATTTATTGTTATTTACTAATAGTGGTCTGTCTTTGAGTCAGCAATTTACATATTTGTACCAAATTTTAAATCAATTCGATCCTTAAATCAGTTATTTCAGACAGACGGTTGGACAGACAGCTCACCGATAATCAACAAAGATTCTGCTTTCCTACCTTTGACTAAAATTTAATAAAATACAAAAAATAAAATTTTAAGTTAAGTTATTCAACACAATAAAATTTTCATTGGTTGTATCAACAAAACAATTTTTGCAAAAATATATATTTTTTTATCTTTAAATTACCAAACTTTCAGTTAAGTACCTAAAAGAATTGTAAATTTGAATTGAGAACAAAAAAATGGCGTCGTATCCCGGCGCCGAGACATGAACGCATGAATAAACAGTACTTATACCTTTCCAGGATTATCCTAATACCGACAACCTTCACTATTGCAAATGAAAAACTAAAATCAAACGATAATCGACTTTACGGCATAGACTAAAGCGTCTCTGGCGCCGTATTTAAGTAAACAAATGGTTGGGCGGGGAAAAAACTGTTTTCGATGAAGTATTTGTAAACTTAACGCTTATTTTGAACGAGTTTCTATTATAGGTATTGGCAGGTTTGAGATAAACATTGGTAATATAAAAAAATCAGGCTAATTTTAAAATATTATTACAATGAAAAAATCATCTAATTCTTCACATGGTATTAATTTTTAGACATGATATTAAACAACAGATTTTTGCGTATTCAATATTTGTAAACAATATATTTTTAATGATTATTCCACTTCTTACGCTTTTTAAGAATAAAGTAAATACGGCATGTTTAAATGGGATTTTAAGAGGCAGAAAACTAAAATTTAACTTATTTTTAATGCAAGTATTTTCTCCATTGTAGAATTTCAATAGCATAGTTGATTGAAATTAAATGATTTGCTGACACACAAAATGTTAACACAAGTTATATTAGCATATTAGCAAGCAAAAAAAGTTAAAACGAATGAACGCGCATATGCGATTATTATTGTTCAAATTTCGAATAAAGATATGAAAACTCATCATTCTGCGTCATTTGCCATCTGATCCGTTACGACGTATTGTGGAAAAAATCCATAAATCCGACCACACGTACAGTGGCTCTTCAAAAACCATATCATATAAACCAAAATCCATTTTAGTTGTATTGTGATCAAGTCATGTGTGAACAATTCGTACAGGCTATAGTGTTATGTGTGGTATTCTTAAAAGCGCAGAGGCGCTTAACGAAACGCAAGTTGCTTTTTAAAGATTTTTAAATTTAGAACGTGTGGTAGGTACGATTCTTTTTTTGGATTTAGGTTATTTAGTGGAGGCAATGAGATTTCTGTTTTTGCTTAGTTTTCAACTATATGCCTATATTTTTATGCTGTATGATTCTCTAGGCTACAAAGTGACTAAAATATTTATCAATTTTCACTCTAAGAAGAGCATAATTCTCGTTTTATCTGAAAAAGTACCCTTAAAATATGAACTAGTTTTCCTAATTTTCAAATTCAAAAGTAAATAGGTTCGTATTTTAGATGAGTACATGATATCACTAAAAACTTACATTATTAAACTAAGAAAGCATGGATGTCAATAAACACTTAAAAAAAAAGAATAGGTATATCATTTCCCTTTAAAATACGCACACTTTATCGTGTGCCCATCTATGATATTTGATATAAGTGTATTGTACTTTCGTTTTCGCAAAAAAAGACATTGTTAGACATCGTTTGCACTGTGGATAGAGATTATGTCCTTTGTGAATTTATTTAATCTTTGTCCTTAAAGATGATGAGCAGAGTTGCAGAAAATCTTTTTAAAAGAGGACTGAGTTTCATTTGTTTGTTTACCAATCGATTTTCAATGTTACACAATTTTATATATGGTTTAAATTTAAATGTACTTTTTAAGTGTGAATAAAATAGTTTACGGTATAATAATGAAAGAACTGAAGCTATGGAAGTCGAAAAGAATTTACTATTATCTTAAAATCAATAAATGCTAAAGTTAAGATATAAACATGAATACTACGATGGAGCAAATAAAAAAAAATCAAAATAAACCTTTTAAAAGTGAAAAAAAATGTACAAAACTTCTATTGAAATTGGGCGGGTTTACATAAGGTTGGTAATATAGTTTTCAATAAATTTGTGAATTATTTTTTAATTTTTCGAAGAGAAATGCATTTGCCCTTTTTTCACAGTCAGTTTTTGTAGTCGACGTTTATATTTTTACAAACACTGAACAGTTTTTCGGCGAAACTGATGTTTTTTTATAATTAAATAGGTAAATGATTTAAAAAATAATAAAATATATGGACATTAATACATTCAGTTTAATAAGTACCTGTTGGAAGTCCTTCTGGGCTAACATTTGAATATTTCGAAATTATAAGGAAATTATATAAATACATATCAAAATAATAAACTCCTTTTTTAAACCGATTAAAAAGAATACACTTGTCTCTACAATCAAAAATATTACGCTCTAGAAAACATTGTCGTGTTATAATAACTGAAAATTGTTAGATCTATAATTATTATTCGTCAACATAAAAAAATGGAATAGAAATAAGTGTTATTTTTGTAGGTAGGCAGCACATATTTATTTTTGACCTACGGACGTCGAATTGCAAATACTGCATCTGTCTGTGCCTAAAATAACAAACTGCCACTTTCTAAGAAGAAAGTAAGAGTATTTTTTTTTGCCTCTAAACATTATAATGTCGCTTTATGTTAGACTATCTATCATATTTTAGTAATGAGGTTATTATTATAACATTATAAATATAGATTGTCTAGTTAGGAACTATATAAAATGTATAGTGAAGCTATAAAAGAGTTTTAAGAGGAGAACTACTTAACATTACGTAACTTCTACCTATCCCATACCAAGATAAAAGCAAAATTAAATATGTTAATAGTAACATTACCTACATAAGTACATTGTTCAGATACCACATTAAGTAGGTATATATCCAAAGCGCTTGCATTATAGAAATCTGATACAACGACGCTACATCAACACCCAAACCCGAAACAATATTAGAATAGTTAATTTTCTACATTGATACTGACTGATCATTATTATTATTGTGCGAGGATTTTAAAAAATAAAGGATTTTTGCCTGAATGCATATAAATTATTGTTAAATGGAACAAGTTAAAAAAACTGAATGTATTAACAATAAACTAAAATACAAAGGGAAAGGTAAAGCGATAAGAAAAGAAAATAACAGAAAAAGCTAAAGTAGTACTTAATTATCTGTTTCCCAAAGAACTTTTTTACAACTTTTAATACATATTTATTTAGAATTAATGGAATTTCATAAGATTTTATTTTACGATAAGTTACATTATTTTTTATTAGATCTCAAATTGATTTATCTTTCAAGAATATCTAAAATTAAATACTTACACAAATCATATAAGACCTACATTTCTTTTTGTTACACACAAAGTTAAGCCTTCGAACTTGCCCTTCTTTACCCGTAATGCATTTACCCTGAGTCACAAAACAGTAACTATAGGTCTTTATGTTCATTTAGGTATAAAACACTGAGACCAATTAAATAAGTTCAGTGAAAATAATTGTTGTTTGTAAATACAAAGAAACCATACTTAACAATAACTATGTAGATATTTAATAACTTAATGTAATTAAGTACTTAATGTAGTAGTACACATTCCAAAACATTCCAGATCATCTACAAAATTCCGGATATACCTACAGACGGACCTACATACTTTTTTTCGATTAGGTACTAATAAATAAACCTGTTTATCTAAAACGGGCTTATATAAATATTGTTTATTAAAACGCAATTTCTAATTGTGATATCTAAAAATAATCTTAAAAGCGTTATTCTGACCGAACAATGGAGCTTTTCTCATATACCTAAATAATAGGTATCTATATCTGTCACTTAACAATTTCTCCGTGTTCGTCTTCTTTCGAAAATCAAATTCAAATGGATTCTATTCATGGGGCGTTGTCGAACTAGGCGTTATCTGTATCGACCAATCACAGCTCAAGGATCACCCCTCGCAGGATAAAGCCCACATTCGATTGGTTGGAACAAGAAACGAGATAATATTATCCTTGCATCCTTCAACTGATCTGTCTCTGTTCAACAAACTGGTTGTGTTGTCTTTTTCTGACGGGTAGCGTAAGAAAAGGATAAGGGCAATATTGACTGATTTGTAAATTGCTATCTCCATTCCAAGTGTTGCCGATTATTTAAGAAAAATTCAATTTGCCATCGAAATCGAATTATAAATGAGGCTAGGGTGACAAATCTGTTGGCAGAGCACAAAGGTATTTTTAATCCTGTTAAAATACCTACATTTTCTATCCTATAAACAACGAAGAGTCAAATTATTTTATTAATATAGAAGTAAGTAGGTTGGATAGGTAGATAAGTTTTCGATTATTCCGAAAATAACTCAAATAACTCACAGAACAGAAAGATTTTTACAGAAGCGAAAACAATAAGTATTTAAAAAAAATATAAACCTAAGTAATTTGTGTTCGGTGTGTCATGCTATAGACGGTATGATGCCTTTACCTATCCAATATTTTCATCAATCATTAAATTACTTCACCTAAGCCTAAATATACAAAACCTTAAAATAAATTCGTCTCAGTAAAAATTAATCCGTCCATTGATGAAACTATATGTATTACCTTATACTATACATAAGTAGGTAAACTATTTGTCTATGGTCCGGGGAGTTGGACGTATGATAGAGATATCCAGTTACATTTTTTAAAAAAAGAACAACTAGCTTGTTGATAATCTTTTTAGCTTTAGTTTATTTCTCGCACTGCTAGAGAAAAGATATTAGGTACACACGAGAGCACATTAGGGTAACACAATATATCAAATTTCTCCAGTTTATTTTAAACTCTACCTCTGAAATAAATAAGGTTTGGAATCGAGTGAACAAATTTAACAGATTTGTTAATTTTCATTTATTAACCACATTTATTTACCTAATAAAAAAATCTGGTTTCAAATTATCATATGTTTGATATCTTTAAATACAATTTCACGTCTCACTTGTATTAAAATTTTTAAATTCCTCCAAGAAATAACATACATATAAGCTGTAATTAAAATTGAGAAAACTAAATAATATTAAAGGCCCTTTTAATTTTAATATAAACAAATCATTAGAAAAGCAGTACAACACAAAGTTACCTCTTTTTGTTCTTTGTTTACTCGTATAGGAATTTGATAAATACGCGAGTATCATCCCGAGGGGATTGAGAACTTGTATAATACTCGTTAAAAATCTAAGAACATTAATTAAATAGATATTTATAGACCCTTACAGGATTTTCTTTAATTTGATGATGGATGACCGATATGTTTAATTGTAATTTTAATTGTTTAATATTTTCATAAATCGACTTTCGTAGGACTTTGTTTATTAGTAACAGTGCCATCTACATCAGTATACAATAAAACTGAAAGTTCATAGAGACATCTAGCGGTATAAATTTGAAATACCAGAAGAACAGAATCGCGCCTAATATGCTAGATGTCATTTACTTTGTATCGCTACTAGAAGCTAGATGTCCTCTTTTTTTTTTAAATACATGCTTTATAATTGTCGAAAAGAAAATAAAATTAATCAATTTGAACAACATGTCACGATTATGCGTGGAACCATTTACCTAAAAGTATTGTTTAATAATAACTCAGATAATGTCTAAAATAATATATAAATTATGAATATAAGCCGAATAAAATGGTGCAGTTTGTTTTGTCACTAGACGCTAGATGGCAGTTCTCTCGTTGTGTTTCCGGTGAATAAATTGTTATTATAGTTAAAAAAATGTTTACATTTAATTAAATTTAATTGAGAATAGTTAAAATTGTACATATTAAATACAAATAAAATTTGTAAGAAGTCTAGCAACACAAAATGGACGCGTGTCTTTTTCCCCCAAATGACGTGTTGACGTCTTTGACGTTTGCATACTTTGTGTTTCACTTTTACATACGTGTCAAGCCGATATAAACGCGTACAGGCTTTTAAGCCTTTATTTTTAGGATTTAATTGTAAGTACATTTTATTTTTATTACTCATTGTAAACTAGATACCAGTTTCACCTTTCAGCATTGTTAAAATCCTAAAACATGCAAAACATTATGCAAAAAAGCTTCTTAATAAAGACAATATTAAAACTAGTTTTCTCGATAAGCACCGCTGTTTTAAATGAAATTACAATTTGTGCCGCTAAATTAATCTCATAAATTCCACGAGTATTATCGAGATCTTTAATTTCTGCGCAGAAATGCGCTTGACGACGAAAACATTTCTGCTATTGCAAGCTGTGTAAACATTCGGTTTGTTTTCACATTTTAATGTCATTAGTTTATATTTAGCTTTATTACTTTATAATAGTCGTCATTAAAATGTAATACTTAATTAGAATCGATTAACTAATGTAGAATGTAAGCGTCAACACTCATTTTGTTCACTTGTTTACGACGTCACCTTCTGTAACGTCACTGCGCGTATTCCTCAATTCTTAGTGAAAGTTTTTATTTAGTTGTTACTTGTGGCTCCGTAAGGTTGTAGCTGACATGACCAATCATATGCAATCTCTTAGGTTAACATTATTACACCCTAGAAAAAATAGGAATAATGGGCACATAGGTATTGAAGAAATAACATTTTAATTTTATGCTAACTTAAGTAAATAATTTAAAAAAAATACTGTAAATATAAATATTGTTGTATAATTTATAAAAATTAACAGCCATTTTTCTTTCTTTCCAGGACAATTATACATAAAATCAAATATAATGGCACCAAAGCAAAGGATGCGTATTGCCAATGAAATGGCTAGCAAAAACATCACTATGAGAGGGAATGTACCTAAAACCACCAAGGTGAGTTGTATTTATAATATTATTTTTTATTAATGTTATAATACTATAAATCATATAGTCTGTCCATTAAAAAAATAATATTAGTTAATGTAGGACAAACTACCCTTTTTTAATTTTACCTGTGTAAGTTATAGTCCATGTCACATGCATATGATATGGATTCACATAAAGGATTTTTAAAATTGGTCCATAAGTTCTGGAGCATATTCAATTCAAACATTCAAGTTTTATTTAGTAATTTGACAGTGTCTGTAAAGATACAGTCTGCTAATTTAACTTTACAGATTGTTATATTTGTCACATAATGTACTAATAATCCATATCCACTTTTTATTAGATAATAAAAAGTGTTAAAAGCTGTGAATAGAAGACAGCTACAGTTTCTCTCTTTTCAAATATGTTGATGTGAAATATTATAAGCCAGGCACTAAAAAATCGTCATAGTCTTTTCTTAGAAAAAGAAAAGTAACTTTGCTTAGTTCTTCAACTACTTTGGAAACTTTGCCTTGCAAAAAATATCACCAAAATCTAATTGGTCTCACTACTGTAACCTTGCTGTTACTCAATAAGATTGTTATATAAATACTGTTATTATGCAAAGTTTCAATAAGTATTGGTCTGTTATCTTACTAACAAACCATATCTGTAACATAAACTATAAAATGCAGTTGTTTTCAATATATATATTGAACAGCTAGTTGAACTTATCAATTTTGTTTCCACAAAGTTGACTAAATAATTATAAACAACTATAATGACAGAAGTAATATTATCAAAATATATTTAAAATTAAATTAAATTTAGATACAAACATACATGCAAATATAGATTTAATTAAAATAAATACCATTGTTATTAGCTCTGTATATCAAATACTTACAAAAGATAACTCAGTCCTTGAATACATACATAAACAATTTTCTACTAAATTTATCTTAATCAGTGTGATTAGTGATTAATTTCTTCATTAGCTTTGAAAATTCATATTATAAATTCTATAATTAAACCAGCTGTGGCATTGATAGCATAGTATTTTTGAAATGATAGCAATTACTATTATATGGTAAATGTGAATTTTAATACCACATACTTAGAATTCATTTCACTATGACTTCTCTTTTGAGCAGGTGTGAAGTGTGTATAATTTGATGCTTTCTGCATGGATATTTTGCTCATGTATATGATTTTAAACTAGATGTTATGAATAACTTATTACAATAATATCACTTAAATTGAGCTGTAACTATCAATCAGGCTTAAAGGATTATTATTTTTATTTTATGTCAAAATGCTTTTGTATAAAATTTAGTAACTACTTTATAAACAAAATAGCTGTTGTCTTATGACTTTGCACGCGTAAATTATAGCCTGTGTGCTATAGCAGGCTATAGCTGCCTGTACATGAAAGAATTTTTAAAATGGGTTCCCTATTCAATGCAAACAAACAAACAATAAAATCTCTCCTCTTTATAATATTAGTATAGATAATAACAAAATTATTTAATTAATTTCGAAATCCTTGTATTTCTATACCAGTTGTTTTCTCGAGACTGCTTGCGTAAATTATTGCCTAACCCATGTATCATGTAGTTTACCTCTGTATAATATTAGTATGGATATGAAATTATAATTAATTTATATTGACAGATGCATCTACCCTATTACTTACTTTTTTTTTATTTGTTTTAGGAAAAAGAAGACCAGTACCCTGTCGGTCCATGGCTGCTAGCTCTCTTCATATTTGTAGTATGCGGTTCAGCAATATTCCAGATCATCCAGTCTATAAGGCTTGCATAAGCCTAGAAGACCAAACTATGGGCTTGAAGTGTTTTTCTTTCATTTTGTCCCATTAATATGAGACAAACATATGGACACACCTTTCTGTTTAAAAACTTATTTCACTTTAATCTGTCCGTTGTATTATAAACTTTTTTTGTATATTTAGAAATTTATATCCTTTCGAGTGAGAATCTACAGTGAAACACATCAAGCCTCAATATTGTTCGTAGATAATAAAAAGTGTATACTAAAGGTTTTATACAAAAATCCTTTAATTCACACTGTACACCAAAACTGCGCATTGTGTTTGTAACTTGCAAAGTTGCATCATTATGTATTAAGTCGATATAAGTGCAGTTTTTTAAACTTAATATATAATCTCAATGAGGAACATGTACGTACTATATTCTTGTATATTGTAAAAATTAATGTTAAGGGGGTTTCAACATTTAGATGGTATATTTTTATTTTCATTCCTTTAAATTTATTTGAGACTAATTTTTAAAAGACGCACAACTTTAATGATAAAATGTCTGTTTTATCGTTTTTTATTGACTATTACTGTACTTCAATATTTTTATTATACAAATGAAATTATTTCTATCTGCGCTAATATCGAAATTGTCAGTTTATTTTTAAATTTTAAATGTAATTTATTTGATTTAAATAAATGCAGTATATTTGTCTTAAGTTATTTGGTTTCTTTTATTTATTATTACTTAAGTATCAATATAATTAACATTCATACTATTTTGGAGTCAGGATGGACGACAAAAACTTTACCTATCTCAAGCTACGTGCTTTGGAAGATAACATTAAGCAGTTGAATGCACCAATCCGCACGGGGCCCGCGTGTTTGGAAAGCCGGTGTCCCAGTAGTGGGGGGACATACATAGATTGAAAATTTTCCAAATTATCGTTCGAGGACAAATAGAATAAGCGCTCTGGTGTAATGTTTATTCGTACGAGTTATTGTGTCACACGTAGGCATTATACATATATAACGGTTAAAGGTCGTCGTACTCTTGTCGGTGGAATAACTTACATTGTCCCCTATATTCGTCTACGATCTTGGACTCCCTGGTACGACACGACGCTTACTTTTTTCTCTTGTTCAAAGTTTAGGTCTCCCTATTCCTTTATTCTCATCTATTATGCCTTCTAAGATGGTTTTTAATAAGCTTTTGTTCTCTATGGTGTCGAGCAGTCTTCTTAAGTAGGAATTGTTAGTCTAATGTTAAAAAATAAAACAAATAAATTATTATTTTTTTATAATTCGTGTCACCATATTCACATTTCGATGATAAAAATTTAACATGGATTTCAAAAGTCTTAGAACGAATTTCTTTTAATATTTTACACAACTTTAAATCTATATGGTACATTTTTAATTTACAAATTGTCATGTGATATGTGAGATTAAAATTAACTAATTAATTCAAGTTTGAGCACCTAAATATAGCACCAATTATGACCTGTGATGGAAGTTGCGGATTATTAAACCAATACTAAATATTTTACAAGATATACAACTTTTTAAGATGTATTACTGAGGTTTATTTTCCTTATAAAAAAATTAATGAAGGATTTGATTCTGAAAATATCGATTTTCAAAATAAAAAGTATAAACTTGAACCAGGCGAAAAAATGCTCAACTATTATTAGTACTTATTTAAAACACATTATCACGTTAAACTGGAAAATAATTATTACTTTGTTCGTTTTTATTAAGAAATCTACATTTAATAACTATTTTTAGCAGTAACTGAATAAAAAAAAGAGCACGAACATTTTGCCGTCCGGTCCTAATTAATGATTACACAATGCAGTTGCGTTTTTCCGGTGCTATTAAATATTATACGCACTTTGATTGATAAACTTACACTATTAATGAGTAACATAATTTCAATTGAATAGGTAATAAAAAAAACGTGAATACTTAATTATAATTAGGGGGATTAATGCATTTGAAATCTATTATAGACATAGGTACAAATGACTCAGATTTCACCATTTTTGTGACGTAACTAATGGAAATTATATTAGTTATAAATGTACCCAACATTTCTGTTTCATTGTTAAATAGAAATTGTGATAAAAATGGAATCGATGAAACATTTGACATCAAACGAATCAGTTTCTGTACAGCGCCCCTAGCGATAATTATTAGAAATAAAAAGATTGGTACAGCAATTTAGTTTGTATTAACTTTAACTTTTTAGTCATCATTCAACCATTATCGATTTAATAATGTACAAGTATATATAAATAAACCAAAACCATATTTACTTTCAACATTCTATGTCTTCTGATTTTTTATATTTCATTATTTAGTACCCTGGACCCTTTATAGGTTCCGATTCTACTAGATTTAGCCTGAGAATCGAATAAAAATTTTCTCGATGAAGATTTATTAAATCTGGCTGCGTTCCTGCTGTTTGATTATTAAAAATTAAAAAATATCAAAACAAATTAAAGATTGTCCAATACTTATTTTATGAAATGAATGCGTAGAAACATAATTACATCATCAAATTGACAGAATTAAATAAATATATTAATTAATGCCTCCTGACTGTTTTCTCTGTTCCTTAATATATATTGAGAGATATGCTACTCATAAGCACTTTTTATCTCATAAGCAGATATAATTTAAAAAGGTGCTATAAAGTTAGTTACTTATATATTTAAAGTGCTTTTTACATACACCCGGTACACTTCGTGTCAATAATAAGTATTCGTAAATTAGTTAAGTATTAAAAAACTAAAATAGGTAGGTAAAGCTGTCTAAAAAGTCAAATTGTATATTTAATAATTCGATACAGGTAAAATAATGTAGATATATGAAATTATATATTTTTACATGAACGATCTTCTTCTTCTTCTTCTTTTTTAATAATAAAAGACAATATTGCCTCTTTTAATATAAAACCTTTTTGGAACCCTATTGTCATGGAATATTCAAAAAAGAGAGACTTATTGAATAAAAACTATTTTAACCTACCGACTTTTTAGACAATTCGTATGCTATAAAAGCATAATAACTAACATGATTATGTACACGTTAAAATAATAACGTGTTTAAAACACGTTAATATAACATTGTGACATTATGTATAATTACTCGTATATATAAAACTAATTATTTTAAAGTATCGTAGATGGCCTCGCTGGGATATGTACCATTCAGATGTATACTGTTACTAAAACTTAAACTGTCTTTAGTCAAAAGTATTTCAGTCGGTTCTATGTTTTGCCTCTCGTTATTATGCATAGGATATTCATCAAAATTACTACTGGTTATCTCTAATCTAATAGCATGGATTTTCTGTGCCGAATTATTGGCTTTATCACGTTCCCATGAATCAATAGCTATAGAAACATCATTCTTACTTCCTAAATCTTCAATATCACTAGAAGTCATACTGGAATTGTCCAAATCGAAGTCTGTAGATTTTTCTATAACCACCACTTCGATATGTCTGAAAGGATTCTCCTGATTCTCTATCATCTGTCTCGCTCTCTCGTCGTTTCTTATGGTCACTTCTTTCTTAACATTACAAATTACAGGATCTGTCGCTAAAATGTCTATATTGTTATCATAGTTTTCGTCGTCGCTAGTTTTATTACCGTTGATAGGTGTGCAAATCTCCGCGTAAATATTATCAGAGCTGGCATCAGAATCTACTTTTTCTACTTCGATTTCAACAGCGTCTGCTACTTGACCATACGGTAAGTCTTCTATCACAGGTAATTTACGCTTTTGTATTGAGGATATGGATCGCCTAATCTTCACTTGAGCATTTGGCTCTTCTTCGGATATATCAACCGGTGTGAGATCTTCGTCTATTTCTGATTTGGGCGTCGGAGCTCTTGGTTTGTCAATTTTCTTTCTGAAGTTCGATAGTTTTTCACAATCACTGGATCTTTCAGTTTTTGTCGGCATACTGTTGCTGTTGTTGCCTTCTTTTTTATCACTAGGTTTTTTTGGATGGAGTAAATTTGAAGTAGATTTACTGAGAACCCTTTTCGTTTTAACGTGAAATTCTGAGCATAGTTTCTCGGTAATGAAAGAATGTTGTTTGTAATTTATTTCAAAGTCGCTGTCATTATACAGAGAGCCGACACCAAACATATTTATGTCTTCGCAACTTTGAATTTGATTGTAAGATTCTGACTTGACAATGGCTTTTTCTGGTATCAAATCGGGTTGTATCCTCTGTCTCCTTTCTAGGTTTATAGATGATTTTGTTGCCATTGATTTTTTCAACATATTCTCGTCTAGGGACTTGAGTTTTCGCCCTGAACTAGAATCGCTTTCCATAGAGCCGCAATAATTTATTTGATCTACACTAAGGTTTTTACGTCCATGTTTGATATTGATTCCAGAATCCTCATCAGTTGTGTATGTACCATCCGGCATACCGGTCTGAACAGAAACAGATTTTGTGAGAATAGGTTTTTTGTGATTAGAACTACATTGACTTGTTCCCATATCAGATGAAGACGTGGTAAGGCTCTTGTAAGAGTGACTCTTCTCAGCTGTACCATCATTTTTCCTACTTCCACCAAATCTATCTTCAATAAGTTTAGCCATGTCTTGATATCTTTCTATTGAGCTATGTTTTTCAGCGGAAGGATCAAAGGGGTCTTTAAAATCTTTATACTTTTCGCTGTTCTCGATAGCTGTAATTTTTTCATTTAACTTTTCTGTACTCTTTAACAGTTTCAAATTTTTGAACCATTTATTTTTCTTCTGTCCAGAATCTTCTCTAAAAACATGCATTTTGTCATTAGAAAACTGTTCTTGTTCAATTTTATCTTCACTCTTCGTGTCATCTTTTCCTTCGTCATCGCTATAAACGTCATAATTCATATGCTGAAGTTCGTTTTTACTTAAAAATATTATCGACCCTTCCGTTTCATCTGGAATATCTTTGAGAACCTTCTCACTTTTCCCAAATAATCTAGACGTGTCAATTTTCAGACCCTGTAAAGTGAATTTCTTCTCTTTCTCAAACTTGACTGGTTCATGGTCTTCTTTCAACAGTTCTTCTGCGGTTTTCGCTTTACCGAGGACAGAGTGGTTGGCGTAGGAGATTTGCCTGATCCAGTTGTCAACGTTTAATTGACAGAAGGTTAGAGCTTTTTGTAGCCGCGCGGAGAGGAACATTCGTTTCTCACTCTCAAAGCCGAGCTGTGTGCGACGAATCCTAATGTTACCGTTTAAAGGGAGGAGTTGCAAAGCTTCTTTGGCGTGGTACCGAGGATCCACTTGCTTGCTTGGACTGGATGGTAAGCCATTATACTCAGGAAGTGTGCACATCACTAGAACTGGCTCGGTAACTGCTGTTCGTAACAAAAGATCATCTGGAAATGGAAAAATAAAGTATAGATCAATAATAATATCTTATACGGCACGATTCTGTTTAATAAATGACAAGCTAAGTAAATTTTAAAATTATAGGTACAACATTTTTGCGTATTTTATTTAACTTTTTGGTACCTATTTTTTTTTAAATATATGTATTCGATCAATCAATTGGTAACATAGCTCATTACCGCTGTCATAAGCGTGTTAGATTTATGGCTATAGAGGTAAGGCAAATTTTACAAAAGCTATTATATAAGCTATTATCAAACGGGTTCCCAAAAAAATTAACCTCGTCTGTGCTTTAGAAGGCACGTTAAGCCGTTAGTCCTGTTTCTGTCTCACAGTAGTGAAAACATTAATAGGTTAGCGGTTTTATTATGTAGGTATGTGATACGTCTGCAACACTAAATAGTTCACTCACCTCCAACATCATGCGCCATCTCAATAGGCACTGTGCCAGCTAGCAGTCTGACCCTCGTCGGCAGTCGCCACAGGCTTAGGAGATGAGGGAGACGATGCGCCCTCGCACCTGCTTCCGCAGGAGGAGGGTTCGCTGGCCCCTCCCCCGCAGTGTCCCATTCGGCGGGCGATAACTCTTCAGGACACACTTCATAGAGCTCCCCTTTAGTGTTGATTGGCACGAATAACTCCTGGAAAGTTATGATCGCCTGATATTGATACTGTTATAGTAACTTACTGACTATGTTTGTCACTTAGTAGTGACATAATAATTTATCCACTTATTGCACAGACATTATATTGAAATACAGACATGAAATCAGAAAAAATCTAAGCCGAAATCTAACTGCATTTAGTACTAAATACGTGCCAATAAAAACACGTAGTCAATTAATTCTTTACTAAAATTAATAGTTATATTTTTATAAAAAAAAAACAAACCAGCAAGAAAACTAATGCATATGAAAATATGATATCGTTATCATATACTTAAAATCAACGTATATTTCTTTCATTTTACAGTAAAATTGTTATAATTTTTTTTTCTACTTTTGCAACATTGCAGATGGTTTTCGGTGTCGTCATATAAACTACAATATCATTATGTTCCTTTATATTAATTTAATTTTAGCTCTATTATAGAAAAACTAATTGAATAAACAAAAACAATGCCTTTTTCAAATTTATTATATCTATTTTATTATATCTAAACAGTAAAAATATTTTGAACCCTGACTTCACTCCATTTTAACGACATCACAACACAACGGATAAGTCCTTGAGCAATGATAATGGCGTCGACCAAACATAACATCCTGTACAGTGCTTAGGGTCATAAACATAGGCCCGCGTATTGTTAAGCTCAGCATTTACCTAACAAATAGCCCAAGGGCCCCAACCTCTTACCTGCCATTACAGCATAACGTACAGGACCTCCTAGTGAAGAGTAACTTATGACAAGGACGCTTTACAACTCAAGACTGCTTAACGATTTTTGCAGTACAAAATTCTACAATTTGAAAATAGCCATTAAAAAGTGCTCGTGTAACATTTACAAACTTACTTACTTTACTTAAAAGAAACTACCTCAATTTTTAAGATACAATTTTGAAAATTTCTGCTCTAGCAAGTCCGGGCAAGTTCTGCTATTCCAGACAGATCGCCAAGAATATTTGTGATCGAGTATAAATTTGATTAATTTTAGATATTTATATTTAGAATACAATATTTTAGATTTTCAATGACTGTTTACATTGAAACCAAAAAATATAGAATAATAATATTATTTTATATAAATAAATATAATACGGAGTTAAATAAATAAAAATGTGGACAGCCGCATTTGAAGATATTAACCGAGATTAAGTGTTTTATAGCTGCTATATTTATAGTATTAAAAAAAAAAAGTTAATAAAAATATCGTGCTATGTAAATTGAACTTGGCAATGCACGTATTTTATTACAGTCATAAGTTTTAACGCATTCATCGTCACGCAGCAGGCTGTATTGTTTGCATCGGGTGGATGCATGCGATTATTAACATTTATATTATATTCATTTATTGACCATTTCCATCGTAATAGACAGAGAATTCTTAGGCTTATTAGAATAAACTCCTTACTTATAACTGATTCATCCTTTTAGTATTTGTCTATCAGTAAAACTGAACTTTTGACACTCTTTCATAATAACAATAAGAGCTAAAAATTTTAGCCTCTGATTAACAAAATTAAGTTTTAGCTTAACACTGTTTCCGCTATTCGACACTAGATGGCAGTTTATGCCAAAAACTGCAGACGATTCAGATTGCACAAAAACGTAAAAGTATATTTCAACATTTTCGATTGTAAAGAATATGAAGTACCTGTCTCGAATAATGTCAGAGACAATTGGGGCCGCATGTATTATGATGTTATCGAATGGTTATTTCATTAAAGCACATCAGCTTTCGGCGATATGATTAATAATCGCCTGACAAAATACGTTTAGACACCTTAAACTGGTTTAGATTTAACCCACATTGCTATTGTGACGAAACTTCGCCTTGTTACATATTCGCATTTTTTTGCGACTATTCTCAGGTATATTACCGATTACTTACGCCACAAGTTATTCAGTAGAAAAAAAAGTTTAAAAAGAAATATAGTTTTCTCATACCAATAATTCAATATAGGTCTATCTCTGGGTTTCCGATAACATTTTCTATTTATTTCCCTAATAACATTATACTAATGGAATCAAATTTCATTAAAGTCAAACAACTTTATAAGATACTAGCTGTTTGCCCGTGATTTCGCCCTACTTATAGCTACCCGTGAGTGAATGAATTTAATTAATACTTTGGTAAGTGAAGTTAATGCAATATTATAAATTTCCGGACAATAACAAAAAAAAAATTTAAACTGGTTTATCACGGAATCATTTTTAATTGTCAAGAAAAGGGTTATTGTTTAAATTGATTACTTTGTTTGTTTTTTTATCCATCGCAGATAATATCGATCGCATAAATATTTTGTCTTAAATGTGATCGTTGTCTAATCGATTGTTTGGCTAAATGTTTGAGTAGGTATTATATCGAATAAATGCAGCACATGCGCAAGAATCTGATAATGTTTGACATTAAATAAAGTTATGTTGTTGTACTTACAATTGGAAAGAGTTATATTTTTCTTTTTTTCATTTAACAAATAACCAAAAACTTTATTAATGAGAAAATCTTGTTTGTTCAATAAATTAGATCTACGGCTATTTTACACCATTTGAATCTGTGTTTAGTCTACGCTAGGTTCAACAGATGGCGCCATGAGCTTCGTATAACATCATTTTACAAGTAAAAATTAATTTTCATGAAAGGCATACAAAAATATGGTCCTCTTAAATAATGAAAATATTAATATAGTAAAGTGTATTTCTTCGCCCTTTATTTTATTAAAATCAAATAATTTTATTACAATAAAATATTATATATTACTAAATAGCGTTACCAAGTTTAAGAAAATTTTTAAAGTATATAAACTTAAAATCGTATATCAACGTTGATGTGTCTATTGAAAAGAGAGACGGTTATCGCTCATCTTGACAAGGAAAGAACTTATAAAACCGAGTAAGGCACTGACAACCAAACTTTTTTTAAAAATATTATTATAGCTTCAATAAAAGGCAGGAAAAATAGATTTAAATATAAAGTATCTATGTTTTAATGCAAAGTATACTAGAATCTCATGACTGTTAAGATTTTAGAGCGAATCTCCTACGGTATATAGATTTATTGTCACCGGTGCCTATCTTCAAGTAATTCCAATTACTACCATACATGTCTGCCTCCTTATTCAATTTCCTCTCCTTCTTACAAGCAGTAGTGGAAAGCCATGTTATCACCGCATTCTTCCCGTATTCCTCCAAATCCATTATCCCATGATATGATATCACAGTACAATCAGGCTTTAGGACCAAAATGTGCGGCACCGAAGTAATTTGGTACATATACATGAGTTCAAGCACTAGGGAATCATCAAACATAAGAGTAAACCAATTAGCTTGAATTTCGAAGCTGGCTTTCATTTCGTCTTCAGTTTCTTCAAGCGGCACATATATAACCTCTATAGGTATGTTAGCATGCTTAATACATTCGTAAATATGATAGAACTTCTGCACAATGCCATCCTTGTCTGCCCCTTTGGTATTAAAAAGAAGAAGCAGGACATCTGTATTTTCCTTGATCCACTTCGATGGAATATTTGTGAATCTTTTATTGTAAACCATGGCATTTTTAAGCCAGTCATGAGGTTCAAAAGGTATCGTTAAACTCATGATTCTTGACAGTCGTAATAAAGTTTATACAATGTATTGAATCGTTTTCGTCTGCCCAAATAGGTTACACCTGTTGACAAAATTGTGTCATAGGTCAAACGTCAACGCGAGTGCGCAAATTTTCATTCAAGAAGGTTGAAAATTGTTTTAAAGGTATCAAAGAAAAAGGTCTCAGTTACAGTTACAATTTATGGAACTGTTGTATATACTTATACGAGTATATATATTATGAATATAATATATATATCGTGACAATAAGCAATCTTCCATTGCATTGGCATTTTAAAACTTATGCATTTGTTCGAACAGTTCTCCCGCAGGCACGACTCGAGACACTGGCCCATATTTGAATTTATTTTCGTGGATATTCTTTTTTTTTAGAAAGAGTAAATAGTTTTCCTTATAATAGGACGTTCTAAAAAGGTCATCTTATTATTATTTTTCTCTCGAAAAACGATACATATTAATTAACTTAGCTATTATTTATTAACTTAGATATTCTTATTTCTTTTTTTAATTATACCATGACATAGATGGAACCACTAGTAAAGCAGCGACGTCAGAGCCCTGTTTTTTGAAAGACACAATTCTTGTGATTCATGATGGATAAAAATGAATAGATTAATATCGGGTTGGCACAAAAGTAATGAGACACTTGGTTTAAGTTTTTACTTTTTTATTATTATTACAATAAAAAAAGTTTAGTCAATGATGTAATTACCATTAGTATCTAAGACTTCTTGCCAACGATCCGGCAAAGTTTGGATGCCTTTTGCCCAGAACTCTGATGGCTGTGCCTCGAAAAAGTTGTTCAACTCCGCCTCTACGTCAGAGAAATCATTAAATTGTTTACTCCGCAAATGCTGTTTCAGGGCTCTAAACAAATGATAGTCTGATGGGGCGAGGTCTGGGGAATAAGGTGGGTGTGTTATCGTCTCCCAGCCCAAGTTCTCCAACTGCCGGCGAACCACAGATACGACGTGAGGTCGAGCGTTATCGTGCAGTAAAACTACATTGACTCGTTTTCGTCGTATTTTCTTGATAGTGGCAGATAATTTGGTAAGCTGGGTTGAATATTTGTCAGCGTTTATAGTTTCATTGTGTAATAGCTCATAAAACAGTATGCCTTGCGCATCTCAGAAACAGCAAAGCAGAATTTTTCGGCGGTTCTTTTGACTCGGCTTCGGTTGAGTTGGTGGCGTTTCTTCTCGAGGCAGCCAAAAAGCACGACGTGTATCGTTCTCGTAATAAATCCATGATTCATCTCCAGTAACCAGATCTGACAAAAACTTTTTACGTCGGGGTCGCAGCAAAAGTACTGACAGATAGCGACACGGACTGCACGACTGGCGTCAGTAAGGATGTGCGGTACCCACCGAGCCAAAACTTTTCGATAACCAAGCTCATGCAGATGGTGTTCCACGGCGTGGTGACTGCATTTAAGTGCTTCCGCTAATTCACGAGTGGTAGCATCCGGATTCAACTGCAGTTCGCGGCGCAAATCGTCATCATTCACTGCGGGTGGTCGCCCTGAGCGTGGCTGACTTTCAAGGCTCCTGTCTCCTGATTTAAAACGGTCAAACCATCGGGACACCGTCGCATGGCTTGTACTTCCAGCGCCTAATGCATTGTTGATATTGTCAGCTGCAGCCCGCGCACTGTGGCCTAACAAGTACTCGTATAAGTATAGTGTTCGAACTTATCGCTCGTCCATTTTTCTACAAACTGACTAAACAAATCGCGAGCGCGGCTTTATATACCCTACACCAGAAGTACCTAGAATGTTCTACAACATTCTAGAATATTATCGAAAAAATTGATTTTAAAAAGGAAATGTTATAGATTTTTCTAGTGTGTCTCATTACTTTTGTGCCAACCCAATATATATTGGTATTTTTGGTTATAGTTGTGGTATCTTAGAACACAAGCTTACAAATTTTAATATATTATGCTGTATTTCAAAATATTTATTTGCAATCTATTGAAATTATTGTTACATTCTTTTTATTTGAATTATATACAATTTTCTAATTATCTTATTTATAAACTGCGCAGTAAAGTGACACAAAGCCTTTGATAGAACTCCAGTCTGGTTTCCTTATAAGGCACAAACCTGACCGAAACAATGGCACAGACTTCTAGCACCTTAATATTTCAACACAGCGAATAAAAAACGTTTTTAATACGACAACAATAAAAACCAAATTCAAATGGCGACGCATGGTAGAATCGTATAAGGTAACTGTGTCAAGCTCATGGTGCACCTAATTAAATGAGCACTCGAGTCGATCGTTCAATATCACTTAATACGAAGCGTTAAAATTGAATTTCGAATGAAATAATTTTATTTAAACGCATATGATATATTTGCTAGTTCGTGTCTTGCATAAATATGACATGCATGACCCACAGTCGGACGTGTTATATCAACCCTATAATACTGCGTACTTATTCGACATAATTATGAACTCTATATAGACGGATTAAAGTTAACTTTCGGAGCATATTTAATGATAAAAACTTAAGGTGTCGTTCATCGTATACGAATAACTGAATACATATATTTTTAATGATTTAATGGTGCACCTGATCACATAATAGTTCTTCTTAAGCTACGCTTTTGTAATTTAAACTGCTTAATTAAAATGAAGGGTATAATAAATTTTAAAAAAGACAACTTTTTAAATATCGACGCTGGAAATCTAACACGTATAACCCGCAAAACCAAAATTGTGATTCAAAGCAAAAAACTTTTATTTTTTAGATAAATAATTCCTATAAACGTCCATGGTCACAAATAAGGTGTCACTTAGACAATTGATAAGGAAATAAGATATATATTTTTTTAAATATAAAAATTTTCCACTCTCTATATTAATTTTGGTTTTGCAGGTTACTACGTGTTTGCTTTCCAGCGTCGATATATTCTTTCCAGCTTGTGATCATCACTGTGGTCAATCGAATTCTAGGAATATTTACTATACTTATGTTCAGTTACACAAACGTCTATTAAGCTCTAATGAATCTGAAATTAGGGTGGCTAATGCCGCTTTAAACTAATGACTGTTAATATAATAAAATGGAAAAAATTGTTTCTTTGAATAAAATAGGCTTATATACTACAGGATCGGTTTTATAAATCCTTTCACATACGGGAACCTACATCAGACTCGATTAAGATAAGATAAAATTTCCAAAGTTCGACATACTTGAATTAAATCTATACTAATATTATAGAGCTGAAGAGTTTGTTTGTTTCTTTGAACGCGCTAATTTCAAGAACTACTGGTTCGAATTGAAAAATTATTTTTGTTTTAAATAGACCATTTATCGAGGAAGGCTTTAGGCTATATAACATCACGCTGCAACTATTAGGAGCAAAGAAATAATGGAAAACGCGGACGAAGTCGCTGGCGGCCACTAGTATTATTGTAAAAGTAATTTTTATTTTGATTTTCATATATTGGCTCAATTGGGAATACAACCTGAAACGCCAGCGTGACTGCGTGCGACACTCGATCCACGGGTCATCACCCTATTACTGTCTTCACAAAGGCATAGGTCTTCCCAATGGATGGAATCAAATACAGAGAATGGGCCTAGGCTGGATTAGTGGGTATTAACGAATGCAGATGCAATCGGGACTAACGGTTTGTCGTTGTTAAACCACGGAGGGTAATTAATTTTTAGTCACCCATCCTATATTCGGCCACTGCGAATGGTACTTAACCTCCGCACGGTAGAGCGAGCGAACGAGTACAACAATTTACCGAGGTCAATGTCAAATGAGCAAAATTAGTAAAAAAAAAGCCTATTGCAGAGGCAAAATAATATAAGGCGGTGAATTTTCACTGTGAGAGTTACCGTGGGAACTTTTCAATTAAAATGTAATAATAGAGACACTGTTATATAAAAAAAATCTATGTCAATGCATCGATTACTTTTCAAATTTGCCAAGACAAACGCTAGCTTAATATTTATTATAATAATTTCTAAATTCACAAATCACTGTATTGTGTCACAATTTCTCACAATAATATACCATCATTAAATTTAAAAATATATTACTACCTATACGGTGGTTAAGTAATTTCAAAACGGGTTAATGACGGCGTTTGTAGGAAATTACTGGTGATGCGTAGAAAAGTTAAATTATAGGTAGTTTAAACGCAATCACAAGGAATGGTGTCAAATTCGGTATGTGCGTACGGTTCTCTACGATAATAATTAGAACTTAAATAAACGAAAGTCGGAAAATCCTTCTATTTCAATTTTTTTATTGTACATTAAAGTCTCTATCTCATAACTCTCCGGTTGACTGGTAGAGAATGCCTATTTGCATTAAGTCCGCCATTTGTCCAAAGAAGTTAAAACATTAAAAAATCCATCTAAAGGCTTTGGATATTTGCCCTGTACAGCTGATTTTCCATTTTCTTTTTTATGAACAGATAATATGGAATTCTTTTTTTTTTATGGGATAGGGGGCAGACGAGCAAACGGATCTCCTGATGGTAAGTGATCATCGTCGCCCATGGACACCTGCAACACCAGAGGGGCTACAGGCGCGCTGCCGGCCTTTGAGGGACGAATATGATCATAGGGAGGGAAGGGTTGAGGGGTAGAGGGAAGGGAATGGGGGGGGGTTGGGCCTCCGGTACCCTCACTCACACGACGAAACACAACGCAAGCGTTGCTTCACGTCCGTTTTCTGTGAGGCCGTGGTATCACTCCGGTCGAGCCGACCCATTCATGCCGAAGCGTGACTCTCCCACGTGGAAAATTCATTTTCGTGTAGATAATGTATAAATATGCTCTGCGCGGTGTCTCAAAGTAGAATGACGGGAAATATTTATTAGGAAATAGGTGACGGGAGATAGGTAATGCTGTGATTGGCCAGCGCCGGTGGTCACACGTCAATTCGTACCATTTCAGGGTGCTAGGGACAAAGTGGATTTTTGATGCATTTTTCAATAGGAATATTTTTCAGTATATCATTGTGAATGAAAAATTTATAGCATATAATAATAATAAAAATATCTCAAATACGGTAACATTAAAAATATTACCATTTGTTTTGAAAGAAGAATGGACCTACTCAAAATACAATATTAACATGACAAATACTAATCTTACTACAATATTATCTACTTAAAGTATCACATACAAATTAAACAACAATTCCATTCACTTAACCTCACGATACAATACAGTTATAAATGAGATAGAAGAAGTATTTTATTTAAAGATCTAAG
The DNA here is from genome assembly GCA_918026875.4 of Diatraea saccharalis. Taxonomy (NCBI): domain Eukaryota; kingdom Metazoa; phylum Arthropoda; class Insecta; order Lepidoptera; family Crambidae; genus Diatraea; species Diatraea saccharalis. The sequence continues at coordinate 4,767,388 of OU893336.1, forward strand.
GTTAAAATCCTACTTCTCCAGTAATCTATCAATCTATCATTAGACTCGAGTCTTTTTCTAGGGCATCGATGAGCTGTTCGTTTCAATATGTTACTGAACTTAGACACTAACACTGATTTCAGTTTTTTCACAGCATTATCTGTATCGGCACCTTTAGCGGTAATACTGACTATAGTGGAGTTCAGCCACTGAAAAGCCTCGTCGATGTACTTATCGATATCACCAGTATCGATGTTGGTGTCAGCAGTGTCATCAAAGGACAATCCTCCATATGACATACTGCGCTTGACGACAGCTTCTTTGATATTCTCCTTTCGGCATCGCATAGTGCTCGTAACCGAATAGAGGTCCTAGACCGATTTGATTATGTCATCGTTCTTGTTGCATATTTCTTCCACCGATAAGGCTGACAGAATCTGTACACCGATCACGTAGGACTCTTTCCTGGGCACTTCCACAGTAGCAACATCATAAAGGCCCTGAAGAAACTCGGTGTAGGCTAGTAGTGCCTATTTCTAGGAAAACTGCCACCAGAGTTGCTCTCTCGTTGCATTGTCGGATATCAAAAACGGCGAAGTCGAAAAACTCAAGTTAATCATACTGAACTCGAATTGCGTGTCTACTCCTTCTTTTTCATTGTCCGAGTCCAGGTCTATAGGATCGCCCCATGCTTCTTCAAGTTCCCTCCATTGGTCGTTGCTCGCGAGGATATCGACGGCGTCGTGTAATATGGAATTCATTTTCGTGTAGATAATCTAGAGCCGAGATATCAAAGTTTTGCCTTTAAAAACTTATTTTTATCATCAATAATATATCATCAACAAAGAGTTGTATAATCAGGATATTATAGTTGCGCGATTTTTTTTTATTTATAAAACCAAATATATAAATAGTAGTATCTGAATGACAATTTAACATTTAGCTATAAAACAAACAGTATTTCTTTTTACTTTGGCTAATATTATTAAAAAAACTCGGGCATGGTCTAGATCTATGGTCAAAAGGACATTAACCTGGCACCGCAAAATATATCCAAGTATAAAAAACACTTTTGCTCAACTGTATCTCTTTATATTAGAGTTTCTTTTCAAACATTTTCTTTATCATAGTAACTTCGCTTTGCTTTTGTGCACAAATTTATTTCTGCGAGTCACATATATCTTATTCTTCGAGTAATAAAAGCGAGTTTTGTTAATATTGACGTCTTGATAAATATGCAGTGTTTAATGTCGAGTCCTGCTGTGTTACCAAGGGTTGTCCATTAAAAATAGATGGGTATATGATGTTCTTTAGACTATGTTCCCTTTTTATTCGTTTTTGACTTCATAATCGTGCACAGTCGATGATTGGAATTTAATTTCTTCAGTGAAGATGGGATCGGTATATTCCATTTTTAAATTTTAATTTATTTTTTCCTTGATTATAGATGTTTCATTGAAGCAAAATATTCCAGTAGAGTATAATAATGAGGTGATCTTATGCAGACATCAAAGTATGTTGATGCATTTTTTATACTTGAAATTATTGAAAATTGCTAGGTACTTTTTATATGTCCTTAAGTTAATGTTCATACTATTTTAATGAATCATGAATAACGCATAAGGAATTTAAACTTGCTGAAAAATTAAAACTTTTTACATATGAGAAATGGACCATGCATATTTTGGTCGTTATATTTCTATATAATGAGTTTGTTTAATCGTCAAGTTTTGTTTTCATTATCGGATATCCAGATACATCTATCTATACCATATCTCTCCCCTAACTTCGCCAATTTTCCCTATCTACCCTACCTTTCTTGCACCATCTACCCCTATTCCACCGAATACATCTAAGTTCTGCCTCCCTGCTGCATCGTCTTAACTCTTCAGATTCTTCATTTTGCATTGTCCATAAACTCGTGACGTAGATGCGCCTGGCTGGCGTTGATTAATCGATGCGAGTGCAGTAATAAAGCACTGCCTCTATGGGCCGCATTGGCGGACGATGTAAGTCATAAGAATGTAGCGGAGCAAATTATGACTCGGATATTCCGTTTTTTCTTTCAAATTGAGTACTATGGAATTGCGTCGAACTATTTCAAAGGTAAACATTAATTTGTAAAAAAAGAACATGATCAGTGCTCTATTGCTATTTGTAAATATAAAATTTGGATATTACTTTTATACATATTTTGCTCATTATTATTACTGGGGCCAAACAAGTCTCATGAAAGATTGAACTTAACAACCTCTTTAATCCAGTTTACATAAAGAAAAAAGTATAGGTATCACAAGCATCTTATAACTTGTACCACTTTACATTCACTACATTCCCGGTCTATGAAATCAATGCAACTTTCTGTTTGGCATCGACTTATACTCCTATACATTGTATGATGTTTATGTGTTGAGTAAATTAAGTATCTATTATAAAGCCCATGGTAGGAATTTAAATTGAAAGTCGTAAATGGAATTGATGTATCATTTAAACTTCCATCTAAATTCCTTTAATTATTGGATCTGTTTTGCTCCTTTTTGCGTCAAAAGCTTTCGTTCATCCAATAGTTTAAAGGCTATTGCATAAACTACAATACGGGACCATTTAACGTATCCAGTCGTGGCCACTCAACATGATGTCGAGTGGCACGGCTACCGCTATCTCTAAATTCATAAATTTTCTTTGAACACTACGGATATTATAATAGGATTACGTTAAACTAAACCTCATTTACTGCATTATATTGTAAGTTAAAAAGAAAACACCGCAATTTTGCGCTTATGAAAACCGGTGAGTGTGGCTGATTGTGCGCGCGAGTTGATCCTCAAAACGAGGCCGCTAGTAGCGACCGCTAGAGACTGTCACAGCTTGTGGTTCGAACTCGAATGCTAAATTTTCACCGAGTTCATACGATATATATGAAAATCTCGTATGAACGTGTTCACACGTACCATATGGCTAATAGCTGCTTAGTTTACAATGGTAGGTAACGCTGTGACAAAATATTTAAAATCATTTTTTTTTAATACTTCCTCATTAAAATGTCATATCTCTAGTCATATACTTTGATGTTACGACAAGCGCATTAAAAATTCCGGCGTTTAAACTGCACGTAATTTTTACATATTTTCATTAATTATTATTGTTACTAAATTATAATTTTTCGGTGCTGAGTATTTTTTTACAGTTATATAACAATATAAATTATCGTATGAAAACATTAACAGAAAATCTGCATATTTCTAATTGTAATTATACGCAAAATCATTTGACCTACTACTTTTTTATAAACTTGAGGTTTCTCTTTTTTATAAAGACGGTCGTGTAAGTATTCCTACAACCTATATTTTGTTTGTTGCTGTCACGATGTTTCACACGTTACCATAACGTTTTCTTGTTAAATTATAGCCCATCGTAACTTATAGTAATATATTATCTGTGCCATCGTTAGGCAGTACCGAAAATACCCTGAGGCTTGGTAGTTATGGGTTGACGAATGAACCATTTGCGAACTTTTTTACCGAGAGCGTATTAGTTTGATGATCTTTTAGAATCAGGGTTGTCACATTTTGGGAAACAAAATTCAGGACATTCGGACGGTCATCAGAAGTAATCGGAGTCTGCGGGTAAAATAAAATATACCTTTTTGTTTTATTTATATTTTAATTAATTAAAGTAACCAATAAACATAAGACCCGTCTGATGAAAAGCGTAGCATGTGAAGTTATTTAAACTAGGTATTTTGAATTATTAATTTCTGTCAAGTTTATCAAAAATCGGGAAAAAATGAATGGAAAAATGTGACGTGGGACAACATCATTGAAATCGGTAACGTTCAGGCATAATTCGGGTCGGGTGACAACCCTGTTTAGATCTGAAATTTTTATTTTCTTATTCAATTATAAACGAGTATAAATACAACGTACACAGTCAATTTGATTCTTATGCTACTAATGATTAGTAATACCTTAATTAATCAAAGGAATATCGGTGAAAAACAGGTTTGCTAACGCTAATGCAATTGTAAACTTACAAAACTTGTTCTTTTTAATAAAACGATATGGTTATTTTTGTATCAATGATTAAAAACTCGGGAAGGTGAAAATATATAAAAAAATATATATACTACTTCAGACACCCGATCAGTCAGTAGTATTAAAATTTGCTTTTAGTTTGCTATTTATCCCGATATTGTGTCCAGTTTAGACCCTTTAATTAGCTGTCATTGCGCGAAAGTTGTCCCAATAATCGATGGCAAGACGGCAACTTCAAGTTTGTTTGACATTAATGATAAGATAGTTCTGAGATACAATTTATATATATACTTAATAATAACATAATATACAAGCTCCGACATAAATTAGTAAGATCTCGATCTCGGTACCCGAACTATCAACATCCAGCCATGTATTTTTCCCTTTAATCTCCCTTAATTTGCCTTCGTCAATAAGACTGCAGTAACTAACCATTTCAGTTTCATAGCACCATTATAACATTAATATTATGAGCACAGATTAAGAACTAATTGAAGTTCTACGAGTATCAATACCTTTACAAAGTATCACTCGCCATTAAATAGAAGAGGGTATATTGTACGATCATTGTTAGTGACAGCTAGTTAATGATTCACGTGTCTAAACTTACATTGCCCTGTGGATCGATTAATTGAGCGTATTTAGGCGCTTTAGCTTTGCTGCCATCCGCGAATACGCCCGCTAATCGCAGCGGTGTACCCGGCCGCGCCGCTGCCCGCTCATACTGTGCACCAACCCTGCCGCTCTCTGAAACATAACTATACATGTCAAATAGGAATACCTTGTGCTAGCGCGGTAAGTAATTTATTGTTCTTTTTGGCAGTAAACAGTACAGGTGAACCCCACTTGTTACGGTCTTAGTAATAAGAAATTATTTGATCAGAAACGGGACTGCAATTGATTGCACAACTACATCAAATAAATATTGCGTGCTTTTTTGCGTAAATATATATGTGAACTACATATAATTACATAAATAACTCATAGTAACAAAGGAATTCAGAATAAAATGATTCGAAGAAACGGAAATCCAATTACATGTTATTATATTTTTAATTTATAACTTTTGTGTGGTTATAAAACTGGGTAAAAAAAGGAAATTCTATTTAGTCCGACAGTCAGATAATAGTAAAATATTGGATACTTTTTTATTTCAATTTAACAAGAAATAGCTTAGGTAACAGGCATTAAAGTTTAGGAGTGGGCATGCTACGTCACAGAAAATGTAGTTTATGTAGCACGTTTGTAGAAAATGTACAAAAGCGTGACGTCTGACACAATTTTAACGCAGTAATAATTATGAAAAAAAAAATATATGTTTACTATTTTTGGACAATCTACCTGACTGACAAAAAACAAAGATCAGCCCTAAAACAAAGATATATATTTAAATTTATTCATATTATTTTAATTTTTGGGTAGTTCGGTCTGTGATGTAGAAGATTAGATTATAGCCCGTGCTCCCTATTCGATTCGTTCAATTTTTAGACTGATTATGACGTGAAACTTTTGTATGGCACCACCGAGTAACCATGCCATGTAGAGAGAACTCAGATTTCCAATAAAATAATTTTACATTTGTGCCCGATACAAGTTTAATTCGAACCCAGACTACTAATTAATTTACCTGACGCTGGTCGCGCTCTATAAGCGGATATAGCTCGGGGTGAGACGAGGGCGAAGGCCCGCGCCCTCAGTAGCGCCGCTATCGAGCCCCGCGCGGACGCTAACGCACCACCGCGGCAACCGCACGCCGAGAACCAACCTGCCAAACAAATGAACAATCTCAGTTAACTCTAACAAAAAATATATACACTTTGAAAGACCATTATCACCATCCTTTTAAAGTCCCCACTGTTATGGCTCAGGCCTTCCATTGGGAAGGAATCGTATCAAACCGAATAGAAAGATTGGGGATTAACGATTGCAGATGCAGCCGAGATCAATGGCTTAACGTGCCTTCAGATTAGTGTTAACGTTTGCGGATGCAGAAGAGATCAATGGCTTAACGTGCCTTCGGATGCACGGAGGAGCTCGAAATAATAAAGTTCTGGGCGCCGATCCTATGACCAGCCCTTAAGAAAAATTCTTAATAACCGTATCGCAGAATGAGCGCGCTAAACAAACGCTCCTTCTGTAATTTCGTATTAATGCGGTAATACATACAGCGCAAATAAATGGCGCACTTATGCTTTTTATAAAAAATCTCATTTAATTCTTATAGTGTTAACAGTAAAGCAGATTACTAATGGTAACGACCGATTCACTGCATTCGCTGATAAGAAAAGCATTTGCGATTATAAAAATGTATTATTCACAATAAGTTCCACTAAATGACGCTGCACAAAATGCATATTACCTAATAAAAATTTGCTTAATTGAAATGAAATCTCGTAATTCTACTCTTATTGGTCTTGCTATTTCATGGTTAGAACCTGAAATACAGATTAAAATATGGCCGTCAAATCAGGTTAGGTTTTATCAAACAATAAATTCTTCCTTGCCATTTCCTATTCAATGATATCTTGCTTACGGAATGGCTTAAATTTTCACCGAGTGTCAACTGTCGACTTGTGTTTGTAACAACATAATAAAGTTTGCTATCTCCCGATTGAAATACTAACTTAAAATTGCGGCACACTACCGTTGCTAAGCATAAACTATGCTATGATCGTGAAATAATACGAATTTTCATTCTGTGAGATAATGTTGCGGTACATTTGAATAATTGAAATATTGAGAGCGAGAGAGAAATCTTGTAAGACTTCTATTGGTATACTAACCATAACATTTTATTCCCCTACTTCCAAATTGTTAAGATGATTGTTTCCTTTGTAAATAAGATTTTATTTATTATGAAGCTTATACGAGGGTCAAACTGAAAGTTCTTAGAACTGGCCACTTATAAACAATATAATAAAAAAATAATTCTAAAATTTGAAAATATAACTCTTTGCCAATATTACTGAGTATATATTTCATTCATTTGTCATTTGTTTTACGATTTGGCGGCAAATTGAAAATTGTCTGTGTCACGTCATCATGAATTTAACACGAGAAAATTTTCGTGCAATGATTTTTTATGACTTTCGATGTCATTTAAGTCAACAAGAAAGTTATGATAGACTACGATTGGCCTTTCACGATGAAGCCCCATCTCGTGCGACTGTTTACAACTGGTTTAATGAGTTTAAACGTGGTCGCACTAATCTCACTGATGATTTACGTGAGGGACGGCCTTCTACGGCGACGACTGAAGATAACATCTGTGTTGTGCGGCGTATGATAGAGACTGACAAAAGAGTGACCTATCAACAGATTCGGACAAGCTTAGGCATCGGTATGAGTCAAGTGCACAAAATCCTCCACGAACATTTAGCGGTCAGGAAGCTTTGCGCCCGGTGGATACCTCATAATTTGACTGAGGCTCAAAAACTCCATCGTGTGGATTGGTGTCGTAAAATGATTGAAAGATTTAACGGAGGTGACTCAAATGCTGTGTTCGACATACTAACAGGTGACGAAAGCTGGATTTACTGTTATGATCCTAAAACCAAAAGACAATCTGCTCAGTGGGTGTTTCCTTTCGAGGAGTTGCCAACTAAAGTGAAGAGAGATCGAAGTGCGGGAAAAAAAATGGTGGCCTCGTTCTTTGGAAGGATAGGTCATTTTGCAACAATTGTGTTAGAGGATCAAAAAACAGTTTCTGCAGAATGGTATACTACCAATTGTTTGCCACTTGTCTTGGAAAAAGTTCGAGAGAAACGACCTCGCAGTAGGATCCTCCTTCACCACGACAACGCCTCGTCGCACACCGCCAAGCGAACGATCGACTATTTGGCGACATCAAACGTTGAATTACTGGGTCACCCGCCGTATAGCCCCGACCTCGCGCCTTGTGATTTTTATTTATTTCCAAAAATTAAAGAAAAACTTAAAGGAAAGCGGTTTATGAATGCTGAAGAAGCGGTGGCTGCGTATCGCGATGCCATTGAAGAGACCCCTAAGGACGAGTGGGCAAAGTGCTTTTCCCAGTGGTTCCATCGCATGCAGCGGTGTATTGACGTGAATGGACAATATTTTGAAAAGATATAATAAAACTAATAACTGGCTAATGTAATCAGTTTTTGATTTTCTAAGAACTTTCAGTTTGACCCTCGTATTATTAGATATAAGGTTATTCGTCCTATATTTCAAATAACTATACCTACTCTAGCTATATTTTAGATATATATTATTATTATCGTTTTAAACTTATTTACTTTTGAACCTTTACTAGTGATACGCACGACTAATATTTATTGACATCCAAGTTTTTTATCTATCATTGTCATATTGCTGTCGTTTTTTTATAAAACTATAATTATAACAAAATTTTCTTAAATTAGTGAAATCTCATATGCTCATAAGATTACAGCTTAAAACATAGTCACGTCAATACACAGAGTCATTTAAGAGGGAGGTTCGTATGTTTTTTCTACGGTCACTTTAAGAAGCATACAAGCATACACATATAAGATTATAACACAATCTACCATTTTACAATTTTTATAAGCTTACATCCTATAGGTAGTTAGCCAAATTTTATAATTGAACCAAAAATCTCTTCCAAATATCTCCTCCCTTTAGTATTCTTATATATCAGATGCCTTTAAGGTAAAAGAGTATCCCTTAGTATAATCGACTTAATTAAAGGTTAACTTGACCAGTTAACCTCAAGTAATTTACGAAGTTCGCAGAGAGCAATAGAATTGCTTCCCTTAAAAGCATAGAGGTTCCATTGATTTTTTACCTTTTCCGAACTAACTTTAACAAGAATTTCTCGAAAGGATGGTTTTTACTACGATACGATTAAAAGGTTGAGGTCAATTAGTACGGGAAATGGATGAATGTTTATTTTTTCCTCTTTCATTTCTTTATATTCGGAAAAAATGAAAAATACGCAAAAGAGAGACGACGCCAATTAAGTAACTTGTTATATTACGTATAAATTGGGGATATGATTTTAAGTTGAAATTAATTTTGTATTTTATCTTGTTGACATTGACTAATTGTATTATTAACCTTCATAAAGTTACTGTTTAATTATGTTTTACCGTCAATAGATGGCGCTAATAGTACCAAAGAATTTGATTTTCCTTGCGATCGTAGTAATTTTATAACTATTTCTTTTCAAAATACCTAGCTTTCCACAGTGGCTTTGCTCGCGTGAGTCTGTATCATATTGGATAAATCTATATATTGATGAAAATCCCATTGAAATCCGTTGTCTAGTTTAAAAGATTCAAGCGCACAGACAGTGGGAAGCGACTTTGCTTTATATGTATAGAAGATACATAGTTTTATATATTATGTATGGGTTATTCATTTTTTATTGGAAAAATGAATATGTTTTTTAATAATTCCAAGAGTTTGGAGCAGTGGTTGATTCAACTAAAAATACTAAACTTATTGTCTTATTTCTATATCGGCCGATTATAACAATTTTGTTTTCGGAGAATAGGCGGTTGCGTAGTAAATGCGCCCACAGAAGAACCCATACATAATGCGGTTATTACCCCAAGTTGCGTGCGTGACAAAAGTTCAACAAGCTTTGCACAATTACAGCATTCCTAGATTAAAAAAGACTAACCATGTATGATATTCCGTAGGTATAATACTTATTTATGGGCAAAATAAATACTAAAATGGCTTCTATAATTCAATAAAAAGATTCTGAATTGACACAGAAAGATTGACTTTAGGTTTTCACTCATTCTAGACTTTTTACTTAAGATATTGGACGGAACGCAGCGCTCGTTTTGGCAAAAAATGGACGATTTTTTAAAACACAAAAATAGGTCCGAGGCATCCTAACTAGATGGAGTTAAGATTTATTATTTTTGTCATCGACTAAAGTCCTATAATATAAAATTTAGTGACAAAAATTAGTAATTTTATTTTATTTCTCAATACTCAACTCAGCTCTTTAATCAACAAAAGCGATATATTGGGTAGCTGATATTTTAGGTACATGCATTATTTTATACTTACATTAATGTTGTAATTATGCTAATATAATGTTGCATTCTATTAATGAATAAATCTAAAATAGCAGTAAAGTAAAATAAAGCAACAAATATTAAAAGTTCCCAAGCACTAGTTAATAGATGGCACTGTAAGCAATTAACATTGATAATCTCAACGAGAACCACCCACAGTACTTTAATAAATATATTAATGAATTTTAAAATAAAATTAGTATTCAAACGTAGCGATGGGAACAGATGGAAGGACGGTCCGAAAAAAGAAATAATAAAAAACACAAAATCACTCTCACTATCTGGAAGCTTTAACTTTTTACAGTGTAATTAATGTTAATAGGAGCTGTTATGGTAGCAAGTATAATACGTGAATTAACGATATACAGACGCAATGATGTGATAATTGTATAGGCTTCTAAATGTGAATATTTTGTTCAAACTTTTTAAAATTAAAATAATCTTATTTATAGTATTTTTGAATTACCCAACATTTTTTTCTGGTTATGATTTTATTAGGTTAATTATTGTAAAAAAAAACATTCACAACACTATTTCTATCCATATTAAAGTAAAACAAAAGAAGCAATATCTTATGGGAAAATATATTTTTAAGATCGTCTTATAGCAAAAAGATCCTATAAAATTTCTAAAAGCTCTGTACTACATTACTCTGTGTAAGTATCAACGTTATGGGCAATTTTACGGTTCGAAAAAAAAAAGGTTCGGAGCTGTGTTGACCTTACCAAGGTCGACGGCTCCTCCCCCTCTCCGTCCGCCGCCGCCCTGCCCCGGGGTAGACAACCTGCTTCAACTGAATTGAATTTCGTCTGGCAACTACAATATATTTCAGTAAATAACTTTTTAAATATTTTTTCATGAGATAAATATTAATATAACACGAATGAAAAATGTAACAAAAGTAATCATTAAATATATCTATGTTCTAAAATAAAGAATTATATCAATTATAAATATAGTAGAGAAAAGTAATTCCAAATATAGAATAGGACACCTAAAATTAAATACTTAAATTTCAATCTAAATTATATTTATTAGAAATTTTAGTACACATTGAAATGAGCCAAGCGAATCCGTAAATCTCGGATTTCCTGTCGATTGACAAATCACCAATTTAGTTCTTTATGGAATAAAACAAGAAGGAATTTCCATGTTACTTTGGATTATATTAAATATTCGGTTACTTTCCTCTATATTGTTATCAGCTCGGAAAAAGTTTCTTTACAATGGCGTAAGCCTAATAAACAAGCTGAGAAAATATCAAATCTAAAGGTAATACTAATATTATAAAGAAATATTTAATTTCATGGTTTTAAATATTTCATGGTTTGTTTTCATTGAATAGGTTCCAAAACTACTGGACTGATTTAAATATTCTTTTACCTACGGGTAGTCACATCATATGGAGTTGCATAGACTATGATTGCAATGCGGAGTCATGAGAAAACCACTGGTAATATTATAAAGACGAAAGATTTGTTTACAATGATTTGCTTGATCGAAAAGCAGCTAGTCTTTAGATAAAGTTAGACGAAGGTTGCTACCGTGCCTACAAAAACATTATATATTTTTAATTAACTTCACCATTGAACGAACAAAGCTCACTCGCGGCACCCTAGCGGACCTTCTATTAGTTCATTTTTTAATTTCAGGTATACAATAGGGTCAGATTAAGTACCAGAACGTTTCGAATGAGTACATTGCACAAATTGTTACGACAGCGTTCACCGATTGCGCAAGCGCAGGTAACCATTTGTTATTAAGTTATGTTGTGTGTATAATTCGGACTGCATAAGCATTGCATCCATAATCCGTAGGAGGGACTGAATATATTAAAAATGTTTATAAATGTCTGCAGTCAAGCATTGCACGGGTAACCAGTTTTGATATTATAACAGACCTTGTAAATAGCCACGTGCGTTTTTACTTATTCGACACTAAGCTAGATAAGAGGTCTATTTTAAATTAAGTAGTTAATTTGCCAGACAAGTTATGCAATTAATTTTATTTATTATATAGTTCACATATTAATATATCTTCTTTTCATCAGGCAACTACTATCGAGTTTCACTAACAGGAACATAATACTGCCTCTTATATAAAAAAAATGATTGCCTTAAAAACCTATTTTTGCTACTCTTATTAAAAAAAACGTTATTATAACAAACTAAACAAAACGAGGCTAAAATAGCATTCTGCGCTCCTAGAAAATAGCATTGTTTTTATTTTTTGTCTGTGACCAATGCCTACAGTATACTAACCAAATATTACTCGTAGTATGGGTGAGATGGCACAAAAAATCTTGATTAAGTTTTTTAATATTAATACTCATATTAATGCTTAAAAAAATCAAAAACCTGTTTTATGAAAAAACCACGGATCATTCACCTAAAACTGATTCGTATTTATATATTGCACGATCTTAAATTCTTTATGCTGAAAACAACAACAATTAACAAAAACAACACTATCGAAGGCAATGTCTTAATTTAGTATTTATAACTATGCAAATAAGAAATACCAGTGTTTCAAAACACGTTTCTCATTGCTATTTGATATCTTTATGATAGAATACAACTGAGATTTTAATAGAAATAGATTGTATAGAATACTGTACAGAAAATTTTATAATTATGTCTTGCTTGATCAGTTTGTTACCTCAGATATGCCAAGTTTATAATCTTTGAAACACTTGAAATAAAACTGTTCCAGGTTTCGATTCGGACTCGATCCAAAACGATAATCGCTGCCCAGATGAGTGCTGAGGTACCAGAGAACTAACAAAATTGACGAATCTTCCAAGCAATTGTTACCTTTAGGTAATAGATACGAGGGTCAAACTGAAAGTTCTTAGAAAATCAAAAACTGATTACATTAGCCAGTTATAAGTTTTATTATATCTTTTCAAAATATTGTCCATTCACGTCAATACACCGCTGCATGCGATGGAACCACTGGGAAAAGCACTTTGCCCACTCGTCCTTAAGGGTCTCTTCAATGGCATCGCGATACGCAGCCACCGCTTCTTCAGCATTCATAAACCGCTTTCCTTTAAGTTTTTCTTTAATTTTTGGAAATAAATAAAAATCACAAGGCGCGAGGTCGGGGCTATACGGCGGGTGACCCAGTAATTCAACGTTTGATGTCGCCAAATAGTCGATCGTTCGCTTGGCGGTGTGCGACGAGGCGTTGTCGTGGTGAAGGAGGATCCTACTGCGAGGTCGTTTCTCTCGAACTTTTTCCAAGACAAGTGGCAAACAATTGGTAGTGTACCATTCTGCAGAAACTGTTTTTTGATCCTCTAACACAATTGTTGCAAAATGACCTATCCTTCCAAAGAACGAGGCCACCATTTTTTTTCCCGCACTTCGATCTCTCTTCACTTTAGTTGGCAACTCCTCGAAAGGAAACACCCACTGAGCAGATTGTCTTTTGGTTTTAGGATCATAACAGTAAATCCAGCTTTCGTCACCTGTTAGTATGTCGAACACAGCATTTGAGTCACCTCCGTTAAATCTTTCAATCATTTTACGACACCAATCCACACGATGGAGTTTTTGAGCCTCAGTCAAATTATGAGGTATCCACCGGGCGCAAAGCTTCCTAACCGCTAAATGTTCGTGGAGGATTTTGTGCACTTGACTCATACCGATGCCTAAGCTTGTCCGAATCTGTTGATAGGTCACTCTTTTGTCAGTCTCTATCATACGCCGCACAACACAGATGTTATCTTCAGTCGTCGCCGTAGAAGGCCGTCCCTCACGTAAATCATCAGTGAGATTAGTGCGACCACGTTTAAACTCATTAAACCAGTTGTAAACAGTCGCACGAGATGGGGCTCCATCGTGAAAGGCCAATCGTAGTCTATCATAACTTTCTTGTTGACTTAAATGACATCGAAAGTCATAAAAAATCATTGCACGAAAATTTTCTCGTGTTAAATTCATGATGACGTGACACAGACAAATTTCAATTTGCCGCCAAATCGTAAAACAAATGACAAATGAATGAAATATATACTCAGTAATATTGGCAAAGAGTTATATTTTCAAATTTTAGAATTATTTTTTTATTATATTGTTTATAAGTGGCCAGTTCTAAGAACTTTCAGTTTGACCCTCGTATAAAGTTTTTGACCAATTGGTACTAGAAATATGATATAGTTTATTTCCCATTTTCAACTATAACTTATTTTTATTTCTATTTGAAATAAATTTAAAATTCGTAATCTTCAATTAAAGTTTCATCTGTGCTACTACCAGTTGGATTTTCCCAGTTATGGGTGACGATTATAGACCGTTAAAATAAATAACGATATCTGAAATCTAATAATATAGCCAGTTTAGTAAATGACAATGCTATATTTATAAGCAATAGTCTTTAAGGATTTTCGTTTTTTGTCTTATTGTCAGATTAAAAAAAAAACTTTCAATAAAAACAAAACGAGAAAGCTAGATAAGAGGAGCGCGTTGAAGTCTTTTGTTAGGAATAATTTTACACTGATACATCTCGGTATACATATTTTGGTTTTATTATAACTAGTTTCACGCCGGTGGCTTTATCCTCGTAGTTCTGTATTATGCCACATAAAATGTCCTCTTTAATCAGTTTTTCTGTTGTTGCAAATCCGAATTAAAATAAGCTTTCCACTTAAAAGGAAATTAGCATATAGACAGCGGAAAGCGACTTTGTTTTACACTAGTATAGAAATGGTAAAAAAATGGAGATTCTCTTTTTAATTTAGAATAAAAAAGTGTTTTGACAATATCTGTCACTATTTATTTATTAAAACATCATTCATAATTAAACTTTTGAGCTGTCATCACGCTCCCCACATAAAGCAGAGAATAATATTGTAAGACCTAATGCTGGGTCTTGGCGAATTCCAGGAGGGTAACCTCAATACACAGAAAAATGGTCCTAAAAGTTGAAAATAATCCCGCAGCTATAATTTTACAGAAGAGTTTGAAGAATATTATCATTACTTATCTCTAAAGATTTGGCGTGGGCATTTATGTGCGCTCGCAAATTGAAAATATAATTTACTTGAAATAGTTAACAATAATAATACATTAGGATATACAGCTTTGTCGATCTGAATGATTTTGTAAAAGGTAGCAAGAAAACAATATAATTATTGTATTATGTACTATACTAATATTGTAAAGAGAAAAGATTTGATTTTTTTATATCATTTTATTTTACTGGAAATTGAAATCTACTGGAGCAATTTTAAAAAAAATTTCGCCTTCATGTGCGAGTGACATAAGTTACAATTCACGTAGGCGAAGTCGCGGGAAAACAATTAATATGTAATAAAAATGCCATTATGGATGTTCATATTGTGTTCTGTATTGTCTGGGTGTTGTGCCGCCTTCATTATTACAAATTATTATTTATTATATTAAAACACAAAAGGCGGACTTACTGCCCAATACATTCACTACCAGAAAAAGAAGACACAAGGAGTTAAGCTACTTAGTTTGGAATTTGAGTAATGCATGGTGCTATTTTCTAATATCGCACCCATGCTGGTAAAACCTGTTAACTGACATATTTTAAATAAAACGAGTTAGATAATAATAACTCTTCATTGGACCATAGAAAAAAAAACAAAAATGTCACACAAATATTGAACATGAACGGCCTTTTCGCTAGCAAGCTCATAATTATTAAATAAAGAAAACTCGCTCAAATACATCATTCGATAGAAAATTTCAAGCTGCATCTACTGGTATAACCAATGTTATTTAAAAAATATTAGTCCACATATTTTAGTAGCATGGATGCGATATAATAATTTCAAAAATTATACTAATTAGTATTGAGAGAAAAATCAAACACCTACGTAACAATATTCGTTTAGCGGTTAACTTTAATAGACAATAAAGAGCTTATTCGCTGACACGTGTCCACCCACTGCCTTAATTACAAACAAATTTATACGTCATATAACGTTTTAGATTTAATTTGAGTTAATCCTTATGCTAATATTATAAAGAGAATGTGTATTTGTTTGTTTTATTTCCTGTCCTTGTTTCACGTTGTAATTGTGTATTTTTTTATGTGAAGATAGTTGGAAAGCGGAAGAGTGACATATTGATAGTTAGAGACTCGATTTAAATGAAAATTCAATAATGACTTCACATTCATTGTATCATTCGAATCATCATTCGTTCCAAAAGCGATTGTTAAAAAATTCCATAAATTACTATCACCACTTTACGTTTGAAAGGGATTGATACATTTTAAAATTTATCCACGGGTTGCCTAACTAAATCAGGGGGCTATTACTGTAAAATAAGGTATTTTTAACAATATATGGTTAATTTTATAAATGTACAGACTTGCCGTAAAACTGCGGCAATTCAATAAACAGAAAAAAGAACAGAAAGATCACATAGTTAGTAAGAATATTTTATACGCAGCTAAATCATTCTTCAAAGATCATCCCAATCGTATCTAAAAGATATGGCACAACCAAACATTAGGTAACAGCTACGCCTCTAAGACGGGTCATGGTGTGATAATAATTTGCATGCCAACCGGGAAGCTTACTTATCAATACCGCCCGTACATCAGGCAGGCTTTCTCTGATCAAAACAAAAGATAATAGACTCTATTCGATGTTGCACAGAACATAAATTGATAAACAAAGACCATACTCTAAATATAAGCAAAGGAGGTTACATTTCTTGTACGGAGCAAAGGTCAGTTTACTCTGGCCGTTACGATTATCTTATTCGTAAATCTGTTTCGGATCAAATAATATTTTGTTATGCAATATGATTGATATTCTGAATAGTATGTTATGTGCTACTGATCTGTGTTTTTTATGTTGATTTTTACATATCCTATTTAGTTACCTTGATCTCCTTTTTATATAGTGACGAACGACCTTCATTGTAAAATGGCTTGTGTGCCTCAGTTTCATGGTGTTACTATTTTTTACCCGATTACATTCCTGTCTGAGTCTTAAGTCTGGATAGTTGACGTAGGGCAGCAAATTTATGTATATATACATAGTATAAAACGATAGCGCTTCCCGCTGTCTGTACAATGAGGTCTTTTTTAAATTACACAATGGTTTTTAATGCGATTTTCATTAATATGCAGAGTGATTTAAGAGAAAGGTTTATATGTATAATACAAGACCACCGCCTGCGGAAAACTCGTGTGGTTTGGATAAAACTATAGTTCTTTCTAATAACGATTATAACCCTTCTAAATCATATATTCACTTGCTACTAATTCTGTTAGATAAAACGATTCTGTATACTCCATACTATTCGATACTTACAGCGTATAAAATAATAGAAAAGAGAAATTAAAATAGCGAGACTAATCAATAAGAAAAAAAAACTGATAATTGAATAGAGTCAAATGTTGTTTTTTAATCATAAAAAATTATTAAAACATTACTTCAGATCATAAAAGGTTTCTTTCGGTCAAACTTTGAGCGTTTGATACGGTGTCGCCATCCCTGAGTTCCCGGTTTCGTTCCCGCTCGGGTTGATATAGAATATGATGTGTAAAGAGACATAATTATAGAGATAATTATCTCATGTCTTGGTTATGTGGTATATAGTTAAGACGCTACTTAATTTAAGAGCTGAATAATTTATTATGATGATTAATATACTGAGGATTAGTTACCATAGATACTAATATGTTTTGTCTATGGATTAGGCGTAGAAATAGCTTTTACCATACAGCCGGACTTTCGGTATGGTTAGATATTTGTATTTTTATGTCACTGTATTTTTGTTATGATGTGTTACTGTTTGTGTTTGTCACCGGATCGGTTTCAGCGGAAGATCAGCGCTGATCACAAGACCAGCATAAGCTGAGCTGGAACCGTTTTGGGACAGAGATTTTGTTATGTGTGATTGTGTTACTTCTGTTGTATTTTTGTCCCAAATAAATGGATTTTATTATTATTATTATTACATGTTTATATTTTTTCATATAAACTCTTCACAAATATTCATGATCCTGTGGAACTTTATCTCTATGTTGTTAAGAGTTTTTTATTGTGAGTTTTGAGCGTAGCAAAATGAATGATGACTTTTAGATTCCTTACGGATACCGTTAAGATTTCTAGATAATCCCCGTTATAGATCAACAAGAGATTTCTAAAGCAAACACTGTTATAGTTTGAGAATGGCACGCTGTTATATTCGGTAAACGCCCCAGTTCATAAAAAAGTAGCAAAGTGTATGTCGGACTGGTACATTAGGGCTCCGTACAAAGTTTTATGTTTTTTATATTTTGCTTTTGGAAACAAGTGGAGAACGGGCTGTTATAACTCTTCGTGATAATTATTTCCCTTCGTGATTTGTAAAACAAAATCTTTCATTTGCAGATCTGTTTTGCAGTCAAAATGCTATACTGAAAAGTGCCAAGGACAAAGTGGATTGTTTAAGTATTTTTCAGTAGGAATATTTTTAATTCTATGTGTTTTTAATATATGTAATAATAATAGGAAGAGACTTTATATTTCCATAATCATTTTTCCATTCGTCTCTGTTTGAAACAAACAGGAAGAAAAAAAGATGCGCTTGTTTGAGATTCTTGTCGGTTCTTCTCGGTACAAGGTCTCTCGCCGCACGTAGATTTATAAGTGCTTGTAACAGTCTAAGCTGATAAAATAAATAATATTGATTTGACTTGTCAAGCGATATAGTTTGCAAAACCCCATCTTTGACATTTATTCTGACAGAGCTAACTATTCCAGTACTAATTGACAAAAATAGTCGATCCACAAATGATTTTAATTCAAAGGATTACAATAATGATAAGCCACAGGTAAAAAATCTACGAAGTTTATAAAGTTACGGTTATTTCTTTTGAAAATGCGTTCAAACGGATATAAAAATGCAGGCATTATTTATAGTTTAATATGCTCAGAAATTTAAAAAAAAAGTGAATTCGTGTATATTGGACTGTGCAATTAAGTAGCAGTAGTGTCTCTCTTCCATTAAACCGACAAATTTTCTCGGAGTAATATTTATTTATTTGTGCTTATAGGCTTTTCTGTAAAGTTAAAAATATATAACAATGTTTTTACAGCTTTTTCTATGAAATAAAAAATCTTTCCACACTACCCATAAGTACATAAATATTTGTATAACATCAAGTGTTCATTGTTTAAATCAAACAATGATTCGATCAACAGTACATTGTCCGTTCCATCAGATAGTAGTGGCGCATGCGCGGATTGATGTAACATTATCTTTAGATGTAAACAATACTCGCTTTGTTTACGCACGATTGGCTATACGCTTCTGGGCAAATATCAGTTAAATGTAGAGAGATCATTTCTTTCAAAAAAATTGCAGAATCATCATTTTGTGATGTTGATAAATTTCATAACAATTAATTATGACGTATTGTAGAAACTGCTGACAGTAATATTCATTATCTTTCTAAAAGGAATGAACAGGAGGTATCTATAGAAAATGTGTATCGATATTTTATGTGATAAACTTTTGGCCACTTTATATGTCCGTAACAAAAAGTAATAGAACAATCGAAATTTTTATCCCTAGGAATACTTCCTATTAACAGCAAAAAAGTGCAGAATCTTTATGTATACGTATCATGTTTATTTTTAAATTCATCAATATTGTAATATAACAAAAACACCTGTCTTTCCGCATATGTAATGTTAGTATCGTCCTATAAAATAATTAACAATGGCGTTACTTACCAAATAGCATTTAAACGTTATATTCTTAATAAAGGAGGTTATGAAATATAAAGACTTATTATTTAAAAATACATTTTCAACTTTGCCCACATAAATTTATACTTTGATGATTTATTGCTCACACACATCAATATTGATAGGTATATGATTCTAATGCTGGAGTGGAAAAAGGCGGTTTTATTGCTAAAAGCGATCTCTTGCAGACAACCTTTGAATCGTTGAACCTTTTAAGAGCGAGCAAAGCAAAAATAATATAGTAGGATACTAATAATATAAAAAAAATAATTAACGTTTAGTAATGGTGATAGCAAATGTTTACCACAGATTTTCTATTTTTTTTAACATAATAATCAAATTACCACGTTTCCACGAGAACAGCAAAGGCATAAAACTCCATAAAGTTCGCAGCTCTATGCCAGAACTCCATAACTAATAAAACTCCATAAAGTCGCAACTCTATGCCAGATGAGAAACGCTCCAAATATTTATGATTAATGTTCCGTATGATCGGACAGCCATTACGTAACGTACAGACGTACTCGGAACCGATCAACTGACCGAGTTGACACATAATGTGTGTGTATGTTTACGTTCTGTTTACTACGTACATAAGTACGTACATTTGATGTAGTCAATAAGAAGTCGATATTAACTGTGTCTCAAGAGAAGGGATAAAAGAGACTCAAAGGGGAAGAATACCCTAACAATGTCCTAACGAGTCAGTAACGGATTCTCCTACTCATTTCAAAGGGATTCAGTGGTTAATAATCATATATCACACTGAGTAAGCTCACCGAATTAAATCATGATGAAGTTCCATAGCCGCTCACGTCTAAATTTATTTATTTATTACGTCGATCTAATTCAAATTCCTACGAGAAAAGACATGAAAATATAGATTTTAAAAGCACAAGTGCCATAAGAGAGCGCCTTAACCAAAAATCGTTTTTGTACAAATAAATACCGTCCAAATAAGTTGTAATTGAAAATGAGAAAATTATATCATATTTGTAAGATATGATGTAGTAGACTGGATCAAAATATGAATTTCAAAGTCAAAGTCACTTCAAAATTTATGTTGAAATTGTTGAATATTGGGGAGCGGTGAGGGAGAGAAATATTGTAGACGAGGGCTTTACTAAGAACTATCACAATAATCATTAATTAACTAAAAATAGTTTTTGACGCGCAAAACGCCATCATATAACTCTATTTATATCATTCACCGACACTTTATTTTCTCCTTTATCCCCTCATCCAGCCAGCCTTAAACTCATCGTGAAAAGTGTCTTTTTTATTTAGTGACACACTACTGCACTTTTTATCAATTTTCACCACGATGTGAAATACATAGTAAATAAGAGACTTAATTTTTAATGTAAAAATCAAATAGCTGAACAGACTGACCATTTTGTAGACCTCGTAGTCTGCTCGTCCCACTACAGACACAGTTTTTAAATACCACAGATACACATAAACTATACAGATGCTTCACCCCATAGAAGAAAATGTGACCGTCCTTACTCGGGCTCTTCTTCGGCTATTTTGCCTTACTTGAGTCGGCGTTAGATGCCACAAGTGAGCAAGCAACACTTAGAATGAGGAAATATTTAAAAATAAAAAGAAAGCACCAAAAAAGCACCTCCACTAAATGGCGACTCTAGCAAAAGTTGATTTTTCCAGGAAACGAATAGACTAAAGATAGTAATTTTCACTAACACATAAAAAAACTGAAATTTGCAAAGTTCGAAACGTATATAACAATACAAATACGAAAAATTTCAAATAGAATATGAGTTGTTTATTGAGTTTTGAAAACTAATTTACTTTTATACATGAAAGAAAACCGGAAGGGTGATCTGCAGAAATCAAGAAAGTATCGTAGCGACATCTAGTTTAATTTCGGGAACTAATGTTTTTTTTTAATACATACTTCCTCATTTTATTTGGCTATTCTATGGATTTTCGCATAAGCGTCAATAATTGCGTTGATTCGTAGCACACCACGAAAGAACGTTAATATAGATACACATTAAATATACTCTACCTATAGCAGTTTCTTGTGTCTACTATTAAATGTAAGTTTATTGTCTTTCATTTTTGATTTGAATTATCAATCAATAAAAAAAATAATACCAAATAATTATTTAAATAAAATAACAATAAAAACGGAGCCACTTACAACGCCATCTCTGCGTAGACATTTAATTATTTAAAGCATACTTTTATTCTAAAATTGTGACAATTGTAATTTTACGAAAACTAGATTAAATTACCCTTTATTTAATTTTTCTGAGCTTAGGATTTTTTCCCTTTAAGAAATTGTACTGGTTATTATATGTTCTGGATTTTTTATGAATGAAAAAATATGAATGATACATGTAACGCCATCTATCGTGGGTTTTAATAACAAATATTGTTAATTTAGCGATGAGACCCCGTAATAAACACATTATAATAATACTTATATATGGACAACCGATGGGCATTGATAATATATTTTTAATAATTTTGTATATTTAAGGCATTGATTACTCATTTTAGTGTCCATTTATAGAGTTACAGTTTTTTTTTTATTTGCTTTGAGGGGATCGTCGGCCAGTCTTGTCAGATTAATTATAATTTATTAGACCGAATTACAACAATTATTCACTTTACATCGCTTTATTAAGCTTCGATATTAAAAAAATAATAAATACAAAAATATTCCCTACTCAAATAAATAAGTTAAAAGCAATCTTGTAAGAGAAAATGCACAGTTTCAAAAAGATCGTTATTACATTGACCCAGACTCAAAACCAAACCATTGTATGATGTGTAGGTGTCACCGCTAAGTTATAAAGGTTAATTACATCTTTAAAATACACACACATATCACCGACACCAAATGAATGAAGTAGCTATATTGTCAACTAGCTGTGCCCGCAACTTCGTCTGCATGGGAAGTATTTTGGTAGAATTCTTTTATTCCTATGGATGGAGTCGAATCGAATAAGATCAATGGGCCATAACCCACTATGCGGGCTTAATGCGGATCGGTGGGTGTTAACGTTGCTGATGCAGCCAGGACTAACGGCTTAACGTACATTGTGCCAGTGTTGTGCACAGTGCTCAGGATAATAATGTTTTGGTCACCCATCCTGTCCTTACGAATGTAATTTTCTATCTTTTTTCTTGTTCTCGCGCTCTGGTTGTCGTTTGTGTCTGAGAATTTTATTCATACCTTGAAACTGTCCTTCTTTTTTTTTGATCTTTTTAAATTATTATTATTTGTCTAGTTGTATGCACAATCGGCTATTTATTGTTCTTTTTTCCATGTAATGCTAGGTTGCCTGGAAGAAATTGCTTGCTAGCAATGAGTTTGTCGTTTGTACTTAGTTACGTAAAATAAGTATTCATGTATGTCCTTGTTGTGCAGTATTTTACTTATTTATTTCACTGCAATTTAAATCGAATGCTCTAACCCACTACGCCATCGGACCCCTTATACCTAAGATATACTAATAAAAACAAACATTTGCCCAAAAACTACTGGACCGATAGTTTCAGAGCGATTCTATCTACGGGAAGTTACATCACGGATGTCATAGGCTATAATTTTGCGGCAAAATCGCGGGAAGACAGCTAGTTCATTATACCTTGTGAAAACTTATCTGCGGTACGCCTGTGGAGTATGAATGCAACACGGGTTGGCGATAATCGAAACTACTTTCTCGATCTCTATTGTGCAAACTGCGAGCTCTTTCAGAGACCAAGCGCATTTCTCTATGAAAGGAAGTTTCATACTCATACCATACTGCATGTATGTTACGATCAGCAGTTAGACGCGCTATGCGATCTTCAGAAGTTTTCTGAGATCAAACGCTTGTTGTATGAGTTCTCCGAGAGCTCAAGAGATTGTCCCTGACAGTAAATGCTTCAGATTCAACTTTATAGTGCATGAGCCTGGCGATAGGCAGTTAAATACGTTTCACGTTTTTCAGGTATCTCCCGAGACCGAGCGCTTTCCGTCCGATCTCTTTCTTTGTCAATAAAAATCGGTCGGTACATTTCTGAAGGAAGATACGTGGAGTTTTATTTATTGATATAAAAAAAATATATACATATTTTAATTTCGACTTTCCACACTCGAAGGAAATCGTGTACTAACACATACTTCCGAGAGGTGCTTAACTGAGCTTCGGTCAGATTTGAACGGCCCTCATCATCATCATCAGCTCTTTTACGTCACCAACTGCAGGAGCCTTATGGATTAAGGAGGATGGGCCACGACATGTTGGCCCAATGCGAATTGGAGGATGTTAACGACTGCAAATTCAACCGGGACCAATCACTTTACGTGCCTTCCAAAGCTTGGAGTTGCTTGAGATAATATTTTTGGTCACCCATCCTGTTAGAGACCTTTGTGAAAGTTGCTTAACAACTACAATCGTGAGCCACAGCGTTTATTCACTACGCCACCGAGCTACTCTGAATCGATCCTCAGACTCGCGTTATATTATATGTGTTGTGACCAATGTATAAACCATTGTTTCCAGCGAAGACTGAAAATACCAACTTTGAAATACGTATCTACAGCAATTTGTATGTTAAAAAAAAGAGTATTAACATAAAAAAATAGTAATAAGAGAAAAAAAAATATATAACTCGAGTTGTCTTTACGTTCTTAACTTCAGTTGACGTGAATCTAACTTTTTTAACGTAGTGGACAAACTTCTGACATTGTCTCTGTTAACTGGCAAGCAACAGGGGTGAGTAGGATTCTCCTCCGTGAATCCGACAGTGAGCAGTAGGTCCCCAGAGGCCTACCAACCAAAACCCGTACGCTACACCCTCTCATGGGAGACGAAACCCGGCAAGCTATGGCCGAGCCACCAGGACACTCAAGTATTGGACCATTGGTCCCATTGCAGATGAAATTGGAGGCTGGGGTAAATCGAGTGGCTCTTCCAGACAGACGAACCCGTGCAATCCGGGGGCGGCTGCCAACCACCTCCGCTGGCCCCAACGACGACGTGAACCTAATCTGATAAAAATATGCGTTCACTGTAAACCACTCGAGGCTTAATTTCATCAATCGGAAGGCTCTTTCCGCTTGTTCTCCTACTCGCGTGATCGTATACCACACGTCTATTATAAGCTGAACCCTGTTTAATATGATTGGTCATATAGAAATGAGGTCAACATACTTCGAGTAGTAAAAATTTTGGAATCTTATTTTTTTATTTGTCTTCATACAAATTTTCATTTTTTAGACAATATTAATTCGTAGCTCGGTGGAGCTACGGATATGCGCCGCTGCGCACGATCGCTATTGCTAAGCAATTTTCGCAAGAGTTGTGTACGGGATGGGTGACCAAAAATTTTTAAACAAAGACCTGAGGCCCTGCAGTTTGGCTGTGAAAGAGTTGATGACGATGATCAATATATCAAAGACGAAAATTTAATAAAACAGTAAATATTTCATAGCAATTTTGGCGACCACGTCACTTCAAATTGACATAACTTTTTTATTTGTTAACCGATTGAAATAAATCTTACACTAAATGTTAACGGAAGAATGCCGCAACATAATATAGAAAACTGCATTTAAATAGGTTCAGCCGTTTCTGAGATTATCGTGCACAAACGCACAGACAAACAGACAAACCGACAAACAGACAAACAGACAAAAAATTTAAAAATCATTGTTTTGTGTTCTATTACGCTTATAAATGTCCCTCATAACAGTTTTTTTCATATATCTTCAATGTACAGACATCGATCGGTTACGTTTTTATTATAGTATAGATTTCTTTATAATTGACTAGCTGTTTTTTCGTGACTTCACCTGCGTAAACTATAGCCATGTCATCCGCGTATGACGTAGCTTTCCGTAGGCGAAATAATTTTTAAATATTATTAGTATAGATAACATAAAAAAGAAAAAAAAATACTGACAACACACAAGTAAAACTACACTACAGAACTACAGATCGTGCTGAAATGTTACATAATATTAGTTATTGTGACGTAGAGGTTCACTAAAAAAAGATTTGCCGCAAAGTCAACCTTCAAGGAGGTTAAATATGGATTTGAAAAAAGTCTAATCCACGCAAAAGAAGGTGCGGGAGAAAAGCTAAGGAAAGAATATGAAACAAACAACACTTAAGTATTATGAAGAACGGCAACAAATGGTAGAACCATTTGTTGCCGCATAGATCAACAGATCCGATAGATCAGATAGAGAGATCAGATAGATTGCATAGATCCGTGACATTTTACTGACAGTAAAAAATGCTTTTCAGCTTTACTATTCTATTAACAACAGCTTCAAACTCGTTGTCGAATGCAGCGCTATCACATCAAAGAGTTTCAATGACATAAATCCCCTTACCATTACTTCAAAAAGTAGGTTTTATTCGATTGAACCTCTACGCTATGATTTTTTCCTAAAGCTAACACAAGGAAGGCACTCAACCATGAAGCTTATAGAATAAATTATGATATTACACTTAACTATAGGTTTCTAGTATCAAAACGAGCCGAAGAAAGGCAAGTGAAATCACGGAACTATTGCGCGTAACCAACTGACATAATTCTTCGCAAAAACAAAATGTTCCCATAGTTGTTTCGCATCTGAGTAGCAACAACAATGCAACAATGATATGCGTGGGCGCATCGGTTATACGCGTTATGACTATTGAATCTTGATCTGACAATTGTGTAATAGCCGGATTTGATCATTGCAATATCACATTTATACTCTCAAAAAGATCAATGTTAAGGGGTTATATACTTTTTTTATTATTGTCCCTTATTGCGAAAATAACTGTAGTGTCCGTTTGTACGGTACATATACCAAAATAGCATTTGATACATTTTTGTCTGTCTGTTTCCTCCGGCTAATCTCTGAAACAGTAGGACCAATTTTGACGGGACTTTCACTGGCACAGAGGATATGTAATAAGGAATAACTTAAACTAAGGCACAGCTGGTTTATTAATAAATTGAATCGAGCTTAATATTTGCTTAGAACTGTATCAATGCCAAAGTCTGACAAGAATATTGTTTAAGATGTTATACAAAATGCCTATTTTAGTATACCTATACACTTGAAAAAATCTTCCAGTTTTTTTATATAAATATCTTTTTTTAACGTCGGGGAAATGCATTAAGCACTGCACTCTTGTCGGTCCAGTCCTCGAAGTCCCGACTGAGACCCGTCCATTTCACCCTTACAGTGACTCATCTGGGGGATGAGACTTGGGAACACGTAGGTGAATCAAAGGGTCTGTATTATTATCGGGAAGTAATTAGTCCATTGTAAGCCACCCGTGGCTATGCATGCTATGTTAAGCACGCCGCTAAACGCTGAGCACGATATGACAAACATGACACATGTCTATTCTACAAGGCCTATGAATTTGTACTATCCAACGGTATATACAGCCGTGATTTAACATTCGTACATAACGCGTGTGATTATATAACTGAGGAAAGATATATATCCTTATTCTGTATTGAAGAATATTTGTTAATAAAAAAATAAAATAGGCAACATTTGATTACTATCAATAACTTGTACATGGTAATACGTTTTACATATTAAAAAGTACTAATATTATCAAACTGCTATCAATTAATCATTTAAAAAACTTAAATCACAAACGGAAACCTTTTTTTAGTAACGTTTGAAAAGGCTTAAAGACGGTTTGGGACATTCTTAACTTTAAATTCTCAACTCAGAAACCGGGTGTTTTTAGAAAGCTTTGAACCCAAGTTAAGTAGTTATAGTACTTGTAGCAATCTGAAAAAACGAAGGTTACAGAAATCCATACCCATGGAGTAGGTTTTATTTATCGTCATATTTTTTGATCAACTTTGAATTCATAATGAAGTTTTAGTTGAAGAATTTATTTGGAATAAAATCTGCCTCAAGTCCTAGGCGGGTTTTTGGAAACACGTAGTGTCTACCGAATAAAAATCTTGACAACGATTCAGTAAAAATGTGACACTGAATTTACCGTTGGCCAGGTGTTTTGCAGAATTGCGTTGGCGCTTACGTGAATATGTATATAAATGTCGCAGTACCAGTTGGAATATATCTTGTATACTGTAATATATTAAGGAGACGTGCAGCTCGGTACCGCCATAGTTAGCGCGTTCTGTCTGGAATGCGGGCATTAAGCAACTCAAGCAAGGACTGGTCATAGGATTGGTGACCAAAACAGCTCTTCCGTGGTTCAAAAGGCACGTTAAATTGTTGGACCCAGCTGCATCTATAGTATTCAACTCCCAGTCTGGCGTCACAGTCACATTCACAAGGTCATGTCTAATCTTATTAACATTAATGTAAAATATGGTCGATAGTAATTGATATTTATTTATTCAAACATGAACTTTAAGTGAACTGACACATGGTTATATGTAAAGGGCAACAGTACAAGCCGCCAACAAAACGTTGCACGAGTCTTCGCGTCATCTATTGCGTTAAATGATAACAGAGAGCCTTAACAGCTGACGGTAATCTGTTATATTGTTTGTTAACATGGAAGGTTATCAAAACAGTATTTACAAAAAAATCATATTAGTACTTGTTGCTGTTGTAGTACTTGTTTAGATAATACATTGTTGAATTAATCTTTTCCGTATAATATAATTAATATACATAATTTTAATAAGCTTATCCATAGCAGATACTGTATAAAACCTAATTTTTAAGTAACGGCTTACGACATACGCACAGAAATACCAGAAGCTATTATATATATTATTTTAGCCTATATCAACCGCGAACGATGCAGATTCCAAAATTATTTTTAAAATCTGATTAGTTGTTTCGAAGCCTGTTCAATGCACTCAAACCAACAATCAATCCTATTTATAATATAATTAGTATAATACAATATTTTCTTCTTTTGCGTTCAAACAGAATATGTTAAATATTCACGTTAATTATGCAGTTCTTTTATAATATTTAGGTGTTCTTACCATGTTTCATCAATTTTGCTTTCACAATACTATATGTAATGGAAAATAATCCTAAATATTCTATGTAGTAGCGAAAAAGTAACAGGTGCTTAATATAATCGTCAGTCCTGTTAAGTCCAGGGTCGCACAGATTGCGAGAACATCTCAGAGTATCAGGGACAAAGTGGATTGGGTCTTTTTCATTAAGAGTATATAGGTATTCTATTAGAATAATTTATAATTACGGAATTGCTACCATGAGCCTTATTAATACCTTAATTTAAAACAACTTTTAATTTTAAAATAATACACGTATTCGTCCCATTGCCACACTGTGTAATATATACCTGTATACATTGCCGTTGTCATGACGTCTATTCATGTCCGGTATTTTATTTGATCATATCTTGGTTCTGTTATACTACAATAGAATCATACATTGTTTGTTCTCTTCACTTTCAAAAGCGTCGGCATCTTTCATTCGATAATTGAATTAGATTGAACAAAACTTTACAGAATTGATAGCTAATCTATTCTGAAATTTTTTATATAATTTTTATATATAATACAATTATATAACATATAAACAACAAATAATTTGTTTTTAGTTTATAATTTATAAATCGTTTATAAAAATAAAACAATTTTAACACATTATAAAAGAATACAAAATGTAAGACTGCAATGGTCCCAAGGGGATAAAAACCCGGTGACCGGTCGAATTCACTCAGGTATCCGAATTCACTTCAAAAAGCGGCATCCGCTCAATCTTGAATTGGTAATAAAGTTTCGTGGGATAAGTGAAATGAGTTCGGAATTACATAGGAATAGAATATCTGAGACAGACACGTATATTTAATCAATTTTGTTTTGAGTTGTCTATACAAAAAAAAATGGAATCAATAGAATTTCTACACTAAATGATGACACAATTCGGATACATGAGTCAATTCAAATTCGGGTCTGCAGCCTGTCCCATGGACGAAACTACTACTGATACTCGGGTCTGGATTTTTACAAAATCACAGGGCAGGAATCCATCCCCAAGCAAGTACAACATCCTTAATAGGAAGTTCTGAGGGCTCATCGGGCGAACTAAATTACCATGGAACTTACAAAAGAGTCTTACATACCCTCATCCTTTGTTTTGCGGCGGGATATGTGTATCATTTTCTTTATGGAGAAAGAAGGATTTAAATTATATAATCAACTCAGATCAACTCAGAGTTTGTTTTTACACTTTCATGTGTAAAAATAATTTTTACTCTTTATATGAGTATCTATACTGCTCAAAGAACTGATAAACTGGTTAAAGCAGAGTTATATTAAATATAGGTCTTATGAATTTTTGTATTTTAAAATTGAACCATTTGTTTAATTAAATTTCAACATCTTTAATTTAAAAACGTATTTGAAACAGCAAAGAAACAACTTTTGTTTGCTTTGTTTTTAATTCGTTTTCTCTAAAGAAAACGAATACGAGATTGTTTAAATAACGTATGTGACACGTATACAATGTCATCTAATATCCCAGACTTTCATCAGGTAACTCCTATTAACCTATGCCACCCTAGTACATGCTAGTTGCAATTTCACTGCAATAGTTAAAGTTCTCCAAGTATTTACGTAATTTTAGTAATTAAAATAGGTGTACGTATTTATGCTACGTTTAAAGTAATTAGATGTCTTAAGGTGTGGGCTTTATCTTAGTTATGTAATAAGTTTGAAAACAGCCACTTTGATATGACTAAAGGCTTATTAAGTACATAAATAATAAGCTAGGCACAAGCCATATTAGCAGAGCATTATTAAGTTATATATATTAAGAGCCTTGCCTACGCAAAAACTCAAAAGTAAGTAATTATTATCGGACGAAGCCAGGGGATTTTTTAAAATATACATAATTTATTTAGTCTAGGCTGTTACAAGCACTTGTAAAAGTCGAAAACTATGCCATCGGTTCGCAAATATGGACTGGTTCGAAAATTGTGAAAATTAAGTAGTTCAGAGCAGACTCATCCCCACTGGCAGTACACGCTCACGAGCATGACGCATTAGCCAGCCATCGCTTCGCTCAACCATATTTTAGGGAACGTAACGACCTGACGCATACACTCATACCTCTGTGAGACGTATTTTCCGTCCGATATGAACCGTTCCTAAAATGTGTCAAGAATACAAGATTCAGTGTATGCTGATGCAACTTATACAGATTTTACTTACATGAACAATAATATAAATAGAGAGAAATATAGTACATACAAACGTGATGGTAGATGTTTATAATGTAGAGAGCTTTTAATCGTTACCTTTTTGTTTTACCAGTCACCCTATAATACCCCCAGGAGAGCGAGTAGTGGAAACAAAAATATTGAGGATGGTACTAGTGAAGGTGAATAGAAATGGAACAGAAAAAATACAGAAAGAGTAGCCTAACGAACTCGAGAAACGTATTAAGAGATATTGTATGAGATATCTTACTCTTGACCGGTGTCTCGAGTTCATCATGCTGGACATGCAGGAAGAGAGCCAGAATAAGATAAGTGATTCAACCAACCCAAAATAAATCCCATGATATGTTTATATTCCGCGTCTATTTCTTTCAACAATTTTACACAATCTCTGTGTTAACTTATATGAGTTATCTAGGTCCGGAACATAGCAGCCAAATACAGAGGCGAGATAGCGCAAACTTGACTTATCTGCCTTGAACTCATTGTTCGACATTAGTACCACCTTTCACTGTGTTTTGTATTCAAACGACATTACAAAACAATAGTTAATTCAACCTTATATATCTAGTAATAGAGTTCAAAATAAACTCTACTGTTTTGAGGCTATTGCACCTAAGTTACAGTTCAATAATAATTTCGTTACATTGTGATGACAGCTACGAATACAATTGCATCTGTTAAACTAACAATTCTACTCTATTTTATATGCTTTAAAGTTCAAATTGAAATGACACACATTTTGCAAAAGCGTCCGAACGATTTTGATAATAAATGATTCGTATATAGGTACTTATCATTATCTCATTTAAGAATAAATATTAGAAAGTAGGCGATTGCTCATATATAATATTTTATCTGAAGACATTAAAAATGACGTAACAATAGCATAACGTATATCATTAAGATTTCATTTTAAGATGCGTTTGTAAAATACATGTAATTTTCTGGACAACAAAATTGTAACGATAAAAATAAAGTTCATGTTGTAATAGCAAAGAATTGAGTAGCATCAAATGTAGCGTATTTTTTTTTTTTCAAAGCTTCCTTATATAGAAGTTTTTGGTGATTTAGAAGAAAAACTCTACAGGAGAAATAGGAACATATAAAAGTTGAGACTTGTTCATGGTTTGTAATTATGTTAGGATTTTAGTATTGTTGTTCAAATAATTTTATATCTCTGCAGTTCATGATTGGCAATTTTTAATAAATAAACGTACTTTGTCTAGTAAGTTTGAGAACTACTGAATATAGGTACATAATTCATACGTACGGTTCGTAACAAGAAGATTGAGCGACTAGTTTAAAGTCCCTGTATACAAAGCCGTGAAATGAATTATTTAAAAAATCCACGGAAAGAATTTTTTCCTGTTGCGTGGAAAGCATCAAGATTATTTATTCTTCATTTTGCAATACTGGCGGTGGCTTAGAGCGGTGCCTTTTTAGGTGATACGACGTAGTTATGTGGACATGCGCAGTTATTTTTCTTTAATAATCTTGGATCATTTAGGTCCTGAGATTTCTCTATGTCGTGCACGTTTGTGGAAACTTTATTAGACAATTCGTCGTCTACTACTTTTATTGTGGTTATTATTTTTATCATTATTTAAAAAAAATATATTAATATATTCAATTACATATGAAAACGAAACCGATAGAATGACTCGGGTGTTTGTCTATTCATCTGACACAATCGAAACTACACATTTGTGAGTAGATTACCCAAAAGCGATTGTGTAAAAATAAAGCGCCTCTTTTATGAATTAGTAAATGAAAAATATTTTCAAGAAAATTACTTAATTTACAAATTTATAAAGAAAAAATAAGCGAAAAAGTATCACTCCTGAACTCCGAAACTTTGGCCGAAAATTTTGTAAAATGTCAAAATATTAGTCCTTTATGACTTATTAGATATCCTATGTGGTTTTTAATGTGTTTATAAACAATATACACATTTATGAGCATCCTTTGATGCGAAGTCCGACGATAGTTGAAGATGAAGAGATATCTTGGCCGATTTTTTTTGGGGCTAATTTACATAATCGGAATTATCCCAGATATATTTATAATACAAACTTATTGTTTTGTAGTGGAAAGTAGCTCTATGGTTCTTAATTCTTTTTTTATCAAGTGGTACATCATGACATGATGATTTGAAATAGACAAAGTTAATGTATTTGAAATGCATTGACAGTTAAATCAGTTTTTTTTTTTATATAAGATAGGCGAAAATTTATTAATTAGTGGCGTCATAGAAAATGTATTAGGAAAGTACCAGGAACACACAACGCAGTGGGACGTTCACACGTTGAGTCGATTGTTACAAGTTTTCTGAGTGAAAACACCCGGATGTGTTGCCGATAGCGGTTATCTAGCTCACTCGTTTTTATGTTACCCAGTGCTTTTTTTACTTTCCTTTGTTATATGTTAAAAGATAAATAGATAAAATTCGTTTTTTTTTACTTTTGACCGAAATTTTGGTAAATGTTACTTATCATTAGCCTATAAAACTTACAAGGCATAATGAAAGTATGTCTGCATTTCCTTCCTTTGTCCCGCACAAGTTTCACTTTAAGATTAGTATTTACCCACTTACTTTTCTTCTTAGGAACATGCAAAAGTTATGCTGTCGTTCACATCTCTACATCGTAAGGAATAAATGTTTATGGTTCAAAATAAAGATGAAAAAAAATTTTGGTACACAGGTCAAATCGGTTTAAAATTAAGTGAAAAATATTCAACACTCAAAAATTTCAAACATCTGACGTTGACTGTACCCAATTTATTTCTATTATATAATAATATATATAAATTATATAATATAAAAACACCAGGGCATGTAAACAAAGTGTTAACTGAATAAACGTTAATTTTTCGTCAATTATTAAACTTTGTATTTTCATTTAATTTATATGGAGCCGTTGGTAACTTTTTTCATAGCCAAATAATGTTAACAATATTTAAGAGGGCGCTACATCAAAAATCTTTCAATTATAATAGTTCAAAATAGATTTATGTGCGCAATTCGGTTCCTCGTCTCTATCTTATTGCAGGACAGCCCTGCGATTAAAAATCCGGACCCGATTTCGAATTCATATCATAAAGTGTAAAATTGTATTGATTCTATTTTTTGTATAAAAATACAAAACAAAATTGATTAAATATACGTGTCTCAGATATTCTATTCTAATGTTATTTCGAAACTCACTTCACTTATGCCACGAAACGTTATTACCGATTCAAGGTTGAGCAGATGGAGATTTGAAGTGAATTGGGACACCTGAGTGAATTCGAATTTGTGTTTGGATTTCTACAGAATCGCAGGGCAGGGTTTTTTCCTTTACGCCTAGCCTTAAATAACGCTACTTTTGACTTTAAATATAGATAGACCATTCGCTTTGATGAGCGAGGGAAATCTTCCACTAAATAACTGACACAATAGATATATTTATCTATTCGTTAAACTTTAGTCTATGGTACGTTATTTTGGCTTTATTTCGGTCCATTGGACAAACACAAAAGCATTCTGATTATCGGTCAGATGCACTTGTTTGTTTCAAATTGTAATAGATCTTCTAGATGTGGCATTGTCATTATTTCATTTGAATTCAAGCGTTGATGTTCTGTGTACACTAAACTAAGAGATTGAAGCAAAATACGCGCGATAAAATCATATGAAAGAAGTTATATGTAATGAGTAGTGCGCGAGGAAATATAAGAAACAAGTAAATGTCCTAGGGTTTGAGTCGAACCAGTTTCTATTGATTTACAGAAGATCTAATAATAATGTCGAATTTGGTTTGTATACTTACGAATAGCCTTACCAATATGTAATGTATATACATTGTATAGCTATACAGTGTTTTCTCTTTTTTAATCGAACGAAAAGTTTCTGTTATATGTTCGAAAAATATGAACCATTTTAACTTATAAATATTTCACAAAATGAATTTAATGTCACTTATTTGTAAAATATATTACAAAAAATTTGCTAAAATACATATGACATTAAATTAATTATATAAAACGTTACAACTTTCATTATGACAGCGCTAAACATAAACCCATAAATAAC
Source organism: Diatraea saccharalis (assembly GCA_918026875.4). Classification (NCBI taxonomy): domain Eukaryota; kingdom Metazoa; phylum Arthropoda; class Insecta; order Lepidoptera; family Crambidae; genus Diatraea; species Diatraea saccharalis. The sequence goes on from OU893336.1 coordinate 4,802,412, forward strand.
AAAGATATTACAATATTTCCCAGACGCCCATAAGCTTTTCGTTACCGTAGCACTGTGTGATGTCGCTTAGTGCCTTAAATTTATAGGGAGCGCTTTCGGTCGACTAGCAGCAGTTCCACAAACAAATCACCGTATCTCCGAAATTATTAGGGGAGCGGGAAGCTAGTTGTAATAGGGGTAAGTAGTAGCAGTAGTAGTAGCAAGCATTTTTGGGCTACACAAAAAAAAGAATATTCCTTTGATTTTACACCATACCTACTATTTAATACGCAATGTATCATATAAGTTTGGCCAGTACCCGCTAGACAGCGCAGAAAGTGGTGCTGTGGAGGCGCTCCGATAAAGACGGACTTTTTTGGTTTATACAAAATTTTATGGCATATTAATAGCAACTAGCCTATTGGCTATGTACACGACTTCAGTAACATCTAGCTTTGGAAGCTTTGGCGCTTTGAAATTAAATAAACAATTACATATTAATTTATATAACAAAATTACTGCGATACTGTGAATTAGTTGGACAGAGGGCTGTAAAATTTATTTTTAATCATTAAAATTAAATGAAGTAACTACACTTTATTTAAAAAATGTGTTTTACTTTAGTTATGTCAGAATTAGTTTAGCTCATTTTTAGTTGCTATTTTTTATAAAACAAGAATTTAAAGCGCTTTTAACGGTTTCATTAAATAAATAGTAAATATATACAATTATTCTTGTATCATTAATAATAAAATAAATATGATTTTTAGATATAAAATAAAAACTTTAATACCTTGCAATGCCTATGTTTTATAGTCGTACTCAGTATGACTGAGTTTTTTGTTTTAATATTAAGCGATAAAAGCAAACATCAACATTATTTAGAAAATACTTGTACAAATAATGATTATTTATAATTAAGATTTAATTTAAAATTAAAAAAAGAATTCTTTATTTCAGTCGTTTTTGCATTGTTTTAACATTAATTCAGTGGAGCGTAATACAAATACATAATATGATATGACAGATGACAGAGCTCGCAACGTTTCTACTTTCGGCCGCCATGAGCGCACCCAGCAAATTACGCAAGCATTTGGTCTTCATTTCTTGTAAATTCCCTTTCTGTTTGTTTTATTTTTAACTAGCTCTAAGCCAGCGGCTTTGTCCGAGTAGTCCTTTATTTTACCTTCCTTTTAAGTCACCCAGTATATTAATGAAAATTGCATTATATCCGTTGTACAGTTTAAAAGAAATCAGCGTAGACAGCGGGAAGCTACTTTGTAAAATTTAAGAGCTAGTTGCTCAAATAACCATTTAAATATTCATTACTTTAAAGCGACATTACGCATACAAATTTGACATTCAATAGAACTTAAAGACGTCATTAAACCTTAATGGACGTTTGTGCAACTGACCGTAGTTCTATTTTTTTTAAATCCCTTATATAAAAAAATGTTTTAAAATTTTAAAAAAGTAAAACCTACTTATAACCATTTTCTACCTTTTTTTTAGTTTTATTTCATGCTTTTTAGTGATATTCATATGTTTTATATGATAGGTAACCTCAAAAATACTTTTCGAAAAACCGCGTCAAAATAGGTTCAGCCAAACGCAAGGTGATCGCGGACAATACATAAAACACGTGTTTAAGTGCGAACCTCCATTTTTTACTCGGTTAATATACTTAGTTAAAAGACATTTCCAGTACTTCTTTATATCCAACTATTGGCGTTGTAACGTTGATTCAATTGTATTCCCCTTATCTGATGAAGATGCGATTACCGGTTTGCCGGTTTGGTATATAACTATCAAGGGTATCTTGATCCAACCGTACTTTTTACGGATTTGCCAGAACGGTAATAAAATATTGAAAACGATAATATATATTTTCAGTTTTTTGGTACTCATCTGGTCAATGACCCTGATTGAAGGATAAGGTAAATGAAAGATAAGAAAGATATTTAATTCTTTTCTCTTTAAAATATACTTGTACGTGTTGAGTGTAGTGTGGAAATGCAAAGATGAAGAAAATTCGTCTCGAACAATAATAGCTTTGATAGTTTTATCCTATTAATATTATAAAGGCGAAAGTTTGTAAGTATGGATGTATGGATGTTTGTTACTCTTTCACGAAAAAACTACTGGACGGATTTGGATAAAACTTTACAGCAATATAGGTTATACATCAGAATAACACATAGGGTACTTTTTACTGGGAAAACTTCTCACTCCCACGGGATACCGACTTCCACGCGGACGAAGTCGCGGGCGTCCACTAGTATACAATAGTACAATTGGAATTCCTTTTCTTTAAGTATAATGTTACTTTTAATAAATGGCTTGTTGCTCATGAGTTCAGTGAACAAGGCAAGGGTCATCTCAAAGCCGTCATTATCAGAGCGAGACGGACTCGGTGCGTGAAGCAAGGCACCTCGTGACGTCACAGTGTGTTTTTAAAAATAAATCACTATATTTGATGATAGCGATATGATGTAAAGGAGGTTATCTTTTTTGGATGACTTCCATATGGTTTAAAAAATAATAATGTGGTTTGGATTAGTAGTTTAGAAATTTAAATTTATTTCTCGTTTGTCACTAAAATATGTGATGCAAAAAAAATCTATCAACAAGTTTTTAATTTGCGTGTTAGTGAATGTGGGAGTAACACGGTGGCGTAGTGGATAATTCCGCGGCCCATGATCGTTGTTGCTAAGCAACTTTTACAAAGATCGGTCAAGGGATGGGTGACCAAAAAAATAAATAAATTGAATTAAATCGTGCTTATGAAGGCAATTTAAGACGTTCGCACTGGCTGCATTTGCAGTCGTTAATACCTTCCAATCCACATTGGGCCAGCGTGGAGGGTTCACTTTAACCATCCATGAGAAAAGCCTGAGCCCCCTGAGCCCCCATGATGATGATGAACTACACTCAAGGTCAAAATATGTTATTGAGAGTGTGGGCTCGTTTAATTTGTCTATCAATACTTAATAACCAGGAAGTCAGTTACCAAATACAACAAACTAAAACTTAAGCTGCTTATAATATACTTACCTATATTTTTACAACAAACCAATAAACATGGTTGCGTTTGATTGGAATATGTAACAAACATAATAGCAACATAACTAGCTGTAATTATAATATTAAGTAACGTTTACACAGCCGAAAAAGCATTTTGTTTTGATTCAATATTTGTTGTGTCATGTCGATATTGCTTAAAATGGGAAGCTGTTATTACTACCAAAATAAAATTTGTTAAATGCTAATTACGAGACCAAATAAACTATAATTTTTGATTTAACTGAAGTAGGACCTGCCTAACACTGCCTCTGATGCATAAATATACTTCATGGATATGATTTTAACAAAATTAGAAGAACCATTCGGAATTTTACAAGTTCGCTCGAGAACAAATCGAATAGATCTCAGGTGTCATGTTAATTCGTACGAGTTATATAACATATCAAAACGACAAGATATTTACTACTATTAAATTTGTACACAGCTTGTCCGTCCGCACAAATACGCGTTCATAAGCCACTATGAGCATCACACCCTCATCAACTACTCGATAATGAGAAAACATAAAGTATGTCACGTTCTCTTAAAAATCTGAGGTAGTGTCGTGTAAGTTAAGACGTTACATTCCTAAAACTATGGTTGACTGAACGATATGGCCATCATGAGCAATAGATCGTGCTTGTTATCGACGAAGAGGGCGACGAGGAATGGTGTCGGTACAGGTGCGAAAATAAACAGCTGATCTTCACTCGCCAAAGCACACGTCAATCAATCATAAGCACCACATGTCAATATCAATAAAAAAATTAAATAAATATCAAAAATATACATAAAAAATATAAAAAAACATAGAAAATGTATAAAAATACGTCGGTCCTGCTGACAATACTCAATAATGCTTATGAATGCGTGCTGCTTATGAATGCCGTAAAAATTCATACAACGCTATGGAAAATCCATTGCGTACAAAGTGGACGTCCTCCTTTAATCGACGAACATGTATGAAAAGGGTAACGAGCGTGAAATAGGTGCTTTCACACATCATGCTTTGTAATGCTTGGTTGTCTTTGCCTACACTATAAGGCATCTAGTGTAATTATACTATATAAAAAATTACCAAGTTTTGTAGTGATATTTTCACATAATTGTAACAACATAATAATAATTTCATTGGGTACTAATTACCGCTTTGTCATTTGCTAAAATGTTTTCACTAAGGTCACTAGGTAATGAACCCTTGCTCGAAAATTCTGCAGTGAAAACTCACCTTTATAGGGAACCTTAAATGTTCCGTGTCTCGGTAATTATGTATTAGGAAAATATTACACACAATATGTAACTACCAGGCTATCATAACTCATGAATGAGTCAAATCGATCATATGGAACGTACATTCTAGTGAATCGAATTATTATATTTATGGTGTAGTCACAAGGTCTTATTTCGTCTGTTTCGCTTTAATAGTTTCACGTATGAATAGCATGCTTCTAATGGGTTAAGTGTGAGCAATAAATGTGATTAAATCATCCTTAGACGCTCTCATTGTGTAGAAAAAAACATTAACGATAAACATCTCGTCATGAGGGCAATTTTCAATATGCTGTTTGTTGAAGTTGAATGACCATTCATTGTCAACGGCGAAATTACTTATTAAAAGCTAAATTTATATGTAAAATTAATTTGAAATTCAGTAATAAAACAAATCAATTAGACTTAGCACAAGTGAATGATTTCTTTATTAACACAAACGAAGGCTTTCGAGAAAATTATCAATATTAAAGTAAAATTAGGTAGAACTATCGTATAAGTATTAGCATCTAATTTAATATCTGTGGCCCAGGACACAGTTTCTGTTTTGGCTGTCAAGAGATAGCACTAGTGTTCCAAATAAATGTTATGTATTTATTAAAAGTATTTAATTTATATAAGATTTAGATGATTAAATATATTCTGTAAACTAAAGTAAACCAAAGATGAAAACAATTATATTATTTCGCGCGATAACGATACGTTATTGTGGTTATTGAGAAAAAATACAAATAAAAATTAGCGCCATCTAGAGCCAAAACATCAAATGAAACCGAACACTGCCATCGCTACTCTACATACCTGTTAATTGATATTTATAATAGTAATAAAAACTAAACGGAAAGATTGAAACTATTGATATAATTACTAAACAAGCATCGTTTCCTTATTCTGCAATAACAAAACAGTTTAGGGTACGTGACGCACACATCGAAATGAAGGTTGCCAGTTTCCTGATTTCAAAAATGCCTTAAATTAAATTGTTTGTAACTTCCTAAAGTAATTAAATTACGATGATTGTTTTCGAACCGTGAATGAGTGATGGTATGATGTCGGCATATCATCTTTTCTAATTTATTTACGAATGTAATTGTGCGTTATGTAACTTTTACATAATTCTCGTAACTGAAGCACGTAGCTTGAAAAAATGCGTAATGTTTCTTGAAAAACACGTTTTATTACATATGTGTATTATGTTTTTGTTTGCTTTGTTATTATAAGCTTTGTCTCATTTTTTTTCATTTTACTTGAAACAAGATTGTGTGAAACCAAGAGTCACATAAACTAAAGGTCTTTGCACGAAAAATTAACCGCATTCGAAGCAAGTATCTACCGCAAGTCGCGTCCTCAATGGATTTCAAGCATCATATCAAACATATTTCTCTATTTTTTTTAAAGTCGGTCTAACGTCGGTTTTCTTAAAAAAAAGCGTTAATCGCGGCCAAAGATATATACATAAGGGTCACGCTGAGAACCTCCTAATTTTGAAGTCGGTTGAAATTGAAAAACCTTCTTTGTGTGTAACAAATACTGAAAATCACATCAAATCGGTACAGCCAAATGCGAGATAATCGCGAACAAACCATACTCTTTTTGAGGTAAGTTAAAATACAAATAGGGCGCATAAATTTAAAATCACTGACTTTCATTTTTTGTCACACAAGACAAAGCTGTGAGAAATAAAATCAGCACTGACTCAATGTCCATCGAATCGATATGATAAAATAAACCTATAATAATATAAAATTTGTCACCTCATGAAGAAGGTTCTCTATGCAATGACAGCGCTACACTAAACGTCGAAATTGGCTGTTTCTATAACAAAATAGCACAGCAGATCATAAACTAAAGCAATTTAACGAAATTATAAAGAATTAGATAACATTATACGTAAATTTACAAGCTTTACGAAGCCTGAAGCTATATAACGCCGTTAAGTGATCGACAAGGAGATCTGCTTCGTGAATATTCAGGTCAGAAACACGCGAACGATGTTTAAATCATTCGATAAAGTTTTTGGAGGCCGATACAGTATTAGTTCATTCACTAGTTTACAAATGCAACTAAACGCACTAGCAGCCGAAAGTAACTCGCTGTTTGAAAAAGAAACTCTATTGACATGTCATTTTTAGGTATACCCAAAGGATAAAAATAGTAGACATTTTCACAGATGATGTAGAAATACATCATAGATCAAAACGTTGCCGCTATCAACAAATACTCAAAAACCAAATAAAAAAATATTTAAGGAGCTCCCGCACAACAAACATGGTTTATGCCTGCGACTGCTCTAACTTTATTTCCTTTTCTTCATCATCATCCCTCCTGTGTAGGTATTAGGACGAAAAATTACCCCCAAATCGCACGCTTAATGAAATGTAGGTCAAAACCTACTTCTGGCTCTATCGTCGGATCAGCTCAATTCCACATGAATATTGCATTTTGATCGAAGTTTACGCATGCAAAAATTTCAGTTCAATCGAAAATAGGTAGGTTAAACTTAACGAGTATTTACGTTAGAAGATTCTTAGCTTGTTCTTTGAAAGATCCGATTCATACCTGTAACAAAAAACAAGAATTAACTTGGTTTTTTGAAAAATATATTAAAGTAGTTAATACTAAAAATGAGTTACAACTTATAAGTTAATACTAAAAATAAGTTATATAAAAAATATTCAACGATTTGATCTTAAACATATTTAAAAATGATATTTTATGTATATACTTATTCTAAATTCCTGTCTTGAAATTTTTTGGAATATGATACAAACATGTATTTTTTGCAACACACTAATATTATAAATGCGAAAGTAACTCTGTCTGTCTGTTACTTAATCACGCCTAAACCAAGAAAGGACATAATACCCAAGAAAGGACATAGGCTACTTTTTACCGCGGGAAAATGACGCATTCCCACTATAAATTAATCTAACAATTAATATATATAACTCAAAGGTGACTGACAGTGATAACACTATGTCAGTGATCTATCAACGCACAGCCCAAACCACTGGACGAATCGGGCTGAATTTTGGCATACAGTTAGATGTTATGACGTAGGCATCCGCCAAGAAAGGATTTTGATCAATTCTATCCCCAAGGGGATAAAATAGGCAATAAAATTTTGTATGAAACTTTGCCGATTTTGCCGAAACCGATCGGGCTGAGATTTTGTATAAGTAAGGCTACTATGACGTAAGCATCCCCTAAGAAAAGATTTTGATAAATTCCACCCCTAAGGGCATAAGCTAAGAGGATACGATTTTTTTTCAGGTATTTTACACGATATAATGAATAAATATTCGTTAGAAATGCTGCTCAAAGTAACTTTACCACGCGGACGAAGCTTAGCTTTTGCCCGCGAAAAAGCTAGTGTAAATAAATAAATCATAGACTGCCTTTTAATAAACATGCTTGTATTAAAGTGTTCCCTGAATTTTCATGGGAACGTGACCGTGCCATCTCTTTTTTGTGAACGTATTCTGTATTCTCACATCTTTGGAATGACTCAAAATCTACAAAGAAGTATTTAATTCTAAAAATACCAATGTTTTTGCTTGTGCTATAATCCCTTTACGTTAAACGTAATTACTACTGCTATACATTGATTCTAAAATTCTCAAGGCTTCAACTTCGCCTATCCCAAAGGACAAAACATATGTAATCCCAAAGGTTACAAAGCTTGTACAATTGAAAATCGAATGTTTATTTTTATTCTATCCTTTATCATTTATTTATCCGTATTGATATGCAAAAGAAATATCTAATGATATTTTAATGAAGGTATTGCAATGTTGGTCCTATCTGTAGGACTATCAACGTCGACGACGTACATACTTTGTCTTGTGAAATTTCCGAACGGATTAAGCAACGGACAACTGTCACCATTCTATGCTAATTGAGTATTGTGGAGGCCTAATTGACAATTTGTCGCGCTAACATCTAGCGTTTGTTGCTACTCTAAGTAACTTCAGAGGTTGGTATTTAATCGCAATTATACTCGTACTTAGTTTGTAAACACAGTTATACTCTCAAAACTTCACTTCATATTGGTCTGTGGTACCTCACACTATGAATACGTTTTTGGCGTAAATCATGCATAAAGTAATTCCAAATATTGTGGTATTTTTGTCTTAAACTTAAACACAGTTATACTGTCAAAACTTTACTTCATATTGGTCTGTGGCACCTCACACTATGAATACTTTTTTGGCGTAAATCATGCATAAAGTAATTCCAAATATTGTGGTATTTTTGTTGTCTCAAACTTTTCAAAGCGTAATTTAGCTGCAGCCGGTTTTAGTGTTCGAGTTTATATTTTTATTAAATTAATTTTTAGGTCTATTTAAGTAAAATCGCAAGCAAAAGCTTATATATATAAGTGAAGATTATAAGCAAGCCATGTACCAACTAAATCAAAACCCGCCTGCGGAAGTTGATAGACCTCCTCCTAAGTATCACCACTAAATACAATTACCATATCATCCGCAAAAGTAACGAGTTTACCTGTTGTCAGCTCCTTTTACACAGATTGTTTATATAAACTAAGATCAGCGCCGGCCCTTGGACGCCTTGAGGAACACCATTATATAATAGGGAGCTTATTTATTTACTGTAAGTTTACTTTCAAGTTCAAAATTGAAATAGATTAATATGACAATAAACAGATCATCTAAAAGAATAAAAAAAGAAACAAAAAACGATGTTATCGGTCATTGGGACGTTTATTCTTCAATCCATTTTAAAAACAAAGCAACTGCATTGCGTAAGTCTGATGAAGCACGGAAGCCGGTTTTGAGACCCAGGGCTAGTAGGTATAACCAATACTCGCTAAATATACGATTACCACAGAACGTTAAATTTGGACGTGGCATATTTAGTAGGTTGATAAAAACAAATGTAATATAGTTTTAAAGAAAAAGTTTAAAGAAAAACTTTCGATAGATTGAAAGGTGTTCTTATCGTTTTCAATACTAATATCATAAACAGAAAATATTTGATTGTTTGTACGTTTGCATAGAAAGGCTTCCGAAACTGATTTAAATAATTTTTTTTTAAATCTGGTTACATAAGCTATATTTTACGCGGTCGAAGTCGACAATAGCTATTACCTATTTAATACATTCAATTTGCATTTACAATGCTATAATTTATTTATTTATTTAAGAAAACCAACAGCTGAAACATGGTTGAGATAATTAGACAGATGTAACTTAAATTAAGCCAATAACAGGTTTCCATAGATATTAACAATATCATCAAAAAGTTTTTCAGTAATCAACTATATATATTAAAGAGAATGGTCATATTTACTATACTTTATATAAATTTCAAGTATTTTAGAATAAGAAATTAACATGTATCAGAAAACGAACTCCTCAATATGCAAATAACAAGCAATTATGTATGCAGAAATAAGAATAAGATAAAATGTGGCTATAGAGAGTGTCAAAGCGTCAGTCAAATACCATCAGATACAGAAATATTTCCAGGTAGAGAAGCACAGAGACATTGCCAAAGGAATATGGCGTGAAAATGCACATTAACATGAATTAGCCATCATCTGAAGCCATGTTCATGCCCAAAATTGCTCTCGCTATTTCAGACTTGAAAACACGCTTCGATGTAATGAAAGGATCGATATCATAAAACTTGGTATTATAAGTCTTAGTAGCGCGAACACAAAAAGAGTTACTTGCATAATTTGTATGATGGGCGGGTACGTGGAAAAGTCTTGTGTGACGCGTTCTTCTCCCAGGAGCAGCGTAACCAACAGCGGAAGTGAGATCCATGCAATCTACACGACCGTTAACAATGTCGTGAAAAAAAGACATGTCTAGCTGTGAGCGGCGTTCCTCCAGTGTCATGAGTCTGTAACGCCGGCAGTCGGCGTTGTAATCGGCGTGACCTTGTTTAGTGCGATATTGTAGATGTCGGAAAAATACTTTTTGAATGTTTTCTAAACGCGATTTATGATATATATAAGTGGGGGACCAAATACAGCTACCATATTCCATAATACTCCGTACATATGCGCAGTATAAAGTTTTAACACTGTCTATTTCAGTAAGCGGTTGACAAGTACGTAGGATGAAGCCTAATGTACTATAAGACTTACTCGTGATGTAATCCAGATGCTCATTAAAAGTAAGTTTGCTATCAAGGAAAACGCCTAAATCACGAGTGACTACAACCTTATCAATAACGATACCATCAAAATTATACTGAAATGTTAAAGGTTTTGTTTTTCTTGTAAAGGATATCTGTTGGCATTTTGAAACATTAATTGATATTCTGTTCAGTTTGTAATAATGGGCTAAGCGATTAAGATCGTTTTGTAAATTTTGACAATCCGTAATATCCTTTATTTTTAAGTAAATTTTTTTATCATCAGCATACATCAGAAATCTAGATTTGTAAAAACAGCTGCGAATATCGTGCAAAAACGCTACGTAAAGAAGAGGTCCCAGGTGCGATCCCTGGGGTACCCCAGAGAGTACACGGATAAATTCAGATTTATAGCCTCCCAACACCACCGCCTGAGATCTATTAGCTAAATATGATTCAAACCATCGTAGCAAGTCTCCACGAATTCCAAGCGTTTGAAGCTTGTTTAAAAGGATGACGTGATCTACACGATCGAAAGCTTTTTCGAAATCAGTATAGATCACGTCAACCTGACCTCCCATTTCCATACCCGCGAGAACTTCAGCAGTAAAACAAGTTAAATTGGTTAGTGTTGAGCGACCCTTTAAGAAACCATGCTGTTCATTTGGGACATTGTTATGAATCAACTTATAAACATCACTATAAACTATTTTTTCAAAGATTTTGCTAAAGATGTTTAAGATAGAAATTCCACGATAGTTCTTAATATCACTTTTATTTCCCTTTTTATGGATTGGAATAATTAGAGCCTCTTTCCATTTTTTTGGAAAGGTAAACTCTTTAACAGATTTATTAAATATAATACGCAACGGATGCACTAGTGATTTTGCACAGTTTATGATAAATAGCGGATGAATGTTATCACTCCCTGCACCTTTATTAGGATTACAGTTTTGCAGATATTTAAGTACAGTATCATCGGAGACGTCAATGGAACCAATAATATCACCAATGCATGAATCAGATGACTCAGAATCAATTAGAAAATCATAATTTTCCAAAGGTTGGGAAAATACACCTTCAAAGAAATCATTGAAACCGTTGCATATCTCTTTACCATTATTAAATATCGCGTTATCAAGATGTAGCTGTTTTGGATACGCGTTGCCCCCTTTTTTCGATTTCACGAAGGTCCAGAATACTTTGGGATTGTTTTTTATGGAAGTGCTTACGGAATTTAAAAAATGATTATAGCACTCATCACGTACTCTGTGATACCTTCTACGCAGTAAAGAGAATTCATCATAATCACGCTGATTGTGAAACCTTTTCCATCGTTTATGTGCTTTGTCTTTCTCACGAATTATTTTTCTCAATGACGACGAGAACCACTTGGGATAGCTAGCCTTGGAGTAAACTTTTATTTTAGGTATAAAACAATCAATGCCTTCATTTATCCTGTCATATAAGATATCTAAAGCATCATCAACAGAACGATACTTCAATAGAGATTCCCAATCACAACTGTCTAACAGTTTATTAATGGCATTGTAATCACCTAGGTGGTATTTTACTTTGATGGTTGGGTTTTCTTTTATAGGATTTATCATTATGTTCGAAGCATCGACCGCTAATGTTGGGTGAAAACGATCCTCATTTAAAAGAGGGGTATCACATCTGCAAATTTCGATATCAAAATTACTAAAAACCAGGTCCAGTGTATTTCCATGTGAATTTACTATAATATTGTATTGTCGCAACCCTAACAAACTAAGGTTGTCAACAAAATTAATTGCAGCAGTTTGTATGTCAACAGGTCCCACTTTTAAATAGGTAGGTATTGAGACGTCGAGCCATTTTATACAAGACAAGTTAAAATCGCCACAAATTAAGTACTTATCATTTGAGTTGGATGATACTATTTTTTTAATATGTTCACTAAACTCTTCGAGTTGTAACGGTTGTTTTGGCATGCCACCAGGAATGTAACAAGCAAAAATATGTAAGTTATTTGAACTATTTAGAAAGCGTCGATTGATTGTTATACATAACATTTCCACATATATGTCGGTCACTATATCACACAAATTAGCCGCCAGATCCCGACGCACACATATCATCACACCGCCCCCAATAGATTTTTCACTAAGACAAAAATCTCGATCAAAACGAAAAACATTATAATATTTGTCACAGAGCTCCTCGTCAAAAAACACGTCACTCAGCCACGTTTCCACCAAAACAACTATATCATAAAAATGACTACTCATATTACGGTTCAAAAGAGCACATTTGGTTCGCAGCCCACGGACATTCTGAAAGTAAATTCTTAAATTTTCATTAGCCATATTAACTATTGGAATCAACCAAAACGAAAACAGCATTAAAATAAAATAGGATAAAATAGTAATTTACAAGATGATCCCATGTTAACAATTAATAATTCTTCATTCAGATTATACCTTACATGTTCACACCACAATGACTTTAGTTTCACTTCAATAGGGCTAATTAAATTACATGGATTGATCTCTATTAGGAGCAATAACCTACTGTTACTTCTATACCCTGGTTCAGTGAATACAAAAAATTGTACATTGGTCTGTGCACATGCCACATACACATTGTAATAACAGTTACATACAATTCTCTTATAGACATAACAATATATATGTATATGTCGCGGCCAAGCGGCACACCCAACCGACCAACCAGGCGGCCAGCCCCTCAATGAAATTGAATGGTGCCATTTAATCAAACGGCTAGCCGTCCAATCGGCCGGCCGACCACACCACCCAGCCGCGAGCCACACACACCCCACAGATAAGCATCTATTTGACACAAACAGTTTGACACATATGTATATGCGTAGTAAATAAATGTAAAAATTTGCACAGTTTTTAAGACTGACTTTGATTTTCAAAACTATTGCATACCTAACAATGTCACATAGTTTTACAAATGTAAGTAAGATAGTAGTATATGCCACTAAACAAACAACAAAAAAGTTACAGTGCAAATAAGTGTTTAGAATTCCCTTCTTGCTACAAAATGTTATTTGTCCTTTAACGTCATGATTTCCAATTTTAACAAAAGTGTCACGCTTACTCCATCTATATACTGATTGTTTTATTTTAAAATAATTTATTATTTCAAGTGAAAAGCAATATCCCTCACCAAAACGCAATAATTGTAAACTTGTATACCCTACAGTGTTCAATAAAAAACCACATACCCAAAAAACATTTAAATTAAACTTAAAGTTACTGCTATGGTGTCTTTCCTCTTTAAAACAATAGAAATTTAGTGAATACAAACAATCATAAATTGGCATGTGCACATGCCACATAACCATTATGCTAAAATTTACATCCATACACAATATGATATTTATCTTATGGATATACTAATAAAAATCGCCGGTGGTCGAGATAGTATTTTTTTTATATATACATATATTTATATATTTCCAAATAGTAATATCAGAATGTTTCTAACATCCTTGTTCATCCGCTTCTAAATAACGGTTCGTATACGATAACGAAGTAGGCTACTGTGGTAGCCCGCCCGCAACTGATAATACAAACTTCTTTTTAAATTAGAATTATAATTAAATTAGAGTTATATAGGGGAAGACCGTTACCTGTGGGTACTATCTATAGAAAACAACAGCATTTATTTTCAAAGTTTGAAATTTATGAGGTTTTGTTGCTATAGATTGATAAAAGAATCTATTTATTTAATGCATGCACACAGGGCACTTGGCAATATTAATGAATTACATCAACAATAATAAAATAATAGTTTTAATAGACAACTAATCAAGAATGGAATCATTTGTCGATCTATTTCTTTTTCAGAAATAGACCGACGTAATTTTCGGCTAGACCTCATTTTGTCAAATTCATAAAAGTTGCTTACCTATATCTATACGAATATTATAAAGAGGAAAGATTTGATTGTTTGTTTGTTTGTTCACATCGATAGGCTCCGAAACTACTGGACCGATTTTAAAAATCCCTTCACCTACGGGAAGGTATATCGTATGCGGTGGACATAGGCTATATTTTATTCTGACAAACAGCAATGAAATGAAAATGGGAGTGGAAGTTTATATAGGGAATTAAAAGAAGAAATAATGGTTACTTGTTTATTATTCAATTTGTCAATGCAATTGTATCCGTATTATGGTACAAAACCTTATCCAAATGAATTATGAAATTAAATTCTAAACCTTACATATGGGCTACTTTTTACTCCGCTTAACAGTTCCATGAGAAACACGCGGGTGAAGCCGCTATCGAAAAACTCGTACTCGATAATTGGTTGGCGCGTTCGGTCTGCCGCAATTGTTAGTCGTAGCATGACTAGAAATTTACTAAGTCCAGCTTTTCTGTGTTTCTGAAGGTATCTTAAGCCGTTGGTTCTACCTGAATTCGGAATTAACACCCACCAAATCGCACTGAGCACGCGTTATTCGGTTGTGATTTACTCTGCCTCTATCCCAGTTGTACATCAATGGTGATGAATCAAAAAACATTTTATACAAATCACGCTTCAATAATGCATGCAAATCAGTCTTATACATATTACTTCCTAAAGTTGCTTTATTCTGAAATAGCAGACTGAACATCAATTTATTTAACACTAACTTACCTAAATGAAACTATTTTTAAACGGTTCATTGCGTTTGAATTCAGCTTTAATTACATTTCGGACCCTTTACAGGTTTCTCGTTCACATAAGACTAATCTTTAAAATAAAAGAAATGTAGAGTTCAACATTGGCTTTCTAATTAAGAGAGCTACCTTCAAAACAATACTATTGGAGATATTTACAATATAAAAACAATATGGCAAAGTTTGCATTAATTAAATTATTTTAAAAAATACACTTTACTTATTTATTTACCCCTGGCTACCGTATTCTGGCCAGATCTGAACACGGAACCTGTAAATGGACCATTTAGCAACGTCTGCAAAGCGCGATGAAACCGTTTAAAATTTTGCTTCATTTATGGATAACGCGCGTGAAAATATAAGAAATCAATAAAGTTTAGTATAATTCGTTTCATCGTACAGATTATTTGAAACCTTAAAGAACGAACACACAAACCTTGTAATATAATTGTCAGTAAATAGTAGCTATAGGGCCAAGATTATGCCAGTTACAGTCAAATCATTTCCATTGTCAGTGGTACATGTTGCAACACTGTCCCATGCTCCCATGGTCTATTGTTTACTTTATATAATAGGTAAGTCACAGATTTTATAATCAAGTTTGCATTGAAAATAATTTTATATTCAAAAGGACTTCTAGAAATGTACATAATATTTCCTGTATTGAAATAATAAGATAAGATAAGATAAAAACACTTTATTGTACAACACACAACAGAAATAAATAAAGAGTAACTTACAAACATTAAAACTTTTGCACAATAGGCGGCCTTATCGCTTAACAGCGATTTTTTCCAGGCAACCTATACTGGAAGAAGCAATGATGACAATAATGTAGGTAGGCTGTGCGCGTTACAAAAAAATATTAATACGATACACTTATAGAACACATGATTTTATGAATTATACAAACAATATATATATATATATATATATATATATATATTATAATATGTACAGTTGAAACACTCGTGACGTCACACTTTTGATTTTAGTTTGAAGTGACGTGGCATGTCAGCTTCAAAATAATGATTTTATTTTGCAAAAAATATACGTTATCTGAACCTAATTACTATGTACTCGTAATTCCGAGTGTAATAAATAATGAGTATATTTTAATTTAATATCGTTTTGACAGTTGCGTTTCGTTTAAAAGTTTCATATTTAATATTCATCATCATCATCATCACCAGCCTATTATGTCCACTGCTGGAGCTCAGGCTTTCCCTATGGATGGATACGAATCAAATCGAATAGGGCCCAGTGCGAATAGTGGTGTAAACGACTGCACATGCAGCTGGGACTAAAGGCTTAACGTGCCTTCCAAAGCATGAAAGAACCCGAGATAATACATTTTGGTCACCCATCCTATGACCGGACACGGCGCAAGTTGCTTAACAACCGTATCGCATCCTGAAAATTCCTAAACACTGCACCATCGAGCACCTTTCGTTTTTTATATTAAACACTGTGATAACTCTATTGCTTTCCTCGAGCAAAAACACAGTAAATAATGTTTGGTGTGACACACTGTGTCGTCTGCGCGTACGCAAACCATTTATGTCATTAATAACGCTTTCCATTTCACTTGCGTCGCTCCGTCGACCGGAACGATGCTCAATACACTTTTTTTTTCCTTTATACACATTGTATTGTAGACTTTTGTTAATACATATACACATTGAATGAATAGAAAGAGAAGGAAAGCAGTATTATATAAATCTTGCTTAAATCTGAGCACGCTTCGCCGTGGGAACTTCGGTGTAAAAAATACCTATTAATTAGTAATAATAATGCCTATAAACAGCACTTTTTACAAAATGCAATATATGTGATAGTAAAAATTAAAGCAATTCTGTCTGGTCTATTCTTTACTAGTATATTAGAGACTCAATTATCATTTTCGGATTCGGATAATACGGATCCACATTAGATGCTCACAAATATATAGGATATGGCATCACGAAAATTATATCGTAAATAAACAAAATAAACGTAACTGGCAGATTAATAATTTTGAACAATATATTTTACTTTTGTTGAAATCCCATAAATCATTATGCATTATAAGAATTGTAATAATTAATAACTTTATAATTACAATAAGACATCGTTGTTGAATATTTAATTAACAGTCTACTTTAGCACATTCAAGATGCAAAAGTTTCTACGTTTGTGCACAGCCTTATTTTACTTCCACTGGCGTGATAGTTAGATATTAAACAATCCATGACGACCTCACTGCGATTTCCCCGCTAACACTAGATCATTATCTTTCGTTAATTACTACTAAATGCGATAACTCCATCGCAATTATTCAATGATAGCAAAAACAACAAAAACATTCTAATTTTAACCTTACTACAATCGAAATAAAGAATAAGACTGTCGATAAGAATTGCTTATTATTCAATAGTATAATTATACGCTGTTAAAGGATTGCGTTAGAACCCGTAATGGAGTAGAATATGGTATCAGAAAAACTGTTTCTTTTTTTTTTGTTTAGGTAACTTTGGCATTGACCTTTATTGTTATGTAAAGGGGAAAAGATTTAACGACGAGAAATTTACCGAATAACCATAAATAGACGGTGAGCTCGCAGCAAAAATGTCCAAGAGTTTTGTAACGACTGATGCTTGGTATGTCGAATTACTAACTAGATAACCCAGTGCAGAGTCCGATACTGGAACACCTGCACGCGTAGCATGACAAACTCGACAAATGCTTTGTCTACACCCATATA
Source organism: Diatraea saccharalis (assembly GCA_918026875.4). Taxonomy (NCBI): domain Eukaryota; kingdom Metazoa; phylum Arthropoda; class Insecta; order Lepidoptera; family Crambidae; genus Diatraea; species Diatraea saccharalis. The sequence continues at coordinate 4,820,253 of OU893336.1, forward strand.
TCAGTTTCTCGGGTCGAGAGTGAAATATTGTATGGACATACCCGAGAATAATGTAGATATGCGTAGAATGACGATCTCGAGCGTTTTGTATACACCCAAATGTCACTTTATACGATATCTCCCTCTCGACCCGATAAAAGTGACCTTTGGTGTAGACAAAGTGTTTCTCGAGTTCCTCATGTTAGTGCGTGGTTACGGCAGTGCGATTTAAACTACAAGCGATTGCTGAATATTTTTTTAATTTTGTGTATATTCAAAATTATATAAATCGAATTTAACCTCGTTTGATTAGTCTTTACAATATCTCTATTCCAAAACCTAATATAAAAAAAAACATAATATTCACAATTTTTATATTTATATTGAAAAATAAACTATTTTTCTTAAATAACAGACTAAAAATTTAAGGATACTAAACAGGAGGAAATCTCCGTCATACTTTTAAGAAAAAAATAATAAACCTCAGATCAGTAAAAGACCAATCAAAATATAAGCGAAACTAGTACAAATAACAGTTTCGCAAACCTAATTCAATACAACGAGGAAGTTAAATTATGGCTTATTAGAAGACCTGGTCCAATCAAATGAAGAGAGCACGAGGTCCTTAGATTGTGAAACAAACTTAATGTACACAGATTATCTTGAAATTGAATCAGTTCGTTATCATCATTAAATCAATTCGTAAAGCAATAATTTTGGACCCAATTTTTAAGAAACATAGCGGAGTTGTACGAAATTTTGAACAGTTAAAGTTTAATAGAGAATGCTATTTTTTTAATTAACGAAGTTAAAGACTGAAATCACAAGAATCTGTGTTTAAATATAAGAAAATATATAAGTACATGGTTGGAATAAAAAGTGAAAACATTTATCGGTGGAAAAAATTAAAATATTGCTTATTGCTTCACCTTTTATTTAATTATTTCTCGTATATATAGCAAATTCATAAACATCTTATAGTGCCAAGGGTCCAATGACGATAGATAAGAAACTAAGTATTCGAATTCATACCTTAACGCAATCCGGGCATCTACTATACCCAATTGAGCTACCTGAGGCCTACCCGGCCATCAAAAATAAGCAAAGCAAAGACCCCTCCGTGATTATTCTTTCTTGTAGCGTCTCCGCAACTCGAAACTTAAATGTTTTGCTTTTATCATACTGACTTTATAACATATAATAATAATAATTTATTTCAAGTTTTTGCATCCATATGGTGTTAGTAACAATTAGACTTAATTCTACCGTTAGTAAAAATAATAATTTAATTAAATCATATTTTATTTAACAATTCAATTTAATTTAATAATTTTATTTATTTCAATTTTACATTTAAATTAAATTTAACAATTGAAAAATGTACGTATCGGCTGGGAGGTCGCCGTCGCCGTTTGCAGATACATCGCACGCATCAGCAGCGGCGAGTCCCATCGATCAGAGAGCGCGCGCAAGATACTGTTTCACACAATGTTCTCATAATATACTTGAATAAAGAAATGACAGCTTATGCATTTTTCATGGAATACGTTAAAGAATAAATAAATAATGTAAATATACGAAACTAACAAGTTCCCAAAGCAGGATGGCTAATAGATTCATTACCCTCGCGTAACATGTATTACATCACATTAAAGTAACATTGCGGTCTAAATTGGGTGTAAGGTAATGTGGATTACCAACTCCAAAACCAAATTGAACTTAAAACATATATGTTAAGAGTTATTATAATTGTTGTAACTATACGTTGCATATGGACCAATATTTTAAATATTTCCCAAACTATTGTTCACCATATTGGAGCCTGTTATTAGGTAGGTATAATAGACTAACTCGGCGCACTAAAAATACCCAGGCAGTTATATATATTTTTAATAAGTTTGACATTTAAAATAGCTACCTTACAAATTGTTTTCAGAGCAATTAAATTAATATTCCATTTCACTTAAGCGTCAAAAGGAATAGAAGTACAATCAAATATTCACATTCTCATAGAAAACATAAATAGTACGTATTACATAAGTAATTGCTACGTATTTATGTAATGCGTAGGTACTTTTGAAGTTGTAATATTAAATAGTAGAATTGATTGCAGTTTTAATACGTGTCAGTGGCAAACAGTTACGATAAATATTATGTTATTACGTGCATTACACGATCTTCACGACCATTAGGACCGTTTACACACGAACCTGACCGATCGATGATCTCTAATAGGGTTGCTACTCGAGAGAAAAAATTTTTTTTTGCACAGAAATGGATATACATTAATCTACAATTCAAACAAAATTCCATGTAGTTTTTTGGTCTATCAAAAATATTAGGGTTCGACCATTTTAAGGCTATGCCTAGTGAGGTATGATATCGGAAAAAATAAATATGGCCACTCCAATCAATTTTAAATCTTAACAGATAGTGAAGTTGAAATTGCAAACAATCTGATTTTTTATAGTAACACAGTAGAACAGGCTGGAAACAAAACATTTTTTCTTCCTTTTCTGTTTTAAATACAGTCGATACATCAATCAATTACTTCATGGGTGTAGGGGTATAATTACTTTCAATTTGTTAAAATTATAAAAATATATTATTATATTAATATATATATATATTTATTAAAACAATAATAAACACGTAGGACATACATTAAAACATGTGTCCTACATGTTTATTAACTTTAAGCGTTACATACCAATAGTGCAATCTCAGCTTTTGACGCCAAAACATTCCTGAGAAATGTATTTGCAAAAAATTCAATATTATAAAAACGTGACAACCCTATATGCATAACTGTATCTCGCGTGCGGTATCATGGTCAATATTTGACCATCAGTGCACTCCGCTAGACCACTCGAGTATTTGTACCGGTTACTTAATAAATACTTTTTCCATTGATAACATACTTTTCATTTAAAATAAACACATACGGAGAAGTTCTTGCCATGATCTTGTCTATCGATTACACGAGACAATAATAATAATTGGGACGACGACTGAGTAAAAAAAAAATTTAGTCCGTCAAGTCAGATAATTGAAAAATATTACATATGTATTTTTATTTTTAGATAACAGGCATTAAAGTTGAGGAATGGGGGGCTTGCTACGTCAGTTTTGTAGAAAATGTGCCAAAACGTGTCGTCACGTGACATTTTAAGTCTATATATCGCTTTAATTTGATGATTACAAAAAAAAACGTCTTTAATATTTTTCAACTATCTACTTGACTGACAAAGAAACAAAATTTTGTCGTCATCCCTATAATATAGTTTTACAGGACGAAATAAACAAAACTACTTATATAGAGATATTTCACTTTCAAATACACATAACATACAGAAGACAATAGCGGGAAAAAATCTAAATAGGTATGCAGAATTAAAAGGAGAAATTATGGAAGAAGGATAAAGTATACATTATTCTCTCTACGACAGGTGTGTGTGTGTGTGCATGTGGTGTATGTATGTTAATTTCTGTAAAATTAGAAACTTAATATGTTAACAAATTTCACATTAACATATGCACTCAAAAACCATTTCTCATACAACATAATTATAATTCCAAAATGTAACAACATTAAGATATTAAAAACAATGTTCAACAATTTTTTTTACCACGGAACAACGCAAAAGGTCAGTTTTGAATGATCCCAGATAAAATCATTCATGGACAATTTTCCTTACACTATGACGTGACCTTATCCATATATTATCAATACAAATAATCGAGCTGTCCAATAAATCTTCTGAGCAAATATTATAGTCGTGAATACTGATAAATTCATGTTTGAAATATTTATTTAATGCCAAAGGGCTGATAAAAATATGATAAATATTATATGGATAAAAAAAAAATTAAAACGTGTCTCTCCAAAAAATCCCTTCTTTTAGCATAATTTTTATATTCCTAATATACTTTAGCATAACCATTTGGCATAATTGTTTATCTCTTCTTAATATTTTACGTTTTTGGGCTTATGTTTTTTAAATATTATTATGAGAAAAATTATTATTAATCCCAGCAGTGCAGGCTCATTTAGTAACTGTGTTCATTAGCTTTTCTTTTTTCATTTTAATATACTTACCTAAGCTTTATTGTTCTGGGAGAGCGGTAATTAGATATCACACAAATTAATAAATATATATCACATTTGGTTTGTTATGTAGATATTTTTACATAAGATTAGTATGCTATTTTTAATATAACCCAGCCGTTATTTTGTTTTAACGTATTCTCGAGTTGTTTTTAACATATATGTTTTTTATAACGGTTTATAAACTGTGTGACCCTTTGAATTTCCAAACCCAGTTTTATCGAAACTCTTAACATTCTTAGTCATATAATATTTAGGCTAAACGCACCAGTCTCACATCAACATTTCAGTCTTCAAATAAAACTAATTATTAAAGTTTTTTGGCTTTCCCGCAGAAAAAAATTCTGCTGCCAACGATGTACAACGATTAGGCATATATAAACTTAATAACAATCAAGAAATTTTGAATATGCTATATTTGTTGTATGTAAGGTAAGTAAATAGTACAATGATTTTTTTTTGGCAATGGCTTTGAAAATAATTGAGATATCATCAAAATTAATTTCAATCAGTTTACTTTCATTTCAGCCCGATCCAACCAGTAATTGGCAGTACGTTCACAGATCAGACAGTAATTTTTTCCATACTGGAGGATTTCCAATGATTGAAATCTGAAAATTAGTGGACTTACATAGTTATTTTCCATAGGTTTCGGTCTTACTCCTTTTTCTTGAATTCTTATTATTATATAAAAAATAGTTCACACACTCAACACTATTTTGAGCACAGTTTATTTTTGGTGAGATATTAACACAGCGGTTTAATTTCGAGAGGAGCGTATTTTATAACGTATCTTCGCGTTGACACCATGACAGAGAGAGAGAGTCTTCGTTTTTATATATATTGGGCGGGTAGTATTTTAAAAGAGGTTTTATTATCTACCGTTTGAGTTATTTGTATAGTTTTAATATTGTATGTTGTGATGCGTGCAATGTAATAGTAATAATATATATATATATATATATTTATAATAAACGGCGCAGACAACTCCCCCGGCCTAGAGGTTTCCTCTAAACATGCGATAAAATAAGCGGACTTCTTAAAGCGAATATACTTAAAACTAATGCATTACAAACAAAAATTATTATTGCGATGGCAGTGGGCAAAGACGAACCACTGGCCGTATATAAGATCCAGATGCCGTACGTACTTTAACAGTGCGTATGATATTGTCCTTTCCAGGATAAATCGCATCAACTACACCTAAAGGCCAACAGAGAGGATGAGAATTATTATCTTTAATTACGACAATAGTACCTAACTTAACAGGTTTTGACGGAGAGTTCCATTTTTCTCTCTGTTGGAGAGAAGTTAAATATTCTTGACTCCAGCGAAGCCAAAAAGAGTGCGTGACTTTATTTAAGAGTTGATAACGAGATAAGCGATTATCTGAGATTTCAGTAACATCTTCAGCAGGTAAGAATTTAAGCGGAGTAACATTTAAAAAATGATTAGGAGTTAAAGCGGAAATATCAGAGGGATCAGAGCTTAAGACACAGAGTGGTCGGCTATTTAATAAACCTTCAATTTGAACGAGAATAGTATTAAATTCTTCATATGTGAGAATTTGTGAACCAATTGACTTGAAAATATGCGTTTTGACACAACGAACATTAACTTCACTGAGTCCATTGAAATGAGGACCATAAGGCGGACTATGCCTAAATTGAATGCGGTGGTCAGACAGTAATTGCTGACTAATATAATTAATATGTGTTTTGGAGTGTATTAAAGAATAAATTTCATTTAATTTGCGTTTAGCACCAATAAAATTGGTACCTCCATCACTGTAGATCATAGAAACTGGGCCTCTACGTGATATGAAGCGTTTAAAAGCGGCGAGAAATAAGTCAGAACTTAAATCAGTAACTAACTCTAAGTGTATAGCTTTTGTTGTTAGACAGACAAATAAACAAATATATGCCTTTTGGCTTTTTATACCACGCCTACGAATATGTGTAATAAAGAAGGGACCAGCGTAATCAACGGCGGTATATACGAAAGGTTTTACTTCAGCTACTCTGAAGGTGGGAAGATCACCCATTGGAGGGAAAGTATTTTTAGGGTTAACTCTAAAACAAATATTGCATTTATGTACCCTTTGACGTACTAAATTTCTGGCGGACAGAATCCAAAATTTTTGTCTGATGAGCGACAGTAAAAGAGCGGGACCCGTATGAAGATTGATGATGTGATAATAATCTACTAAAAGTTCAACCACGCGTTCCTTAGACGGAAGTAAAATGGGGTGTTTTTGACCATAATTAAGTTGAGAGTGAGCTAACCTTCCACCAACACGAAGGATACCATTTGTATCGACAAAGGCATTTAGTTTAATTATATTTTTACCGACTGTTTTATTTAATTTTAAAGCGGAAATATTTTCAGAAAAATGTTTGTTTTGAACATATTTTATAATATATAATTCAGCGATTTCCAAGTCAGTGTCAGAAATAGAGCCATGAGTATTCAAATGTTTTACAAAACGTAGAACATAAACTAGTATGCGAAGTAATTTAGAATACTTAGAAATGCGATTTATTAAAGCCTGAATGGAATCCGTAGTAACATTTTGGGTAACTTGAGCTGTCATAGAAAGATTTTTAATTTCCATGAGATCAGAATTATTGAAATTAATTTCGAATGGCTTAATCGGCCATTTAGTAGCGGGATACGTAAACCAAACCGGGGCGTTAAACCATAACTTAAGGTTAGATAATATTTTAGGCGTTACAGGACGAGAAACTATATCAGCGGGGTTTTCACGTCCGTTGATATGAAACCAATGCTTAGCGAGTAATTTAGAGTTAATTTCAGTTATGCGATTTGCGATAAATGTATGAAACTTATAGGCGGGCGAATGAATCCATGTAAGGGTTACAGTTGAATCTGAAAATGCGTAAATGTCATGAATAGTACAGCGTTTACTTAATACATCTTTAACAGCGGTAAGTAAATTAGCTAATAAAAGTGCAGCGCATAATTCTAGGCGAGCTAAAGGCATTCTATTGAGTGTAGCTACACGGGACTTAGAAGAGAGTAATAAGACAGATCCATGATCTTTTTCACCAGTACTAACTCTGATGTAAACGGCAGCACCATAGCAGCGTTCGCTGGCGTCCGAGAAACCAAGGAGTATCACATGGGAATTAGAATTAATTCCTACGTGTCGAGGAAATTCTATTTGTTCCAAAAAAATCAGTTCGTCATGGAATTGAAGCCATTTATTTTCGATATGCGGAGGTACAGGGCTGTCCCAATCAAGTTCATGTATCCAACAATCTTGAACGAGTAATTTCATAAAGGCGATGACAGGGCTAATCAAACCTAAAGGGTCGAACAGACGTGCGGTTGTTGAGAGAATATTACGTTTGGTACATTTAAGCGAAGAAGTGTTTATCTTGAATTGAAAAGTATCCTTATTTTGATTCCACTGCATGCCTACAATTTTTATATTAGAATTTGCGTCAGGGTCAAAATTAATATTTAGCGGGTTCAAATTTGATTCTGGTATTTTATTTAAAAATTCAGTATTATTAGAGCTCCACTTTACTAAATTAAAACCTCCCGAATTGAACATAGCGAACATTTCATGATAAATTTGTTCTGCAACAGTAACACCATCTAGTGAATTCACATAGTCATCCATATACATATGATTCTCAGCTTCATATGCAGCTAAGGGGTATTTATCTCGGCTATCAGATGCGAGTTGATGTACAACTCTCATAGCTAAATATGGAGACGAAGATATACCAAATGTGACCCTATTAAATTCAAAAATACTCATCTCCTCGTTAGCATCGAATCTATATAATATACGTTGAAAGGCGTGATGATTATTTGTAAGTTTTACTTGAAAATACATTTTTTCAATATCGGCTGTTACAGCTACAGAAAATATACGTAAATTAACGAGTAAATCAAAAATATTATTCTGTAAATTAGGACCAATATACAACAAATCATTAAGGGATTTACCTGAGCTAGTTTTACAACCAGCATCAAGCACTACGCGCGTTTTAGATGTTTGTTTATCGGAGCGATAAACAGCTCTGTGCGGAATATAATAATGCGGTACTTGTAAGGAAGGATCAGTGACCTTTGATAAATAACCTTGATTAATGTAATTTTTAATAGTTTCGTTATAATTTTCGCGAATTTTAGGATCTGAATCTAATTTCTTTTCTAAATTTAGTTGACGCCTTTTAGCGATAAAATAAGAATAACCTAATTCTGAAGGTTGTGACTTAAATGGAAGATGTACAGTGTATCTACCTGTATCATCGCGAGAATATGTAGAAGTGAATAATAATTCACAAGCCTGATCATCAGGGCTCATATGAGTTTTATTAGGGACATTTTCGAGTTCCCAAAAACGTTGAGTGAGAGTTTCTAAGGAGTGAGAATTCGTTTCGCAGAAAAATAATTGTTCTGATTGCGAGTTAGTATTTTTTGAGTGACCGGCGCGAGAAAAAGAGAAGGGATCACAATGTGCCCTACCCATAGCGATGTAACCGAGTGTAGTCTGAACAGCAACGACTGATGAGTTCGGTATACTAACCTTTCTATTACCTAATAGAAAAGGAAACAACTCATTACCAAGAAGACAATCAATATCAGCAGGGATATGAAACTGATCATCCGCCATAGGTAAGTTATGCAAATGAGCAAGTTTAGAAATATCAATAGGACATCTAGGTAATCCATTTGTGATTTTATCAATAACACGAGCGCGAATAACATACGAGCAACGGAAATCAAAACGAGAATAAATTTTAAAAATCGTAAAACCGAGTGAAGGAATTTGTGACTGACCTATACCAGAAATGATCGAGTCATCAGGCGTAATTTTTAAATTTAATCGATCACAACATGCTTTGGAAATAAAATGGCTCATAGAACCCGTATCTAGAAAAGCACGAACAAAAATAGGTTTATTATTTTTATAAACAAAAACAGAAGCGGTAGGTAACAATACAGTTGTATTATTATCAATATTATTCGCGTTATTAGTTGCTGCATTTAATTCTACGCGTGAACACGTAGTAATTATATTAGAGTCGCGTACCAACGGCTCGACTAAGGTAGGTATACTGGTGGGACCGGGGAGCGACGACGAATGCTCTGTAGACTGCGGCGCGGCGCGAGGTCCGCTCGGCTGCGAAGGCGCGGACGCAGAGTAACCACGATGGTTCAGTGGTGCGTGAGTGGCAGACCTAGGTTCAAATCTATTGCGAATATTATTATCTAAATGTAATAATGTATGATGTTTGCGTTGACAAACGTTACAAGTATTTAACGACTTGCAAAATTTAACAGAGTGATAACCGAGGCAATTATGACAGAAATTATATTTATTTACTAATGCGTTTCGAGACTGAGCATCTGAATTAATAAAAAGAGAACATTTATAAAGCGGGTGCGAATAAGGAGCGTTGCATACTTTGCATGGCCATTGTTGCGTTTGCGGAGTATGAGTATTTGTAAAAAAAGAAAGAGTATTTTTAGACTTAGGTGAGCCTTTATTATTATAATTGTAAGTAGTTGAATTATTAGCGTTGCGAGACAAATTAGGTCTTGCATACGAATTAGAATTGCGAAGCGTTTGAATTTTACTTTGTTCTTTTAAAAATGTAGAAAGAAGCTCGAATGTGGGAATTTTAATATGCCTATATGATTGCTCAAATAAAGATACGATGTCTTTATCTAGCTTACTAAGTGCAATATGTGTAATAATGAAATCAGACAGATCATCGATATTTAGACGTTTTAAAGCGGCCTCTGCTGAATAAAACTGTTCTATAAAAGTGTCGATTGACTGAAATGGTTTGAAATTCAACATTTGATCTATATAAATTGCAGCTTGTACTCGAGTGTCTTGATATTTTTCAAGAAGTGCGTTCCATAGAATTAAATAATTATCAGCAGTGGGCGTAATTCCTGAACAAACCGTTAACGCTTTGCCTGATAAACAACCAATTAAATATTGGACCTTCTCGGCCTCAGTAAGATGCAAATTATCATGAATAAGGCTTTTGAAATTTTCATAAAAAATCGACCAGTTACTTAGTGCACCATCAAACGATACTAATTTAAGAGGTGGTAATTTTCTGTTTAATAAATCAAATTTACTATTGTCACTGTTACTGGATGTTTTATTTTGCGTGAGCGTTGACGCCGTATGTTTTATACAACAGTATAATTCGTCAAACGAGTGTAATGCGGTGTAGTTCGGCTTTGTCAACGGATCGCTTTCGAGTTGGGCTAAAATCCAATCATCTAATGTTTCCATAAAGCTAGAACGAATCTGATCTAATGAGTACATCCGCGATAGAAATTGAGATTTAATTTGAGGATCGGAAACCTTTAGACTGAGGTCATAAATATTTTGAATTATTTCAAAGAGACTATTTTTCTTAGACTCTAATAGTATAACCTTAGAATTAGTCGCGACATCCTGATATTCTTCATCACTAGAACCTTTCTTTTTGCGGAGAGTAGTCATTTTTATTCTTTAAAAATGCTTATCAATAAATGTATACAATAATGATGTATTTGCGTGTGTGTGCGTTGAAATAATATGCGGTTATTATGCGTTGATAAATCGTGAATGTGAGAATAAAAATATGAGCGAAGTGTAATAGACAAATATGCGTATTATAAATATTAAATGCGTTTTATAGATATAGAACGAGATGTAGATATAGAAAATTTGAAACGATGTTTTTCACAGCGTGAGCAATTGCATGTAATGGCGGCGGTTTTGCGTATTTGTATTGAGCGTGTGAAATGTGCAGTAAATGAGTTTTTTATTATGCGATAGATAATGAAAGAAAAGGGTTCGACCGTCAGGATCAGTATCCGGGTCGTGAGGAACAAAATCAATGGAGGATTTCCAATGATTGAAATCTGAAAATTAGTGGACTTACATAGTTATTTTCCATAGGTTTCGGTCTTACTCCTTTTTCTTGAATTCTTATTATTATATAAAAAATAGTTCACACACTCAACACTATTTTGAGCACAGTTTATTTTTGGTGAGATATTAACACAGCGGTTTAATTTCGAGAGGAGCGTATTTTATAACGTATCTTCGCGTTGACACCATGACAGAGAGAGAGAGTCTTCGTTTTTATATATATTGGGCGGGTAGTATTTTAAAAGAGGTTTTATTATCTACCGTTTGAGTTATTTGTATAGTTTTAATATTGTATGTTGTGATGCGTGCAATGTAATAGTAATAATATATATATATATATATATTTATAATAAACGGCGCAGACACATACTAATATTATATAGAAAAATTTGATTGGTTTTTAGCATAGAACAGGCTTCGAAATTACTTCACTGATTCTCAAAATTATTTTATCTTTTGAAAGCTACAAAACACGCAGGTGACTCGGGCGAAGTCGCTAGAAAACAGCCAGTCACTAATCAGCTAGATATGGGATAAAGTACAACAGAGAACTGTTTAGATAATTATTCATTCTAATCCAACAGCAAAGAAAACAAAAATTTTGTCCTTCACAAACGATGGCATGGACATAAATTATTTTACTTTTCATTTATGAGACCCGGAAAAATGAAAAGGCAAATGATAAAACAGGCTATTTACAAAAATCAGCATTACCTCTTCAGACTTAAAGTCTATTCTGTAATAAAACAAAATTATGTTTATTTAGTAAAATGGCGCGCGAGCGTGGTGGAGGTGGTAACATGGCTGAAAATGTTCGACTATAATAGTTATTATGCAAGCATTTCCGAATTGAATTATTTTTGTTTATATTAATATTTGATGATCCATTATAACTATGGTTAGAGAAAGACCATAATATTAGGATTTATTACTGTTAATTCAAAATTTATCTTCGTTATTGTCGAGTAAAATGCGTTAATACATACCTTTCAATAGACTTACGGCCGGTTTCTGAATTTAGAAAATTAAAAATTCTCAATAATTAATTATTGTCACATGGCAAAAATGGCCTAGTTTTATCAAACTACTATCAACTGATCATTTTTACATCGTGCAGTATTAAAAACATAAGTTATTAAGAATTATCTGTTGGGATTTTGTACTTTTCTCAATTCAGAAACCGGTCGTAGGAACATCGCAAAGCGTGAAATATAAAATTCTCGTGTGATCTTAATAACATTTATATGATGTTTCAAAAAATATATGTCATTTTATAAAGTGCGTATTAATGAGTAGATATGTGGAACTATTGTCCACCTGCTGGATCCTCTCAGAGGATCCAGCAGGTGGGATCCCTAGAGTCTAGGGCCACGGTGGGCAACAGCCGGCCCGCGAGATATTTTGAAAAACCTAATTTATGATAACATTGTCATATTATTACATGTCTGATATGAAAAATGAAAAATGTTTTATTTCATTAACAAAAAATATTAGCTTACAATATTGTGGTGAGATTCCCGGTAAGTTTATAATAAACCTGTATTGGGAACATATCGCAAAAAATTATGAGCACTACAACACTACTTTAAAATGTACTGCTTTTAAACGCAGCCCGCGAATGTATTTGCACACTAGAGTTTAGCCCACAACATTGCCCATACCTTCTCTAAGGCATATTCACTTAATGCTAATGTAGATAAATTCCTAATATTCCTCTTCATCAGGGATGGAATCTGGGATTTTCTAGATCCCATCCTTTTTTGGGGCTCTTTCTTGAGGTCCACGTTCGAAGCAAAGTAAACTCTAATATTTTATAGTTGGACCAATGATAAATTATAAAATAACCTCCAAAATTTAACAAGGTGCATTCGTTTCGTATTGTAAACAATTTTTTATTTGAAATAAAAATGTATGAATGTTTTATACATAGCTGAGGTGTTGTATGAAAGAATTTACAAGATTTTTACGAGTTAAAAATAATTTTGGCGCTAGATTTTGCGTAACGAATCATCTGTCTCATCGATTGGCCTACTGAGGACCTCCGCGGCCAAGTAATTCACAGGTTTACTATCTCGAAAGTATAGGGTTCGATGGCCAATCAATTCAATGTAGAATATTAAATTTTTAAAATAAAAAATATATAAATACAATAATTTTTATTTAGCCTAGGCTGTTACAAGCACTTGTGAATCTCTAAGCTACGCCATCAGTTCGCAAATCTACGGCGAAAGACCTTGTACAGAGAAGAACCGGCAAGAAACTCAGCATGGGCTACTTTTTTAATTTTCACACTATGATATCCATTGAAAAGTGGCTTCATTAGACTATGAAATCACTTTTCAATATCATTTTGGGTCTACATATTATAGAACCTTAGTTATTTCAGATTTCTATATATTCAAGTGACACTTAATTTCAGCAATATATACAATATATAAGTCCAGCAATATATTTTTTTATACTTTATATTCGCTGTTTTGCCACGACTGTCATCCACGTATGATGTAGGTGGAAGAAATTTTTAAATCTGTCTAGTAGAGTCGGAGCTTATTCAACACAAACAGACAAAAAGTCAATTATTTTCTCTTTAATTCTAATTTCTAATTAGAATAGTTACATCACTTTTTTTCACTCTTACAAAATTTTATCTTGCCATTATTAGTTTAATCGTGCCATCTAGCTTTGCTATGTTGTAACAGGAAATGATTCGAATCAAGGAGATATGGATTACTGATGCTGGATGTTTGCTAGCCACAAAAGGCGTGTCTCCGCCTTAAGACACAATAGTTTTAGCTTAACATTCGGAAGTTAGAAACCTTGAGCTTCGTTAAATATCGACACTTCAAATAGATGGTGTGGATTTAAACATTGCTATGTTTTAAATTTATTACAAAAATATTGTTCGTACAATATATTGGTAATACGAATATATGTTAAAACTCGTTTGAGACAATTATCTTACAACATTCGAACAGAAATTATCAGGCTTTTTACCAGGCTTAATCGTATTTTCCGTGCCGAAATGTTCAATACATATGTACTTATAAGAAATAATTAAAATGTTATAGAGGGTGAAAATAAAAAACTATCTTAGCTTTCATCAAGATGGTCCGAATGATATTAAATTAGTTGTAAATTAAAAACAAGTGCTGGCAAATCTTTACATATAATAAAAAAGTTTACATAAGGTACCAACTGTGGAACCGCAGTTTCGTAGTTGCAATAGTAGGTATTTGGAAGAGTGAAAACTAAAATGAATTATTATAGTTATTTATACTCTTTATTGCACTCAAAAATTTTACATAAAACAAGTAAATAAATTTGTTACAAAGGTGGGCTGATCTCTACAAAAGATCTCTTCCAGCCAACCTAGAAGTCGTGGGAGAGTAAGATGTAAGATAGAGGTGCAGTTAAATGATATTACGGTTGGAAAAAAATATAATAAATAACAAACAAAAAATAGATATATACAATACATAAAATATACACTACATATATATATACATATATAAGGTACTTTGAAAGCAGTATCATGAATACGAACATTGTACTAGAAAGTAGTCTTTGAGTTTAAATTTGAAACACATGGTGGAAGGGCAATCCTGAATATTCAAGGGAAGTTTGTTCCATAGTTGAACACCACGAACAGAAAAGGATTATAGGAGGAAATTGGTGTTACATTTTGGTAGCTCAAGAGATTTGGTGACGCAGGGATGTCTAGGATGGTAAAGAGGAAGAAGCTTCTGGAAACGGGAACTAAGGTATTTGGGTGAATTAGGATCTTTAAGGATTTTAAATAGGAATGAAAGGATATGCATATCACGGCGAAGACGAATAGGAAGCTAGTTCAGTTTAGCACGAAAAGCAGAGACATGGTCATATTTACGTAGTCCAAAAATTAATCGAATTGCGAGATTCTGAAGACGCTCAAGCTTATTCAATTGATCTTCATTCACATTTTTATAGGAAATATCAGCAAAGCCGAGAATGGGAAGCAGAAGAGATTGCGCCAGCATAATTTTGGTTTTAATGCTATACTGAAAAATATTCTTAATGAAAAATGGTTAAAAATCCCTCCTCAGGTACTCTAAGGTACTCTAAGATGGACTCGAATCCACGACCTTCCGCAATCCGGGTGACTGCCCTATCCACTAAGTTACCCAGGACCCAACAGGACAGTAGAATTCTTCAAGCACTTTTTTTATGGGATAGGGGGCATATATTATATATTTTATATAATCAGGCGCTTGTACCTGATTATATAAAAAAATATTAAATATAATAATTAGAACAAATGTTCATCTTAATCGAAAGTTTAAATACTTGTAAAAATATTTCTTTCGGCTGTTTGGTGGGATTTCCTGACCATTGATAAAAATACGCTCACTAGTAGTGAAAAGTAAGAAGTGTTTGGATAACTCTTCAATTCTATGGGGTCCTGGGAAGCTCGGTGATAAAAGCAGCAGCATTGCGAAAGGTCGTGTGCTCGAGTCGAGTACCTGGGACTAGAGAATTTTTAAATCATTTTTCATTAACAACTAAAATCAGTAAAAGGAAGTTGTGGCATATCAAATAAGTAAGGAAAATTTGAGATTCCAACTATTTTAGCCACTTATTTTAAAAATAAAGACTATTGGTATTACTTGAATAGAATAATTTACAGTATAGAAATAAAACGAATACCATTAATGGCCACGTCTTTTCTTCGAATAGTTTGGAAGTTAAAGGGCCAAGACATCGACACGTGAACGCGATGGATCGCGATAAGTGGGGAATTCTATTGTGTCGCCGACGACGACGATCATCAGCTGTGGCGGAGAATGGCGTCCTAACATAATCGAATAAAAACCAGTAATATACGGGCTTTCTCAGATAGCATACCCATAATACCAAAAGCCTTGTGCAATAAATGATTTAATTATTACTATACATAAAAAAACAAAAGGCAGGCAATAAATTAAACAGGCAAAAACATAAGGTTCTCGTAGAATTAGCAGTCTTATCACTAAAAAGTAGGTTTTCCAAGTTATCGTTGTACATAAAAATTTGTTTAATATTCGATAATATGGGGTTGTGAGAAATTCTCGGTATATAAGGTATGTATTTGTAAATACACGGCGTATTTTAAAATATCGCAGCGGTTTTATTTTTGACGTGTAACGAAGGAAGAATTACTGTCTTGTTTAAACTGAATTGTCTTGTGTTTTTTGAAAGTAACATTTCGTAGCTATATCTTAAAATGGTAAATGATTACCAGATGGTATATATTCACTCAGATTTTAAAGCTATTAAGATTGCGACGCTTAGTGAACTATGAGTGAATCAGTATAGGGCTCGTATCATTCGAATATTCCAAAAGTTGATATAAAACTAGTATCAAATTAATTAGCCGGTATCTGATAATTATAAGAATAAAGATAATATGCTGTTTTTATTTACTTCATTAATTACCCAGCGTTTAGCTTTTATTCCATTTTATAGGCACTCCACAGCTTTTGGGATATTTAACCTTTAAACCGCTCAAATGTAGATACCAAAGGCAAACGGGATATATTCAAAATAATTATACAGTAACTATTCTGTTTCTTATGGCTAAAGCCGGTAACTTACGAGATCTACAAATTTATTTAAAATGAGAGAGAAAATCCGGATTCAACGAGCACCGAACCCGAGTAGAAGGGCATAGGAGAAACGTACTTACACTCAACATTAGGTGACTTCGGGTTGTAAAAGAAAATGCTATAGTACTGTAACGTCCGAGCACATTACTATAGGTAGGGTTTACTCTTCGGACGGTTTATGGTCAAGTGCTGGCCGTTAATATTTTAAATTATTACTTTTTCTAATTCGAATTCGCGTGTTCGTGTTTTGCTGGTGAATAGTCTTTCTTTCTGATCGTGACCAGCTTAGGGTGAGCATCGTTGTATAATTATTGTAAGTGATTAAATGTAATTCTTATCAGAAATAAATCAAGACTAAGGAGTTCTACCAGTTTTTTCATTGCGCCACCCACCTCCACCATTAGACTAAGTTGCCATAAGTCGCCACATGGTGGAGGCGCAACGTTTCGAAATACAGCGATACCTCTCGTAAGCCAAGCGGAGAAAACATATAAACGAAAAAACGAAAATGGAGAAATACGACGGATTAAAAGGTGATGTGGCTGATTTTTTTTCTCAATTTAATATTATAGCAGCAGCAAATGGATATCAAGAACCGACTAAAAAAATTGTGTTGGCAGCATATTTAGCGGGACCTGCACTGTTATTTTATAATAAAATAAAAGACAATTGTGAGAATTTTCAGGAACTCGAGAAACAAATCAGCGAAGAGTTCTCTTCAACTGCAAATCCTCTCGCAAAATTTTTTGCAAGAAGACAGGGTGCAACGGAGGACCCACTTAATTACTTTTATTCTTTAGATTATTTAGCCTATAAAGCTGGGGCAGTTATTGATGATAAATGCTTCATCCAACATTTTCTTGGGGCAGCAAATTTCCAAACTAAGGGACGTTTAGGATCACAGTTGTATACGAATAGACAACATTTGAAGGAGGTGATCAAACAATTAAATGAAATTTATAATAGAGGGGATGGAGAAGCGGATATCAATTTACCTATAAAATTAACAAATATTGTAGATGTTCTTCCCTCCTCTAGCACACAAGGCGGACAAGGAGATCAGCAACCTTCAACGTCGATTGGACCCACTAGAACCTTCAGTTCTCCATCTTTCACCCCTCATAAAACCCCACCTCCCGATCAGATGATGCCCCGCCCTTATAATTTCAGACCAAGAAATAATACAAAGCCGCAGCCAATGACGATTAAGAAGAATAGTGAAAGCCATACAAAAGCAGCAGAGGCGATAGAAGTGATAGCAGAGGACAAGCAGTCGCCTCGATTAAAGAATATATACGCACGTGAGTTTCAACCATTTATTAAAGTGTCGTGTCGTGATAGAAAATTTATTTCGATTATTGATACTGGTGCGTCATTTTCGGCCATTTCGGATCGTGCCGCGTATGAACTCCGTCACGATATTGTGCCATGTGATATGTCACTTCGGGCAGTGAATAATGTGAATCTCGAAGTAATCGGTAAAGTCAATTTGAAGATTATTATTGAACATGTCTTGTTCATTCATGATTTTTATGTTGTTAAAAATATTGATCGAGACATTATAATAGGACAAGATTTTCTATTCTCTCATAATGTTGTCATAGATTTTAGAAGGCATCAATTATATGTCAAACACATTGTATGTCAATTTTTGACAAAGTCTGAATTGATAAAAGATAATAATGTTGTCGATGTCTCTAATAAGTATTTATATTCTTATAAAGAAAATGATAAATATTTGCATGAGTCACGTGTAGTGAAAGCAAATAAAGAAAATCCTAATATCAATATTTCTCTTAAGTCAAAGGAGAATAATAATAATAATACTAAGAATTTAGTTACAAAAAATAAGTCTTCTTTAAAGAGAGAAAATACAAATAATAAGAATTTTCTTCATAGAAAAATTCATGAACAACATAAGATCTTTAGAAAAACGTTAATTTTCTATAATAACAATTTAGATCGAAATGTGAAATCATCACATGATATTAGAGATAGAAATGTCAATTTTTATTTAATGAGTAATAGACAAAATATTTTTAATTCGTATTCTTTTCAGAAAAGTTTTCATAATAGAAAAGATAGGATACATTTGATAAATTGTCGTAAGGAAAGGACTGATCTCATTAAGGTTAGGTTGAATAGGCTGAATGTAGACAAATATAAAGACAGATTTCCTTATCAGATAATACGACCAATTGATAATAATAATGTTATAATAAGAAGGTTAGGAAGTTATAGGATAAAGGTAGTCCATGCTAATAGAATTAAACCTTTTAGAATTCGAGAAAGTAGGTATTAGGTTAATGTATTTTCATTATTTTAATAATAATTCTTATTTGTTATTCTAACTTAGGTGATAAATATTTAAAGTAATATGATCTTTTAAGTTTTCTAAGTCATGTAATGATAATATTGAAGTTGTAATTTTAATTTATTTTCTTTTATTTAGGAATTATGACAGGTTCGATTCCTTGTTCAAGTTTAGTTGATAGTGAGCTAATTTCGAATAATAATATTAATCCAATATGTGTTTAATATATATTGTCATGTGAAATAGTTGTTTAATTATTGTTTATTTATTGTAAAAACTTTAAGGATGTGTGTTAATACTGTTTAATTGTTTCATGTTCATACTTCATCTGCCGGATTCCCGTAAGAGCATGATGAAGCTGGCGCGTATCCTGACGTCAGCAAATACGGAGGGCCTACTATGAAGCATCTCTGTTGATAAGTCGACAGACACCCACTTCATGTGCGCGTCGTCATTATTATTGTATCGCGCGTAGTATTTATACATGGGCATTGCGAGGGTCGGGGAACCCATCTGATTCCATAGGAATTGGGTTTCGTCTTGTTTGATGCTGGACGTCCTTAGGCTCCATATGTCAGTTTGTTGTCTCATGGGTGTCAATGATTTATCATGGATGCTTATAAGATATACACATTGTCATTGGCCATATCCGTTTGTTATTATTTTGGGTTGGATATTAACTATAATTGATTCGATTTTGATTGATTTTAGCTACGGGAATCGGGAATATCATATGATAGCTGTATTTAAAATAAAGTTTGTCGTGTTTGGGTTTTGACGTCATCCAATATCAAACTTAGGGTTTTGATGATTGTAGTCATTTGGGAGACGTACAGGTGCTTTTATTGAGGTTTTGCACTTGTAGAGTTTCTGCAATGTGAAGAATTCCTTAAGAAGTCTGAACAATAATGTAGTAAATTGGAATTTCATTGCAGGAGCTGGTTTATTAGTAAAAACCGCCTCCTCTAAGTTCCTCAAGCAGGTAGGACTTAGGGTTTAGACTTCTGTAAAAATTATTCGATCGTCTTCACACGCTCTAATAATTTTTTTTAGGGAGCCCGGGCATGTAACGTCCGAGCACATTACTATAGGTAGGGTTTACTCTTCGGACGGTTTATGGTCAAGTGCTGGCCGTTAATATTTTAAATTATTACTTTTTCTAATTCGAATTCGCGTGTTCGTGTTTTGCTGGTGAATAGTCTTTCTTTCTGATCGTGACCAGCTTAGGGTGAGCATCGTTGTATAATTATTGTAAGTGATTAAATGTAATTCTTATCAGAAATAAATCAAGACTAAGGAGTTCTACCAGTTTTTTCATTGCGCCACCCACCTCCACCATTAGACTAAGTTGCCATAAGTCGCCACAGTACCTACTGATATCTCACTACACTATGTTATTCAGGCACACTTCTCACGGAGTGGCTAAGGACGTTGCTTGACCGATTACGTAGAATTCGTGCGTTCAACAAACGACTAGTGTCTTCGTAACTGGACGCTCGCTTACGATCGCTCGCATTTACCTCCACTTGTTTTGTTTCCTCTCCTTTTAAAACCTTTTTATGTAAATTAGAGCTTTTGTTTCAGTTAAAGTCTAGAAACAAAAAGTTTCTATTACATTTAGGGTGACTATATTTTTCTTATTGACTATTTACATTCGTGTACAGCAATGTGCATTCAAGTTTTTCTATAGAATGCCTATAATGCCTGTGTCGTTTGGGAAATGTATGAATTATTATGATCCATTACCTTTCCCTAGGTAATTGTTTTCATTAGTAAAAAATTCCTAGGGATTGCATAGAATACTTACTGTTCCACCGGCAATGAGTAAATCAAATAGATTTTAGTCTATTTATGTAAATGTTAACAGGCCTACCTTATTATTTTATAGTCGCAGGTCACGTGATAGGTTATTTTTTTTTGTATTTAAAGCTTTTTCAGATCATGGTATATTATTAGATGATTTTAGAACCGGAAATGTTAAGTGCCTGCCTACCCGCACATCCCCCTTTTCCTTGCTCTCGTCTTTTACATACATTACCGGCTGCATTCATTATTGTATACATTACGGGCTGCATTCGCTATTGTATACATTACCTAGGGATTGTACAGAATACCGAATTACATAGATTACCGGTAGCACGAATCACGAATAAGCAACATTAAAATTTAAAAAACCCAAATTTTGCTACGTATACCATTCTTTGTTAAAGACGCCAAATTGAACATTTGTAACGACAAAGTAACGATATCTGCCCTGCGATTCCTTTAAAACCCGAATTCACTTCGCAAGTGACATTCGCATAACATTGAATTGGTATTAACGTTTCGTGGCACAAGTGAAGTGAGTTTCAAAATGATATAGTGATAGAATATCTGATACACATATAATCAATAAACCTCGTTTTGTATTTTAATGCAAAAAATGGAATCAATAAAATGCTACACTAAATAATGTGGATTCGGACACATGATTTAATTTTACAATATTCCTCTACTGAACGCTTTACTCAATATAAAGGTAGCATATCTTCCGTTATTGTTTTAGAACCCTTTTTTTTCTCATAAATCGCTGAACTTTAACGCTAAAAACTTTTATGAAAAATACACATTTCTTAATAACTTTAAACAAGGAGCTACATATTAAACTATCAAACCTATTTTAATTTTTTTTTCATCAATATTAATTTATATAATAAGCAATTAAAACAGACTACAGATTAATATTCGTTAAAAAGGCCTTACAACATTCGCAAGGACAGCTTATAATAAACTCATTATGTAATGTAACTTGTAATGTTAGTAATGTTCAACCAATTTTAAAATATCAAATATAATAATAAAAATAGCATACAAAATTTCAAATTTACGGATTATTAATTAGAGATATGAATGTATAATTCAAACAACCTTCATACAACATAAATACAAGTGGAATTATTTTTATAACACTTCAACTAGGCTTCGTAACGCCAACACGCGCCATATTGGGAATGCTAATCGATTAACTGCGGTGATTCACTCGATTCTATGCAACCATAGACAAACATCGATTATGGTATAGACACGCGTGATTGGAATTTATATTGTCCAAGGAATTTTTGCGTCATAATAACATAACTGTAAATAAGAGAGAGAATACCAAGTTATATTTTATGATGTCGTTATTTCTATTTTTGCTGTCTTTGGCCTGTGTAATGCTATCCCATCAATGTTCTCGTATTTCATACCATTTAAGGACATAATGCCTATTATAGAGTATAGACACACGGCAGCGTAACCAGCCAAGTTGAAAAAAAGAACTGGCAACGCGTTGTATATTACACGAACCATTTCGAGCTTCATTAAATAATATAATAAAAATCATGAATTAACCAACAAACTAAATATATAAACCTTATTGATTACATCCGATACAAAACTTGTAATTAAAATATAGCCTGGATGTAAAAAAATACCGAGTGAAAAATTTGAGTTTGAATTATATTCTGACGGAACACAAAACTTAGCACCCATGTAGATTTCTATTTTTTGGCGATGACGTTGAGAACAACTTATAACTCAATGTTGAACACGGCTCTCATTCTAAAAATAAATAGTGTATAAACAATAATAATGAACCGTAAATAAAATCAAATCAAAGCGTGATTTTTTGTTCGTTTTTTATTTAGGGTAAAATTTTATTTGGTGATATTCACCTAAATTCACCTAATAATGTTCGAACTTAAATTCTTACTTATTGCAATATTTAGCCATACATAGATAGCATGCAAATTTTAAATCTTATGTTATTACTAGTTCATACATTTAGAGCATTTCCATGTCATTGTACAAAATTATCAATTGTACATGTTACCACAAAAGTTTCTAATTTTATTAATAAAATATATATTATAGATGTCAAATAAAAATGTCATAAAAGAACATAAAAATCGATCAAACTCATCGCATCTAAACTTTGTGTCAACTAATATAGCCTAATCATATTAATTTACTGAATGTCATGTTTATCGAAGATGTTATCCAAAAGTAGTACCAAACTGCTCCATATTTAAAAGACCAGTTAAAATTTCAATTAATATCCTCCAACGAGTAGGTGCTAGTTAACTTTTTCACTTTAAACAAAATACTTTTATAACTGTACACCCAATTTTATTAAGTGCGAAAACAGAGAAATGCGCTTAACGAGATGAAAGAACTTACAATAAAAATATTAAGATACTAATCTTTATTGTGTAAGATAGGAATTCCGCTTGTCTATTCAGTCAGGGGTCCATGTTACATGTTCATTCAGAACATAAACAGTGGTTTTAAACAAGGTTTAGCGTCGGAGTTAATTTACGCTAAAATTGCAATTTTAGTATTAGTCCATATTTATATTACACAGAGATTATTCTCTGCTTATGCAAATCCACTGCCTTCTAGGAGCAAATATTACATCCGTAGAACCTCGTACTAGGTTAACCTTTGTTAAGTCTCTGTTTAATACTCGTAATATGAATTTTGACTAATACTAAGTGCAGTCTCAGCGTAAATTTACTCCAACGCTAAACCTTGTTTATAAGTAGCTTAAAAGTTATTGTTTAAAAGTTAATATTTGATATATTTTTCTTTAATTATCTAATTACAAAATCTATCGCAATCTATTTAAAACGTATAGCGAACGGGATAGCGAATATGACATAAGGTAATGTTTAAAGTAGCAATCGTTTTGGACCGAATGATGATTTGATTGATAAAAAAACATAAAACCTAAACCACTTTAGCTTTGTTAGACAATTTCCATTGATGTCAAATTAACGATGTCACTCATTCAATATCTTTAAAAACTAAACTGAAATATAATAAAACATTTTTATAAGAACAATGAGGAAGTATATAAAAAAAACCGAAAGCACTAAAAAATCACCTCCACTAGATGGCGACTCTAGCAAAAGTTGACTTTTGCAGGAAACAAATGGACCAAAGCCAGTAATTTCCGTCCTTTTAACTAACATATAAAAAATTGAAATTTGAAAGTTCGAAACTTAGATATCAATACAAATACGAAAAAGTATATTTAGAAAATGAGTTTTTTATTATGTTTTGAAAACCGGCAGGGTTGGATAAATCAAGAACGTACAGCTGGTTTGATTTCGGAAACTAATGTTTTTTTTTTTAATACAATATTATATTCTGTTGAAATTGTTTACCTTTGCATCGGAAACATTCACACGTTACTAAAATTACTTTCAACTACACACAATTTTATCATCAGGCTATTAATGTTCCCACTGCTGGGGTCAGGCCTCCACTAAGGATGGAATCGAATCATATCTTATAGAGAAAATGGGCCATAACATGACCCACGCGGGATCGGTAGTTGTTAAAGACTGCAAATGCAGCTGACGGCTTAACGCGCATTCTGAAGCAAATAGGAGCTCGATATATTAAATTTTATGGTCACCCATCCTATGACTGGTATTTGCAAATGTTGCTGAATTTCACATCATAGACCAAACGCGCTACTTTGCCATTAAACTCCGTTTAACTAGCTTAAAAAACAAATAAGATTATAGCGTAAGTAATAAATATTTGTTTAGAACCTACACATTAACGCCAACTCGCTCCTGCCACCTATTCTCAATACAACCCGTCCCAGCCTGGGAAGTGAACTCGCGACCCCACCGACCGTTAGACGCGTCCGTCGTGCTATGAAAATAATCCGTGGATAATCTATTGGCTGGCGATCGGACGTGGCCATTCCGGACATATAATTACAGTCTATAAACTCTTAGAATATGATACTGATTTAAAGTTTTTATACATTATATTAAATTAACTAAATATCCATCCCATATTCGCTGAACTGGCTGAACAGTTATCTAGCTTAAGTATATAATAAATTATTCATCATAGAAAAAATAGAGTTTGAAATGAATCGCGAAAATGAATTAGATCGCGAATTGACTGGACTAAAAATACTATTGAAAATGAATTTCAGAATAACCAAATAATAAATATAAACACTATTTGATTTGATTACTTTTATTTGATTACTTTCCTCTGTTACTAGCAACAATATAAGTACTTGCTATTTATACCTCTTTGGTGGCGAGTTGTAGCAAAGTAAAAATTGTATTGATAAATTAACATCGTTAAAAAAACTATTATTACATGTGTATTTTGATTTCATTTCTGATAAGGGAATTTTTTACTCTCGATAAAACAACATTTTCTGCAAGCCACACATTACCAATTAAAACCTAGAAATATTGCCGATTTCTACTTTTGAAAAGTCTGCGTAGAATAAAAAGTTTGTAATATAATGTTTATCATATTCCAAAGAAAACTTAATGGGTAACTGAAAATAGTATCAGATTCAATGTTTC
This sequence comes from Diatraea saccharalis, assembly GCA_918026875.4. Classification (NCBI taxonomy): domain Eukaryota; kingdom Metazoa; phylum Arthropoda; class Insecta; order Lepidoptera; family Crambidae; genus Diatraea; species Diatraea saccharalis. Next base: position 4,845,565 of record OU893336.1, read on the forward strand.
TTTAAATTTTACGTTTTTCTATGATTTGTTTATATAATTATAATATAATTAAATATGATATAATTATAATTGTAAAATAAACTTTAAATTGTTCGTCTAGCGATTTCAACAAACAAATAAAACCTTCCGACATGCTTAAAAAGTTAATCATAGACTAATATATCTCTAAGTTAATGCATATTTAATTAGCGTCATTAAGCCCCGTTCAATTATACACGGGCAGCGGCATATCAAGTAACTACAAGTCCAAATCCTGTATACGATTTTGAACTTCACCATCAACGCATTAAGTATGAAAAGTGATTGCACAGAAATTTCCAATTTATACGACCTGATTAATATCCTGTTGTTTCTACCTAAACCTAATTAATAAAACTTATCAGTTTGTCCGGACATCTCTAGGACCATTTGCTAGATATTTTCGAAAAGTAAAATAAACCAAAACGTTTGCGGAATATATATGTAGAAATAATAAAAAATAGTATAAATAATATAAACTGATTCATTTCTAAAATCAATTAAAGCTGGAATTAAGACGTTTACTATCTAGGATAATAGATAAAATTACGACCAACAGCTTAACGTGCCCGAGTAGCTTGAGATGAAAAATTGGTCACCCATCCTATACCGGTCCTTGAAAAAATGCTTCACTTTAGCATTGCACAGTAAACGTACTCACCACCACGCTATTAAGTTTTTCAACTTCAACATTACAGTATGAAACTATCAAGAACTACTACAGTAAAAAAAAAACTCAGTGTGTGTAATTTTTCAAAATCAATTTTAAAAACAACCAAATTAGAATAAGAAATATCAGTACTATATTTATTATATGTTACTGTAGATATGTAAACTTATTTTTAGAAAAGGTTTTATAAAAACCGGCCATGTGTGGGTCGGACTCTCATGCAAAAATTTCCGTACCGAAAACGAACAAAAAAGTATATTGCATGGGAGGCCCTCAAATATCTATTTTATTATATTTTTAAAATTTGTTGTTATAGCGGCAACAGAAATACATTATCTGTAAATATTGAACTATCTAACTATCACGGATCATAAGAGATAACCTGGTGACAGCAAAATTAAATCACGTTTGTTGTATGGGAGCCCTCTTAAATATTTATTTTATTCCAGTTTTAGTATTTGTTGTTGAAACGGCAACAGAAATACGTTATCTATAAAAATTTCGACAATGTAATCAACATCAAACTGTCATGGCATGGATATACAGCCTGGTGACAGACAGACAACGAAGTCTTAGTAACAGGGTTCCCATTTGGCTCTTTGGGTACGAACCTTAAATAACAGAGCTTAATATTGTACATTTTAAATATTTCGCAAAGACAATGACTATCAGATCAGCCAATAAGATATTTAAGAATCCACGAAATACTAAAGCTGATACAATATCAACCTTCCTTATGCGTGGGAGTCGAACTTAAGAGAGCCTACACCAAAATTCACAAATATTATATGGTTGAGAGCAAAGAGATAGAGCCCAAACAAGCTGAAATTAAAAACGAGGAAGCTTTTTCATATGTTAAAGGGGGGAGATGGAGTTGGAGGGGTAGCTCTCTGAGTGCTGCTCTCGAGAGGAAAGACGACGACCTAAAGAGCGTTTCTTGGTGTTCCCCATTCTCATCAAGGCAACCACTACCACTCTCACAAGAGTGCCCGACAAATGGCCGGACTCAGATTTGAGAATAATACAAAATCTCAACAGATTATTCTCAATAATTTAAGTTTTTTACGTTTCACAAATCAAAAAGTCTTAGTTTTATTAATCTGCTATCAACTGATCATTAAAATCGCTAAAATCAGAAACGACACCTGCTAAAGTGACATTTACGATGTTTTTAACTTTAAATTCTTAATTCAGAAACCGAAAGAAGAAGAAGAATATAAAAGTGCTATAATTAAGTCAGCAGAAATTTGTGTATACGGAAGTGCAGAAGACAGATGCCAAGTCAAGCAATAGAGCAAAAAGGCTCCGCCGTACCATCTTTTTCACGAAGCCATTGTATTGTAAATTTTCAAACCCTCATTAATTTGTTGTGGAACCACCTAAAGCCTAAAATTTATTAGTAACAAGACAGCATTATTTAACTTAATAAATTTCGAGATGATTTTCAATTCTCTTCTGTGGACAATAATAAAAAGGCGAAAAAATTAAAATATTTATTTCAATTTTTTCCTCATTGATGAGGAAAATTTATTAATATATGGGGTACTTCGAATTCAATAGGTGAGAAAATTGGGTCATAATTTATTTTTTCGTCTAAGTATTAGACTAGAATAAAAACAACTTTCCAAATAGCGGACCCTGTGATATATGCTACAGATATTTCCTGCATGAATGCAACCCTACTGACCAATGAAAACGCACCTCAAAACATTATTAAACATAAAAGCTCAGTCAATATTAACCTTCCTAGATGCGTGGGAGTCGTACTTAATACGCCCCGAGGCCGCGGCCTCTGTTTCCACAGGAACTATCGTTAGTGGCTGTGTTGTGGCAATCAAACGAGTCACCATAATGAATAGATCGAGATTTAAACCTCTTTAGAATGGTAAATGACATAGACTTTATTTGCTGTTCGTTCAGTTAGCAATTATATTATTAAAGACAATGGATTTATGATGCATAAATGAAAATATTTTTTGGAATCAACATCTGTTTATATTGTACTGTTATTATTGCAATGTATAAGTATTTAGTGACTGAATTGTATTTTTAGCACACTTATTTTAAAATATATTCGATATCCACAATTATCCTGCCATTTTACTTACTTTTTTTAATATTTTTTTAAATTACAGTGATACGGAGACATGATTTTGTTTCATATTTTTAAAACATTGTGTTTTATTTTTTATTTTTTTTTATAATAACAAAGAATCCTTATTATTACGCAATCGAGTAGAAATAAATACCTATTTAACAATAAGAAAATTGATGATTCTTACGGTCAGTTGCACAAACGACAATAACGCCTTTAAGCTCTAATGAATGTGAACTAAAAACAACTTTAATGGTCGTTTGTTCAACTGGCTGATAATCTTGGCTCCCCGTAACTGATATTATGTTAGATTAGCCCAAAAATATTATTCGGTAAATTAATACTAGTATCATTATACACTGTCTACTGCAACCCGCTTATGCAATTTCTAAATGGCCACTAAGTAATCATTTCCGATCATTGAAGCATTTAGGACACCGCAATTTGGTCATTGTGGATTAGCCATTGTCGCGAGTTACGTAACAACACCATCTTGAGTTTTTACCGTATTCTTCGAATCCGAAAGTTATGGGCTCCTGGTACCATAATTTGGTCACGTAATGTACAAATTAGATTTTTCTCTCCTGAGATTTACGCGTATACTTGAATAAAGACTTTTCTCGACCCCGATGCGTGCGACAACCGCTAAGATTATATAATGAAACTAGCTGTTTTCCCGCGACTACTCCCGCGTAATGTATATAGCCTATGTCATCTAGGTATGATGTAACTTTCTGTAGATGAAAGAATTTTTAAAATTATGAATAGGAATAACGACTAATTTTTGTTTTTTTTTCCGTGAGGAATATTATTAAATAAAATTTAAATACGTATTTTTCATATAATAGCGTAATCAATAAATAACGGCGATGCATTGAGTTGAAATGTCGCATGACGTCACGCTTTTCTACATTTCCTACAAAGCTGTGACGTAGCGAGCCCCCACTCTTCAACTTTAATGCATATTATCTAAGCCAGATTTTATTTAAATTAAAGCAAAAAAAAATTCAATTATCTGACTGACGGACTGAATAGATTTTTTTTACCCAGTCGTCATCCCTATTTTGACTGCTGGTCAACACTAGTACCTTTAAATAAAACATACAATGGTTGGATAACTTCTAAATTGAGTAATCGATACGAAACTTAATAATACTATTATACATATTTTATTCTCTGAGCGCCGCATAATCGTAGCACGTTGAATGCGCGTCAACAAAATTATAAACTCAATGGTAATAAATCAAATAATACTGATTTAGTTGAAAAAAAAGAGTATATATTAAGTTTATTATGTAAAAGTCTGATCACATAATACAATATATACATTTAATGGTTTTCCTTGTAAAGGACCCTTACTTGATTAACATTATCATAGATATACATGAACTATCCTTTATAAAGGAATTGTACTTGATTTCCTAAAGATCCGTGGACCGAAAATGGTGAGGAAACTAGGTGTGCTAAAATGGCATGGAAAGTAACAAAAAATTCGATAAATGTCTTCAGATATAGAACTAAAAAAAAACTATCGTCTGAAGAACGGTTTGTCGCGCGCAGTATTGTGAATAAGGCTTTACTTTTTAATACTTGGAAAAACAGTTTAATGTTTTGCTATGGATATTTAATTTCAATCAACATGAAGCTTTCGTTGATGACCGATATTATTGAAATAAAATTATCATTTTGTAATTGACGCTTTACTGATTTCAATCTGTTATGGTTATATTTCATAACGTTGATAGAAACTAGATACAATCTTGTCGCCTGACATAATCTATGAAGTTAATATCAATAAGAAGGATGTTATGAAGAGAAAAACCGAACTGCAAATTGCAGTTTCAAATTCGAGTAGGTTATTAAGTAATTAAATTACAGACAAAGACAATAAATTAATAACAAAATTAACGTTTCTATCTTCCCTTGATGGTCAATCTTGTTTCTAGATCTAAAAAAGTTAAATCCAAATTATACTCTAAACCTGCTCGCGTAACATGATGAGAACAAGACTCGAGAAACGGGACGAGAGTAAGATATGCAGATGCAATATCACACTCTCGGTCATCCGTTTCTCTAGTCTCTCTATTTTATCGTGCTACATGGGCTGATATCTACAACCAACCATAACAAAATGAATTATGAGGAAATAATGCTGCCATACGAGACGTTATAATACATATGAAAATTATTTACTTATAAGCAATAAACAATTTGTATTATCTCTAAATAACTTACCATCATAACTGTCCGGTATGTACAACGGCTTGCCAACCAACTTGCCCTTTTTCCCGGACAGTGGCACCGCTTCCACCCGCCTGTGCGCCTCCAGCACTCTATATAGAAGCACTGGCCTCTCCTCCCCCTCAAACTTCACAACACGAGGGAGGGAGAACTTATCCACAAACTCCTTCAAAGTCATCACTTCACTACTGTCGTCGTCTGGCTCCGTGGAGCCATTCCGACGACCGAGGAGGAAATTGTCCGCCCATTCGGGGGCGTTAGGCCTCCGCTCGAGGAAGTCCGGCCTTCGTTCGCTGCTCCTCGGCTTGTACCTCGGAGGCCGCTCCCGCCGGACAAGAGCTTCGTTGGCCTCCGCGAGCCATCTGGTGACGAGCCTCTCGCGTTCGACGTCGAGGTACCGAGGCTTGGAAGCATCGCAAGCGAAGCGGGCGGCATCGAAGCAGTATTGAGGGGGTGGTGGCCGAATCCTGGGTGGGAAGAAGCGTGGTGGGACGTACGGGGGGTGGGGCGCGTAGGCCGGCGGCGTCCTCGGCCCAGAGCCCTCAACTGACGCCGTTCTGAACATCGTGTCAAGCCATTGATGCGATTCCCGCCACCTGCAACAAAAAAATAATTTCTTATATAAGAAACGCAAAAGTTTGATATTACATTTAGGAAAAAAAATTGTGAATTACAAAGATAATGCTAAAAACAAATTTTAATAACCAATTTTTATTGTTTTTTTATCGTTTTTTTAATACAAATAATATCATATTAAATTTATTATAAAATATATATAATAAAAAATATATTAATAAAAATACAAATTTTAATCAATTATCATAAAAAAGAACATGACCTCGAAGCTATTTAAGATGTCCCGTCTTTTTATTAACATTATATTAACAGTTCCTTAACTATATATTTAAATAGCCTAAATAGTAAACTTCAAATATCCATTGGAAGAATATTTTGAGATTTATTCAATTTATGAATATATAAATAAACCCTCAGTATTACAAACGTAATGTAAAAGGTAGACCTCACTGTCTTTGTGAGGGCAAGAGATATTCACACGCCGATTGTCATGTCGACATAGCATTAGCCGCTGTGTTTTAAGTTAATTCATTAATCTACACCAATAACTCTATTATATTCTAACAACATTAAATCTCCTTAAAGAATTTTTGCGATTCCTTTGTCGATTTTCATAAATTTTAAATATTATTTAACGACAGCAAATGGATGCCTTACTTTAATCCAGACAATGGACGTCCTAAAGAAATGTTTCTAGGCTAATAATTAAAATAACTCAGATTCTCGGGTTATTCATAATCTTTATTTTCAAAAACAAAGTAAGTATTAATATCAATTTGAAAAGTTATCACACTTCCTTTAATGAATCACTCAAAAGAATTTAAATAAAGTGACCTGTTCAAGTGGAATTGATTCTATTTTTTTTTTTTAAACTACGTATTTTTAACTACAGATTGGCTCGATATTGTAATGTATAAGAATTATATTTAATAGCTTTGTAACATTTCAATTAAAGAAGAAAAATATTACATATATATTGATCCACTTCCTACATATATTTCACGTCTTATTAATTTGATCTTGAGACATGCGATACATTATAAAAATATGATTGAACATTTTATATGTTACTAACGCTTTAATTATTATGGCCCATCAACACCCGGAATTAAATAAAATAAGTTGCAACTTTGATAGTTAACGCTTCAAAACTTTTAAGTGAACCTATAAATTTTATTTCCAAATACAGAATAATTTATTTACAGTTAGGGATATTTTAATAATTAATATTAACATTCCTAAATTCGATACGATATTTTAAGTTTTTTAATATTTTGCTGTTGTCGGACGGATTGATAATTTGAACGCATAAAATAAATATTTATGAACCCATTCGAATGTCAGTAGTTGTAACTACTATCACTGTTACTCCATCTCGTGGAATCACCCATACATCACCCATCTATTATAAGTTTATAACAAACTGCTTGATTGGTCTCCTACAATTCCTGCATTAATTGAATTTACGCTAAATTATCATCAATAATGCTCTGTGTCTATGTAAGGCATGTTTGATTGAAAAATTCGCAATTAATCGGAAATTGATCTTTAAATACTCGATTTAATCGAGAATCGATTATAGTATGTTTCATTCGAATCGATTCAGAGATCGATTTTTTTTCAAGTGAATCGACATGCCTAATGCGCCCGCGTGTGGAGTTCCGGTAGGTGGAAGAATTTTTAAAATTACAGGAGTTGTCACGGTGCCAAAGCAAAGAATCAACTCTTTCATCTTAATAATATTAAAACAGATATTCTTATTCCGTGCGTCCCTTTAAATATCATTAGCTCAGCAGATATATGAAATATTTTATTTATTTTTTGGGGAAAACAAACAGTGATATTTACATTGATACTTCAAACTTAAACAGAATATTTGTTCAAATACCCAATAGAAGAATATTCACCAACACTGTTCACCATATTACTATCAAAACAAACCAGCTTACTAGAAGCGGCACATAAAGTTTTACTAAGTGTTCTTTGATTATATGTGACTACAAAACAACTACAAAAGAAGTGCCTATAAACTAAAATTAGAATCTTTTAAGTAGACAAAATAACTCTGCGACGCATATAACATCTATTTTTTATTAGTAGAGAACCGAACAAAAAATAGAACGCAACTATTATAATCATTTGGCAATACAGTTATTAATATTTGTATTTAATATTTGAAATAATTTATAGCTCAAGTTTAATATCAAGCGACTTTATAATTATAGCAGTAGTAAAAATATACACCAAACTTATTACAAGAAAAGATTCACAAAATCTGAGGTACTGATCGAATCAATATACTTGTAGCAACAAATAATTTATTAAAAGAAAACAAAATAGAACGACCGGTTATATAAAAAAAGTGTTACCGCACTTTATGGTACCCGGTACAACCTGACAAAGTTTCTTATACATCTATAGTTTTCATATCAAATTCTATTACCAAACAATTAGAGTTATAATTCGAATCAGTTTCTTTTGAATAAAAAATATCGTTACGTTGTCACGCTTAATGTAACTTTATACCTTAACACGTTATGTTAAACTTTAAAATTGTGTGTTGAATTGCGATAATTTTGATTATAGATTGATTAGTGAGGGCATTGACATTTCGGCCTGACATCTTTTTACAATTACAGATTATTATCTCAATGATAATTAAGCTTTTTGAAGATAAAACTTAATTGTGATTTTGTTTTATTGCTTCCTAAAAACTATTTCTATTGTGCTAAAAGGTTTACGGGTTTATTTTGATATGTCATATACAGGGACTCTTTATACGTATAAGAGCGGTTAAAGAAGTTGCTTCACTTTGGAATTTGAATTAGCTATAATCTAGCTTTAAGCTCTCATGAACTTGTAAATTGACATTTTAAAAGTTTTCTCATGGTAGCTTGTACGCGATATATGGTAGGTTGTACGCGATTATTAAAATCTAAGGTCTTATAGATACATCATTCAAAAAAATCAAATGTAATGTCAAACTTAAGAAATTAAAATTAATTATTGTTCAATGCGGAATGAACACAAAATCCTTTGCGTAGCAAAAAATTGGATTTCAAAAGTTTTGCCGTTTTGACGGTCTTCTCGAACTTGAGACGCGTGTAGGCTAGCCACAAATATTAAATAAATTGTTCCTGAGTAGTCTTTACGGCTAAATATTACCTAATTATAAATAAACAAATTAATGTCACACAAGTGTGTAAAAATCAATTTTGTCTTATGTTGAAAAGTGCAATGTTTCGTTTTATAAACTAACTAGCTTTCCGCCAGCGGCGTGGTCTTGTATTATAAATAAAAACCTTCCTTTTGAATCACCCTACCTACGAAAAAAAACCGCATTAAAATACGTTGCGTAGTTTTAAAGATTTAAACATACATAGGGATAGGGACAGAGAAAGTGACTTTGTTTTGTACTATGTAGTGATACTGGTACAGCGAACCGAAAAAAACGACATATGGATATCTAACATCGAGCATCATACACAACAATTATGATTACGTATTTATCGGAACTACCGGTTTACCTTAAATTATGCTCTAACTACGCACTCTCCGCCCTCTATTTCGAAAATAAATATTTATAAAACAAAATTTATAGGGAATTTAATGTTCTACAATATTGATAATAAATTGCTACCACGTAGGTTTTGAGACAACTTTCAGAATGAAAGTTAATACTTGTTTATAGCTGGACATCATAAATTCCAAGACCCTAGCTAATTTTGACCAAGATGACTGGATTAGCTTTGCTCGTTGTAGAATGAGAATACGCTCGTATTGGTAACTTACTTACTCTCCGTGACTTCTTATCTCCTGACCCCGTGCTCGAAATCTTGGTGGTAATCCATAAAACTTGAAAATATATAAGAAAATATTCGAACATAAGGCCTAAATAATAATCTAGCGATGCTTCTAGTAGTTTTAAATACTCAATCACTTGGATGGGCCCCCTTTGGGCACATCTTTATCTCGAAGTAGTAATTATATATATCCAAAAAATTTATATCCAAATAATTTATGATTTTTTTTATTTAAAAATTAATGCGAATTAACATACTATAAATTAAGTTGTATAAGTATTTATGTATTCTATTCTCACTAATATTCGAACATTAATTATATGTCGTACTAAATATAATTATCTTGTGATGTCCAAGTTTACTGCTTGAAACATAAACAACCACAGACAAGATTAAATGCTAAGTAAATTACTTATAGTAGCAATTAAATTACGAATGAGTATTATTGCGGAAAGTACTTTAAAAAACAATTGCTAAATAAAACAGTAGCTAATGGCGTAATGCTCGCTAGTTAGTTTGGTATGAAATTGCAAATGTTAAGCAACTTTTACTGAAATAAATTTTCAGATGGGTGACCGATTTTTTTTTCATAAACTTTGTGTTGTATCCTTATATCTGTCAAGTTGTTCAGATATATCTCTCTCATATAAGCTTAAATAAATGATTACAGCTTAACTGAAGAAAAACTAATTCGTGTATGTAAATGACAATCTAACAATAGAAAAATAATGATTGGCTAAGCCTTGATATTGATTGACACGTATTCATTGGATCGATAACACACAAAAACGCTGTGGGATCCAAAATTAATGAACAACAGAGTATAGCATAATAATATTTATAAATCATATATCCATTGATTTACTTTAAGAATAATAATCCCAAATAATATATCTTTTTGTATGTAATAAAGCCAAAATAACCTTAAAGTTATTTTACTCTAACATGTTTCACGCTCATGTTGAAGTTCTATTCGTGGACTATTGTAAAATCCCCGTTAATTATCATTGTTTAACTATTAAAATCATCTAAATACATATTATGAGAACCAAATTTCAACTAGATTAACTTTTAGTAAATACTTGTTATGACTACATAGTGAAAACCACGTAAAAACCCTTTCTAACTAAAATAAGTTTTATTGTAATATAAGTATTTAACCTTATTACATTTAGGTCATATAATCAGACAATAGGGTCTGGGAATTAGTTAAAAAAAAGAAATTCTATTTATTTAGTTTATCAATACAAACATTTTTGAGTATTTATTTGCTTCAATTTACCAAGTAATGGCTTAGATAATAGGCAAATAAGCATTAAAGGAATGGGGGTTCGCTATATCATATTTTGTAGAAAATCTACAAAAGCGTGACGTCATGAGACATTTCAACACAATATATCGCCGTAATTTATTGATTAAGCAAAAAATAAAAAATACGTGTTTAATATTCTTCAATAATCAAACAAACAACAAACAAAAATTAGTCATTAGCCCTATTTATAAAAAGTAGCTATTGTAATTTCAAATTGCTTTAAAAAAGTATTAAATTTCAATGTATTATTTTTTTATTAAAATACCTCAATAAACAGGAAATCAATTCATCAGCTAACGCCAAGAATAGTTTATCACTACCACGTGTTCCAAAAACGTCTTCAATCATACATCCAAGAATATTTGAATAAAAACCTTTATCTATTGTTAGTATTCTTTAGTCTATGCTTACGTTTACAGCTGTTATAATCTGTGACGTGCTTGCATTTTATCATTGTTGTCCTATTCATATGGAAATTATAAAACGACGCGGCTGTTTATTATTCCTTTGCCTATTTATCTATTGAAAATATACTATACAAAAACTCCAGTTACGTATTAAGATTCTTTCTTTTGAATACTCTCGTCTCAGTTACTTTAATCCATAAAAAAAATTTAAGACCCAATTAAACAAAAAAAAATACGGATCCAACGAATTCATTTAAACAAACTCAATCGGCAAATGTTTGAAATAATAGTTTACCGAAGCGTTGATTTCGCTGTTGAAACCTTTATTTAGAACTAGCTATTTTCCCTCGACTTCGCCCGCGTAAATTACCCGTGTATGATGTAGCTTCCGGTAGGTAGGGTATATATTCTGAGCCGTAGGTGAATTAATTAAATCAGTGCATGAGTTTCGGAGTATATTCTATGCAAACACACATTGAAATCTTTCATCGTTTTATATAAACATAATAATAAGCATTCTTTGTGTTTTTCAATTATTAACTTTTGGGAAAAATATCAAAATTTATTTTCAGTAATCTTTAAAAAGTATTGTATAAAGTTGATAGGTATATAATAACAATGAGATAAAAAATCAATCACATAGATTGCAGAATAACAAAACCTAATTGCATTTTGGACAAGTGTATAGAGCAATTATTACAAAATTATCCTTATAAACAATCGCACAAAGGCCACTGTATATGTAACATCTTTGATTATAGTATTTATGGCATGTCGACTCTAAATGTAAATGAACTCAAAATGTATGGAAACAAGGTTCTATTTTGTTTGGTGCTACAAAAGGCGATGACACAAAAAGATTATATAGCCCGGTTTCTGAATGATTGAGCTTAAAATTATAATTACGCTGTTACTTAACCATCTAGCAATTAATTTAGTGCAAAATTACAGATGCTTTGCTCTAGTGAACTTCCATTACTAAATATGCTGTCATTTTCAAGGAACTGTTTTAAGACTATGGACTAAAATAAATCCTGGGTATTAATGTCATAGATAAAATGTGATAGTTAATTTTTGTGTCAAAAGATTTAACTGTACAATTTCGATTCAAGCAAAGCGCGAGCGAGTTACTTCTTGTAAAAACATAATCAAGACGCAAAGACAAAATTTAGTATTACATGTATTATTGAACTTGTAAAATTGAATAACATTTGCTAAAAAAAATATACATAATTGTATTTATTACCACTTCTATATTTGTGCTTCATCCTTTGGCTAAAAGGTATGAATACATTTAAATAAAATTGCAATATTATATAAAAACTTAAAATCCATCGATCTGGATGTACAGTAACAGACTGGTAGTACAGGAACAGCTGTTACTGTTACAATCTATCTTCAGTATACCTTAGTATGCTTCAACTTTTGGTAGAGTTTTAGTTGCCGAAGAAAATTATCCTTTAGACATTGAATTATCCCAATTTTACCTACTGCACTTACTGTGGTTTGTTATAGTCCTATTTCTGACGTAGGGGGCCGTCCATTAATCACGTGATGTTTTTTTTGGCATTTTTTAACCTCCCCTCTCCCATAGTGATACATGGTGAGGTTTAAGACTACCCCCCCCCCCCCCCCCACCTCCCCATATATCACGTGTATTTTTAGTACTTACAATGAATCTTAATTTTCTAATTGTATTATAGACAATTAAAGAGTACAATAATGTCTAGAGGTAGACAGAAAGATAACAGGACTTGCAGGTTGTTTTTGATTGACAAAAATAATGAAAGGATGCGAAAAACTTTATGAATATTATCATTTAATGAACGTTTGACGAAAAAATAATTTTATTACACTTATTTACCGGCGTAAATTCTTTTCGGTTGAGTATCGCGCGTTTGTCGAAATAATAAATACACGTGATATGTTACTTCACCCCCCCTCCCCCTTGTGATATTTCGTGACTTTTTTATGGACCCCTCCCCCCCCCTTTCGAGCCTCACGTGATTAATGGACAGCCCCTAGAGATCAATATAAGCCACATCATATAATTTAGGGTCTTCTTATAAAAAACTTCTTATCTTAAGTGATACATAAGTAACTAACACCTGCACATTTTTTGTCAGAATGACTCAAGAGTACAATCGCCATCACACAAAAATGGATACCTTCGGTTACATTATAAATCGTGTCCGATAAAACTTAAGACACTCGATTAATTTTATTCTGTTGGTACAGATCTAATTTTCGTGTTGACATTGAAGTAGTTTCCAATGCTTATTATTTTTTTGTGACATCAAGTTTTTTTTGGCCGCCTACGTAGTTTATAAGGACGCCACAGAGATGCGTATTTCATATGCGTATGAGATCATCATCGATCTCAAACTGTTTAACTAAAGCCATTGTATTATGTTAATCCGAAACAACAAAGATATCCAACAGTTGGACCCGTGAAATTCTAGAGAGTCGCCTAAATATTTAGGAATCGCCTAAAGTGAAAATGTATTTCACCATTGGATTAGAAACCATCTAACAAAACTAAGCAATGTCTAAATTTATGATATTCGTTCTGCGGCGCCTTACGTTAGTCATTTGCGTATTTGATAGGTCATGAATATGGCAAAGGATGAAGGAAAAAAATATTTATTGAGAATTAAACAAATCTGCTTAAGCGATACATAATATTAGGCCTTTCCTAGTTAAGCTATGCCTTATTCTAGGTTAGTGAAAATGGGTGTAATAGTTATAACATAAAAAAAATAGCATAATTCCTTCGCCAGACTAAAAACTTTTGTCACAATCAATCCTTTAATTTTAGATATACATCAGAGCTGTGGTTCGTTAGCTGTAGCTCTCGCCAAAGTTCATAGTCTCGATATCGCAGACATACGGCCGATTTCTGAATTGAGAATAGTACAAAATCTCAACTGATCATTTTCAATAAATTGAGTTTTTTCCGTTGTACGTGGCAAGAAGTCCTAGTTTTGTGAAACTGCTATCAACTGACCACAATAAAAAATAAAATCATATGCGAAAACCTGTTAAACTGACGTATTAGTACGGTTTAAGATGTGCTTAACTTCAAATTGTCGATACAGAAACCGAATGTATGCACATTAACCACTACGCTATCTTCTTCGCGATCTATCTTATCTCACCTTACATTTATACTTATCTCAACACTGTGGCAATATGAAATCTGTAGCACTTTTTATGTGGCCGCTTCAAGATAACTATTTGTCGGTCGGCTTACTTTACTATATTAAAATTAAGTCGCATAATCATCAGATCAGAATCTCTGACATTGATTTTTCATTAAAGGGAGCACTGCCCTTTTAAATGGTACTTAGTATCTACAGAGTAATTTAAAACGGTCGATGTCTTAATTTTTTTTTTGTATCTCCATCAAATAATTGATCTGCGTATCTAAATATGTAAAATAATTCTTATAGGTAGCTGTTTTCTACACTTATATTATAAAGAGAAAGAATTTATTGTTTGTTTTGTTTACATTGACTAGCCTTTTCTATTATATAAAAATTACTGGACCAATTTTAAAAATGCTTTCACTTATGGGAAGCTACATCGTATGCAGTTGACATAGGCTATAATTTACGCAGGCGAAGTCGCAAGAGAACCGCTAGTTTACAAATAGAATTGTGGCTTTTTGGTATCTGTACAAAATATGACGGAAAGTCCATTAACGTCTCAGAGGAATATTGTGTTTGCAACGGAATTACCGTCAATTGTGTAGTCAAATGTTTCATCATAAAATTTGACAGATTTGACGTTTCAAATGGCACAAGACGCGACCTATTTCCCGTTAAGTATACGGCGAGCCTTAGCCAATTAACTAATATTTTGCATAAATCAACTATTACTTTCAACTTTTGAACAAATCTAGGCGACTATGATTCGCAAACAGTTGCTAATAATTAAATAATCTTTTACTTTCTTTCGATAGTAAATTATTATATCTAACTGACGTACTTCTCTCTATTATTACTTGAACTGCGTAAAACGAAAGTAAAAAGCCTTGTACTGAACATGTATAATGGCATTTACGCCATTTTATGTGGTAAGCGACGATTTTTAAGTACAACATTAACTGTGATTACATTAAACATATAGGTAAAACCTCGAACAGCTACAAACACTGCACATATAAAAATTAATATCATTATAGATAGTAACTGTTATATCTTTAAATTAATTTAATGTGAACAAATTAATATGTATCATGTAAAAAAAGGTTATAACACTGTCTAAATTTCAAAAAATTAACTTCGAGAGAACATTGTGTTAGGAAGCTCAATGAAATTTTAATAGACCTATCTATAGACACTCTGCACGTATAGATTTGATGGAAAAAACGTTTTTTGTTTAGTTCTATCCTTCTTCAAAGCGTCTAATGTTTTTTTCGAAATCCATCCCGTTAAACAAATTGTCACATCAACGTTAAGAATCAGAAACCATTCTACTTCAGAAACCATTTTAAGTTAATAAAGGACGATAAAACTTTTATAACAAATAAAAACAAACATATTATGACTAACACGTCGATTGCCCCACCTGAAATGTTCCAAATTCTAAAATGCAACATTACGTACCGTCAACAAAAAAGGTGATTAAATAAACTAGAGATTTAAATTTAAATCTCCATAATTGTTTTGACTTACGATGCTCTCTTGATATTTATCTTAAAACTACTAAAAAACCATCTTAGGTTAAAACCTATAACTTGAAACCAGGCCGGACTCAAATCAACTTCCGCAATCGGACGAGTGCCCGTTCAACTGTATTTTATTTTAAATATTTTGAAGATGAAGATAACATTGTAAATGCAAAATGTACAGTAATCGCAATATAATAAAAACACATTTTCCTGTTACTTAAAGTCTACAATATTTAAATAATATTAAGATTAAGATGTAAAAATTTTTTGCCAACCGTATCGAATAGTTGCAAAAACTCTGTTCATCTGTAACCTTGAATTGGTAGTGTCCAAAAAAGCGACCCCGGCTCGTACGACGCCGCAACGTGGGAGAGTTAGAGCAACATAAAAACAGTTCTATATTCTACATGCCAATGAAGGAAAACACTGACCGAAATCAATATAAGGATATTGAACTTGCTCTGTAATCTGTACTCTAAAATAAAAGACTTTTTCCTCACAATGAAAATACATTAACGTATTTTTTAAGTCATAGAGCAGAAGAGAGCATGATACAGTTCACGATAAGTCAAAATGAATGTTCTGATAAATCTTTTACTTGCTTGACTTGATTTAATTACGTGTACATTTTTTGATGTCACCATTAAAAAAATTGTTAAATTAGAAAATCAACTATTTGTGTAGAAGCTGTGGGACAATTCTACTAATGTTACTATGGAAAGTCAATAGCTCTAGAATTACAACCCTTGATGACACAGTTCTTGTTACTAGATCACAAAATAATAAATAACAATTGATTTGTGAGGAAGATATTGCACTTATATTGTTAGACTTTAATTAGATTCTACAATGGCAAAATGCAAACAGATAGTCGAGACTCTATGGAGATGCGATTATAACGTGAAAATTTGTGGAATTGACACCCTGGATTGTTGCAGTATGATTCTTGATTTTATTTTGATGCTTTGGACCAGAAATAAATGTATTGACGTTGTAAAACTAAATCATCATTAACCTATGAATAATGCTCTCAATTTCGAAAAAGATTTCCCTGTCATGTTTTAGATATAATAAATAAAACGATCCATAGCCCAACACATCGACCCAGCGTAGATTAGTGAGTTTTACCGAATTCAGATGTAATCAAAACATCTGAAAAAAGTTTCCATTGTGAGCTAGCTAAATCAGGTCATTGATTTGTGAACCATCAGCCCTGTTACGTCCCCACTACAGGGGCTCAGGCCTTCCTTATGGATGGTTAAGGAGGACAGGCCATGACCCTCCACGCTGGCCCAATTTTTGGGCCAAAAATTGGAGGGTATTAACGACTACTAATGCAGACGAGACCAACGGCTTAACGTGCCTTCCGAAGCACGGAGTAGCTCGAGATAATAATTTTTTGGTCACCCATCCCGTGACCGACCCTTGTGAAAGAGTAATACGCCGGTCAATGGTCATTGATAAATTTATATAATATGTATATCATATAAAAAATAGACTAAAAGTAATTAAGAATAGACTCATCTCCAAGCGGCATTATGTTTCGTGTTTTCATAACGAGTGAGGTAGCCATACTTAGCTCATCTATATTCTAAGGAACTTAACGATCCATCTCACATGACATCCATCTGTGTGTCAATGCCCTAAATAATTACAGGTCGCCTACCTGTCGCCAACATAAAGTGCAACTGTTGACTTTTACGACTAATACGATACAGCAGCTGACACATCCTATGAAATGATAATTTACACGATATAATCTGCTATAAAATGTATAGATATCACGTATGTAACTAACGGTTACTCACCGATGTAATTTATACAATTCATCAACCAATTTTTATTTTTACACGACAACTCAAAAAAGTGTATTTTGTTTAGGTTTAATGTATGTATGTGAATTCCTTTATTCTAGCATAACTTTTAAAAGACTTGTCGGATATATATGTACATAATATACTAACACACACACAAAGAGTCTGCCATTCGCACAAATTAAAATGTGCGAATGGCAGACTTAATGCCATGGGAGCATTCTCTACCAGTCAATATATAGGTATATTTTTAATCCCACTAATATTAGAGGTAAATGTGAAAGTTTCTTTGTTTGAATGTTTGTCCGTCAATCACGCCGAAACTACTGAACGGATTTTGATGAAATTTGGTTTACAGACAGGGCATTAGCTGACTTAGATAATAGGATTCTTATTTTCCTAGAGCCCACGCGGGCGAAACCGTTGGCGAAAGCTAGTATTCAATTAATTCACTTAATTGGTATCGAACTAATATTTTATATACACGTTGTTTTTAATAAATTTTTATAGTTTTCTATTAAAAATATATTGTAATGTATTACAATCCAAAAACTTATAATTTTAAAGATTTTTCGGTCACTTAGAGGAATACAATATATTATTATAATTAAAAAAATTAAAAACTCGACTAAAAATTCTTAAAAAGAAAATTGTATAATGACTTAGCTAAACAAAAATTCTCATTGCAGTCGGGGCACTCTTTTGTGGAACTTTTGTAACTAAAAATGTTTGGCTATATGGCCGGGACATAACAGCAATATTGCACAACAAAATGAGGAACTATTATGCAACTTTCGCAATGCCCAGTCATAGGATGGGTGACCAAACAATTATTATCTTTAACTCCTCCGTGCTTCGGAAGCGTTAAGCCGTTGCTCCCGGCTGCATCTGCAGTCGGTAATACCTACCCACCAATCCACACTGGACGTGTATGGTGGGTCATGGTTCAATCTCACTATTCGATTCGATATCATCCATAGAGAAGGCCCTCAACTCCAGCTCTGCACATTAATAGACTGGTGAAGATGATGATTGTTCAAGCTAGATGCAACACATGGGGTTTTGCAGTCACTTATCACCGAAAAGTATTGCCCGTTTAGAAGCACCTTTAGTCAAAAGTTAAGTGCTTATTGATGACTTCATTAATTATACACCTTAACATTATAATTATAAATAACAATGTGCTTATGTTCGTTCATATTTCCGCATAGGTATAAAAAAATAAAGATCATTTCTTGGTAAAGAATAACAACAAATTGGTTTGCGAAACACGTGGAATTTCTAGAGATATCTTCGGTACAAACATGGCGCTGTAAGGTCAACAAGCCACAAAATGGGTCTGAATGACAGCTCAACACGTTGACTACCATACCAAACCACTTCACTACCACTACTGTTATGAGTTTATAAAATACATATATATATATATTATTTTGACTTAAAAATATTACTTCGAATTAGCTATGATATTTCATACAATGAATTTAAGAATTGAAAGAACTATATCCCGATTTGTTTAAAATAATTCACAGATAAATTTATTATGTGAATAACTTTCCGCCAGTGGCTTTGCCTGTGTGGTCTCTCCATATACCAAATTATCATTTGATTTCGTTGAGTATCCAAATAACAAACATGTTACATCCATACGTATATACATCCTCACACACTTTCGCATTTATAGTATTAGTAGGATATATGGATTTACATACATCGTTTTAAAAACTTATTAATAACATTAGACATGTGCAGCTAATACATTCGCTTTATGAAATTCTGAGACAACGAAGGTAACATAACACCTAAATTCGAGACAATACAGAAAAGTTTACTGTCTCCACTAACTCGACAGGAAATTCAACCCGGTACCTCAGAGATAGCGACTAAATTTAAAACTCTTTTTAGATCCCATAACCATTTTCAAATTTATTTATAATTTTGAAGTAGGCAAATATACTTTGTGTCACCCTTGTATTTTGTAGCTTCCCGTAGGTGAAAGGTTTTTTTTTAAATCAGTCTATTAATTTTAAAGTCTATCAGCAAGTTGCACAAACGTCCATTAAATTTAATTATTTTAAAGCGACATTACCCATACAAATTTGACATTCATTAGAGCTTAAAGGCGTCATTAAACCGTAATGGATGGTTGTGCAACTGACCGTATGTAATGCAATGCAAACAAACAAACAATCAATACCTCATTTCCTAATAATTTTGTAGTATGATAAATTTTATTTAGGTAATTTAGTAATATCATCTGCTGATCTGCTGATACATAATATAAATATAAATATTATAAAACTCATGTTATTTATATTAGGGTTTCCATTATAATAGAACGTTGGTAAGGATCTCATAGACCTTGATACAAAATAATACTGGTAAAATGTTACTATACAATACATTGAATACAAATGAAATTGCAGTTAAATACCACAATATAAGAAAGAAATGTAGTAAATGAGTAGCTCGGTGGCGTAGTGGATAAGCGCCACGGCCCGCGATCGTTGTCGTTAAGCAACTTTCGCAAGGGTCGGTCACGGGATGGGTGACCAAAAAATTATTATCTCGAGCTACACCGTGCTTCGGAAGGCACTGCATTTTGCAGTCGTTAATACCCTCCAATCCGCATTGGGTCAGCGTGGAGGGTCATGGCCTATCCTCCTTAACCATCCATAAGGAAGGCCTGAACCCCTGCAGTGGGGACGTAAAAGGGTTGATGATGATGATGATGATGATGAAGAAACGTAATTTAATTACTAATACGTATTCAAAATTGATTCGATTCCATCCACATGGAAAGCGTGAGCCCCAACTGTGGGGATATTAACAGGTTGGTGAAGATGATGATTTATTAAAAAATTACATACTACCAGTTTGAACGACTCTCAACATAATAAGTTCATTTACTTAAAATTAAAAAAAAAGACACGCTGTCCGCTCGTATCTCGCTACGCGCCCACATACGAGGTCGACAGTTACCATATCTGGCTAACCCTATATGGCTATGAAGGGCTTCAAGTGTCTTCAAAATTTTTGCCACTTGCATGCCAATGAATATATAAATTACAATAGCCATATAAACGAACAGTTTGATTAACTGAGTACAGTTTTAACTGAAATACAGTTTTTGATATAACATTGATATTGTAACTGTAACTGGTGATAGAATTTTTAAAAATACTATATTTTTAGTATAGGCAAAAACGTTATAATTGACTAAGCAAACTGTACAAAATTTGGTAACACAAGGCGATATATGAAAACCACTTGCCAACTATTTGGTGGTATGATAACATTTTATAGTAGGTAGTTGAATATCCAATTTCTTAAATATATAATTTTTTACAAATAACAAGGATATTACTTTGTTACAAAATACCGCTTAATGGTACTATAAAAAATTCAGACACAACTACCATAGTAAGACTAATGTCTCTCTACAATATATTATTGACAAATTCAACCAACGCATATTTACATAATAAATATGCGTATTAAAATAAATCAATTAATTTACAAGCTTCTGTACCCACCAAGATTGCGTCGAGCTTTGATGTTTATCATTACATACACTATTAAGTTATATAAAAAAAAAACTAATTGAGAAACATCATGGGAACTCAACACCCATGGTCCATCGTGCTCATCTCGGTAACATAATTAGCGTACCCTTTGGTCCGCAATCGGACCATCGGTACGGTCGCACAGTTCCTACTTCGCAACTAGTCGATTGTTCAAACAAATTTGAAACAATAAACAATTACATACGCCGAACCCTGTTTCCCACGCGTAACGTTCATAATTGTAAGAAAATCCTTGGTTTTTTTTATTCTTATAGGTATTTTACTTGAACCTACTTGATTTAGATCTTTTAAGGTTGCGTATTACGAATGAAATGCAACGAGTGACTCTCCATTATAGTTTTAATTGTAGTTAAGTAGTTATACAACCTACATGCACATTAGTTTGTCCGTATGAAGGTTATACGTTGTATAACTAAGATACTTTGACAGGTGTCACATTACACGCTTTGACATATGTAACCTGCATGTTTTTTGTCGGTTTGACTACTCCGATGTTCTTTTAGCATAATTAGGAAGCTTTATTGATAAAAAAAATATATAACTATCTCATTCTCTGTTTTGAAGTCGGTTATAGTATATAATAAATTAATAATAGATCAGTGATGTCATTTTATTTAAATTTTAAAAGTAGTTTTAAAGTTTTGTGTGATAGTTATTTGTTCTACAGAAAGGCATTAATTACTCTGTGTGTATTTGAGAACCAACGTGCAGCAGGGGGTTTCAAACAACGTGAGTTAGGTATCAATACTTACCCTTGAGGGACTCATAGGAAAAATGTCTTACTTTTTGTCACTGCAAAAAGCCTCAAAAGCAACATTTTTACCATGTACAACGGAACAAGTATGTATAACTAAATATAAAAATGTGTCATATTTCAAAAGATAAGTAGGAATAAATAATGTACCTACTTTGAATGCAAAATTTGCATTCAAAGTAGGTACAATCAACAGCATCACGATAAAACTGTCTAATTTCTCCAATTCAATTAAGTATAACTGTAGATTTTCTGATTAGCTAATGCGCTGATGTATGTGTACGATTGATGTTTCATGTCATTAAATTAATAGCTTTCAATGATCTGAATCTTCACTTACTTCTAAGACAAGTAATTTATACTTTACGATGCAGTTAATCTTATAGTAGATATTAAAACCATATGTGTATTTAATGACGAACCCTACCCTTATATGTTACTCATTTAAGCATATTATAAATGTTAGTTGTATTTAATGTTAAATTAAATCAACGCTCATCAGTACCTATCAATTATAAGATTTTGTCTTATTTCACTCTGTTTCGTGACTTCATTCGGAGAGCCGCTGTCCCAATGCTAATGCCTGATTTTATAAAAGTCCCCTAAATTTAAGGAAACCCCAAAAACTGTATGGGTCACCGCTAACTACTGTTTTACAATTCACCAACGCTAATGGCCCCTACGGTTCTGAAACGACTTTTAAGTCTAGGGGGCCGAATATTCAGCCAGCCCATAACGTTGTGACAGTTTAAAAGAACGTTATAATAATAAAAAGTTAAAATATTTGTTATAATGTAACAAATTGGATACAGAATTATTAGATTTTGTTGATAGTTACATAATTTTCGATTTATTATCAGAAAATTCATTATTGAAACCTTTTTTAAAATTTTCCCTTGCTTATATACCAACTGGTCGCAACACTTTCTACCTTTGAGAGTTAATTAATGATTGCGATCTAGATTATACTTGTTTTTTTTAATATAATATATGTCCAACAGCTAAACGTACTCAATGTGTATCTTTATAATTAAATCATGTGTTTATAATACAGTGAGCATCATTCGAGTACTCAATGGATACAACAATATACATTCAATTTTATCTTATTTAAAAATAAACTAAAAAAACACGATTCGAAGACATTGTGCCAACAACTTCAAGCTTTCTCTATTTATGAAAAAGTAAAATAAATACTCTTTAGCAATGGCAAATTAATTGTTCCTATCCAACAAAGGCGTGCATAATGACGGGACGGGTGGCTTGACATTTGATACTCAGCTGGCGTAAATGGCGCGAATAGCGCGTGCCAATAGCCACGGACCCAGTACGATAACCATGTTTTTAAAGCAAAACGGGAAAAACATTGATACCTTACTAACTCTTAAATTAAGATTAAGGTAATAAAATATAAAGAAACGGGTTTATACAAATTTGTTATTAAAGAGCTACAAGCTCAGTGCTCTTTTACTCTAATTGAATTTTTCAGACGTACGTTTTCTCTTTTATTGCACTGTTGATATTTGCGAGTCTGTAATTTTATTTTCTGTTTCCACAGATATTTTAGATAAGCGTAATGTTTATAACTACATAAATTAATTATAAACTCACCGTTATATTTTATTTTTATTAATTATTTTTCATCATTATTTGGTTATTATAGTTGTCTCAAATTAATTTCTTTCAATCTTTTTTAACTCCATTCTTATATAAACTTTATAATAAATACATATTATTCTTTTTAGGGACTTTTTTACCATAAAAATCGGTTACCTCATATTTTTTTTATAATTGGTGCTAGTTTTAATCATAGATGTTAACATACTTCTGTCAATAGACCTTACCTCCCACCACCTGACCCATACAAGAAACCATATTAAATTAGGGTCTTATAAATATCCTCTTTCAATATAAGGAAGAAATCACTTTAACGTGTTGTTCCTGCTGTTCCATATACTCTAAACTAATTCTATGCTTTACGTTTTAGTTTATATCACCACATAATATTATATATTTTGCCCTCCTTTTACATGTTATTGGTCACCCTAAGCTCGACTCGTGCGCGTACGCAAACTATCGGGTTACCGCAATACTACGAAATAGAAAACTACAGAAGGACCGCTACGCAAGTACAGATAAAAAAACATGCACCGACCTTCTTTAAGCGGACTGTATCAAATGAGCCTTGAGATATATTACACCCATTATCAAGGTTCCGTTTTAAATGTTGCCAACTTACAAGAAAAAAAGTATATTAATGTCACAGAAAGAACATAAACAGTATTTAGTTACGATAATAATAACGTATACCAACCTTTTTGGAAAGTAATGAAAACATTAACTTGTCGTTTTAACAAGCATTAACCAGCACGCCGTTAATGTCCGAAGTATCACAACTTCAACAAGATGATATCACAGATGATACCAAGCTCTCCCAATGCAAAGTAACACATTAAAACATAATCTTTATTAAAGAAAAAAAATTCGCTGCGATTGTGTAAAAATTGTGTAAAAATCCAAACCCAAATTCGAATTCACTCAGGTTTCTGGAATTCACTTCTAAAAGCGGAATCCACTCAATCTTGAATTGTTAATAACTTTATGTGGCATAAGTGAAGAGAGTTTCGAAATTATATAGTAATAGAATATCTGAGACAAAAATATTCAACCAAAGTTGTTTTGTATTTTTATACGAAAAATGAAACCGTTAGAATTTCTACACTAAATGGATTTTTTCAGGATCGCAGGTCAAGTTTCAATGCTGCTTATGTTAAGATAACAATGGCATCTCCATGGCGTTCCATTCAGTTGCATTTGCCGTTATAGTATGTTTATACCTGAAGGCCAAGGCATCTCCATGGCGTCTCAATTAGTTGCAGTTTGCCGTTTTGTATCCACCTAAAGACCAATATTATTAGTGCAATATCTTTTTCATAAATCAAAGGTGATAGAGATGTTTGTAATTTTGTGATTTCGTAACAATAACTGTTTTGAAATTGAAGCCTCTTTGGGCTAAAATTAGCAAAATTATGGGTCTACTTATAAATACTTTCAGTACGTCAAAATAAAGTATAAATAGTTTGAAATAAAAATATCGATACATATAATGTTCTTTTTAACCAGAGTTACTCAACTACTATTTTGCACTGTGGCCCAACAGATCGCTTCCTGGCTGCTATCACGACTGGCAGGTAACGATCTCCCTAATTTTATTATCACAACAGTATAGAGGTGCTTAATGATTTACGACCAACCGATATAACATCCAGGACCATAACAGTATTCAAGTCGTAATCTGCGGATATCTTTTTACTGCCCTGTTGGAAAGGCGCATTGACCGCATGTGACGCGAATTATATATTCACGTACCAAGATGTGTATATTAATCTTTATTGTATAATAAATCTTTATAAATATAAATCTTTACAAATATATGTAATATATATTACAAATACCAGTGGTTCTTAACCTTTTAGTCGATAGAAATCATTTTCTATACTGATCTATACAGATATTATATAACCGGAGTGATACCATGGCCTCACAGAAAACCGATGTGAAGCAATGCTTGCGCTGTGTTTCGTCATGTGAGTGAGGGTACCGGAGGCCCAACCCCTCCCTATTCCCTTCCCTCTACCCCTCAACCCTTCCCTCTAAGGCCGGCAGCGCGCTTGTAACCCCTCCGGTGTTGCAGGTGTCCATGGGCGACGGTAATCACTTACCATCAGGTGATCCGTCTGCTCGTCTGCCCCCTATCCCATAAAAAAAAAAAAAAAATTGGCATCGAAGCTACTGGGCCGTTACCAACGGGAAGCTACATCATACGCGGATGAACTCTAGGTATATTTTACGGTCACGAGCAAACAGCATGTATAATATAAAATTAACTTACCTGCGGACTTATTGACATAGTGACTATGTCAGTAAGTCCGCAGAATAATTTCAATGTATTTTGACGTGTTCACGATACGATAAATACAAATATTTTGATAAGTCTTCTTTTTTCTATAGTGCTTACTTTAACTTATGGAAATAATGAGTGCAAGAAACTCTTAACATTCAACAAACAGTGAAAACATTTACAAAATGTTAGAGTGTCAACATAATACAACCATTTTGAAATACATAAATCTCCTGTTTAAATAGCTTTCGATTAAACGGTCGCTAAAGCTACGTTACTATTGTAACCACTAAGTTGTTTTACTACAATGGATCGTCACACTCTTAATTAGTTCACTATTTAATTAAAATCGGTGAAGACATCACTTACGTAAGTAGTGCGATCTTTCGCGATACCTGTCGCAATCGAGAAGTCTTCATTCTCACTAAACCAGATTATTCTAAACAAAAACTTTTACAGAAGAACAATACAACAGATCCCAGCTCACGCAAGCTGAGCTTCTAATGTCATCGCTACCATGACTGAGAAGTTGCTTTTGTATTGGATAATCTCCTTGTTTAATTTTATTAACTGTCAAAAGATGGCATTAGTATTCTATAATAACCAAGCCGTTTTTTGCAAAATTTAAATTAAATATTAATTTTTTTCATTTTTTGCAGGGTACCAAGACTATCTACCCCGTACCCCGGCGAGATTAGCTCGCAGGGACGGTCCAACGTCTGGGAAAAGGTTGTTATTCACCCAAGTCTTTTCCTTCCCGCAGAGGGCGACTTCTCTCTTCCCCAGACAGAAGTTCCAGCGCGGATTAGGTCCGGGCCCTCCTTGCTGGATACCGGACTCATCCATTCGCGTGAGGTGAACCGCACCAGTTTTACCAGGTAGGGCTTCCACATTAACCTGCCCTTTTAAGGGCGGGGTGGAAGAGAAGCCTTGTTTTAGGGCTTAATGTGCATTTTTATAAACATAAGAACTAATAATGCGTTTTCATGCAAAATTATTAACCTGTTTTTGAACCAGGAGAATGAACTTTTGAGATTCTTTCACTGTTCTGTTATCGCCCCTGTTATTATGTAAGTAAGAGTAAACTTTCCGAGAGAAGAGAGCATTCCACATAATAAATTTAAATAAAGACGGTATCAGCGCTGTAAGGAGTTGAATAAAAATAAAGGTTATCGTTCAGTCATAAATTTATCAAATCAGTCTCTTGTTTTATTTGTATTACTAGAATAGACTCTAAAGAATAACTTGTTTTTTTGATAATTCACTAACCCTCGCCTTCCGTGTGATTAACTCGTGAGACCCAGATGCGCGGAACTTTAGCATTTGTTTCACAACACAACATTATGTAAGTTTCATACGGCATAGCTGTAAGTGCATAAAACAGGGCAAATATTACTGCAATTTTTACATACGATAAAGGATACTCTGTAGTCTATTACAATTTTTATTATTTTAATATTCTTGTAGATAACAAATTACATAACATTACGCGATAAATAATCACGTGAGGAATTTTTGCAGAATCCATTTATTTAAATAAAGTTTTACTGTTTGTTTGAATGAGGTTTTTTGTCAAATGTTCATTAAAGCACGCAATATATGATTCAATGAAATAATATGATGCGTAGGCTCGGGGACGGGGACGGAAACACGGACAGGTCACATATTTCCTGTGGAAATCTTTCGGTTGTCTCGAACACTCTTAAAAAATATTAAAATCTTAAAAACCAATACTTTATTGGGAAAAAAAGAAGACTAATAATACGGAAGGAAAGCTTGTATCCCTTTGACTTAAACGAAACTAATATTACTACTAGTCAGTACAAGATACAAACGACATACTTATCGAAACAAGTAGCACAAGCTTCATGTAAGACTATTATTAATTTGTAGATTTTATCAACTCCAGCAGATTCTCATATACCTCGTTCGCTTCAGATGTCACAGTTTCCACGCAATTACGTCACAATGACAACGAAAGTGCAACATAATGGATGACTGTATACATTAATTTACCTCGGGCTAATAATACTATGACTGACGGCGGGCACACTTGTTATAAACCTCTCGTTAAAAGTTTTAAAGCCCTTTTTAGTATTGCGCACTGTTTAAGCTTAATAGTTAAAAAAATATTTTAAAATACTAGGACATCTACTACTTATTAGAACCTACTTTTGGTTTTATAAACAATAGGTCTTAATAATAATAATTTAATATAATAGATGGCGTTATGTAAAATTTGAACCTCGCTAACATTTGTTTTTTATAAAAATATAAATATCGAATAAGTTCACGTCCAAGCTGTCGCTTATACAGAACTCTTTAGATCAGCTGGTGTTTTATTTTTAAATCACTAACTGCTTCAGTACAACCTAAACCTAGGTCAAAATATAAACGCTTCACGCACGCACCTTAAAAAAAGGAAAACGGAACCTTAGGATCACTTGGTCGTCTGTCGATCTGTACTTTAAATTTATCTATGAGCTAATGGACACATTCAATTGGAATTTGGTACACAAGTTGGTCCCCCAAAAGCGATTATGCAGTCACAAATGAATTTTACAGCATGGAGGATATTTTTGGGGTATTTAAACAATTAATTAAAGAGTTTCGCAAAGTAAACCGTGTAACGCATCAAATAATAGGGATTTTTGTAGGGATTTCAAATATTTTTACGTGACTGCTCAAAAAAGGAGTGTATTGTGTTAAGGGTTAATTAATATAGGTATCCACGTAAAATATTTATAATGAAAAATGCTAAAAAATCCACGCCAGAGATGGCACTCTGATTCGAATTGCGAAAGGTCATGGGTTTGATGGGACTTTCGCAATTCGGGCGACTGCTCTATCCACTGAGCTTCCTAGGACCTAACAGGACTGTCGAATTTTTCTAACACTTGTTACTTTTTCGCTAACACAGAGCGTTTTTTCATCAATGTTCAGGCAATCCACCCAAACATCTAATATTTTTACAAATATTGAAACTTTCGATAAAAATGAAAATTTGTTCTAAATATTGTATTTATATAATTAAGTATGTACATAAGTTTTATTTTTATTCCACCACAACTTTTGACTCAAAGGATATACATGTACAGAGTATTATTAGAAACGCTACATCATCCTGATTGAGACTATTAGCCAATGTAGACCTCTTAGATCACAAATGTTCCAAACGATCCCTCGAATGCAATGAGTATTTTGTTTAGTTAAGTCATTATACAACATGTTTCTTTCATTGTCCATTTGATTTTGGCAGTCGTGTTTATGTTTCTTTTTATAATTTCAAAATTAAAAATATTATTAATACAATAAATTCTTAAACAGACATGCTTAAAAAGTCTCCAGTACCCCGAGATATCGCGGTACCTCGGACTGGTGAGTTTCTGCATTTTTCTTTATAATATTTATCATTATAGCAATGTGCATAATTCATCAAATATAAAACAACAGATAATTGTTATTTACTTGTACTTACAAATCGACTTCTTTAATTTTGCTATTTTGCTTACTCTGAGATCCCGGAACCAAAGTAGAAAGTGTGCTTTTCTACTTCGAAGTCTGTTTCAAAATTGGTTACGTCGATTCAGCAATAAGTACCTGAAAAAACATAAAAAAATCTAAATCATCTTCAATACCTTAGAGGTTCGGCGTATAACTGACTGCATATACACCGAATATGAACAGCCACGTCAGAATTGACAAAATACGAGTACATACTGGCTGTACCCGCGACTTAGCCCACGTAAAATAGAGGTGAAAGTCATGATCGGTTCAGTATTTCCGAAGATTATCTCCTAAAAACAAACAAAGTTAGAACATTTACCTCGTTATAATATTAATATGGATAAACAACCTTACACTCTCTACGGATGATCATACATACTTCATTTGAAATACACGACAAATTTGCATCGATTTTAAGCTTAGTCACTTTAATTTTCAGGCTGCGATATAACTTTACATAAAAAAACCTGACACAAGATCTTCGTTTAAGTTTTACTTGATTATGGTTATATTTTAGTTATTATTTTTTATCTTTAAATTGAACTAAGTAACTATATTATAATCAGCCCTTCTGCTCTTTATATTAGTCTCGCAGCAAACTGCCGTCAATTTTATACTTAATTAACAACTTCTAATTTAACATTACGCCAAATGGTTACGGTTGAATTTGATAATAGTAATTTGTAATAGCTTATTTATGTTGATACCTAATATTATTATCTTATCGTCGTTAATAGCAATCTCATAGACAGAGTATATTCTTTTACTATTAATTTTTAGTTGAATAATTATAATATAACTTCCTTTAAATTAAATTGCTTCCTTTTGATAATTAATTACATAGGTGGTTAGAAAATATTCTTACTGTGATACATACATATGTATATTAATCAGAAAGTGGTAATTTATGGAACTTGTTTTATATAAATACAATATTAAAAAGAAAATAACTCGCATGAAATACTTTTATTATATATGTCATCACACATTATCGAAAAGATATTGTAATGGAATGTGACTTCATAGCCTAATGTAGTTACTTTTCAATTGGACTTCTTTGTATGGAACAAAACAGGGACAAAAAAGCACCCCTTGCTGAGTTTCTTGCCGGTTTTATCTCAGTACAATATCTCCCGCCTTAGATTTGCGATAGCATAGTTTTAACATTCACAGGTGCTTATAACAGTCTAGACTGATTAAGTTATATTTAATTCGAATGATAATATGCAACAGATAAGTACTATTTTAATTTTCTAACAATCAATCAGTCCAGTAGTTTGTGAGAATTTTATCAGACAGATAATTTGGTAGACAGGCTAATATGAGTTCCCTTTTTTAAGGTACCTTTGTAACCCCAAAAAGCAGTACCAGTGCTGCAACCAAAATTTCAAGAGATAGAAAAAAGAACAGACGTAGATACTCAAAAACTAAACTCTCGGTCTTTTAGCAATAGATTCTGAATTTACAACAGTAAAATTATCTAACACCTGAATGTTAGGAAGCTGCGCCACTTCACGCCTGTACTCATTACTTGCACCTATTTATTTACTTAGAATTCATATGGTTCACTGAACTCTAACGTTAAAATATTTGAAAGCAATCAAAAACTACCTTATACCCTTGACACAAAAGCTTTGAAACCGCATTTGTACGTGATACGGATTTATTTCGACGAAGTTAGATCTGCGTTTACGATTTAGACGTATGACGTCTCGTCGCTTTTATCACCTTCTTCTTAAGGCCTATTTTAATGTGCCCTGAAGGTTCTAAATCACCGTTAAATTTATTGCCATTGAACAAATTTACGTACGTGACGATCCGCTGAATAGCTTCTTTCATTGCGTCCATTGACAAAAACGCGATCGATTTGACACTTGACTTAGACATTGTGCAAATAAAGGCGAAAAGCGTTTACTATAAAAAAAAGATAATGTTTTTAAGTCAATTTACATCATACTATTTTTGTTGTTAATTCATCGAATATTATTTATGTATCCACGAAAAATGTACACTGTAAAGAACCTAGATTTAATTTTAAATTATAGTGATTACTTATATATTCATGCGCACTATCCATAAATGACACAACATTTAAACGGTATCATCGCTCTTGAATTTTTCTTTTATTGATGTGTTGATTTAACATCTTAGTCTTATGTAAACATGGAACCAGTAAAGAATCCGAAACGTCAATAAAAGAAAAATACAATCAATGAAACCGTTTCAAAGTTGTTTCATATATAAAAAAATATATTGTTTTCTTTATAAATTTATGACTTATTCATTATTTTCACAAAGATAGTGTCAAGTGCAAACGTAATTTACAAACCTGTAACTTACAAATAAAATAGGTGTCCGTCGTAATTTCTTGCAAACTTCAAAAGATATTTGAAGTTGAGTTCATTTGATGATTATCTTTTTCATTTTGACGTTAGTTATATCACTGATTTGATTTTTTTAATTATAGTATTTCTTATAGTCAATTCTATAAATCAATCAAACAAAGGTGTTATAAATCTAAAAATATATAAGTAAGGAAGATAAGTTGGTTAATTTGTCGCAAAGAGGAAAAAATAATTTGTAACGAATTTAACATAGGAACGTGTAACTTTTTTGCTGTGGACTTCTATAAAGAAGTAAATACATATTTTACCTCAAAAATATAAAGCAATAGTGATATGAAATACCAAATTGAAATAAAAAAGGAACATTTTCAGACGTGGCTATATGGATTGGACTCCATTGCCTATTATTAAACATAATAATTTATCTAAATACAGACTTGGTACAAACGACCATCTTCTTTTTTCTAGACAGTTAATAATCACAAATACCTAAAACATCATAATTGTCCATAAAACTTCTGTACAGATTCTTAGTAATATTTCTAGTAACTTAAGAATTTCTTCGATCAAATAGAACAAAGACATCGATTCTCAAACGGTTATTGAGCCATCAAACTGCGCGTGCGCTTACCACAATAGAGTGAAAAAAACTCCAAGTCTTTACTAAGACCGCCCGTTTTTTGCTCTGTCTGCCTGCCCTTTGATCTCTTGCAAGGGAACTTACAGTTACTTTTCTTGCTTACCCCTTCGTAATAGTAGGTTTCGAAAAATGTAACAAGAATTTTGCAAAAGTCTCGTATCTGTCTGTAGTCGAGAGAAGTAATTACTTGCGAAAATGTCAAAATATGAGCAAATATTTTAAGCAATAGCTGGGAATTTTAATGAAGTGCGTATGAAGTATTCTTACTATTAACAGTACTAAATTCATTAAAATTCTTCTTTATGTAGTAAAAATATCTGCTTCATTTATGACATAAATAAATTTCTTTTCTCGTCTAACGAAGGTTAGATTTTTGCTTAACGTTTTTAACGGGTTACTGGGCTCGTTATGGTTAGCAACTGTTTACAACTATGGAAGCTAACTCTGTTAACAATTTTATACTCACAAGGAAATTTTCACCAAGGCTCTCCTTAAGATAGGTAGCCAAATTTTATTACGAACTGCTTCTAAGTGCTTCTGAAGGAACCGTTAACTGTTGATTCCTAACGCAACTGCAGTCATTCAAGTCCACCAATTCGTACTGCAGTGCAGTGTAAAAGTGCAATTAAATAAAACTTACTTCAAATAATAATAAAGGTTTAGCCATGCTGTGGTAGCGCTATGCTCGACGTCGAGTTCAAGCAAAGTGTTCAAGTCATGTCATACTTGCGATAAGAAAAGCCGTTACCCCAACAGTGGGGAAAGTTTATTTGAAGTTAGTTGGGGTTGATAATTACAGAATTACTCAGTTACACTGGTTAATGACGTCCGAGTGCGAGTTGAGGATGATTTCTGTAGCTTGTTTTCATAGGTTATTGTTTTAGTAACAGGTTAGATGTGCCCGCGCCCTGCAAAGGTCAATCGCACTCCGCGCGCTGACCTTGTGTAACTGAGTCATAATTCCCAATAAGCCAGTGGTTACCAATAGACGGGGAATTTCTGAGCTTGGATCAAATGCGTAAGTATGTAATTTAACTGAAGAGTGATTATAATTATTAAATACTGTAAGTTCATATATACGAATATCAAAAAACTTAGTGACAAAAGAAGAACCAAATAACAAAAAAAAATACCATCTGCAAACAGCACGGGTCAAGCAGATGTCAGAAAGCTACAAAACTGCATCTTTATATTGATACAACCTATCATGATATATAGGTCCGTTTACTACAAGTAATAGAGTTCTAATTCTTTTGAATCAATGCAGAAGCTCACCAGACTCAGCAAAACATCCTCAAAGTAACGATAGTTTTATTTTTATAAGCACAAAGTATACTTTCAATTGACACTTTTCGCATTAAACTTAAAATCTATTGTGTTTTAGCGCGTGCCCAAAAATTTAACACAGCAGGCAAAGCTGCGTCGCTCTTTTCAAAGTAGCATCCGACATTGTACATAAAAGGGGACTCACACGTGTCGCATTTGTTATAAAGCATTACGAATTCTTAAGCAAAAAAAAATATATTAAGAAACATCTGGGGTACCTTTAAAAAAGTGGTAACGTTACGTCGTGGTTTATAAAAGAGTATTTTTCCAAAATGGTTTCATAAAAATATGGTTCCACAATTAATGGATAGATGATGATAACTTTATTTGTAACTTATTGTTGAAATGCTTGGCATAAATTATTATTTCCTAAAATTGTTCGAGACAAGCATTTTGTTTTGTCACTCACCCTTTAAAAAATGCAGCCTCATTATTGTCATAAACAAAACCGTTCTATTGTTATATCTATTCTCGCGTCTTACTGTATTTTGAAATGAACATGCCAAGACTTATGCGCGTGCGCACTGACTGAACGCGATTAGGTAATACTATTGTGTTAAATGTGTCATGAGTTTATATGAAAATCTGTGATTATTATCAGATGATTTGAATATTTTTCTTATAACTATTCCATGTGAGAGTGAGATGATATACATAGACATTTTATCCGTCGTATTTCTATAGTGAAGGTAAGTAAATTAATATTATCATCATGAACTGATATCCTCACTACAGGTATAAGTCATAGAAAGAATTACTTATCAAATTTGCCTTAGCGTGAATCAATATATCGCACCCCCGGTGCGACACTGTCACTTTTGCAAAAATACAAAAATTAGTTAAATATGTAATAATTGTCCTAGAGCCCCCTTTACTTGGTGCGATAATGTTACTTTTGTATCTTCTAAAGTCATTGTTTTGTGAGGTTACAGAGTTTAAAACTCTTCTCCTGAAAAATTAAATTTTTGCATAAGTGACAGTGTCGCACCGGGAGCGCGATTGTGCTAAACTGCAGATGCAATTGAGAATATTGGTCACCGACCTTTGCAAAAATTACTTAACCACTATAATCGAAACTACATAACTGACCTCTTCGTCATCGAGTTTCCAATTAATATTTTTACCTGAGACACTCAAAATCAGATAATAATTCAAATCATTACGTACGAATAGATCTAGGAATGAATAAATTATAATAGTATGAGACTCAAATCTTCGCTAATGGCTGGTTTACACGTAATTAAGAAATGAGTAGATTCTAATTTTAAATTCAATTAAGCTCACAAGTAGTTACCAAAATTTTTACTTATTACTTATCTGTTTGTTTACATGGACTTCACTTAAAATTAAATTAAAAATGTACTTACTACTTATCTAATTATTTACGCGTTAATCAGCTATAAGTGTGAATTCGTAAGTACTTTTCGAAGTACAGTGGACCTTAATATAACAAATCCTAGATATATGCTTTACTTTTGCAACCACTAAATAAAACTCTATGATGTTTGTATCCTAAGCTAACATTTTCTGTATTTATACGAAAAGTAACGGAATATACTAAGGTTACAGAGGACACTCATTTTAATTAACTCATTTAACTAATGAATTAATGTAACCTAACTCGTAATCCTTAAAGTGTTTTCCCACGACTAGACCCGAACGACCACCATATCACAGGATGCGAAAAATTATTTAAAGTCATACGCTTATTAAATTGCATTCTTTTTGTCAATTGAACATATGTCTAAAAGGATAATTAAACGATCATTTTTTTTTTCTAAAATTAG
This sequence comes from Diatraea saccharalis, assembly GCA_918026875.4. NCBI lineage: Eukaryota > Metazoa > Arthropoda > Insecta > Lepidoptera > Crambidae > Diatraea > Diatraea saccharalis. The sequence continues at coordinate 4,881,023 of OU893336.1, forward strand.
TAAAGTGTCGATTCACAATAATATATAGGCCTGCTAGATTATAGACGTGCCCTGTGGATGGAATCGAATCGGCAAACGTTTTACATAAATCGGAATTAATTATAAGTTTCGCACATTGCGCTAAATCTATCACTGTTTTTCTCGTTGCTTAGTCTATTGAATTCATCTCGTTCCTTTTTAATCGACTTCAAAATCGAAAAGGAGGTTATACATATTATGTTCTACAGTGATCTTTTTTTTGGTATGCTCATGCTCACTGATTTTGTTGATTTTTCCACGAATTATTGACCTATTTTCAAAATTATTTTTGGCCCGAGGTGAACCCATTTAAATATTATCCCAATCGAATCAGTAGTTTTCTTTATTATAACAAAATAAAATACGCATTTCATCAAACAGCATCTAAATATTTAGATGACATGTTTATATTAGCGAAAAAAAAAAGATTGCGTATTTTCAATCATTTAAAATTCGAAAGGAGAATTACCGGCGGCTCTCATTTAATCTACTGAAAACCTTCGCCCATCTTCAATAGCAGTTTCTTGAATAAGTCGTCGTTTTAAGATGAGTATTATTTATCACTTTTTTAAAGTTTGAAATCGGTTCTCTTTAATGAATATTTTTTTACGTAGTCTTAAAATTAATATGATGCACGCATATAACTAACATGAAAAATCCTAGCATTATTAATTTCTATAAGCGTATATAACAGAACATTCTTCAGCTTACAGCCTCAAGGAGATTCTCAGTCTCAGACTAATTAAATGTCGGATATCATGAATAAGGAGCTCGATGGCGCAGTGGCTGGCGAGTTCGATCTACGATGTGGTGTGTTAAGTAACTTTATAAATTCCGATTGCAGGATGGGTGACCAAAAATCTATTACTTCAAACTCCGTGTTTTGGTAGGCCGTTAACACACACCAATCTTACTGGGCCCGGGTGGTAAGTGTTATACCTATTGGATTCAATTACATTCCACCTATAGGGATGGCTCGTGTCCCAGTAGCGGGAATATTAATAGGTAAAGATAATGATGATGACATGTTTAAGGAACAAATTAAAAAGGACACATTAACAGAAAAGGTAACGTACAAAAATTAAATAAAAATAAAACTCATAAAATAATTAAATACATGCCGTGCAAACGTAATAATCTTAGCTCTAATTAACTATTGCTTATTAATTTTACAGCTAATTCGTTCAACGGTATTCGTGTGGTCCTAGAGCACCTTCTCACGGTACCACCAAAGGCCGTACGTCGACCTTATCACAGGACGCGTTTAATTGACCGACGTTTGCCACACAAACTGCGGGCGGGAAATAACGGTGGTCATCATATTTCGTATGCGACTGTACTTACTGTGGAAAGAATAATAATGGCGCTTTATTATTTTTAAGTCACTTGACAAGCAAAATAAGAGGCAGAGGGATCTGTCCCACACAGCCATGTCTAAGGGATCTTTGAGTTTAATCTAATTTAAAAAATCATTAATTTCAAATGTTATATAATACTATTAAAGATTTCAAATTCCTTTATTTATATTATCTAATAAAATAAAAAATAGTAAAAATTTCGATTTATGAATCTATTTTAATCTAAAGTAATTTAGAAATTGTTATTGATAAAAATAACATCATATTAGACCTGCGTTTTATATATTGGCAATGAAAACGAATGAAACAGTGACGTCCCTACATTACGCAATTACAGCTCTAATGTAAGGTAAAGTCGGGTTCTACAGTTAACCGTGCCGTAACCGAAGACATCCGGATCGATCTACGCAATAATTAGTCGTTATGTTTACGACAGCGGACGCAGATTTAACTAAATGGTTCGTTGACATCATAGTGATGCTGAGCGTGACCGATAATAAGTAAGTAATTACTAAATTTAATAATATCCCGTTAAAATTGTATAAAACTAACTATTTAAATAGTTGAAATTCGTTTTTATGTATACATAAACTGTCACTCTACCATAACCTATGTACCTACTCATAACCTATGTATGATCATCTGTTTCTTCATAACTTTTAAGCCCTATTCATGATATAATAAATATTATTATTTTTATTTGGACCTTCAAATGCAGTGGGAGTTATTACAAGACACTACCATATTCTGATAGAAGGAGAAAAAACTAACAGTTCTAAGTAATTTTAGATATTTTCATGACATATAAAATTAAAAACAATACAAATATTTGCTGTTAGCGTCATAGACTATAATTTATAAAATAAAACAATACGTGTGTACGTGGGTGTGTGTACTGGTACAGTACGCAAAATGAACTCTTGCGCATCCCCGAGCGTCAGGAATGTAGCCCCGCCCCGCGGCGCGCGCAGCCGGACGTCAAATATCCACGGCCCTTACCATGAAGTATACGTATAATATTATTCCTCGTAACCTACCTACTTTGTTTAATTTGATGCATACAACCTAGGTATTAAAACACTCGAGCCAACCTATTATCGGATTCGGCTTCGCCTCATGATAAACAGACTTTCGTGTTTTAATACCCCTTCTTATACCCCTTCTTCATCGACGTGAAATCAACTGTTAAAAATCCGGCACGAAAGACTATATAGATGAAGATTATCATCTCATGGGTTGATTGATTAAAGATTATTAGACGAGAGACAACTTGAATAAAGGATAAAGGATTTATGATGAAAAACTGGGATTTAGGGAACCAAAATAAGAAGACCAGTATAGGGCTGAGTGACAACTATAATATTTGACATGGAAAACAAAACAATAAAAAAGTAAAAATGGCTTCAAAAAAGGATGGTTGGTTGGTTCAAGGTTGGTAACACAAGGCATATATAATAATATTGAACTTGGCTTCCATTTCACATTTATGGTTTTAATACGAGGGTCAAACTGAAAGTTCTTAGAAAATCAAAAACTGATTACATTAGCCAGTTATTAGTTTTATTATATCTTTTCAAAATATTGTCCAATCACGTCAATACACCGCTGCATGCGATGGAACCACTGGGAAAAGCACTTTGCCCACTCGTCCTTAGGGGTCTCTTCAATGGCATCGCGATACGCAGCCACCGCTTCTTCAGCATTCATAAACCGCTTTCCTTTAAGTTTTTCTTTAATTTTTGGAAATAAATAAAAATCACAAGGCGCGAGGTCGGGGCTATACGGCGGGTGACCCAGTAATTCAACGTTTGATGTCGCCAAATAGTCGATCGTTCGCTTGGCGGTGTGCGACGAGGCGTTGTCGTGGTGAAGGAGGATCCTACTGCGAGGTCGTTTCTCTCGAACTTTTTCCAAGACAAGTGGCAAACAATTGGTAGTGTACCATTCTGCAGAAACTGTTTTTTGATCCTCTAACACAATTGTTGCAAAATGACCTATCCTTCCAAAGAACGAGGCCACCATTTTTTTTCCCGCACTTCGATCTCTCTTCACTTTAGTTGGCAACTCCTCGAAAGGAAACACCCACTGAGCAGATTGTCTTTTGGTTTTAGGATCATAACAGTAAATCCAGCTTTCGTCACCTGTTAGTATGTCGAACACAGCATTTGAGTCACCTCCGTTAAATCTTTCAATCATTTTACGACACCAATCCACACGATGGAGTTTTTGAGCCTCAGTCAAATTATGAGGTATCCACCGGGCGCAAAGCTTCCTGACCGCTAAATGTTCGTGGAGGATTTTGTGCACTTGACTCATACCGATGCCTAAGCTTATCCGAATCTGTTGATAGGTCACTCTTTTGTCAGTCTCTATCATACGCCGCACAACACAGATGTTATCTTCAGTCGTCGCCGTAGAAGGCCGTCCCTCACGTAAATCATCAGTGAGATTAGTGCGACCACGTTTAAACTCATTAAACCAGTTGTAAACAGTCGCACGAGATGGGGCTTCATCGTGAAAGGCCAATCGTAGTCTATCATAACTTTCTTGTTGACTTAAATGACATCGAAAGTCATAAAAAATCATTGCACGAAAATTTTCTCGTGTTAAATTCATGATGACGTGACACAGACAATTTTCAATTTGCCGCCAAATCGTAAAACAAATGACAAATGAATGAAATATATACTCAGTAATATTGGCAAAGAGTTATATTTTCAAATTTTAGAATTATTTTTTTATTATATTGTTTATAAGTGGCCAGTTCTAAGAACTTTCAGTTTGACCCTCGTAGTATTAAAACCTACATAAACTCCCGTATCCTAAGATAAAGTACCGCGATATTCTTTCTCTTTTTAACCATTACTTTACATATGTTTCATATTATTTATTTTATTATATATCTGCATATTCTTTATATTAAAAATCTATACGATATTCGATATAAAGAGTAGGATTTTTTAAAATGAACACGCAATGGTCACCTTTGTTGAATAATGTATAATGGTGACTCACTTTGCAACGTATTTTAAATCGCGTTAAGAACTCATAGTAGGGCTTTAGTCGTTGAGATGAAAAATGGTATATAGTAGTTTTTGCTCATTCCATGTAAGTGCCACCGTTGAAGACTGTGAATAGCTATATGAAAACATGATCGGAACTCTTAATCTAGGAGACTTTATGTAATGACGTATTATGATTAGTCTATAAGGCTCACATACTAGAAAACTCGCAGGTGTTTACGTCTATTAAACTATTGACATATATTATCCCGCCATTTATAGGGACGCCCCTCATGCAGTATATCGACCAACATATTTAATGAAAATAGGCATCAAGTCCGAGATGTTGAATAATAATCCTTACAAGACTCATTGCTAAAAAGATTCTTCCAAAATGTTTCCTCCAATAGACGGAGTGATTAACCTTACGTTAAAAGTCACTGTTATATATACCAGTTATATAAATATTTATATGTAATTACTTCTTAATTAATAATTAACAGTTAAATTAATCTTAGTGATTATTAGACAACGAATTATATGTAATCGACAAACCTACATCATATACATATTTCGAAGCTTATTTTTTGAACGAAAACAGAAGAAGATTATTAAAATTAATAAAAATTTTCGTGCTGTCGTAAAACCTTATTTTTTATAACGAAAATTTATAATAGTCTAACCACTTCCCTAGTATTAATTTCAGTTGGGCCATAGATTATTCCATTATTCCATTCACCCTAAATTGCAACTAGGTTTTGTGGCCTAGATAATTTATATAAATAAATATTTGTGCCACTTTGTGCAACACGTCATCATTTGTATTTATTTAAAACATTATTGCAAGAACAGCAAAAGGCGAACTTAATGGCAAGGGCATTCTCTACCAGTCTACCAGACAGGACGTAGGAGCAGAAAAAAAATCTAGGGTGTTATTTTTTCATTAAAAGACTCAATTAGACTACAATATACTTTAATGTGTATTTACCTTCATCAAAATCAGTACATCAAGTATAAGAGTTATATACTCGATGTACTGATTTTGATGAACTTTATTCGGAAGGTGATGATTGTCATAAGATCCCATTTAAAATTCATTAAAATGTCAAATCAGTAATTTTTGTGTTTGTGTCAAAATACCTAACTAGAAAAATTATACACACAATATTATGAAGATTAATCAGTGTTTATTGTTATACTTGAAAACCAATTAAGTTCATATCCGATTTCCACATTAAAAAATCTAAAATAAAATAATGGAACTACAAAGGCGATAACAAATTAAGAAAGTTACTTAGAAATAACTTAGCTAAAAGTTTAGCTAGAAAATCTTATGTATATATTTTTTAGAATCATTTATTTTTCAAGAATTTTTTGACCCAGTTTTAGTATTAAAAAAATTAACTTTAACTATATACGCGTCTTTAAAATGAACAGAATTATTCTATCTTCCATTTATATGCTGAAGAATATCGCATAATGTGCATACGCATGATCGACGCTTGGAATGTCGCACCGCCTACGGGCAAGCGAAGCCCGACGTCAAGTTAGAGTGAGCGATTAATTTCTTTATTCAATTATTCCATCGCTTTGTTTGAGAACAAAACAGCTTAATAAATAACTTGGCTCCTCTGGAACTTACAACACAAATAACACATCATAACATATCATGAAAATGCATTTCACCAATGTCTAGGAACCCCCTAACAATTAAGCAATGTCTAAAGTTGTGATATGCATTTTGCTCTAGGCATATGCGTACTATGACAGATTACAAATGATTCAAAAGATGAAAGAATAAATTTATATACAAATATAAATTTATTCTAATGAGCTTAGGCGATTCGTAAGATTAAGCGTTACCTATTTAAGCTATGCCTTGTTCTAGCTAAGTGAAAACGAGTGTCAATAGTAATCATTCTTAATAATAACAAGCGAAGTGCAAAACGCAAGCAAAGAGGACGGTCAATGATAAGGACCGTCCTAAGGTTAGTTTTATATGCATTATTTTTTCATTTTTAATCAATAGACATGAAAACTAATTAAGCAGGTTGAGGAGGTCGGGTTACCGTACAGGCTCGCGGATACCCATAAATTGACGGTAGAAAATCTTCGCAACCGTGACGTCAGAATACACCATCAATGTTATGGTGTTATGGCAACTAATTTTCATTCATCACTCATCCTAGCTTGACTTTTAAAGAAAAGATAATTATAAAACCCATTACCCTCACACGCATGACTTTTATTGCTCGCTCGAGATGGAGCAGCTGATGCCTTGTTTCCTTTGGTGTTAACTCAACGTGGAAGATTTTATTTTATTAGAAAAGGAAACCAGTTGCCAGATAAATAGGATTGCAAATTAAAAATAATAAATGTGCATAATAGTAAATTATAAAGACAGAGGAATAAATAAAAAAAATGAGCTGTCATAGTTAATAAATATCATTACTTTTCTTTTATATCTGTTTTTTTTTCCATATACACGTAGTAATCAGCACTATAATTGTTAAGTTTCGCCAGTTTTTTTAACTTTACCTATTGTATTAACATTTAAAATCAAATTGATTTATTGACCCTTTCTATATCTGTATCTCAAATTCCTTGTAATTGTTTGATTATCTGAAAATACTTCTCCCACAATTTGTAATCAATATTGAAAAAATACTCGGAATGTTTTTATGTTGATAATTTGAATTTAAATAAATGCAGAATTAAATAGGCTTATTAAGAAAATTAAATTATAAATTATTTTTCAATAAATTACGATAAATTAACCAGAGTTGGCCAACAATATCAAACGTTGCACAATGTAACTTCGGATTCGCGTAATCGGTGCATTCGCCAAATCTAATGCAATAATGTTACTTGTAATTTGGAAAATTTGTTGTTATATTAAATTTCTTGGCACGTACAGTAGGGATAGGTTTAACGATGGTAAAACCAAATAAACACGAAAGGTAGACAAGGTGTGTTTATGGTTCCGTATACCCAAAGGACAAAACGGAATATTACTAAGACTCCGCTGTCTGTCTATCTGTCATCAGATTGTATCTCCGTGTCGTGATAGTAAGACAGTTGAAATTTTCAATTATGATGTATTTCTCTTGCCCTTTTTACAATAAACTCTCATACTACTAATAATGGAAAAGGTAGACGCTAGAAATATTTAACGAATGTTTAGTTATATTATCACTTTAAGAATAAATAATTAAATTAAAATAAAATACTATAATTCTGGTAATACAATTTCCAATAAATGTGCTGTACTTATTTTATACTTACACCATAAGATAACCGCATTTGTACGAAATATGAAATTCTGAATAATCATTTTAGCGCTTAAAAAAATTCTTTCATAAATTAAGTAAGCTTTTATTTTGCCCTTCTGTATAAGGTTACTTCTAAAATAGTACAAATAATTTTCGATAACTATTAAATTTATGTACATGAGCTTTATCTTATATAATGCGAACTAGTTCTGAAGGCCAGTAATTAAATGTGAAAAACACCCTTACAGGATCCGTTTGTTGTCTGTCCATCGTTCAAGAACTTTTCTCAAGAACGCATAGTATAAATTTAATATAAACGTCTGCAATCTCTCGTTTCAATTATATTACCTTAAACAGTAAGGTAGAAGATTCGATCAATGCGTGTACCTAGATGTATAAAATCAATTAGCTTCTCCGAGATTAATCGAACGGAAGGAGCAAGTTCAGGCATGTTTTATTAAAGGAAGTCCCCGGAGCGTCGTATTCAATTAGACGAGATTGATTCAAGTATCGCGGGTACGTGTGCATTGCCGTTTCATTTATAGTAATGCACTGGGGAAATTTACATAAGTTACCTCAAAGTCAGTATGTTTTCAGATATCCTTATTGTTAAACCTAATTGGTTTTACAATACAAACGAACATCATAGCCGATTGTGTGCTCTTGTCTCTTCTGCCGTACCAACTTACAAACTTAACTCTACTATATATTATTATATTAAGTAACCGTAAATGTAATATGGCCCTGCCCTTTTTTATTTTATTCGACTCGGCGGGGCACTTCCATGCCCTCAGATTACTTACTCGTATTTATTGTTTAACCCCATTTAAAAAATTCTTAATATTAGAAGTCCTAATTCAGTCAAATATCAGAATATCCAAATATCAGATACACCCAAACCTTCCTCATTAATTACTAATATCGTTGGTATGTTAATAAAAACAGAAACTTATTTATTAGACATAACGAATAACAAGGCAGAAAAACCAAAAATTATGATTCCAAATTCCAATGCCTTGTGAAAAAAAAAACAATACCGTTGGTTAAAAATTATAAGGCAACTTATTAAATTTCAAAGTTGAGTTCTGATTCAGATGGATATAAATATATATGAATAAAGTTCTGACAATTTTCTTTTCATTCTATCGCAATTTGTAATACATTTATAATACTACTTTACACAACATTTTGTTTTGTAATGATCAGTGGCATACGCTGTCTTTTAATCATCGCTATTATACAAAATTATACAATATAGCTATGGCTACAAAAAAAAATTTCTTGTTTCAAGCTTTTTAGAGTGTGATTTAGCTATAGTCGGGTCCAGGTACCATGAGTAATTTCGAAGTTATAAGAAAACAGATGAACATTCTTACATATACATACCGGCCAAAATCATAACCCACCTTTTCGCTTCGCCGTAGTTGGATAAAAATATAGTGAACGAGTCGTGAACCCATTACGTTTTATTGGAAGTAATTCTTTTTACGTATGTTTTTATTACAATGAACTCATTACATCATATGGATTAATACTTAACTGTGCTTATTTGACTTGAAAGACAACCTGTTTTTGAATACTGTAAAAGCCGGTCTTAAGTGATACTATCCTTATTAGTAATTTATATCTTAATAATTATTATTATCATGGTTATTTAAATATTGTGTAATCCCATTTAATATTCCAATTCTCGAATATTTTCAAGTTCTGCCTTCAAATTTAGATTATTTAAATCGCTTGTAAAACGTTTTTGAATACTAAGCTCTACCCAGAACAACTAAACCTACAATTTTTAACGTTTATATAAAATCCTATACTATACTGTAAGGGACTCGTTTCATTCTCTCGAAGTTTGCTCCTGAAATCGCAAGTTGAATTCAAATATTAAGAATGGATCGATTGAAGCAAATACCTTACATCAGCGAGTTAAATACGAATACTAAAGACACGAGTGAAATGAGTGCCTTGCTGGCCGGTCCACCACGTCCACCAGTACTTCGCCGCCCTCGCCTCCCAAGTTAGCCCTTAGCTTCACTAGCTTGACTATTGCGTAAGTCTTAGGCACTTTTATGAGCATATGTATATTGAGTGTTGCTTTTTTGTAAAGAATATCTCACCTGCTATGTAATCGAGAAATCTGCTCAATCCCCATAATAATTGCGTACTTATTGTGACGTACAGACACATCTATTTTTACATAATGCCCAGTCGAAGAACTTAGTTCTTTTTTTGGAGAGTAGATCCCCAGATGAGATACTTGTCTCGAGTACATTAACCTCACGGAAAAACCGGATATTTTACGATTTGCCGTCGACAATAATAATACAATGTATAGTTTATCGGCGAGTGTCATGCCTCTTTACGAGCTATTCCAAGATTAAAATTAAAACGTGTTCCAAAGAGTTCGGATTGCCGAACGTGATTTATTCTTTTTTCAAACTCAATACTGTTTTTTTTTTTCATTTTTATTTGATTTTTTTTTTTTCTATAGAAGAGACTTCTCTTGTAAATTATTTATTTATGTTATATAATATAAAATTAAAAAATAAAACATTTTATCGATAAGCAACAAGCATTATATGTAGGCAAAAAAAAGAAATATTACATTACTTACTTAATTAATTTAGCCATTATAAATAATAGTATATAAAAGAATAAGTTTCTATCTTCCGCCTTAAATATTATATGTGCTTAGTTCTCCGGGGAGAGAATGCTTAAACGTTTGAAGCTCGCTATTTGTGCAATTTTGCGTGTAAAAAGTTTAAATAAATAAATATTTAACAGATATCATTTATTTTAAACAATGTAGGTGAATGTAGCAATCATTATATTATAATTTTACACTAATATTTTTATTAGAAGTTACCACCAGCTCATCATAAAGGAATTAATGTAAATCTTATACTAAAGTTTTCAATTAAAACTCGATTGACACCCAACTACGTTAGGCAATGAACCTAATTTAAGTTGATATGTTCATCTTATGATAAAGAAGTCAATTGGAATGTATTTAAAACTGTGTTCGAAATTTTTCCATCCATCTTTATTTAAATTTTAATCTGTTTACATTTTTCCTAAGATGACCTTCATTGTTATTCTGAATAATGGCGGCCAAGAGCACATTTGATACGCAAAATTTTAGCGATACTCAATAATATCGTAAAACTACACTGTTTAATAACATGATTTACGTTATTTATACACGATACGCTAATATTAGTATACTATTGTATTTATTCAATACCGGTACATGAACACAAAAATCTAGGCTAATGAGATGCTACAAGTATATGCTCAGAATAAACAATAAATAACGAACTTGTTTAAAAAACCTGCCACCGGTGGTCCAAGGAAGAAAAACTATGGTCCACGAATAAGTTCAAATTTGGTGGTCAGTCAGACATTGATCATCATACGGTGTGAGGACCGCGGAGTTTACATTCACATTAATCCAAAGGTTTAAATAAAAAATGTTATGATTTATTTTTATGTAAGTTACTATTAAGTCATTGATTGAAGTTTACTTTAGTCAGTTTATTTAATACATAATTACAGCTATAATTAAACAGGTGCACGGCCAAGAAAAGTTTATGTTTCCGCTTTTTTTTTATTCAATGCAGTATGATGATAATCATTATAGAAGATTTATTCTTAATAATAATAAATAATCATAGATAATTTAAGAAAAACTTTCTATATGATCTGAAATCGAATCGTATCTGCTTAAATACATCTCCACTAATAATTATTCAACACGTACTAGTAAACTGACTGACATTCGTACGTGCAATAAATAAGTAAAAGTTTTGTATACTAAAATCGAATTTCTAATTGTGTTGGCCTAGAAACTTAGTCTGATTGAAACAGGATGAACTGAGGTCGATGCCTATATCCTATACAGTAATGCTGTATGTAGGGGCATTACTGGCATTTATATTCACAGAAGAAAAAAACTGCTTTTGAATTTCAAAATCGAAATTTTTGAGATAAATTATAGGTAAAAAAAAAACTAATTTTCATCTATGAAATAAATAGTCAGTAGAATAAATCAACAAAAAAATACAAAGTTGACTATTTCAAATTTTTTTTTTGTTTATAAATAAAATAATAACAAATGTTACATACATATCTCAAATTCAATATTAAGTAGCTGATGCACTTATTTGAAAGAAATTTAAAACAAAAAAGACACTATAATACCTGAGGCCTGAGGCTATATAGAAAAGTACATTTTCTATATTGACACGGGAATCGAAACTGGGATCTCAATGGTGGTGTCACCTTGAATTACAAGCCGCTCAGTCACAGAGTATATTAAAGTTGGAACTCCACTTTGTTTACAGTAATATCTGTAAAGCAATCTATGGGACCCGTATTTTCTGTTGCTAATAATTTGCTATCTGAAAAACGTGGAATGCGGGTCATATATATAGATTTGTTATCATAGTCCCAATTGAGATTAACAGTCTGTTGCACAAATGTCCATTAAGGTTTAATGATTACTTTAAGCTATAATGAATGTTTGAATTTGAAAATTTGTATGTTAATGTCGTTTGAAATTAAAGATAATTTTTAGTGGACGTGTGCACAACTGGTGTTTAGAGTCATAAGCCTAATAGAAGCATCAACATCAGAACACTGGTACTTAACCGATAGTCCGTGAACCACTGATTGTCCAAGGAATGATCATAAGCGGACTGTGGAACGAAGATCCTATTTTAAGTACATAGAACAACATTCTATTATTGGGTGGTTTACAGCCAGATATAAATTTAGCAAATAGTACCTAAAGACTTACAAGTTGAGGACCACTGCGTTCGGGAATCAAACAGGAGGGAAACTGACTTGTTTACTTATTTATATGAATGCTTCAACCCATCTCAAGGGAGCAATTTTAGTTTGAAACGAAATAATATTACATTTTATCTATACCATGGTCTAATAGCAGGAAAGATTTGAATGCTTATTGGTATCGAATAAGCTCCGAATCTACTAGACCGATTTTATAAATTTCTTTTCCTAGCGAGAAGCCACATCACACATGAGTGACATACTCGTATGTTATAGTTTACGCAAGCAAATTTGCTGGAGAACAGCTCCTATACTACTAAAAGGCTAGCTCAAGCCTTTATTTTTGATAAAGACATGACAAGCACCGAGATGTCAAGTATTTATCAACAGTCCATTACAACCACATCATATACTCAGATCTTATAAAAGAAAAACTATATGTAAACGTTTTGATTTTCTTTTGGTCCTAATACAAAATTGCAGAGTAAGATTGGAGATTGTAGCTCAAAGAGATAGCGGTAGAACATGCATTGAATAATTAAAATAAATTTGGATAGGAAAAGTGGCCAGTCGTCGCGCAGATAACGACAATAGTCTCTCTAAAGAAAATGCATATATCTATAATGTACGTACGTGATTTGGAATGAGCGGCAGTACCCTGTCAGCCATATTTTGTATTTGAACATATTATTGGCAACGAAAAATTACGTAAAGGTTAAAGAAAATGTGTCGTGGCTTTCGGTGTATGAAGTAATTTCAACCATTGAAAAACTTGGAAATCTTGGCGACAAGGATCTCATCTCTAGAGAGAAAATTGCTAACTATTAGATAAGACAAATATTGTATTTTTTATAATAATAATAATAAATGTTGTTTATTAAGTTAATGACTTCACGATATAAACATTTTATCGCAAACAATTTATTAAATAAATCATAATTTTAATAAATATTTGAATTGTATTATAATTTATACGCATTTGAAAAACATGTTGTTATTAACTATTTGGACATTTTCGTTATTAAAAAAATACGAACATACAATATTATAAAGCGACGTTGTAGTGCCCGAGCGCTGTTTGCAACGCTGTATTCGCCGCTGTGTTTTTAATAGGATGACACTGCTGAGCAATCTATGTGTTGTTAATATTTATTTTAAATTTTATATATTCAATAATGTGGTATTACAAGCGCAAAGTATGACAGGCAGTTTCATTCATTAAAAATATATTATATTAGCTTTTCGTCAGCTTCTTCACCCGTGAGGTGTTCCCGTTATAAAATGATTTAAAAAATGATAAAAAAATAGAACTAACTACAAACTTTAAAAGAGTGAGAAATAATACCTTATCTTAAAAGCGAATTATTCAAGAAACTGCTATGAAAATCGAGGGGCTATCGTTTAATTAATAACCTACAGAAAACCTCTGAACGAGGGAAGGTTATAGCATGATGTTTCATAGCCTATAGCCTTCCTCCGATCTCCGAACCAGTAGTCCCTGAGATAAGCGTGTTTAATCGAACAAACAAACCAACTCTTAAACTTTATAATATTAGTTACAATATTAGAACTATTAGCGAGACAAATATAAGGAAAATCGAATATAAATTTCTTTTAATTAAAGTATTTAGTAATTAAACTTAATAAACCATTATATTTTATATAAAAAAAATACAATATAAAAATTGCGTTATTATACTGACCACACTTAATTAGGTAATTGAGCGACCTTCCCACATACATATATGTTTTCAAGATCATATTATTGCAACATGCAACTATTATAAGAACAATGAAATCTTTTCAATTCTTCGTTTTTGTTTTATTATCTATCAATAATTCGAGGGAAATTATATACATCTAATATTACAAAATACTTATACAGGTTTTGGCAACCGAGACTTTTCTTACGACTGTCAGGTTTCTTTGGAGAGAATAAACAGCAAATATTTTTTTTTTCCGAAATTGACGTTATTTGAAATCATTTGATAAACTTATTTTTTAACAAACAATAATATATATATATATATAATAAAAATGAGCGACATTAAAAGAGCCATAAAATATTGGTTCATATATTTAAGAAATTTCTTTGAAGTCGGGCGGACATTTGTCGAAATTGTAAAATATACGAACTTAATAATTTATTTGAATTTCATAATATTTTTGATTTCGCCGTTCAACGCTCATTGCTAGGCATATGCCTCCCCGATTTTTATTTATAAGTATTCATTTTATTAAAATGACATATTCCAACATTTTTTATGATTAAATGTTATTAATTCGAACTGTAAACTATTCAATACATAACTAAACGTTAATCGCGTGAAATTGCAATTTTTCACGTTAGTTATTGAATATGCAAATGAATCTTCGTGACGGTATGTATGTATAGGAGATATTCTTCCACAATATCGGCTGTAGGAAACATGCTGGGACATAATAAAATAAAGTCGCTTCTCGCTTTCTATACGCTGATATTTTTCAAACTTCACAAGTAATTTTAATGCGGTTTTCGTCAATATATAGATTGATTCAAGATGAAGGTTTACGTATATAATACAGAACTATGCGGGCGAAGCTGTAAAAGGAAATGTAGTTCTATAATAAAGTCAGCCTTTAACTTGACGTCGAGCACAATGATGTCATAGAATAGATGTTCAATGAAATATAACCTTTATTGCCTTTTCAAGTACCTAGGTTTTATTCCTATGCTGTCCAATCCGATGCAATTAGAACAGAGGAAGTGGGATGGTGCTATAAATCTCGGTTTAAATTGGTATCTCATTTCAATAAAAGTATTTGATTTCCGCTAACCATTCTTTATCTATACTATAATTAAGTAAAGTTACTAACTTTTTGTTTATTTGTAAAGAGAGATCTTCGAAAATACCGATCTAATCGTGAAAATTCTTTCACCAAATAGAAATTCATCTATAAATATTGTGACCATGTTTCAGTTAGAATTAGAATAAGCAGGCTCAAATAGCTTCGTGACTCAATATTTTAAAAAGAATGCGATAACTATGCAAAATGTTGTAAATAAAAAAAAATACAAATACTCTTTTAGTGAATCATGTATTTGGTTTAAAACTTGATTCACAATTCTTGATATGAAATAAGAATGGCTTCGATAGTCAAATATAAAGATAAGATAAAACACATCACTACACAATAGACAATGATCCTAGCAACTAGGGAGTTTTGAATTGGATATGTTTAAATTTTCTTAGCACTAGGGCTAGGATTATATTAATTAAAAGTAGATATTAACTACTTTAGACCTTTGTTTTTATGTTCAACGCGATTGTAAGCAGGAAGTGCATTCTGGACAAACCTTTGTGGTTTTGGTATGTACTAATAGAAAGTCTTTGGTGATAGACCAATGGAATGAGCTCGCAGAAATCACTATGTATGTAAATTAACCATACGATTAAACAACACCTAAAATACAGGCATTATGGTTATGCTATAGGTAACTATTTTTTATGTAACTATTTATGTTAACTATAATTCTCAAGACATAATATACTTAATTCAAGAAAGAATTATATTATTAGAGCTGAGCATACTTTTTACTCTGTGAAGGAATACCTAGATTGAAGCTCCATAACTAACAGTTCTAATTTAAGTTCTAAATATTTCTTATTAAAAAAAATTTGATCTTTTTACAATATTTTTCTTTTGTTAGTTAGTGACTGAATAGGAATGATTGTATTTTTCTTAACCATCATCTTTATATACCCCATTTAAACGCAAATAAATTATAAGTAACTATTAATTTTGATTCAGAAAATTATTAAACAGTCTGTTTTGTACAAAAAAATGAAAATGGCAACCAGGTATGACAGATAGGCTGTATGATAAAATACTCCAAGACCTTATGTAACATTTTTTCCCTTTTAACTGTCATTCTAAATGTGAATAGCCATTACTAACTCCGGTCAGACAAGTGTTTGTTTAAAGCTGTAACAGATTAAGATGCAACACATTGAATTCTTATCCTTTTATGGTGAGCAGATGCGTGAGGGCATTTGACATCCCATCCGATAGTTTTCCTCAAGAAAAACTGGTGCTACGACTAATAAGAGCTACTACCATGGGCTTCATACTGACTCCACTGCGCTTAAACGTCAGTCTAGAACCGCAATAAAATGTACAACCCGTACAAATTAATACGACACTAGAAGACTTATTCTATTAATTGGAAAACTAAATTTCGACTTTTTTCGAATTGCTAATACGACTCCCGAGACTGCCTCTGATACACAGATAATCTACTCGAATACGATTTTAACAAAATTATAAATACAAATTCAAATTTTCCAACTTTTCATTCGACGACAAATAGAATAAGATGATAGATTAGAAGTTAATTCGTATGAGTTATTAGACTTGTATCTATACGAACACATATTAGCGATATAAAACGGCTCACTCTAATATCAAGTAAAATATAATATAAGACAATAAGATACTTATCTCATTATTATTACCAGTACATTTGGTCTTTATTTATTTTTGCACTAGCTTTTGCCCTTTACTTCATCCGCGTAGTATAGTTGCTTTAGGCAGCATTTTAAAAACGAAATTTTATTCATTATATAGTGTAATATTCCTGAAATAAAGTTTCATGATTTTATCTTTGAGAATACGAACTTCCGAACAAACTTTAATTCCTTATTTCAATCCTTTTATCACAATAAAGGAAACCTATGTCCTATTTTAAGTCAACTCTGTTTAATAGATTAGATGTGAGAGCGTAACTGACATATACACAGACCTACTATTGCATGTATTATATTAGTATGGAATAATTAAACTATTATCTTTGTTTTTCATTATATCATATAACTATATATTACCATACAGTTACCGATATTAATATACCAAGATTAATATAAATCATGATTGCTTGGTCGACTTTTAAACTCACAGCTGTTAAAATTGAAATTCATAGTTTAAATTGTTAATATACAATGAATATGTCGTAGGCAACTTAGTAAAAGATCTATTATTTCAGTTGCGGAGGTGATTACGTGAGATTTAACTTGATCACAACTTGACTAGCAAGTTCTAATGCATCCAACTAATTTGTACGAGATCTCATAATATAACCGGAATACATTTAATGGTCTGAATTCACAAGAACTGTGTGAACGAGCTGAGAGGTGGACAGGATAAATTCCATCAATACGTCATGTTAATTAATTAGTTTTTATTTACAACTATAATAATAAATTGTCCCTTTTTTATAAACTATATTTACTCCTTTAACGGCGAAGACGAATGGTGCACCCATTCTACATAATGGCACATTTATTTAATTATTGCTGATAAAATTAATTTTTCCTTGAATTCGCAGTTCAAAACGATGTTATTTGCCAAATTGTATAGTTGTAAGTTAATCTTATCAATTTTAATTGCTTTGGTAGTGTCATAAATAAGTACAATAATAAATGAAAAAAAAGGAGAATTTAAGGGGTAACTTTTTAACGTTTCTCTCTCGACAAAATGTTTATAAAAATATGATTTCTTTTTCTCATATTTAATTATAAATACAATTAATTTGAATACGATTCGATTCCTTTGTACAAAACTAGTTGAAAATTTAGGATTTTGAGGTTCAATTTGAGCCCTAGTTGAATCAATGGGTGATTTTATAAAGAAAAATACCTACTTTATTTCAGAATTACAATTTTGTAAGCGCTCGAGCTAGTAAAGTTTGTGATGTTATTGTATGATATTATTAAATATATCTAAGAATGCAATTTTGTATGTCTGCTCGATCCTTTATTTCATAAGGCCAAGTCTGATATGTCTGTATCTAAGTTGGCAGAAACCGCACGATGCGCAAGTATAAGTAAATATTGACATAATCAGCTGTTTATTCTGAGTGGATCTCGGCGATTCAATGGATCTTGTTTGGAAATAATGTAGTTAATATCAACTTCGGTTCCAAGAATCTAGAAAAAGTTACTAATAAGTGTGCACAAAGGCGAAGGAAAAATGAGACGAATTATACTAAATAAAGCGATGGTTCCCAAAATACATTGGGCTCCAATTCATCTAAAAAATGTTAAGACAGCTGCTGCCATAAAGTATGGAATAGGTCCACAGTTCTCATTAATTATATAGACAGAAAGAAAAAAAATGTATACATTAGAAAACATCACCATACATTGCTCAAATTCAAGATAATAAATATGGTTCTTGTATGAACTATTTGAAACAATGAAGTAGAATAGTTTATGTAGAATAGTTCATTTTCTTTAGAGTTATAAACCATAAAACCGGCGTGCGAACCACTCAGCTAAAGATATTGTTGAAAAATCTCTTAATATAACATATTTTATTTGTTTGAGTCTCTAATGATGCGACAGCGCTGCATTCGACGCTGTATTTTTACAGAATGAAAAGCAATAGCAGCAAACGTTAATTAGAATGGTATTCCATGAATCGAAGCCGGATCCTCGGAGACGCAAACGTCATAAAATTGACATGCAAATAATTTGACCATTGAAGCCGTCATTTCAATCGTGATGTCATGACACATTGTCTGACTATGTAGATACTTATACCTATAGTATGAAAAATTAAATTGCATCAATTTTACATCACATTTCACAAGGAAACAATTTTCTTCTTTAAACAAATTAAGCTTCGTAATATCGCTTCGTTCAGCAAAGAAAAAAGTTTTTGGCCAATTTTAACCGACTTCAAAAAGAGTATGTAATGTAAATTTATCAATTCGACTATTTTTCAATCAACTTGGAAGGGTTTAGTTTTTCTAAAAAATAATTTTTAATTATTAAAATAAAGCATTCCGCATCTTTTATTTTTTAACAATCAATTCATTATTAAAGATTCAAAATACAGGAATTATTTACATAAAATCTATATATAAAAACGACTACAAAATACAACTCTATGTAAATTTTATTAAAATTATGATATATGATAAATTTTATAAAAATATATGATATGCAAATGTTAAAAGAAGTTATGTCAGGGAGGTCAATCACATTTCCGATTAGAGAAATTTAAATATTTATTCAATGTTTTAATAAAGATTTGCATAAAAAAAATTCAATTGATGTAAACAAACGCATGTCAAATACAATTAATAGAGTCTTAGTTAGGAAGAAAAGGTGTAGCCACGTTTCATTCAAAATGCTTATTATAAAAAAATATATTTATTCTCTTGGACCAGAAATCTTGTACAGAAAAAACAAAGGAGCCCTAAATCGATGGGGTTGCATGATTGAGGAGCTCGATGGCGCAGTGGCTCGCAATGGCCGGCCATAGGATGGGTGACCAAAATTTTATTATCTCGAATACCCTTCAAACACGTTAAGCAGTTGGTCTCGGCTGCAACTGCAGTCGTTAAAACTCCGCGCTCGCGTGATCGGTCATGATCCAATCCACCAATTGTACTCAATTCGATTACATCCATAGAGAACGCCTGAGTCTCAGCAGTGGGGATATTAATAAGCTGGTGATGATGATCATCACGAGTAGCTCGGTGGCGTAGTGGATAAGCGCCGCGGCCCGCGATCGTTGTCGTTAAGCAACTTTCACAAGGGTCGGTCACGGGACGGGTGACCAAAAAAATTATTATCTCGAGCTACTCCGTGCTTCGGAAGACACGTTAAGCCGTTGGTCCCGGCTGCATTTTGCAGTCGTTAATACTCTCTAATCCGCATTGGGCCAACGTGGAGGGTCATGGCCCATCCTCCTTAACCACCCAAAAGGAAGGCCTGAGCCCCTGCAGTGGGGACGTTAAAGGGCTGATGATGATGATGATCATGACTTTTCACTTCCATAATCAAGCTCTGGATACCACGATGTGGCAAACCAACCCAAACACGAAGAGGCCGCTATGTTTATTATTATTATAATTACACGGTTCTTATGGCTACCTTCCGATCATTTCCATTCCAATTTAGATCAGTTCCATTCTACAATGCATTATCATCTTAGTTACATAAACCTACTTATATATTAACACCAGAAAATTTATCAAATTAAGCTTACAAGAGATGTCAACAGTTACACGGCATGTTTAATAGAAAAAGGTTTTAAACATATTCCCGAATTTCACGCTACAACTATTTCACATGTGACAGCGATTGCGATACCGATGTTTTCTGATAGATATTAAATATAATAATATGATATGGATTTTAAAAGTTCATTCCTTAAAATGCTATACCAACCTACTCAACATAGGCTTTTAAGATATAAGGATAAAAGGGTAATCTCGTTTTATTCTCGGTTATGCAAATTTCGCAAAGATCGATCAAATGTAAGGTCAATATCATAATGTAGAGCTTAAGCATTAAGAATTAAGTGAATTAAGCAATTTGGAACACCTAAAAATTCAAAATAGCACCGCATGAGGACTCTAATTATATCATAGGTAATTTTCTTAATAATAATAATTTTCTTCTACGGTGTTATTAATAAACAAAGTTTGGCGTTGAATTTTTACGCTAAATTTAGTATTAGTCAATATTCATAATATTAAAGTGACAAACGGGTAATAAACAGCTATCCTAATGTTTTAAAAAATAGCCTGGCATGAAAAAAAGGCTTAATTATCTTTTGAAGTAGGCTTTATTCAATTGAACTTCAATTAGTTCATAATCCTTGTACTGCTGAACTTTTATTTTACCTACTTTAAAAGATCATTTTCATCCACCAAAAAGGATCTCACCGATATCTCAGTTGGATGCAGTCACCTGAGAGAGAAAAAAAGAAAGAAAGAAGGTTTCAAAATGAGGTATCTATTTTATGAGACAAATAATACTATGGTAGCGTTGTCTATATTGGACCTATTGTTTCTTGAAAGTGCGAGTGCAACAAATACAACTAGAATATATTTCAATTCCTATGATCGATTGACCAAAAGGAACAGATAGTAATTTAAAAATATTTTGATTGGTTTTTTAGAATAAACATTTTTAGAAACTGTGATTTTTTTAGGAATTGCCATTAGATATTCAATTGAATTTCCACTGGTTAACGTGACCAGTTAGATATAATTAAGTCACGTAAAGTTTTGCGTATACCTAATATCGACTAAATTTCTTTTCTGATGGAAGTAAACTCACTTAAAAAGACGAATGGCTAAAATTTGGTATGGTTCAACAGTTTCACGGTAATTCACTATTATTGTTATAGAGTTTTAGTGCAGCAACGAAATTTCTAAAGTTTCTATTGTATCTAAAGCGAAAATGCTATTTCCTGTCAATTAAAGTGTAAAGATTTTCCTCAATATTAAACAAAACAACGGCTTAATTTTTGCAATACGCAAATGATAATTTTATATTTTGATGCTAGAAAATAGGGCGAGATCGTATTATACGTAATATTTCGTAAAACATAAAATTCAAAATTACTGTAAATTATCACGTTTCCTTCAAAATCCAAAGATACAATGAAAAAACAGTACTTTTCAACTTAATATAGAATTTCAAATAATCATGCCATTAAAACCCCGTTCCTTTCACAAAACAATCATTAGCGTTCCAAATAAATAAATCACAAAATAACTGTGTTAGTAAGACTTCGAAGCTGTTGCAGTCTGAAAACGTATTGTCAAAGAAACTGGTCCAAATATCTATAAACACAGCTACAGCTGGACGGTCGACATTCACATTTCCTTTGGGCCACTTGACATTCCAGCATAACTTGAATCAAGGCCGAAGAGATTTTTACATAATACACCAAACGAATTTAATACAACAGACCGTGTCACCTATAACAAATGTTTAATTTTCCAATTTTATTGCACAATTGTTGACAAATGCTTTGGTACGTGGTGGAGAATGCGATCCGCCTTGCAAAAGCTGACTGCTAACCCTTTCAAAGAGAACTTGTCTAGCCAAGAGGCTCTTAGACATAGGGCCTCCTCAATTCGGTCGTATAGCGTGCGCTTACCTTTACAGAGTTTGCGGGTTGTTTTATTCGCATTTATCCGGGTTTGAGCACACAAATTATGTTCAATGAAACTGTTTACACGATCAATTCGTTTTAATCACAATTCAAAACACTGCATCGGAACGCACGGCATTTGTTTTTATTTTAACTTTCGGAGCGGCGGCGACTCGTCCGCACCCCTCGAATGAACACACGTTACTGGCGCATTTGAAACTAGTCGGTTGGGTCGAAGTCGATCGACTCGCGCGCACTCGACGGATAGTCCGGTTTATGCTTTTTTCGTTTCCTCACCTTTTGTCATATGAATAAAGCCTACATGTATTATGTAATGAATTTTGGTGATAAGTGGATAGCATTGCTTTGAACATCTATGTGAATTTCGATTTATAAGGAATACGTGAAACCTACGCATTTGTGTTAAATGAATAAAAAAGTCTGATCAACATTTACTGCCGGCTGCGAAATCTATTACATTATTTTTAGAGTTAATGAATGCAGATCACGATATTATTTCATACCCACAGACAGTATTAACAAATGATTGTTATGGCGTCATCGGAAATCAGATCATTTGGATAACTTTTTTTTTGTAATCAAAAACTAACTATATTTTGTCAGAGCAAAAAATTACTAACCAAAAACGATACAAAAAGTAATCTCTATCGTGTGAAATTAGATGAAAAACTTAAATGGTTGCCAATAGGCTGTATTGATAAGCTTCATGGTAGAGCGGTTAAATGTCGACTATGAACAGTGGCAACTTTTGAAGTCTCAAGCAAGTACGCTGTCTGTCGGTATATCACATCCATGGAAAATATAACATACAGCACCTGGCACAAAAATAAACAAGTATTATTTATTATATTTGATCAATTTTGCAATCACAATGCTACACTGAAAAACATTTGCCTATAACTCCAATCATTATAGCATTAGACAGAAGTTAAATAAGGTACTTTTTATGGTATACTTAGTGACAAAATATCAATAATCATCTTACTCTTAAGACTGACAGCTAATTTGCTACATATTCACTTAATTACCAGCTGCTATACTTAACTGTTGTCATTTAAGCTATCTATTAAACAAATTTATGAGTATTTGACTAACTTAAATGATTTGATAACTATTACAATAAAAAGTGTTCATCTTAAAGAACCTAAAGAAGCAGGGTTTGATAGTTTTGGCACGATTTTCATGTCACTATAACTCTACCAAATTTAAAACGTTGCCTAATCCCGTAAACGTTTCTGTAGTACAGATTTTTAATTTTGTCAGACTATGATGTATTCATAATTTTCAAAATACGTAATCTGGGATTGTCATCCATTGTGAATGTTACTGCCTTTCTTGTTGTTTTGCTGTTTTCCGTGTTATTGTTTTATTTTTGTTTTGATAGTTTTATTTTTGTTGTTTATTTTTTTTAAATATGGACGATACCGGTGCAGGCCCGAGTGGCCTGACCTATGACATTTCAGGAAGTTTTTCTAATGCCTTCGTCAATAGTCTAATGTCTAAATAAATGTTATAAAAGTAACTGGGTATAGATATAACTAAATTCTATTCTAATTATATACACTTACAATTAAAATTTATCAAAACAATAGATAGATAGTTTTAGTACCATGTTGGCTTGAGAGTAAAAGATGAATTTAGGAAATGCTGGTATCGTATCGTAAAAAATGGAAAATTGCCCAGTTCTTTTAGACTACAAATGTTCAAAGTTTCAACAAAACTATAACATATATTTAAAATTTATCTTCAAAATAAAATGTTCTGCACTGCTGCTTCTATAACCCTCTTTTATCTGATGTTATAATGAATGGAGTATAAAATTGATGAAAGTACGCTCTGTAGTAACTAAAAAGTAACAAGTGCTTGAAATTTTCATCAGCCCTGTTAGGTCCTGGTTAGAGCTGTCATGGGTGCATTGCAAAAGGTCATGGGTGCAAGGGACAAAGTGTATTTTTAAACATTTTTCATTAAGAATATAAATAAGTAAATTAAAAAATGTTAAAAGCAGCTGCAATGTCCATTTCATACAATGTCAAATTCGCAAAAATATTAGTTTTAATGAAAAATATAGAGAAGTAGAGTCGGCATTTCTTTTAGTATAAAAATCTGTCTAATTCACCACATCAAATCACCAGCCTGTATATGCCCCCACTAATGGGGCTCATGCCTTCCCTATGAATGAAATCGATACTGCCGGGACCAACCAGAGAGCTCGATATAATAAATTTTTAGTCACCCATATTATGATCGACCATTGCGTAAATTACTTAAAAACCGTATAGCAGACCGTGCACACTAACCACTGCGCCATCTAGCTGTCTATATATATAAAAGCAAAAGATCACTCACTCATCACGATCTTAGAAACTACTATTGCTAAGAATCTGACACCAGTAGCAACATACGGTCAGTAGCCATCACGCATTAAAGTTTAATGACGCCTTTAAGCACTAATTAATGTCAAATTTGTATCGGTAATGTCGCTTTAAACTAGGGACATTTTAATGGTCGTTTGTGCAACTGGCTAATAGCCTAGTAAAAGTAATTGTTAGGACAATTATTTAACAAATAAACAAGAATTTGAATGAAGTGAGGAGCTAATAATAAGAATACTATAAACAGTTCTTATTTCGTGCAAATTCTCCTTTATTAGGTAAATGTATCTGCTTAAGTTGTGCCATTTTCTCAAATAATTTACTTCTCTTTACTATAGATATTACTGTTTTGTCAAAGTTTGCATGGGGATTCTAATTAGTTGTTTTTGGGGTTGATAGTTTGCATGAAACTTGGTTACTACAAGCGGAGTCACAAATGTTGCTTTTTTATATATTTATCAAACTTTATTGTCCAGCGAATAAATGGTACAATAAGCGGACTTAATGTTATTACCACTCTCAATCAATCATTAGGTGGCATAAGGTGATCTTACAATTAACAAAGCTTAAAATAAACTACAAATAGGTTGAAATATTTTATACATGCATTAAACATTTTCACACATAAACACAATATACGTAGTATGATGAAGATCCTTACAATCGCTGCATAAGATAAGAATGAGGTTTCAGTATACTACATTAACATATAAACTACTTTTTATCCCACGAAATGAACCACGCAGGCAAAGCCGTTGACAGCTAGTTTATAATATAATAATATAAGGAGGTGAAGTTTCTCATTTTGTGTGTTTGTAGGGGGTAGTCTTTGGAAATACTGACCCGATCATGATAATTTTTTTACCTACGGAAAGCTACATCATACGCGTGTGATATATACTATAATTTACGTGGGCGAAGTCGTGGTAAAGCAGCTAGTGTAAAGATTTTCTTTAGAATATTAATTCTCATTTCGCACAACACAAATAACTTAAAGTGAATATTAAATAAATGATTGAAGCAAGCACTGACGGACGACCAAATGAATACACTCCATTAAGATTGCACTTAAGGGCAGGTTGTAGTACGCTCTGTTTCACATACTAATTCGTATTAGTTATAGGGATTACGAAACGTGATATTATTATTATTTAAGAAGAAAAAACATTTTTTTTATGAGTATTATCCGTGGCCGAGTGGCTCGCATGTTTAAAGGTTTCACTTTTCTACATTGTCTCGAATCTGGATATTGTGGTACCTTCATTTCAGTTTTCTATAATACTAACAAGTGATTTAGTTACTTAATTTGGGATTTGAATAATGTATGTCATGTTGTCTAATATTTATATTACTAAACGTTATATATTATTTAAAAGATTAAATAAAATATGTCCCAAAATATATTTTTTTAAATATTGTATATAAAAAACTGTACCAATATTTTCATATCGCTGCAATCTGAACCGGAGTACTCCGCCCGGACGAGGTAAAACTTGTCGAAAAAAAAGTCAATAAACAGAGATAGACGATGGTAATTATACGGAATAAATAATCTAAAAATATCAAAACATTATGAAATTTTATGTAATGAGTATGAACTACAACATGTCTGTATTTTAATATCACAAGCAGACTCGACTTTTTTCTCTGAAGAAAGTGCTCGTCACGGTACTGGTTGCGAGCTAATTTCCTCTTCTAATTAAATGTTATTCACTAAAAAACATATTATCAAACTGAGACGCACATAAGGATTACGCAAACGTTACGTTAATGCATTATGAGGGAACTTTGATTACTCGGTAACAAGTAATTTATAATTATCGTACGTGTTCTTTTTAAAAACCTGCCAAGCGCTAGTCGGACTCACGCACGAAGGGTCCCGTACTATTATCTATGAAACAAAAATCGGTGAAATGCGATTCGTACTACGTACGAAAGTTTCAAGGTAGCTAACTGCAAAGTAAAAATTTTTATTTCCGGACGGACAATTATAGGAAAATAACTTTTTACAATTGTTTCGGCTATAATGGTTCAATAACCATTAAAGAAATATTATAGCCGAAAGAAAGGGTGTCATAAGCAATAATTTACGCAGGCGAAGTCATTTTATAACAACTAGATTTGTTTGAGGAACAAGTATTTATTTGTAAAACAGCTATCATAAAGAAGTGTCATTGAAATCTCACGCTCTTAGATTATAACAAGTTTCCTGAACAAATTAAACATTACAATATGATAAAATTAATATTTTTGTAAAACATTATACAATCAATATAATATGTTTCATTTAATATTAATAAAACCTAATATAGAATAAATAAATAAATAAAAAATTAAACAACATCACATACATTGCTCAGATTCCAGGATAAGTAACTAAAGTTCCCGTATTAGTTATTTATCCTGGTATCAGAGACAACGGAGATAACACAACACCTAGACCCGAGACATTATAGAAAAGTTCATTTTCTACATAGACCCGACCGGGAATCGAACCGGGGACCTCAGAGATGGCGACATCTTGAAACCGGTGTGAGAGCCACTCGCCTACGGAGGTCGCCGTATATTTCATTACTTTAGATTGTTTGTTTGTATAATTTTGATAATTATGTCATTTAAATAATTTTAAGAAAATTTGCATGCTGTTAATAATAGCAAAACATATTGAAATTTAATAATTTCATGATAACAATTATCAAGTAAATAAAATAACTATTATTATTTAATATGGTGTACTTAAACCTTATTTGCCCTTCACTGTACTTACGCATAATATTATAGGTTTCAAGTGAAAACTCATGCTAAGGGCGAAGAAAGTGTTTATTATAATAAAACCACAAGCCTGTCTATCGGTATATCACATCCATTGAACTACATTTTACTATGCTGGAAATGGCTACCCAAATTGATATATATAAATCAATTGCTATCCATTACATCATCGTCTTCGTCATCGGTCCTTTAAAGTCCCCACTGCTGAAGCTCAGGACTTCCTTATGGGTGGTTAAGGAGGATGGGCCTTGACCCTCCACGCTGACCCATTGCGGATTGGAGTATATTTACAACTACAAATGCAGCCGGGACCGACGGCTTAACGTTCTGAAACACCAAGTAGCTTGAGATAATAATTCTATTTAGTCACCCATCCTTTGTGAAAGTTACTTAGCAAAAACTAACAGCAATTCATCTGTCTCGCTAAAACTAGAGAACGGCTAGACCCATATAGCTGATTCTGGTATTGAAATGTTTATAATAGTCCAACGAAGGTTCAAACTGTGATAGATGATTCGAAGTACGCCGGGTCATCTAGTATATTATTTATTATATATGTACAGTTGCATTTGAAAAATGTTATAACCTGAAATCGTCTCTGAAAACAGATAAATATTTGTAAACTCGCAAATTAATTTGACAGCAAGCTGCGTGAGTACTCGATATTCGTGTATAGCGCTGTCGGAATATGTTGATTGTAACGCTAATGCTGTTGCAGCGCTGTACTTGATAAAGCATTCTACACTGTATTTTATAAAACAGTAATGTGGTATCCGAAGCGGAATTAATAAATATATTTAAAAGACTTCAAAACCCTTAAAATTAAAAAAAAAACCATCCATTTCGTTAAAAGTACATTTCGCAGAATGTTAGTGTTAACATGTGTTAATATTTACCTACACATACAGAGGCAGTCAAAAATTAAGAGAAATTTTCCCAAAAGAACATATAAAACTTTTTTATATTTAGTGTCGTTTCTATCAACAAAGACAGTCGATTATTTAGTTAACTGATAGATTTCACTTGCTCACTCGTCGGTAGGTATGCAAAGGTAATATTATAGTGGCGATTGGAAAATTAACCACAGCAACGCTATTATCACGACAATCATTATCTACGAGTAGTGAAGTAGGTCAAGAATGGTGGCGAAGTATCACCACTACAAAAAAAAAACAACTTTTACAGACTTAGGAATTTAACATTACTAGATATAAGGTAAGATATGACGGGAAGTAAAACGATTATATCAGCAATTTAATATCAACATTTAATAAATTTAATTTCAAACATTCTGAGCAAAAGCCAATAATTTTTATAATAAGAAAAATGTATACCTATAAAAATATTTTAATATAAAAGACTTCAACGCATTCAAACCCCAAACGTAACAAAACATCAAAAGTTAAGTAAAGACATCTACCGTGCAGTAGCAACACTAATATTTGCGTTTCTTTATACAACAATCTAATTGATGATATGTATTTTGTACATTGAAAAGATTTATATTTACTTTTGTATTTATTATTAAGTAAATCTTTTGATATAATATATTAATAAAATTCTTTTACTATCCCTATGTCCTTGTTCGCGTTGTGTATTTGTGACAAAATAGTGGATGAGGCACATAAGATAAACGGAATTTAACTGTCACTGTCACGCGACGTGACTTCCTTCGAAATCAGTCAATACGATTTGGCTGTATTTATTTATTTTTCGTTATCTTCAAAACTTATTTATTTTGACTAAAATTGTTATGTCTGAAGTGTCTGAAACTAATAAAAATGAAGATAAAACCAATAATAACGTATCCGATGAAAATAAACTGGCGGAAGAAAAGCAAAAGAACATTAACGAGAATTTGAAACAACGTCTTCGAAAATACATAAAAAAATTGGGTGGTTGGTATCCTAGCTTGTAAAAAACCATGATAACAAGAGTTTAGTAGTACCTACGTTAAGATTATTCTCTTATTATTTTTGTTCTCTTTATATTCTACAGATACAGGAAAAAGTACAACCAAAGAGGAAAGTGATAAAATAGAAATTGAAACATTCAAACAACTTTATAAACCGAAACTAGAAGGTAACGAGGCTTCATATAAAAAAATACCGAAATTTTATTACAAACTTCCACGGAGTGATGATGTTTTAGCACAGAAATTAAGAGAAGAAACAAGGGCCCAATTCCTTCAGAAGAAAAGTAAAGAATTATTAGACAATAGTGAATTAAAACATTTATGGAGTCTCTTAGAGAAATCAAATGGAAGTTACAGTATAGTGAATAATGATGAGCTAACCATTGATTATCTACAATTCAAGAAAATAAGAGAAGAGGCTGGACCAAAATATAGGTTAGCAATGTTTATGGCCTTACCCATAAGCAATAATAAATGTTCTAAATTTATACAGTGTTTTGTCTTTTCCACACAAACACAGCTATGTGTAATTTAACAAAATGTATAAGTTTCTTATTAGTAAGGATAACAAGGATCGGAGATCTATGACTAATATTGTCCAAACCAAAAATATTATAACAGAACATTAATGAAAATTGGAATGTGACACACACTGAGCAAAATTAATAAGTATTTAAAAGAATTCTAAAGTAGTTTCATTATAATTACTATGCTTAATAAATTTCCAATCAATTTTAAAGCTTTTTTAATTTTAAGACTAAAAAATTAAAAGTTAAACATATTTTGCTTTCCAGTATGTCATGAAAATTTTGTATCTTTTCTGTAGACCCTACTTCACTGCAGAAGTGTTTGGTCGCCTTCAAGCAGCAGAAGGCAGCTTCGGCAGAGTGCGAGGTGTATCACTATTCAATTATATCATGAGAAGGGTCTGGCTACAGCAAACCAGAATTGGTCTTTCTCTTTATGATGTCACTGGGCAAGGGTACCTCACAGAACATGTTGGTAACACTACTTACTCCATTACAAACCTTTTGTTTCTAGAGATGCACTGAATAGTAGTTACAATAACCAAAAACCGTTTTTACAAGTTTCCGGTTGAACTTTTACTGAACCAGATAATCAGCCAAATTACTTGGTTTGCCGTTTGATTATTTTATTGTAGCCAAAGTCTATGTGCTCCTTGTAATATAGCGAACAATGATTTCAGAAGCAAGGAAGCTATATGAAAAATTAAAATTTTAAATAATACTTATCTCAAAAAGACTTATTTAAGAAGCTGCTATTGGAGTTAGGTGGAGGTTTTTTCTAGATTATTAATTAAATGATAGGCACCCGACTTCAATAGCAATTTCTCTAATAAATTGTTTTGAGATAAGTATAATTTATCCCTTTTTATATTGATATTTGTTGTATGAGTGATATTGATATTTTTTATAAGTATGCTAGGGCAGGCTATAATTTACGGAAGCAAAGCAATGGAAAAAAACAACTTTCTATTAATTAGTTCACAATTCAGGAAGTACTTGATGAACATACCTACTTACATAAAAATTAAATAATATTTTTTTTATCATGAGTCCTGAGGACGTGACTTCATTTCAAAAGGTATAAAGTAAAGGGATTTTAGTAAAAAAAAATTCATTATCATCTGCAGTACTCACAAATAACTAAACTGACTTGGTACTTGGTACCTGCTAAAAATCAAATAAATCGTTAATATAATTTTGCACTTGAATGGTAACTGCGCTTTTTCTATCTAGTTTTACTAACAATTTACCCAGAAATGAAGTCACGCACTTTGGTTTTTTAATATTGGTGTTTCAATTATCATGAGACACAGACTTTTTAACCACATACAATTTAATTTTTTAAGTAATTGATATCCAATCTCCTATTATACTGAAAATTATTATTAATAAAAGCGATATCTTTTTGGCAACCTTGGTATGGAATTAAATAGGGAATGATGGGGTAGTGGTTGGTGTACCTTTACGTATTTTATAGCTATAGAAAGAATTACGAAACTAGTTTTATATAACAGTATTATAAATTCGTAGGATCTCGAGAGCTACATCGCAGAGCTTGTACCTTCTTTGGCAGCTTTGGACGGGCTGGATTCCTCCTTCAGCTCGTTTTATGTGTGCACTGCAGCTAGGAAGTTCCTATTCTTCTTAGACCCATTAAGGGTCGGCCGAGTGAGGATCAGAGATGTTCTTTCGTGTTCCTTCTTGGATGATTTACTTGAGGTAAGAAATGTATTTTAGTATCTTTAAACAAGCTCTTAAATTAGATGCCAATATTGTCAAAGTGTCTTGTCAAATTACTTTTCCAAACTTTTTTATAAAAGCAATGCTTTTTGAATGTTGTTAAATGATATTAGATATTTTTATGATTATATGGATTTAAAAAGGTCTATCATAGTCTTTTGTACCATTCAGTTACGGGAAGAAGACTTACCAATGGAGATGCAGGAACAGAACTGGTTCAGTGCTGCGTCCGCGCTGCGCGTGTACGGACAGTATCTCAACTTAGATCGAGATCACAACGGCATGTTGAGCATCAACGAATTAGCAGGGTAAATATATATTACTAAGGTACCTGTACCATTGTCCTGCCTGGGAGGTTGGACTCGAATATTCCTGAGCCCTTCCCCTAACTCGAGACGGGATCCGTCCTATAAAAGGGGCCGGTCGAGCGGGGACGGCACTCGATCCCTTTCGGGACTGTTACCCTGCTTTTTGACCAACCCCCACTCTGGGGGTTGGTCCTCAGGCTATGCGTAACGCATTTCTCAGCGTCAAAACAAGTACCTACCTGTACCATTTAAGCTTATGGTTTAATAAGGTCAATAAGGATGATCACTAATTTTTGTTTGTTTGTCTGTCATGTAGAGCATTGAAGAATATTTAACACGTATTTTTTTCTTTTTTGTGTAATCAATTTACTATTACGGCGATACATTGAGTTGAAATGTCGCATGACGTCACGCTTTTGTACATTTACTTCAAAACTGGGACATAGTAAACCCTCATCTCTCAAATTGAAGCAAAAGTACTGAATAAAAAAAAAAAAAATTATCCAGTCGTCATCCCTATTCATATTTTGACGTAAATTTCAAAATTTCTTCCTATATACTTCTATCACTGTTCAAACTTTACTCACACATGCGTAACACAAATAGATTTAGCCATGTTTTTTGTTTACTTACATTAAATATTTTTTTGATTATAATAACAACTAAACTGTGTTGCGAAATGTCGGGTAAAATTCTTGCAACTTCACAATTTTTCTCTTGTGAAATTTTTAATTGATATTTTAGTCTTTTCTAAATACTAGGTAAACCTGATATCGTGGAGTATATATATACGTATATTTAATTACCATAGGTACGGCTCAGGCACATTAACTCGTGCGTTCCTCCAGCGAGTGTTCCAACAATGTCTCACGTATGACGGCGAGATGGACTACAAGACCTATTTAGACCTGGTGCTAGCTCTGGAGAACAGGAAGCAGCCGGCGGCACTCGCCTACCTGTTCAGGGTGCTGGATATCAACTCGCAGGGGTATCTGGACGCGTTCACTCTTAATTACTTCTTTAAGGTATGTTTATAATTACAGCGCCACTACTTTGGATTTTGAAATTTATTCTTTGGTCTAGTCTCGAATTTTTTTGGCTGTGTGAAATTTTCGAGGTACATAGTTTGGCAAGTTATTTTTGTGTTGTCGTCGTCAACATTAAATAAAACTCGAGTAATATTTTATCGACATCCAAATATCAATAGTATATCTCACTGTCGACCAAAGACTTCTGTTTATACTAGACTAGGTGTTGTCGCGAGAGTTCCTCCGCATATATTGCTATTGCCTATGTAACAGTCAAAAAATTTCCTTGTATGTTTAGGGTCCTTTATTTCTTATAATACTTTGCAATTATGTATGTATAAGAAAGATGGCCTCAAAAGCCGATATTTTTTTAAGTATTTTTCTCATTAATAATGTTATTTCCCTATCAACTGTCTCATGTTGAAAACAATAAAGCACATAATAAATTTAAATTCACCAGGCTATTCAGGAGCAAATGGTCGCGCACGGCGCCGAACCTGTCAATTTCGACGACGTCAAAGACGAAATCTTTGACATGATTCGACCACAGCATCCGTCCAGGATAACACTCCAAGATCTGATTAGAAGCGGTCACGGTCATACTGCCGTGTCTATACTTTTAGAGCTGCATGGATTCTGGGCGTATGAGAACAGAGAAGCTTTAGCAGCGGCCGGTGATCATGCCTGACAGTTGGGTAATGGTGACCGCGAGAGGGATACGCGGGCACACTTTCCGGATTTGATGAAATTGAGATTGAAGAGTCTAGATTGACTCGACTTGATTGCCTTGATTTAATTGACTTGATTAAGATCGAACGTCGAAATGGATTATAAAAGTCTTAACATTTGATATCAAGGTTCTTCTAGTACTTAACGTCTTTTATTACTAAAGAACTTCACGAAAAATCGAGAAAGAAAAAACGTTATCGTTCTTAGTAAACGCTAGTGGAAATAAATGTTAGAATATCTCGCTCACTTCTTAATCTGGGTAAAACCTTTTTCGGTTCCATATAGAAAATGGACTTTTCTATATTATTTTGTTTTTTTCTTTTTTTTTTTTTCATAATACAAGTGCTTTAGCTAATTAATTTGTGATCTGAGTAATTTAATGCTATGCTGTCTAGTATTTATTTATTTTTATGAAGGTACCACAACATCCAGACCAAAATGTTTCGAAACCGGCGTACGCACCATTCGGTCATAAAATTGTGTTTAAAGATCAATAGGCTTGTGTCCTACAAGTGAAAATACGGGTTTTTGTTATATCTTCGACAAATATGAACCATTTTAACTTATAAATGTTTAACAAAACAAATTTTAAGTCAATGATTTGGAAAATATTATGCTTTGAAAACTTGAATACTGAACAATATTCTGAATTCTATAAATAATAAAGAGCGTGTCTCGGCAATATTTTTTGATATGAGTAAGGCATTTGATCTGGTTAACCATCAAGTGTTGATAAATAAATGTGAACGCTATGGTATAAGGGGAAATACACTAAATTGGATCTCTAGTTACTTGACAAATCGCAAACAATGTGTTGAGATCATGAGAATTGATGAAAAATATATACAGAATTCCTTTAGGTCGACATATCAAACAAATAAAGCTGGCGTGCCGCAAGGAAGTATACTGGGACCCTTTTTGTTCCTTATATATATAAATGATATCCCAAAAGTAACGAAGCAACCTTGTATCCTCTTTGCTGATGACATTTCGGTCGTGATCCCAGACACAGACAAAAATGCAAAATATCAAGCTATTTTAGATGAAACAATAAAATCCGTGACTCAATGGCTCGATCAAAATTGTTTGAAAGTAAATATATTAAAAACAAAATTAGTACAGTTTTCAAATTATAAAAACAAACGGAAACCATTAGATATACGCTGTAATGGTGAAAGTATTGTGGAGGTGACTGAGGCTAAATTCTTGGGTTTGATACTCGACTCCCAATGTAATCAGAAAGCCCATATAAAAGCAGTTTGTACCCGAATCAACCGTTTTGTTTTTGCATTAAAAAAATTGAGAAAAGTATCTAATGATAAAACTGCCCTTACCGCTTACCATGGTTATGTGGCATCTGCACTGAGATATGGGTTAATAGCGTGGGGGAATTCAACTGATATAAATAAAGTTTTTATAACACAAAAAAGTGTATTAGAGCAATATGTGGTGCTGGGCCTGTGGATTCATGTAAACCTTTATTTAAAAAGCTTAAGTTACTGACAGTCACAGGTTTTTATATTTTGGAGGTAGGTATTTTTGTGAGAAAATATGCTAATTTATTCCAAAAAGCTACCAGTTTTAATGAGTATCCATCTAGAGACCCAACCAAATTATTACTACCCAGATGTGTAAGTGACATTTACCACAGAAATAGTTCTTTTATGTTAGTAAAAATATATAATAGAATTCCAAGGAACATTAGAGAACTTCCATTTAATTATTTTAAAAGGCAACTTACCGAATGGCTCTGTGATAGATGTTTTTATTCAATTAAGGAATTTATGAATAAATAATAATTAATGTAACTAAACATTAATAATGACTTAGTATTGACAGTAATAATGACTTAATACTGATTCTGCTTGATTATGACATAATTTATGAAAAAAGTAGAAAAATCTACTACATAAATTTGCTAAATTACATAAGGCATTAAATTAGATATAAAAAAATGTTACAACTTTCATTATAACAGCTATAAACATAAACGCACAAATAACAAAGATATTACAAAAAATGTCCAGACGGCCATACATTTTTCGCTACTGTAGCACCGTGTGACGTCACTGAGTGCCTTGAATTTGTAGGGAGCGTTTTCGGCCAACTAGCAGCAGTTCTACAAACACAGCAACGTATTTCCGAAACTATTAATCGCAGACATGCTGTTACTTCTATATTATTTCTCAAATGTTAATGGACTATTTATTTAGGAAATAAAAAAAAAAGTTGGCAACTAGCCTATTGTTCTTATAACACAACTGGTGTTAGTAAACTCTAGCGCAGGGTTTGCCATTATATTGGGAACGTCACAGACCACAACAATATGAAAAAAAAAAATGTGTGACGTATATATATCGCGAAAAACCACGAGTGTTTTATTTGTAATAAATAAAGACTTGAATTGATGCTATATTGTTATTATTATTTTCCCGATAATTATAAAGTCAAACACTATTTAATGGCACATCTACGACCTCATTAAAACATTTTAAACATATAATGGCATGTTGATACGTGAAGATTTGCCATCTCTGGTCTACGTGAGCGAAATTAAAAATATTTCTTTGACGTGTTGTGTTTTTGATCACACGAAGTCCGAAATGAGACGAAATATGAATCAATAATATCAATTCATCTAAACTTATAAAAAAATAACGTTTATATATTGTATATATTTAATAACAAGAAATATAATGATTGTTGCCTTACATACTAGCGAATAACATAGAATGATAATAATATAATCAACAAATTCATCAACAAGATTATTGGCAAAATTAATGGCATTTATAACAACAATAAAGTTGAATATTGAATGCGCTCATTCAAATTTGTGTTACTTTCACAATAATAGGACCGAAAGAGTTATTCTATAATATATATGGAAAAATAGCTTAGAAAACAAAATCTCTACAAAATATTTATAAAAATTGTACTCAAAACTATCACATTCATAATTTTTGGCTTTAATAATTATAAAATAGATTTTTATTATTATAAATATTCCATTAAAAATTGTTTTCATTAGTTCTATGAACTCTTAAATAATACTCATACATTGAATTGAAATATATTTCTTATAGCACCAAATACAATGAATATCAATAGGTATGCAACATATAAAAATGGACGCTTATTTCTTATGAATATAATATAGTATTCACTTTTCTTATTAAATGCAACATTTCTACTAACATACACAACATTATTCCATATTAAAATTTGCAATTTAATCCGGTGAAAATGCATTTTCAATGTTTTAAAAACTGAGTTAAGTTATAACATTATACAATAGTATAATTATATGACAACAAAATAAGATAAAATAAATAAATAAATGTTAAAATATCAAAACATACTATTCAACATGGACAATACTGGAGCCCAAAACTAACAAAAGCTGAAAAGTAACAAAACCTTCACACAAAAAGATCTGTTTAGGCTAAAAACTAAAAAAAGCTATTTTTTATTACTATTACTTATTTCTTATTAGTATATTATGTAGTGCACCATGAAACATTACATCCCAAGTCTAGGCCCCTCTGGAAAATATCGGCCATGCCGTCCAATTACATCTCTAAGTAATGTGACTGGTAGCCCCCATATTGCTACCATACAAGAAATGGAAAGAAAACCTATAACACCACGCGGACCAAGTGCGGATTATTGGGTATTAACGACTACAGACGCATCCGATACCAACGGCTCAACGTGCCTTTTGAAGCAATAGCAGGTAGAGACAAAAAAATTTTGGTCACCCACTGTGATCGGCCCTCGCTAAAATTACTAAACTTCATCGCACATCGAACGCATTAATAGAACCATTAACTCAATCTGGTGTTAAATCAATCCGTCCGATCAAAAGATCAGATTGATGTCAGATTAACCGTATAATGTGTCGATTGATGTCAGATTGAAACTGATCACATGACGTTTAGATAATTTCATTGTTGTCATCAAACTTTGATCTGATCACGATCCAGATTTATTCTCTAATGGCCGGCTAATACGCTGTTCCTGACTCATAACATTACCTTTTATTTATTGTATTTGTATGGTTATTATAATTTTAATGTATAATTATGATTACACAGACTCTTGCGCACTCCTATATTCGTAGACACTGCCCCTCTCTAGAAACTCGCTGTAATATTTGTCGGTCTGTTTGCTCGACGATTTAGAGTTTGGACGTCCGTAACCACCACCACCGGGAGAGTTCATTATGTATTTATCCTGCGTAATTATTGAAAAAAAAAATACTGAAAAGTTTTTCTTAACATATCATTTTATTATACAATTAAAATTCAACATAACATTTACAAATAGTTCAACATTTCACCAGCCATGAACCCCGAAATGGGCTCAGAACTATAACTATTCGCAATCTGAACAACTGATCTAACCATTGAGCTACCCGATACTCAACAGGACTGTGAGTGACTCAGTGAGTGTATTTTCATCAATAATTTTAAATAAAATGTAAGCTTTTTTCATTAAAGATATTTATCAGCATTGTGAATCTAGAAAACGAATCATAACAATAAGAAACAAATGGAGGTTCATTGCTCAAGCTTCTTCATGATGTGAAAAAAAAAATTATATCAACATTGAAACAAAATACATTACGATTTACATTTTAATACAATATCATCATCAGCCTTAATGTCCCCACCGAAAGACTTCTATGTAGGAGGTATACTAGAAGTCTTGCGATAGTTACTTAACTTGTACAGAGTACAAATATTTTATAGTTATTCAAAAATAATCTCTAGCGTATATGACACAAAAACTATTATAGTACTATATATTAAATATACTAAAACAATTTGATAAGCTCATCGATCATAATTATCGTACATATGATAAAAATCTGCAAATATAAACTTACCCCTGGATATGCAACGATAGATGTTTTCCCGCCTAAATTAATTACGCGGCCATCTTTGCGTTGCAGCAAGTTTAGTCCTCTAGCTCCAGGTTCTCCGCCTGTAAATATACTTTGGGTGTTAGATACTTAAAAAGATATTTATATCTAATTTTATTTTGAATAATGATTTAAAAAAAATATTTATAATTAGTAACCCCTCCCTTTAAAGGTAAAAAAGTTTGCATTACACTTGACTACTCGATAGAAGCTTATGCTATTCCTCTCCTTATCTATCCGTAATTCTGCCAACTTCGCATATCTCTTACACGATGTAAATAAACTCGAACAATTTTGAAGTATCAACTTCTTCCTACATAAATTTACCCACGTTCTTGTGTATTTGTCAAAGACAATTAACTGCCATTCTTAGTACGATACTTTGTTTTTATTCGCCAAATTCGACCAATAAAAAACACATGTTAGCTCCTAGCGAATAGCCAAGTTAAGTGCCACCATTAAATGGTAAGTGGCAACAATACCATTCATTCCGTAAGGCTGGAACGCTCGACGTTCAGTCAGTACTGATAACTGCACAGTGCGACGGAATATCAATTCGCGCGTCACACCGTCACCGCCCATCCACTCGCCTACAAAAAAAAAAACATGTATATTATTATAAAAAAATAAAAAAATACAGCTTAATATATGTTAACATCATACGTAAAAATATTTAATAAGCATCTTTTTTAATTATTCGAATTAACCGTTTTTACTAACCTCGAACAAAGCACAGCATAATTAGGATACGCCTAATCTTATAAATCGTCTAAACGGATTTGTTAATAAACATTTTTTGAGACAATTGTGATCTGTCATATTACGTAAAACCTAGCGCAAGGCACCACATGTCATTACTTAATTTTAAATGTCATTAGATGGTTCCTTATCATTGGTGAAATGCATTTTCACCTTAGGCGACTCCTAAGTTGAGTGAAAACGGGCATATATCTATATTTTTGGGCGCATAACTCTGTAACGTGATGCTTGAGGATATATTGACTACTATTTTTCTTTATTTATCAAAAAGGAGTCCGCGTGAGAAGTCAATATCTCTTTATCCTCTCCCCCTCTAGGCCCCCGTGGTGGGTCATGGGCCGGTCATCCTATTATTACATCCATAGGAAAGATGGGGAAATATATATGAACGTATAAATAAATAATAAATGTAATTTTAATAGCAATAGTATAACAATAATAATAGTATATAAAACAATGTAAAAGTATATAAGAAAAGAAACAAAAAGGGACAAACCCCTTTTATGACAAAGGTAAAATATACTTTAAAATAATAAAAAGGAACAAAATAGCAAAACAATAAAAGAATAAGCAGAAAAGATGGCCTGCTAAAACAGTAACGGGGTAAAAAGTATTTAAAAAAAATACTGTAATGGGACTGATAATGGTGAAACGTACCTGCACCGCCGGAGCCCGCCCGGATACTGAACCTGGCCACCAGCATGGGATACCGACGCTCCACTATCTCAACGTCAGTAATACGGGTATTAGTCATGTGTGTGTGGACACCGCTAGCTCCATGCCAACCGGGACCCTTCGTACAAATTAATACGTGTCCATTATATGTTGGATCTGATTTTATAATTACGAAAACAAAAACAAGTTGTGAACTCTAATAACACAACTCAAACCTCAGTGGTTTTTAGATGTTATCTTAGGGTATGTTCCGATATACACTGCGACCACTGAATAGTATGACGTCAATTTAGTATACTGGAAGCCCGTTCCTTTATAGCTAGTTATACTGGTGACTTTTTAAAACGGAACGCAGTCCAGTATACTGATAATCCTATTTTTGGCGCCATTTTCAAATTTGTTAATGCAAGGTGAATATAAATATAAAGATTCCCTCTTTTCAAAAGAAAATTGGAAAATTGTATAAAAAAATTATTTATCAATTAAATCCATCTTATAAATAAACATAAGTATTTTTTTTTGTTTATTTAGAAACTTATCATTTTCTGATTCTGTTTCGACTGATCACGTGATCAAAAGCACTGCGAGCACCTTCCCTCGAAATCTCCAGTGCTCACAGTACAAATATGGCGGCAATTTATGACTTCATAAATTTCCCTAGGGTACTGTAGCAGTGTACTGGCAGTCCATAACGGAACGGATTTTTCAGCAGTAAGACCACTGCGCAGTGCTCGCAGTGTATATCGGAACATACCCTTTGTCGGGCGGCCCACCAGTCCGCTCAAAGCGCACAACTCAGATTAAAATTTTGCCCCATCGTGTTTTATAACTTACACGTTCTGAGTTTCGAACTGTGCTTTTATAGTCATTGCACTTGCGAGTCGTGCACAATAGACAAAATAAACAGATATTTCCACTTTATGATATAATAATACTAATAATAATTCTTTACTGTAAGCTAACAGCGACCTCTATTTCTCTG
Organism: Diatraea saccharalis; assembly: GCA_918026875.4. NCBI lineage: Eukaryota > Metazoa > Arthropoda > Insecta > Lepidoptera > Crambidae > Diatraea > Diatraea saccharalis. The sequence goes on from OU893336.1 coordinate 4,922,161, forward strand.
CTTGAACAACCTTTGGATGGAGAGGAATAAGACGTATAGATTGTATTAAGTTTATTATAATGTAGTAAAATGATTTTTTTATTTGTAATAGTTTTTCATAGTTCTTATCGTAACATCATAGAAACTTGCAAAGCTTTATACCTTTAACCTTTATACTATAAAAAATAAGATAAAAATAAAAATTCAATCAACATCTTAAAGTTCCCTAAAATTGTTTCTTTAAAGTAAATACGCATTATTTCATTTTTACATGAGAGGTTGGGTCGATTATTATTTTTTCTTATATAGATGGGGGGGGGGTGTATTAAAACAGGCAAAAACTGTCTTACATGATAAGTAAATAGCGCCATTCGTATAAATGTAACTTTAGGGTGAATGCACGGTAAAATAAATATATAAAACTTACCGCCCCGCTGCCTCCAGCCACAGTTTCGTAGTATCCCCAACTCTCCTCGCCCAGCGTCAGATTGTTCATACATCCCTGAGACGCCGCACACACCTAAATAGCACAAGTATTAATATTAGTTATTTTAAGGGGCTTTGCAGTTCCTTAACCAAACGATAGTTTACTACGAACTTAAAGCGAGTCACAGTTATCACCTGGAATGCTTTAAGCACGACGTCGACAATTCTTTGTGAGGTGAGAACGTTCCCGCCCACTACGGCTGCATCATCGGAGGGGTCCAAGATAGAACCCTGTGGAATCACCACCTGCACTGGATTCAGACAACCCTGCGAACAAAAAAGTTATATGAATTATTTAATTTGTTAATTTATACTTTATTGCCAAATCAAAGCAAAAGGCGAACGCATTCTCAACCAATCCACCAGTGAGGATTAATAGAAATACGTAAAATTATTAGTGGAGAATTAAAGTATAGTATAACATATATAAATATATATTTATATATGGAAAAATCTAAATAGACATGTCAGATTACGGTATCAGGAAATGCAGGTACATTTCAGGTAGTGTTCTCGTATTTTTCTCTTGAAAACTAATCTATTCGTTGCATTTCGTAAGTTCAAAGGAGCATTCCATAGGCGTATCACAGTGAGAGAAGAAGGCTTGAAAACGTAGCATGATGAACAGGAGTCTGGAGTACCAAATTAGAACTGAAGGGAAGTTGTCTTTGGTTGAAGTTTGAGTATCGTTGATCGTTATACAAGTACTAAAGTAACCGATTAAAAACGTTAGTTCATCACTAAAAAAATAAGAAGTACTCTGAATTCGAATTCAATGAGAACAGTATGAAGTATCAAACCTGGTTTAATGGTACGTCGTGTCCGACCATACAACGCAGACAGTATATGAGAGCGGATAACGTTATGGCTCGCGGCGCGTTCAGATTGCCCCACACTTCATATCCTGTCCCTCTGTACAAAACATAAAGATAGTATTATAAGAAAATATAAGATAATAGTAAATATTTTTCAGTTATCCATAAGGATGTTTGTTTAGAATGGATATTGTAAACAGTGATATAGTCACGTGCACGCACACGCACACGCAAACACATACGCACGCATGGTTTCAAATCAATTAGATAGCATCACTAGCTGTATGGACCAGTACATTAATTAATTTAAAATTATTTATTATAATTGATCAATTTCGCATTCTCAATGCTGTACTGAAAAAGATTCTTAATTAAAAATGCTTAAAAAATCCACTTGATCCCTGGCTCACCCTGAAATGGGATTCGAACTCATGGCCTTTCGCAATCCGCGCGACTGCTCTAACCACTCGGGTACCCAGGACCTAACAGGACTGATCAATCTTTTAAATACTTGTTACTTTTTCGTTACTACAGAGCGTATTCTCATCAACCGAATAAATATTTTTACAAATATTTAAACTTTCAATAAAGATGAAAATTTCATCTGATCTTATGCTGGAACCAAAATCTTCCGTGACGCTAATAAAGCTTATATTTTTTGCTATGATTTTATATTTTTATGGTGTTTTAATGTGTGGTGTTTTTTATAATCTGTACCTAAAGAATCTTGAAGAGCCTAAAGAAGTTGTCTATAACTGATGGAAAGTTAAGCAGAGTAAAAATACACTTGTTCTTTTTTTTGTGGACGGTACCAATTGATGTGACTATGATGTCATTTATTAACGATCATCTATTACTAATTCAAGCAAACGACTTTATTACTCTGATTTTACCACTATGTAGGTAAAGGACCTTTGTTTTATCTTTAGGAATAACGAACTTCCATACCAACTTTCATCTCCTATTTCAACCCAGTTAACCTCTCTTATTGCGATGGCAGTTAACCTATATCTTTCACTATCATCTCTATCTCTGTACCAAATTTCATTAAACCACTATAGAGATACGATAAATCACGTGACACGACACAAAGATAAAAGTTATTCTCCCGATTATAATGTTAGTAGGGATTTACTTTATGATTTGACTCACGTAAAATCGCAGAGGGCGCTGCCTTCCTTCTCATCTAAAGTGACAGTGAGAACGATAGGAGTGCCATTATCCATATACTCAGTGGCCTTGAGAACAGTAGAACCAGTCTTGGCTAGAGCGTTCTTCGCTATTTCCTGTTCAAAATCGAAAATCAACCTTATTTCATATGATATAATGGTAGTTTTCGCTACACTTACTTAGCAGACCAGCATAAACCGCATTTCCTAGTATTTCTACTAGTACAAAGTAATATGGTTTTCAATGCAGTTGCTCATAAAGCGCTATTTTTTTAATCCATTGTAAACACCGAAAGTGAGTCTTTAAACACGTGTTAAATAAAAATGTACTGAAATCCTTTACTGCACACATGCTTAAAAGTATTTTGTTAATTTTTTTTTGGCCGAGCACCAAAGAAATTTTATAAAAATTGATGAAATTATGTCAAACTTTAGAGGCAAAAGTATTTCAAGGAGCCTAGAATGAATATTTTCAAATAAAAATATATGACACGAAAACATGTTCAAATGTCACGTTTCATTTTAACAAATAATTTTTACCTTTAATACATACTTAGTTTTATTAACCTATATATTTGTTTTATTTTCTCGCAAAAAGCATTGAAAAATGTTGTAAGAAACTTGAGCGTAAAAGGTTTTTCGAATTCATGCCAATGAAAATCCTCGCTACGCTCGTGTTTTCAATTTAGCCCTTATTCGTAAAACCTTACTTTCCCCACTCGTATCTTAAAAAACTATTATAGCATACCTTCATTTTATTATAGGTATATTTTACCAAGGCTGTATAAATAGTATTTTAATACTTATATTATTATTGCCGCTGGGGGGAATATTTCAAGGGACAAAGAAAGCGTTCATCAGTTGTCCTACATATTGTGGAACATGATGTACACTTTAGATAATATAAGACATGTGAAAATAAACCTTATGCAAACGTACCTTGAGCATATCTCTGACTGCTATTTCAGCATTCTTCTGTATATGCGTCATGTAAGCTTGTACCACATCTAGTCCATAGTGATCAATCAATTCTCCTACTAGTTGAATGCCCTAGAATTATAAACAATAAGTTATATAAGTATTTTGATGAACTATTTTTTAATACCTTGCTGGTCATTAGTTGGTCAATTTGGATCGTGATCAGATCAAAGTTGCGGATTGATGACAAAAAATTATTTATCTTGATGATTATAAGAATTATGTGACCCATTTCAATATGGCATCAATCAACACGGATTGATTTGACGTCAGATTGATCGTCTTATGAACTGACAAGAAATACTTACCCTTTGATTAGCAGCAACTTGCGCTTTCAAATCGGATAGATTATCGGCCAAGTTTCTAGTGCCCGAGCAACCTGGCTCGTTAGCGGGCTTCATCAGTTCTGAAAGTAAAATCTCTTTAGTTTTCAACCTTAATACTTGGAAATAGAGTTAATTTATGACAATCAAGCTTGGCGCGCTGTTACGGTATGTTTTTTTGGGTTCCGTATACGTATTTGAGAAACTGGTATGTGACGTAGGCAAACTATTATATTTATGTTTTGTGATAATTTGTGAGTTATGTATGCGGAAGATAATCTTATGAAGATTATATATAGCATATAATATTTGAGAGATGTCACTTGTCACTTGAATTTTGTAAAATAGCAACTAAAATTCAAAGTATCAGAGTTAAATATTAAGTTGGGCTTAAAAAATACTAAGGACAAAACTACTCTTTCGATACCTTCATATTGAAGAATGGCAGAATATCCGTTGGCAAAATTTAATTGCGCGTCACACACTAAAATCTCTGAATATATTGAATCGAGAAAGCAAATACCACCACACCTTTAGTAAGTTGTTCCTCATTAAATCTTCCACCGTCTACTAGCAGCATAGACTTGAAGGCAGCGCCCTCTTGCGTGAGAGAGGTGGAATGTGGCGGCATAGAGCCGGGGGTCAACCCGCCAATGTCCGCGTGATGGCCGCGTGACGCCACGAAGAATATAGGACGCGGGTTAGAACTGAACACGGGAGATTGAATCAAGTTGTATTTTTTTTATTAAATATATTTTTAGTTTTAATAATTGCGTACATAATTTCGTGAAATATATTTATTATTTTTTTAAAAACATCAACCATGCCTTTTCACCGTAATGTCTTATATAGATGCTTTACCAATTTGTGGACTAATTATCTACTCTAATCGTAAGCTCTTTTATCCTGTAACGTTTAAAGTCACAATCGCTTTTGGAAAAACAATATTATTTGAATAATCAAGAGACATAAAAAGAACTTGGTAACTTAAACCAAGTTCCAAAAAAACGTCACGACCGCAAAATTGATGAAATACAATAAGGTTGTGTTAATTTTGCAACATATTATCGGCTTTGTCTGTCGGCGTCCGTTTTTGTCGCTCGAAACCTTTCCGCTAGAGCGAGATAGATAACGTGTTCCTACCACCTTGAGGATTCCGCGACGTGTTATTGCACACCTGTTATCGTTATCACTCAAAAAAAATCAAATTCAATATGATTTAATCAATGTAGGCTGTTACAAGCACTTTTAAATGTAAAAAGCTACGCCATCGGTTCGCAAACCTACTTTGAAACCTATTGAGAAGAACCGGCTGATTTTTTCTCTCTGGCGGTTTTAAACGAAAGAAAAGGAGAGGGCTATAGAATCGAGCGATAATAACGATAAAGCTCGTACGTTAAAAACTTACCCATGAAACACGGGAGTGATTACAGTGAGATCGGGTAAATGTGACCCGCCCGCCTTGGGGTGGTTGGCGAGCAAAACGTCGCCCGCCTTCATAGAATCACCACGCATTTTCATCTATTTATAATAAAATATCATATATCCGATGGGGCTACGAAAATATACTTGTGTCAGGACGAAGAATAATACACTTAATATATTGTTAAATTCATATGTACATAGTCAAAATAATAAAAAAAATAGTTGAAGGAGATGGCCCAATACTGCCCCAAAGTTGTTCCATGTTTGAATACGAAAAACAAGATACTCGATATGAAAATGACAAATGATAGGCATAATTTACGCTTTTAACGCAAAATGAAGTAACAGTTCATCTAACGGGATTTAAAAATACGATATATAATTACTTCGAAACCATAGAAACCCTTGTAGTATGTTTAAAAATCAAAAACATTAAACTTAATAAAACCACAATGAACAAAAAGATTAATAGGGTGATGATGATGAAAACGTAGACCTTTCTAGATCAAATATAAACAGCAGCACATCAAGGAGTATGAGAGTATATGAGTTCGCGATCGTTGTTGGTAAGCAACATTCGCAATGGTCGGTCACGGGATGGGTAACCAAAAATTCTTGTCTCGAGCTCCTTCCGTGCTTCGGATGGCATATTAACACATTTACAGTCTTAAATACCCTCCAATCCGCATTGAGCTAACGTGGAGAACCATTTTTCTTAACCTTCCATAAGGAAAGCCTGTGCCACTACAGTGGGGACGCAAAAGGACTGATAATGATACCGAAACACAGCAGCTAATCATCGTTATCGATTTCAACTTCTGCTAATGTATTAAGGTTTGAAATTGAACTATGATTTTTGACAGTATTATTACGTGCCATTACCTGATACTGCACCGTTTCTTGCATGGCTCCCAAATGTACTGGAATATGAGGTGCGTTTGATACCAGACCGCCGTCCGCACCGAACAGGGCACATGAGAAATCGAGCCGCTCCTTGATGTTCACCGATATTGATGTTCGTTGGAGAACTCTGTAAATTTTATTATATTTAGAATAGTTGGTTCCCAACCTTAAGAGTAATAAAGGTATAAACAACTTTACAATCTAAAAAATAAAAGGTGAAAAATTATTTTAATTTTTTTTTTAAATAAGTTACAATCTAAAAATTTACCAAATTTTCCGCGAAAACACCTATTTCTGTCATGGCGTCGCTATGACTTCAACACTGAAACTAATGTCGTTCTATATATATAAGGTTTAATTGTCCAAGTTCTGATATCAGTAAGAGAGCCGTGACATCACGCGCTGTTTGTGGTCATGTGACGATCATATGAAACAGTCACATGACATTTGAGCAGTGACGTCACATTTCAATAAACAAGTACTGGTTGCACTCGCAACAAACTCGTTGACGTTTAATTTATTGAAATGTGACGTGATACCTACGTTGCTCCATCATGACCGCCCGCGTTTCAGTTCTTGTAATCCATCCACAAAATAGAACATGCTAGTTAATATTGCAAAAATAAAATATAGTTACAATCTATTTTAAAACACTCAATACTACATAGTTATTGTTTAAATATAAGTTATTTTTCTAATATATTTAATACCTAGCTTTCCGCCAGCGACTTTGCCCGCGTGATCCCTAGGGAACTGTTTATTTGGGTATCGATTCATAGCATGACACAGATATAATTACAAATTGAATAATAAACAATGATCGCTGTTATCATAGCATAGTTTTTCATACATATATTTTTGGTATCTTGAACCGTTTTCGCAGTTAACGGTTCAAGGATGAATAATTTTCCCCGTTTTTTCCACATTTTCCATTATTTCTTCGCTCCTAATAGTTGCAGCGTGATGTTATGTGGCCTAAAGCCTTCCTCGATAAATGGTCTATTCAACTCAAAAATAATTTTTCAATTCGAGCCAGTAGTTCCTGAGATTAGCGCGTTCAAACAAACAAAAAAACAAACTCTTCAGCTTTATAATATTAGTATAGATTTATCTGTCAAGCAGCCACCTTACCTGCCCATCTGCTCGGCTATCGACATAAACCGATGTGAGAAAATGCTCAGCTGTATAGAATCGAGGTCTGTTGTTACTTTCTTCGGCTTGCCCGAACCAATTGTTATACGAATATCACCAAACTTGGTTATTTCCGCTCGACAATCTACGATCAAGAGATTTTGTCCATCAATAGAAGTGATCGCATATCTATTACCGGATATGCTATTATATTAAAAACAGCTTCAAACTACCAAAGCTTCAAAAAAAAGACTAATCTATACATACGCACTTTATAAACGCATATACATAAAATTAAAAATAAAACTCATTATAGTACCGCCAACTGTATCATAAAACTCATAGTACCGTTATCTTTTTTATTCATTAAACTAGTCTATGGTTTTAGGCTGAATATGAAAAAAAACTGAAAAAATAGCGCACGCATAAATTACTTCCTTATAACCTACCTACTTTGTTTAATTTCAATTTTCCTATAAGTGAAGATAAAGAAGTGTATGAAACTGCATATAACCTAGGTATTAAAACACTCGAGTCAACCTATTATCAGATTCGGCTTCGCCTCAGACAAACAGACTCTCGTGTTTTAATACCCCTTCTTATATGAAAGTTGCATAAACCACTATCATTGCTTTTTAAAGTAGGTTTTATTTGATCTTTGAGGCTTAAGGTGCATTTGCCCTGTGTTAAAAAAAAAATATGAATGAATGAGGGTTCTTTATTATTCACACCAGCAGTAAATGAACAAAACATAATAATGTAACAGACAGTACAATTGGCGGCCTTATTGCTAAAAAGCTATTTCTTCCAGGGAACCTTAACATGATATACAGGATACCTTTACACTATTACAGCTGTTGCTCTATTTTTTTTACAGCATAGAACTGCTGGTTCATTGGCGAGCGTAACTTATATCTTGTCGCATTCATTTTTATCAATATGCGACAAGAAGGTATTTGGAAAATCTGTATGTACACACGGCAACGAGTCAGATTATCACAAATACTCAGTTTATTTTAAACGCTGCTCTTTTGTTTTGAAATGCGTTTAAAATCAAATGGAGAAAGGCAGATTTGTATAACCGGACGTGCTATTGATTGTACATAAAATCTACGGTAAACTTACCAGGTTCCACTAGGATAGTGGAGAGACTATCCATGATGATCGCCGGTCCAGATACCTCTTGTTCCGGCAATAGCTTCTCTAGAAGGTAGACTTGCGTGTCCTGATAGCCACCGTCGAAATAGACCTTGACAACCTTGAAAAAGGGTTGGCAGTGAGAGGGGAAGTATTATTTAACCACTCAAAATGAAATCTATTCTTCAACTCAACTACGAACAAGCTCTGAGATTGCTTTTAAATTACTAATCAACTGCTTAGTGATTTGTAGAAATAAAACATAAAGTAATAATATAGCCATAATAAAGATATATTACTGATTTTTGGTAAACTTTAACTACAAAAATGTGATAGGCATCTATAATATGTATAGATGTGAAGGGAAATTATAATTTTTGTATTTTTTATTCATTCGACCTAGCCCTAGTAGCATTGGGCTAGTATTTTCGGAGTTATGGAGCAGACGCATTGGTCGATTTATATAATTAAATAAATATTTTTGACTTACTCAATCACAAACACATTGTAATATAGAATAATTTCAAAATAAAAATATATATATTCTTATTAAAATTTTTGAAACTTACCTTTTCCGGCGTTGGCTTTATATGTTTACCGCTAGGCGGCGCCACTTCCGTTGGCACTTGGCTTAACCCCACCCCGCGCACGCGCACGTCATCCACGAGTACGTCACGCGATGACAACGTGAACCCAAACTCGTTCTTATACCTAGAGAAAGTTTTTTTAAATTTATTACATTCGATCAATTTTGCATTCACAATGCTATACTTGAAGATATTCTTAATGAAAATGCTTAAAAGCTCAGTAGCTTAGTGGTTAGAGCTGTTGCCCTAATTGCAAAGGTCGTGGGTTCGAATCTCATCTCAGAGTACCGGGGACAAAATGGATTCTTTGAGCATTTTTCATTAGGAAAATGTATTTAATTTATAAAAATTTACTACGAGTATCTTGAACTCCTCCGTAATTCGGAAGGCACATCCGGCTGCATCAGCAGAAACAAACACTTAATAATAAGTACTGGGCCTGCGTGGGGCATCACGCGTGCCAAGTGCGTACCTATAACCTATGCGTAACTAAAACCTATGCCCCAGTAGTTGAGAATATAAGTAAATTAGTGATGATGATATAAAAATAACAAGTAAACATTTTTTATTTGGCAGATATTTTCTAAAGCGTGATGTTTGAAGTTTTAAACATGCATATTTTAGTTGAGTAGATTAAATTACCATTTGGAATAGGAACTGCTTTACCTCTCTATAAATGCACCATAGAAATCTCCATGGCGGCAAGCGGTAGTGTTTTGCTTGTCAGATGGCGCCACCATCAGCGCGCAGTCAGTGCCCGCATAGCGCAAATGCAAATAAGGTTCCGTAATTATTTGGGATTCTTCAAAGCCCTGAAAAAAGAGACACATTTATTTATTCAGTTCTTCATGCACAAGTATACATAGGCGAACTTAATCCCTGAGGCATTCTGTACCAATCAACCTTAAACCTCTATTGAAATCCAAATAAACAGGTATACTTTTTACAATTGCGTACCCATAGGCAATGAGGTACATAAGCTTAAGTTGGGAAAGTTGGTTTTCATTTGTTGTGGTAGATAAAGTGCAATTTTTTATTTCATTACTTATGATGGGCGCCGAGTTTGGGAAGTTCATGTTCTGGCTGGGTTATGAAGTTCTTAAACATACTTTTTCATAATGCACTATAACCTCCCATTCCGTAAACCCCTAAGAGGAAAATGTATTATCTTGGATTATCTTTGTTTCCATGCTTCGGAAAACAAGTTCAGCCATTGATCCCGTCTACATGACCAGTCGTCAATATGCAATATCAATCAGAAGACCTGTGCACCCACAGTGGGGATATAAAATATAACATGCAGTCTATATATATATTATACTGCTAGTATAATCACCTCGGTAATTTCGAAATCTATCAATGCAAACAAACAAACAAATGTTTCATCTTTATAATATTAGTCTAGATATACTCTTTAAATTTATACACATTTATTTTGAATCTTATTCCACGTTAAATAATAATTACCTGTGCCCGAAGTTTATCCTTACATACTGCTGATAAGACGTCCAGTTGTCTGTCCAATTCAGGGAAGTTCTCTGGACAATACTTTAAAGCACAAGGCGTCTGAGCTTCATGTACCACATGGGCTAGCGCCATGCCATACGCTGACAAGATTCCTGATTAAATTTAATAAAAAATATATTGCCATATAATAGTTTTTACCAACTTAACGGTTATTAAGGTTACAGTTTTAACACCCTTATTTCTTGTTTAAAAGTAGAGTAAAATGCCAATTTTTGATAGCCACTTTCATTTTGTCAGCACAAAGAAAACTGTATCCTGAGGAGAAAATAAGAAAAAGATGATAACGCATCATCATATATTTAACCCTTTTTAAACCCCCTTCCCTCTCTGTAAGAAAAATGTAAAATCTACCAACCCCTTCCACCTCGTATTAATAAAAAATGACTTAATAAAAAGAAACATGCGAACCAATAATATTAAAATTGCAAGTGTCAGTCATTTGACGTAAGAACTATCAAGACTCCATAACTAACACAAACATAAAGACCGATGTAAATAAAGCCACGTGAATACTCACCGGCATACTTATGTATAAGCACGGTAGATATCCCTAGTTGCCTGGCGACAGAGCATGCATGTTGACCTCCCGCGCCACCGAAACATGCTAGAGCATGTTGTGCGGCGTCGTAACCGCGGGCCGTCGTCAATGCCCTGATAAACATAAATACATATTATAGTTTGCTTATTTTAGATACTGCTTAAATGCAGATAAGTAGGTAGTGTTAAAAGGGAAAACATCGATTAGTACTATAGCAGCATTAACGGCACTACGGCACTAACGGCACCCCTAACTGTCAGTTAGCTGTCACTGTCATATTGACTTGGACGTTTGATCAGTTTCGCGCCAATAGGCTAGCGGGCTGGCGAGTCGACGGTCTTGTGGGATCCTTGTAAAACTATTTGAATAGGCATGGTGATTATATTCTCCTAAATATATATAACTCAAAGGTATCTAATATGTATATACGACTAAGCAAGGCAACGGCAACGAGCGTATGTGCGACTTTTTGTCACGCTGACACCGTGCTTAGAGTTTATTCTCACTTAAGGCGGCTAGTTTACTCTTTGTGGAAACTAGTGGAGGAATGCGGCAAAGTTCGAGGAGATATGGGATTCTTGGAGGAGCTGGGGTAGCAGGACTAATGCAAACCCGATATTCACGCAAATTAGGCACTAAATGTAAAGTTGCGGAAAAGCCCCTCGTACAACATAACATAACACCATGTAAAGAGCTTATTTCCACTTAAAGACGGCTAGTTACTCTATGTGGCTGTGGCTATTCGACATTGTGCGTTTCTATCAAACTAGCCTATTTCAAAAATGGCCGTAGAGGAAATAAAAAGTCTTTACCTATTATGAACAAAAAGAAAACAAAAAAGATTCTGGTAACATTGCTTGCAATAACATAGTGTATGTAGCATGTTAATAACAAACCAAATAATAAAATGCACCTTATATTTCATATGACATAAAACCTTGCATATTCGAAATATGATCAGTCGCATACTTATAACAGTAACTTCTACGCAGAACAGATATATGCATAAGGACGATGATCGTACGATTAAAATTTATAATGAGTCTTGTTATAATGAACATAAGGTGTAAATTCGGTGTCTCCGTCTCTCATACTCAGCGGGGATCAGGCGCGTAGATATTGGTGGATCGCTCGATGGCGTGATGCTTGAATCATTCTGATTGGCCGACATTTGCCGCGTTTTCAAACTCGGCACATTGCACAGTGAGCCACATCAATTGTATCTTATTGTAATTTTGTGAGACGCATAACGTATAATATATAGCCCTATTATTATATAGCCCTATATTAAAAATATATTTTATATTACAATATAAAAATGTATCTTAAATATTAAGTTGAAAATTAATAATAAATCTCACCTAATAGGTCTACACATTGCTTCATTTGCAACGTTTATAAAACCCATAGCCACCTCCTCCATAGACATCTAAAACAAAAAGATTACAATTATTAATAATTATTTATTATAATTATTAACATTTTTTTTGGGTCTATGTTACTTGAAATGATGAACAATTTTATAATGACCCTGAACCAAGTTACTGTCCGTGACCTTGAACCCTACACCTTAGTTAATTTTTTAACGTACGATATTAATGTCGATATTTCCACATTATCAAGAAAGCCCCATTGTAAAGTCGTAGACCAAAAAGGATTTTTTTCCACTAATTGGGGTTAAACAGTCTAAAATAACTTTACTAATAGCATTATAAATATCCAACATACTCACTGACTTTACGCCGTCCTGTTTCAAAAATTGGTTAATATCATGTGTCATCTTTTTAAAGGCGACCTGTGTTGCGACGCAGTCTAACGTCTCATTCTCATTGGGTCCGAAGATTTTAGGAAAATATTCAGGCAACAAACGCCCTAAAATATATAATTAACATTATGGTATGGTTATAATATTTCATTTAATACAATATTATGCATTTTAGCTAATTTTTTAAATATATTTTTCCGATTTTTTAAGTGTTTATATCTTCCCAAGATATAACAGAAACCAGAACATTCCCTTGAAGGTCATCCCAATACGAGTGTAGACAGTAAACGAAGATAAATACATATTATTTTTTCTGCTAGTGTTTAATATACTATTACCTATAATCACACTTTCATGCTTATTATATTTATAATATTGCTTAAATAAATTATCAAAAACAAATATTTTATATTAGGTGTCACGTGACCGCAAACACTTTGATTGATTGACTTCATTTGTTTCAAGCAGATGCCAAACAAATGAAGTCTATCAATCAAGTTACGCAGTAGGCCTACTGGTTTGATATCTAATTTCTAAAACAATGGGCTACAGCCGACTTCTACTCGCCTAGTAGTAAATTAGCATCGGTAACTGCGAGGGGCCCGCCCTTTCTGTAGCAAGCCGGCCCTGGCTCCGCACCCGCGGACTCTGGCCCTGCCACGAACAGTCCGGACCTGAAGAATAACATGGACCCGCCACCTGCTGCCACTGTATTTATATCTGTATAACAATATAAGAAGATTTGAGAGAGAACTTGCTTGGTTATATTATTCGATTTTTTTTAATTTAATTTGGGATTATCCACAAATTCACAGTTAGAAAACTGCGTAGTTTTGTTAAGATATATTAAAAACTGGCTCTTTTTCCGTGACTTCGAATTGAGTGAATAAATTATAACATATATCACTCGCGTATGCTGAAACATTTTATCCTTACCATCCATTATTGCTTACCATCCGCATCGAGCCGCTTCTAGTATATTTACCTAATTGCGGTGCCTGTATAGTGACCCCAGCGGTGGTAGCTTCATGGACATGCTCTAACGAACCAGCATAACGAGACACATCAGTCGACGTTCCACCCATATCGAAACCTAATACATAACAATTGTATGAACAGAAAATACATATAAATATAAGACAAAATTACATGCACTGTTCAACAGTACCACCCTGTACTTACATCAGCGTAGAACTGGCTACTTTGAAAAATTAATATTTTGAAAAAGGTATTTTTAAATTAAATAATAAAACCGCTATCTAATTTATTTTTCTCTAAAAAGTGCTATTAAATAAAGGAAATAAAATTCATTAATATAAATTCTCCCGTGAAAACAATTAGTCACGTGACATTAAAAACCGTGACGTCACATAACAATAAACATAGTACTGGTGGCACTCGCAAGTTGCGAGTGCAACCATTACTCGTTTCGTTTACTGAAATGTGACGTTACACGATGCTCCGTCATGGCCGCCCGCATTACAGTTCTTGTAACCCACAGATTATAAGACCTAAGTTAGTTTTGCAGAAATAAAAAAATACTTACACTTTATTTTGAAACGAAAAATACTACATAGTTATTATATACATATTTCATATTTTATTGCTATAACTGTCAAATACCCAACTGTCACAGCAAAGGTTCAATTAAATAAAACCTACTTCAAAAGGTAAATAAAGGCTTGATAACTGTAATTATACCAAAAAATATACCAATGCACCACAGCCAATGCACCATGTACCGTAATCATCATAAATATTACGCAAATTGTGCTGAAATTTTTTTATGGCCTATTAGTCATCATTCAAATAACTAAATTAGTATCAGAGCTTCAAGATTCTGCCAAATAGGAGATATCAACAAATTTGAATAATAATCCGTTCTTTACATGTTAACTTGATAACTTCGACAAGATATTATAACAAAAATAACATTATCATAAAATTATTTAAGACTAATGGAAAATATGTAACGCCATAACCTGACACTTAAAAATATTAAAATTAATCTTAAAGAGAGTTGATAGTGATTTTTAATTTTATATTTATGAAAATACATATTAGTTTTTATAATTTGCTATATTTATTACCTATAATAGGTAGTTTTGTTTCTTTCTGGTATGACGTCAACGCATATCCAACAACACCTCCTGCTGGCCCAGATAAAATGGCTCGAGAACCATTGAATCTGTAAGTAAAATAAAAAAAACCACTTGATATAGAATCAATAATATTAGAAAAAAAAATAGAATTTGTAAACAAAGTATAGCATGATAGGATTATATATAGGTATATAAACTCACAAATTCATAGGTGTTAGACCGCCATCGGACTGCATGAATAAGACATTGGTGCCTCTCAGTCCGTCAGTGAAGCCGCCAGCGAAACTCTTAACGTAGTCCCGTATATGAGGGGTGAGGTAAGCGTCCGCGGAGGCAGTGTAACCGCGCGGTGCCATCCGCACCATTGACGTAACGGTGTGCGATAATGATACTTGAGTAAACCCTGAATAAATAATATTAACAAAATAGATTAAACTCGATATAAAGAAAGTCTGGCTGGCGCACGAAAAGTTTCGTACCATTTTTTTTTTTTTTTCAATATGGACTTGTATCTATAAAACACTTAAATAATCAATCGTGTTTTTGTGTGAGCCCTATTTAAATACTAATTTTATTCTGTTTTTATGATGTTATAGCTATCTTGGTTGATAAGATACAGTCATACAAAAAATAATTTCAGTATTTTTATTATTATAATAATCAGAGGTCGGAATTAGGTAGAGTTATTTATGTACTTGCATTGAAATGTTGATATTAATGTGGACCTTCCCGGGATTTCTATTGGACAATATTGGACATCTTTGGACATCCGATGTCATTGATGTAAGTTTGGCAACGTCGTGCGTGCAGTAGTTTAAATTGTGTAAAAGTAAATAACTTTTTATTTAAAAAATCAAGGGATTTTTTCTGCTCTTTAAAATTAATCTCGGGATTTGAGTCATATCCACTTTATTCTTTCGCTGTATGAAATCAGTGTAAGTACATGAATAACTCTACCTAATTCCGACCACTGATAATAATAAATTAAAAATCACTTAATTATTTAATTTACATAACAAGTTCCTAAGCTTGGTGTGTCTTTTAGCATAGGTCTCCATCAACTCTATCCAATGGTCCCTGTCTTGGGCTTTCCTGAACCAGCAGGGTTCAGAGATTATATTTGATTTTTTTTTTTCTTCAACTTTATAAAATTTGACATATATAGTGTCTCCAAGAATAATTTCAAGACGTTTTGAATATTGTAGTAGAGAAACACAGAATTTTACCCTATTCTGCAAAAGAATGTCATGAAGGTATAAATAGATAGATGGATATAATGTTAATAGCTTAACTTTTATAATTATTTCGAACTTACCTAGGTCAGACGCTATTTTGCCTACTCTCAGTTCATGATCGTGGTAAGTGTAACTATGTGCGAGCACAACTGCAATACTCTCTATGCCTTTCTCTCTCAACTTCAGTAAGTCTTTCTTGACTGCTTCCTCTTCGACATCTTTCATCACTAACATCTTCTCCCCAGTAGTGCCAATGACTACCTTCCAATCACCTGGTTTTTCCATTTGACACCTGTCTTCTAAAGCCGGGATCACTCTGCAATCCACCTCAACAACATCCTTATATAAGACACTAGGTCTTTTAATATCCTGGAGAATATAAAAAATTACTAATGCATTAATTATCATCAGTTTATAAATTTTCCTGGTGTTGAAGCTTAGGCGTCCCAATAAGGATTGGTAGGCATTAATTACTCTAGATAAAAAATTTTTGGTTACCTATCTAATGACCGGATTTTCACAAGTTGCATACCTATTTATGTATATCTTCTTGATATATAAAATCATCTTTTGTATGCAAAATAATATTCTATTTTTTCAGAAAAACGCAAGACTGTATAAATATTGTGATCTTATTCTTGTACTTAATGCTGATTGCCATGAAGCCAGTGGCGGACTAAGGTAGGAGAGAAGGCTGGGGGGGGCAACCCCGGGCCTACAGTTCTAGGGAACCTCCAAATACACAGCAGTGATCAAGCAACATCATAAATTTATGCACCGGGAGAGGAGTACAGGATGTGGTTGGAAAAAGTTGTCGCCTATTGCCGCTTCGGGTCTCCAATGAGGTTAGTCCATCACTGCATGGAGGATAGAATACTCATGGCAAAAAGAAATAGTAGAAATAAAACTTATTTATTCAAAACTTTTCTAAATTACCAGCTGAAATAAATGTGGTCTAGCCTGATTGCCTATGAAGAGCAAGTCCTTAAATCCTTTATTGATGACCAGCGCCATTTTAGCACCCTTCCTCTCTAGCAAAGCATTTGTGGCCACAGTGGTACCCATACGTATTGACTCTATCAAAGAAGAATTGACCTTGCCATCTTTGTCTAATGCATTGCCAGTTTCCTAGAAAAATAAAGTCATACAAATATAGTATTCATAATTATATAATTATGTGAATCTTACAATTTTTAAGCCTTAATGGGTTTTATAATTAATTTCTGAAACTCTGTTTTCTTTTCTTATAATTTCTAATTAACCCTTAATTAGCAAAATTAAGAGAAAAAATCTTAACAGTAGTTTGAAAAAAATTGTTTGAATCAATTTGGATTCTCTTTAATGTAACTGTAGAATTCTGTCATATTATAGTCTACTTGACACTGTAAAATTGAATCCACCATCTTTGCAAGCAGTTGGAAATTTTAATCTCTTGTCAAGAAGTTGCTACAGTGAATTCAATCTTAACTTTATGAGTTACCTCATGTAGTATCCTTCTTATGGCTTCTCTTGGTGCATCTTCATAATTTTGAGGATCAACGGACAGTAATTTCATTACCCTAATTTTACCATTGGGGCAGCGGGCATAAACATCTGTGAAGGTACCACCTCTGTCTATGGCAAACTGGAAACCCTTAGGAGGACTCATGTCGAGTCTCAATTCAAAAACTGTAATTAGAAAATATTGTCAAAATTAGTTAAGAAATCAAAAAAACTTGGCTGGGTGTCTTAAATTGGGTGAGCAAAGTTGAATTAAAAAAACTGCATGATTATAAAGTAGTAATTAGTATACTTCAGAGTATGATTTCTATCACTGGTCAAATAGAGGAAAAAAGTAAAATATAATTGTGTATCCTTATCACCTGTTTACTTGATAGTTATAGACATAGATAATTTATAGATAAGTATACAACAGTTTCTTGTTATAGAACAAACAATATTTGATCTGCTGAGTTCTGAGTTCATTTGTTTAAAATGGGATTAAATTAAGCATTGTAGTTACTGATAACAAATGTCACCCTATTACCTACATAATAAGATTCAAAAGCTGTAAAACTTCTAAAATTGAAATCGTTTATTTTAATATTCATATTTATGGTTATACATTAAATTTTACCATTATAGAAGGAAATGTCAGATTATTTATTTAATCAATCAATAAAAGACAAAATAGACAGCAAGACATGCAGGCATCTAAAAGTTTTTTAAAATAAATACCTAATTAATATCAATAAAAGCTTTATACCTTTGAATGAAAGTACTTTAATATACTTACTCAAGTCACCAAATAAATTCCGCGTTTCTATCTTTATAATAATAATATTATTTGCACAAACAATAAATATAGGTACATAATTTCAAAACAAAAACTTTACATCCCCTCGTTCACAGAACAGTCCGCAATAGTTAAAAAATAATTAAATGAAAATTGCGTGTAATGGAACGTTCCAGAAATTAGTAACGTTCAAAGAATGAAAAATAGGTAAAAAAAATTAAACTTTAGGTAATTTTTAATTCAAAATATAAGCGAAAAGATGAATATGAGATAAATTCATTAGGAGATTAGTGATATTTACTATCTTTAATAAAGCTTAAAATGTTCATATTTTTAGATTTCATTTTAGGAACGCGGCAATAAACATAACCTCACTTCGATCGAACTGTCAATCAATGTTTATAAAAAACTTGCACGTCGTCGCCTTCGAAGTTTATGTTTTGTTTTAATAATTTTATTCTAGTACGTCAATTAACACTCGGTGCTTACCTTAGGAGAATGGGCCGCAGAAATCGGAATGTTAATAAGTTCGCTCAACGCAAGCGAGAGCGTCGAGAACAGGTAAATTATTATTTATTATAAACATAACTGATCTTTTCTTTATTTTCACATATTTTATTTGTCGAATTATAGGAAAGAAACCCACAAGAGAAACCTGCTAGTGACACACGTAAGCACTATGAAGATATTGTCAGAGAAAACGCAGCTTTTGAAGAATATTATAAAGTAAGTTGACACCTGACTGTAGGCTACTTTAAGCAAATTTGTCCACGACATTTGAAGATACAAAATATTTAATAATAGTATTCTCAATGAAATAAACTTTTATTTGATGGAATTCAGCAGATAATCTTGCAAAAGTACAAAGTAATAACTATAAAACTACCACTTGTTCAAGTTAACATGTTAAGAGTGTTACATGCGTCTTTAAACTATTAAAGAACAATGGCCATCTGCCTAACATGCTTGTAAAATCTAATAAAACGTAACTTGATGAAACATATCTTATTGCAACTAGAACTAAGAAAGATTAAATATATTTTTAAAAGCTGGGTGTATCGAGTAATTGTGTAATATGTTTGTGTGGTTATGTCGTATATTATTTAAATGGTGTCATTTTGAGTTAGAGATATTACAGTTGAAATATGTTGAGCACATGTCATATAATGCCTAATCGTAGTCCTGGAAGTGCATACTTTCTCATAATACTTCAAACTTGCTACATATCTGATAGGTTATTATTATTCACTGTAAAAAATAAAAACATTTTTTGTGAACCAATGAACCTCCAAAAAAATAAAAATAAAATTTTTGAGATTGCTTTAAATAACTCTACTTTTCTATCTTATTCTATAAAGTATACCTATAAAGTAGTAGTGAAAATACTAATTTCAAAAGGTTATAGCAAAACAACATGTTGATTTTATCTTTTCTTTATGATAATACTCTAATGAATACCACATTCTGTTCGTGTCTGGCCCATCCAAGATACCAAACTGGTCATTATATGAGCACAACATCCCAGTGTGCATCAACCAACAAGACAATTAAAGCAGTATTCTCTTATGCCATTTAACCTGAATATGTCATTATTAATTAAAATGTATGCATAATATTGTTTCCTCCCAATAAGTCTCGACTTAATTCTACCCCTTATAATTGAGACTTCATTTATATTTAAGTCTAATTCTAATAAATCCAGAGAATCTGATATTTCTCTACAGACCTCAATTATATACTGCCCATTGAACCTAGTATGCTCCCCATAATACAGAAGATAATACAAAATCGCACAGAACACAAAATCGCCGCCAAAGCTTCAAAACGGTCTGTGCAGAAACATGTCTACACACAAATAAGGAGGTCGCAATCGATTCATTACTGTAATATCGATTTTTATGAATAATGTTGGTATATAATGATTACATTCAACTTACATTACATTTTGGTGATAGTTCCATCTTGGTAACAAGAACTTTTTTTTCGTAGTCCATTTTGACCATTGTTCTTTGATGGAAATATATTATGTCGGAATTAATAAATAAAAACAATCTTGTTATTAGTTATTGTTAATGGATTTTTCTTAAATTATGAATTTTTGTAAAAAATACACATTTTTAAAACATTAATATTGATCAAATATAATAATTAGAACTTTATAAAGTGTTTAGTATTAAATACATCTATACTATAGATGCTTAAATTCAATTTGTCATTATAATTATATTCCATGTAATTTTTTTTCAAATCCATTATTAAAACTGTATTTAAACTGCAGGATTAAATAATGTTTTGAATAATTTTAATCGGTCCAGTCTTTGTCGCTATTATAAATACATATCTTATATTGGTTAAGTACACGAAAATGTTCCATTTTGCTGCCTCTACTAATACTAGATGATGCTGTACTTTTAAAATGAGATTTGTATTATGTTTGTAGTCTTTATTTTTCCATATTTTTTTATCAAACGGAGTAGTTTTCGTTTTAATTGTTGTGTTTTTTTAAATGGCGTAGATTTATGAATACATGTGTTTTTTTTGCAAAATAATTATCCTAAAAAACCGGCCAAACGATAGTCAACTCATGCACGAAGGGTTTCGTACTGAAAACGAACAAAAGAAATCACGTTTGTTATATGGGAGCCCTCTTAAATATTGATTTTATTATGTTTTTTATTATTTGTTATTAATGCGGTAACAACTACATCATCTGTGAAAATCTTAACTGTCTAAATATCACTGGTCATGAGATACAGCCTGATAACAACAAGAAAATCACATTTGTTGTAAGGGAGACCCTTGAATATTTATTTAATTCAATTGTTATTCAAGCGGCAACAGAAATACGTCATCCGTGAAAAATTCAACTGTTAAATTCTGACAGACCATAAGATTACAGCCTTGTGACAGGCAGCAGTCTTAGTATAGGGTTGTCGTTTTACCCTTTTGCTATGGAAACCTAAAAATTAAAGATGCTGCCGAAAACCACTATTCCACGCGGACGAAGTCGTAGGTATAGCTAGTAAATATATAATTGTGTACATAAATAAATATTACTTACTTATCTTATATATCGCACACCTAGATCTAAACTGAGACAACTCAAAAATTTGAGCGAGTTTTGACTTAGTACAATAATCAAATACTCGGTGATCATACGCATCTATCCAACATAACAGATTCAATAAAGGTTCGGGGATGAGCCGCTAGATAACTTTAGCTTTTTTTTTTGTTGAATGAACAGTGGTCGCGCTCCTGCCACGTAAACAAATGTATTGTCAGACCTCCAAATTAGTTTTTTGAGTTGTCTTAGTTTAGATCTAGGTGTGCGATATATAAAACTTAATATTATATAAACTGATAAAATTTAAGAAAATATATAAATGTAATTTATTAATTTGTCTTACACTAAAGACAAACGCATTGCGTTAAATATAAAATATTTTCTGAACATTAATTGATATAATAATAAATAATATATTTTTCAAATTCTTTTCAGATATCTCCATTAGTAACAATTAAACTTAAAACTATTGCTAGTAAAAATAATAATTTAATTTCTTTCAATCTAATATACTTCATTTATTTTAACTTAATTTACTTCACTTTAGTAATTTAATAGCACTAACTAACAGTCGCGCTTACCACAGTAACGTCTTTCTAGCCAGTTTGTAAATGTGTTAAAATTTTAGTGTGGAATTCGGCATAAGTGCCCTTAGCTGTAATTATCAAGAACTACAGATTTCCTTTTTAACATAAAACTCAAACTCACCACATTTTACAGTACCTACAATCAAACACACGCGGCAAATAATTTCACCACTACCACCAACTATTATTTAGCTATATATTGACTAGTATTTGCTTTTGCAAAAGATCCTTAAGAGTAATTAGATTTATGGGTAGTGCAAGGTATCTTAAAGTTACTGAATGGGAGTAAAGTTGCTCAATATTGAACTTTTACATTTATTAATATTTTTTTAGACTCAAAAAGTGTGTCCTGAAGAAGAATGGCCAACCTTTATGAAGAGTCTGAAGGAGAATCTACCAACCGCATTCCGTATCACAGGTTCTAAGTGTGAAGCTGCCGCTTTAATGAATATTGTGAAGAGTGAATACTTCTCTGAGATACTAAATGTGAAATTACAAGCAGAAGGTCAAGAAGGAGAGGAAATTAAACCGATAAATTTGTCATGGTATATATATTTAAATAAATATAAAGATCATGACAAAACACCATATAAACAACCAGTTGAACAATCGTCCATTAAAATTATCATTAGTTTAAAACTTTATTCCCCCATGCAAATATGACATTCAGTAGAGCTTAAAGGCGTCATTAAAAGCTAATGGACGTTTGTGCACTAGCTTTTAATGACGCCAAAAGTGCCCAAAAGTGCTCAGGTTTAAAGTTATGTAGCTAAGGCACTTGGTTTTTATGGATATCTGAAGGTCATACGGCACCCAGAGCCGATTAGATATAGAAAATTTTATTTTTCAATATGGACCCGAACCCGGGAATTGCAGAACCTTTAAATCGGTGTGGAAGCCATTAAGCTTGTACCTGTAAAACATCTTCTCATTTTGTGACAAACTATGGAGTTATTGATCAGCTCCAGTTTCTTATATGTATTCAATTGACTATGAGGCAAGGCAGAGATAATGTTTCAGTGGTTAAACAAATAATTTAAAAAAATACTTCAGTGATTCAAATAAAAATTCACAACAATCCTAGGTACCCAGGTGGTTTGGCATGGCAGCTTCGCCTTTCCCGCACAGACATCCGTCGAAGTGAACCTCTGTATAGGCTCCACAACTTCTTAGTGGCAGAGACTGCAGCAGGTGGGGTGTCGAGACAGGAAACTGTCTCTATGATACCCCCTGTTGTACTTGATGTCCAACCACACCACAAGGTAAACACGTGGTCAATTTTCAAAATTTAACGCAATCATATTTAAAGGTGTAACGATTGCGGTAGCGATCTATGGAATTACGTAATATTTAAAGTCGCAGTCGTTTTCGGAACGTACGACAATTTGAATGATCAAGATATATATTAAAAACTAGTAACTTAAAGTAATATTTGGCATCTAACGCTTGCCTTGGACAATTCTAATTAACTTCACGTACAATAGCGTTAATCCAATATTTTTTCGAAAAACGCTGCGATAGCAATCGTAATCATATGTCAAAAAGTTGAAGCTTGAAGTTCGTGAATATCTTTAAAATCTAGAACGACAAGGCATTGGCATACATTTTAAAATTAGACAGTTACACCCCAAATTCATTGTTCAATGCAGGTATTGGACATGTGTGCAGCACCAGGCTCAAAAACTGCACAGCTAATAGA
This sequence comes from Diatraea saccharalis, assembly GCA_918026875.4. Taxonomy (NCBI): domain Eukaryota; kingdom Metazoa; phylum Arthropoda; class Insecta; order Lepidoptera; family Crambidae; genus Diatraea; species Diatraea saccharalis. Next base: position 4,945,886 of record OU893336.1, read on the forward strand.
GTTCTTGCATTCAGATGAAGAAAGCACTCCTACAGGTATGGTTTTTTATTTAGGTATAAAATTAATAAAGTATAGTAGTTGGTATATAGAAAAAAATTGGTATTGGTAGAAGATATTTTTTCCTATGATTTATTTTATATCTCCGATGCTTCTATAGGTATATAGTATAGTTAATACATGGAACAGCACATCGACAATTGGTAGTTAGCTCATTTTTTTTATTATTTTTATATTAATAAATGGCACTAACATTCTAATTTAATGATTTTTAATTTATTTATGAATTAACTGACCATAGCGCGTGAAATATATCATTAATTTCATTTTCTATCCTCCTGAATTTGTTGTTTTTGGATTCAATTTATAAAAGTAGTTCCAAAGTATAACAAAATACAAATAAACGCTTCACAGTGTCACAGCCCAGATATTTCAGTAACAGCTATCAGCCTCGTTTAACGCTATATTGAATGAATATGAATAAGATTTTCTAATATTTATTAAAAGTAACTTTTTGGTCATCAGGTTTTGTGATGGCAAACGATGTGGACAACAGCCGCTGCTACATGCTGGTGCACCAGGCCAAGCGTCTCAACTCTCCATGCATTCTCATCACCAACCACGACTCCGCTGTTATGCCATCACTCGTCATGTCTGATGATCAGGTAAATTACATATACGTATAAAAATATTATCATAAATCAAAACTTCTGCAAAGGTCACATCAAAAAATATGTTTTACTATAACTTATAATATTCTTCAACAAACTATAACTACAGTCACGGTGCATCGTACCACCGTTTGTATCGTCCTAGCGTTCCGCATGCAAACTGTTTGTTTTTGATCTTTTTATTCACTTTTCGTAATTTTTAATTTTAAATATGCTCTTTATGAATGTGAGTTCGTGAAAATTCGTCGAGTTAGAAACATTATACATACTTAATTTCATTCAATGACTGTTAATTGTAAAAAGTGTTAAAATTTATTTATTATTTCATTATGCTCACGAGTTTGAACTCAAGAAAAATGTAATAAAGTTAAATTACTCATCAAACCCGAAGAAAGGGGTTTTTTATTACCATTAATTAAATCACGTTCTGAAGCTTAGTCAACCTTTTTTCGTTTCGTAAAGCGTTTTCTTAAGCTTCGAACCCGCCACACTGCTAGGCGGAGTTGGCTGTATTACTCAAGCCAACCCGGCTTGAGTAATACAGCCAACTTACAGAGGACCAATAAAGGCGTTCGAGTGCGGAAAATTGGAGCCCTCATACCTAACCTAAAGCTATAAATTTCTTTATGTTTCTTCTATACAACCAAATATAATTATATAAATAGTTAGTTAAAATTAAATAAGTTACCGACGATGTGGGTAGGTCTGTATTTGCTGACATTTCATTACAAAAATGAGTTAAATACACCATCCGATAGAAAACTTCCAGCTATATCAACGAGTACAACCCATTTCCTTTTTGTAAACATTGTCAGTCAATAGGGTTTACCAGCATTAGTTGCGATATACACAATTCTAAACTAAAAAATCTTATAATGTTATAGAGTCCTGGTGGTACAAAACCTCTGAAATTCGATCGCATCCTGTGCGACGTGCCGTGCTCTGGCGACGCAACATTGCGGAAAAACCCCGATATATGGCTCAAGTGGTCCACAGGCAATGGAAACAATCTACACGGGTAATCATTACAAAACTTAGATATTCTAATAAAAAAATATATCATAAAGAAAAAATACCTAGGACTGGTTTATTTTTTATTAAGGATAATAAAAAAACACCTAAGCTTATTTGAGAGAGTGCGATAAACTGATTTCTTATATTTTTAACTGACTTCAAAATCAAAAATCTATATGTTCGATGGCGATGTATGTTTAATTTTATATCTGTTTTAAGACTTTTACTATGTTAAATTTGTATTTACATATATATTCAATATTTTAGTGTTACCTGTTATATAAGAAATATCAATATCACTAAAAATCATGAAATATTTTTTTTATACAGTGGATACTTGAAACTTAAAGTTTAAATAATACTTATCTCAATAGCGACTTATCCAAGAAAATGCTATTGAAGTCAAGTGCCTAGTATTAATTGATAACCTACAGAAAACCACCGCCCGACTTCAATTATATTTTCGTTACTAAGTCGCTTTTGAAATAACTATTATTTATCACTTTTTTTAAGTTTTAAGTCGATTCTTCTTGTTTTTGTACTATAATAGATTTTCATCATTTTCTGTGTTCCTTACATACTAAATAAATGCTCTTTAAACTTTTAACTGACTTCAAAATCAACAAGAGAAGGTTATTTGTTCGGCGACGATCTATTTTTATTGAAACATTGCAATCAATCGTCATATCATATCTATAATTTTAATGAAATTAATCTATGGTGTCAACAAGACATCAGAGTAGCTTTATAATTTGAATCTATAAATTTTTCTTTCGTTTTTTAAACACCTACAAATGAAGCGCATTGCGAACCAAGATGGCCGTTTAACAATCCTATTCTTATTTTCCTTGCGTAGTTCCTGAGATTTTCGTATTTTTCGTGGTATTTTTCTTAATATAACTTCTTGAACTACTAGTGACTCTAAATAACAATAGGATCCAATATCGCGTGCTGCGACGAGGTTGCGAGCTACTGGCAGTAGGCGGACGCCTAGTATATTCTACTTGTTCCTTCAATCCTGTGGAGAACGAAGCGGTCGTTCATCGTCTTCTTCAGGAGACTGGAGATTCTGTGAAATTGGTGGACGCTGCCCCCATGCTGCCGGGACTCAAGTATCATAAAGGTATGACACTTTTACTTAACAACACAACAAAACAGTTGATTTCTTCTCAACCTAATATAATTACTCTTTTTGTAATAGAAGGGAATCTGTTTTATTTTAATATTAAAATGAAAATTAAACAACTTAAAAAATGTGATAAATAATTCACGAAACTTTTGTTGAACTCTGGAGGTTTTGAGTAGGTTACTGATATTATTAGACAACCAAACCTTTTTTAAATATATTATATTTTAATAATTAAATCTTTAAAACTACTAAACAGATAATGATGAAACTTCTGATGTTCCCTAAAGTGAAAACTAAGTAAACGAACAATTGAAGAGTTGTTGTGATCTGATATCTGATTTGCGAGATATACGTGGACAAATAAATATACAAACACATACGTTAAAAGGTCATATAAACTAAGATATATAAACGTTACACTATTCTAACGACATTAAATAAACAGGTCAATCAATAACCTCTTTTTTTGCAGTTTGTTAATTATTTTTGTTATTATATTTGCTTGTATTAGTGAAATCTAGGTTTAGTGGAATGACAGATTGATGCTACTTATTTGTTTTCTTAACTAATCAACCAAATAAATTCATAAAAATCACCTAAGAAATTATTTATTAGATATCTACTGAATTAAAAATAAATAGGATACTGGCGACATCTGTTGACAATCAAAACAAGTGGAACCATGACGTATCTTAGTACACTTACTTTATAAGCTCGATCTACGTTGCGAAAATTAACTTTCGCGAGGGCCAGTCAAGGGCAATAGGATGGGTGACCAAAAATTTACTTCGAAAGAAACGTTAAACCGTTCATAGTCTGTTTCTATTTTATGATATCCTATAATACCATCCATACGGCGGCCCTGTACTCCAGCATTGGAAGCATTAATAGGCTGATGATTAAATATTACATTTTACTTAATCCAGGAATGACATATTGGCGTCCTGCCTCTAAAGATATGGTGTTCTACGAGAAATATGAAGATGTTCCTGAAAAATGGCAAACTGTGGTGCGGCCACAGATGTTTCCACCCAAACCAGAAGATTTGGACAAATACAACTTGGATAAATGGTAATGAGGATTCATCGACTATAAGAATTTTTTTTCTGTTCCCAATTTTTTTGTGTAGAATTAGTTGACGAATACGAAAAGAGCTAGCTTATGAATAAGCATGCTTTATTTATTTTGCCGTGCTAAGTTAGCAAGCGTGAAGCTGCTTGATTTGTTTTGCTACTTTTTTGCAATTGTGTTCACGATGGCTTGAAGTTACCGATTAAAGTATAGTTCACACATGTATAGTTTCAAAAAAAAATGGTTATTGAATATCGATTTATAGTTTCAAATCGATATTGTGACAATCTGATATTACCCACCGCTATGAAATAAAATCGTAATGTCCTACTTCACATTACCTACTTTTAATCCATTTACGAATATTTAAAATAAATTAATTTATAAATGTTCAATTAAGGCAATGGAATCCATTCATACAGCCTTTTTACGTTCATATATAACCAACCTATGAAGTTTTTTATTTCATAAGAATGAAGAGTACATTTTTTCTCAATTCTACTTCTAGTATAAGAATACTGCCTCACCATCAGGACACCGGTGGTTTCTTCGTAGCCGTCTTCGAAAAAGTCTCACCTCTCCCTTGGGAGAAAGAAGAGAAAGTTCAAAATCAAGGAGATGAAACTGAGAAGAAAGAAGAACTCAAAAAAGAGCCGCCCAAAAAGAAAAGAAGAATGGGAGGCTATAGAGAAGACCCTTTCGTTTTCTTCTCTGGTGACAGCGAAGATGTGTTTCCTTCTATCAAAGAGTATTACGACTTGAATGCAGAGTTTGATTCCACCTGCCTATTGACCAGGTGTCACGTGGGGAAGAAGAAGAATATATATTTAGTTTCACCAGTAGTCAAAGATTTGGTACAGAGGAATGAGTCTAATATAAAAATTATCAACACTGGTGTGAAGACCTTCGTGAGATGCGACAATAAGAATATGACCTGCCCATTTAGGTGAGTAAAATTAATCTTAAAAACTATAATATTAAGAAAACATGCTATTTTAAATTGTGCCTAGAGTCACCTAAACAGAGTTTATTTTAGGGCTCTGTACCCAAAGAGTAAAACGGATCCCTATTACTAAGACTTCGGTGGCCTGTCTGTTTGTGACATTAAATACAAGAATCTTAAAAAAAATCTAGATAATGTACCGAGTTATTATTAAACTCATAGACCAAATTAACGATATCTATCTTTTCCTGCAAAACCTTGTGTGCTGCTATTTTTATGAATAACCCTCTAATGATTTTTATAGATTATCACAAGAAGGTCTACAAAGTATAACACGCAGTATTGGACCAAAACGACGCGTGCGCATCCTCAAAGAAGATTTAATAACTGTCCTACAGAACGATAACCCCAGCAACCCGCCAGATCTCAAACAGTTTACTGAACACACGCAGAACCTTGTCAAAGATCTTGGTGAGTTCATATCGTATCGCAAAGCGATAATATATCTATATATAACAATGTCCGTCGGTCCAGCAGGCCTTTTTGGATTTTGAAAATAGTATTTCATTAAATCTATAATTTACCAGTCTGTAATGAAATATGTACACATGGCTGCACAACAAGCTGCCATAATATGTCAAATTTCCGTAAATGATTTTGTTCCGTATATTACATATAGTCTATATTAACCGAAATAATATATCAGACTACTGATAATGACGTAGAGTTAGTGAGTCAAGAATTCTAAAATTCAAAAAGGCAGCGATGCACGACTAACTGAGTTTATTAATTCATTATCATCATCATCATCAGCCCTTTTACGCCCCCACTGCAGGGGCTCCGGCCTTCCTTATGGTTGGTAAAGGAGGATAAACCACGACCCTCCACGCTGACCCAATGCGGATTGCAGGGTATTAACGACTCCAAATGCAGCCGGGACCAGCAGCTTAACGTGCCTTCCGTAGCACGGAGTAGCTTGAGATAATAATTTTTTGGTCACCCATCCCGTGACCGACCCTTGCGGAAGTTGCTTAACAACAACGATCGCGGGCCGCGGCGCTTATCTACTACGCCACTGACCTAAATATTTTTTTATTACTTACATAAAATTGACAAATATTGACTTGATATAATTTTTGTATTATTACATTTTTAGCGACTGGCAGTTGTGTTCTTGAATACCACGACGAGGAATCGAACTTGCAGTTGACTCTAGTGGGATGGCGAGGAGTACATTCACTCAGGGCCTATACAGCCACGCCTGATACTGTACACTACCTGCGATTACTGGGAGCTGATTATAGTAAATATGGTATGTTTCTGATTTCCTAGTACATATCACAGAAGTGATGTATTGAAACGTAGGTATGTAGAAGATAACATAACAGTATATTTTTTTTATAGTAAATTTTGTATCATTATGCTATCTTAGTATTTATTTTATATGCACGGCCGGTATTTTAAAGATAAGTGGGACATTTATTTATTAAAATCATACGACCACATATTGATGTTCCCTATATATTACTAATATATTTGAATTATAGAGCTCTCGATTTTTCTATATATTTTGTATCTCGATCCCGATTTCTTGAGACATTGACAAATTTCCTAATAAATTACTGAAGTGTTTTTAATTCCAATAACGCCATTTCTCGATTTTTTGCGGTGTATTTTGTCGTCTCGACTTCAAGTAAATATTAATTGGATGAACATCTGTTACAGATATAAATAAATTTAAGAAAGCTTCCGATATTCCCGACGCGGAGGCTGATTCTACTGACGTTACCGAAGCTCCTGAAACGGCAAAAGAAAACGGAGCGAACGAAACTGAAGTACAAAGTACTAGTAGCTAGTATTTGGCTTTTTGGCTAAATTGTTTTAGACATAAGAATTGTGTTACGTTCAACGTAAATATGTTTATTATTGCATAATATACACTATTTTATTTGAAGGTTTTCTTTCATTTTGCCCTTTTAGAATTTCGCAACTTCACAGCCCTAATGTGGTCAACGCAACTGGCTACATCTGAAGTCTTACGACACGTAGTTTTGTCATAGCAAAATAAACTCTATTTATTTGGCAGCTATCATTAAATTAGTAGAGTTGATTCAGTATATTTAATATATTCTGTAACTTCAGTTTACTTCTTTCTTGCCTATGAAATAGAATTCATTTTTGGTATTGATGTAATGTGTACTAGACACAAGACTAGTAACTAGATCATGTTGCTTTTGGGCGTATATGCGGTGATCGCAGCCATTGTTTATTCGCAGCCTATGGGGCAACACAGATTGACTTTTTTATTTAAATTAAACATAAAAACTATTTCAGTTATTCATAAAACTCAAAGAGTAATCTATTTCCATTTAATTAAATCATTAAATAAATTCAATAAGGGCCATTTTGTAACGCTTTAAGATAAGCTATAATTAAAATATTACTTAATGCACTATCGCCGGCTATTGGTGTCTGTGAAACTCAAATAGTACTCTGCCAAAAAGGTGTCACTAATAATGAAACCACTGTAATATGTTTACAAACCGTTTATTCAATAATATCTTTCCTCCCGCACCATTCGCAATACCAGCGATAACAATCATACGCCTTGACACTTCCCAGGTGCTACATCAACAAAACAGTGCAAGTTTACCCGCTTAATTCGAATTCAATATGAGCTTTTGCCAATTATACACTTAAAAAAAATTTACCGCGGGTTGGTGCAGATTATATTTCACTCATCTCTATCTTTTTTGAGATAAATTTTAAATATGATAAGTTTTTAAATCAATTAAAGTAATTTGACAATTACTAATAATTCGAAACGACAACAGATTTTGATAGTGAAATTTAATCTTTGACGGTCAACACATTAAGTTTTAAACGAATGATGATTAAAAAATTTGACCAATATTTCAATAATCTAATTTGCTTTATATTACACAAATAATATACGGCTTCAGGATGACATAATAAGACAACTCTTTCTATACAAATGTCAAAAATTAAAAGAGTTTTTTTTTGGATTTTTCTTCTGCTGGTTCTCTTTTTTGTTACTTTATTATTTACTCCATCGTTATATATTATTTTATTTCTATTCTACCTTTTATTTACTCCTTAATATTGCCAGAGTTATTGAAGAATGACTTGTGTAGTCACTTATTGTTTTTTTTTTTTTTTATAACCTATATGGAGAGGAAAGTTAACTGGACCATCGTATAAAGTGTAAATTCAAGATTAAAATAATTGTCATTCTTAATACAAAATGCTTAAAATTCGTTTTTTTTTTTAGCATTTTGTATTAAGAATAATTTTCAGTATGGCAATGTGAATGCTAAATTAAACCAAATATAATAAAGTAATTGTCCACTCTGATCACCTACACAAAGATAATAACGGGATTTTCTTCGTTCTCTATCTAATTTCCACTAATTATTTGACTACTCCGACGTTTAAACATCTCATCTTGTCACAGTGTCAAATCATTACTAGTTTTGGAGATTTCTGAGATTGCTTTTGTTTTATTAATTATTATGAATGCTTTTTTATTATAAGATCACAAGTGCAAACATAGTGAGAAGTCATTTGAAGGTACATATGAAGTAGGCAATTGTTTACAAAAGCTTTGGAACGCATGTAAATACTAGTTACATTTTTTCCATTATGACATACCTAAAATTGCAGTTATTTACGCAGCCATCAAACTCATGTTTATTCTATTTGCGTCTTATGATTAAAAAACTTTTTCATTGAAAAACTGCCTGCACTAATAGTTTTGAGCACTTTGTATTCTATCGATAAACGGTATACATTAGCTCGAATAAATTAATTTAAAATTCATTTCTTTAATGTTTCCTATCAGTCCAATTAGTTACTATAATAATACTTATTTTCCTTTTCGAATACATATTTCAATTTTACAAGAATATTTGTGCAAAACATGTTATTTGTTTTATTAAAATTTATATGTCAAGCAATGCGTAAAGATTAAATGTTATTACCTATAGCTATTAAGTACTATAGATTATTTTCAAGTCTCAAAACTCTTCACGAAAAATGTCAGGGTCGGTGAAAATCGGCGAAAGTTCCGTATCCGACTGTATAAACCTGTGGTATCAGCGAAAGCACGCGGTATTAAGCTCCACTACTACCGACTGATTATTCGTCGTGCATGCAAGGTTGAATATCATATTACATATTGTCATTTTCACGTTACGCGAGTCGCGACGAATATTTACGTCCAATATACACCGACCCATATCCAGAAAGATTTTGGTAATAACTTATTTTGATCAGGCCCGGATCTACAACTCTTTCCAACTGGGGCAGAAACTTGATATTGCACTCTACTCCCCCCCAAACCAAGGCATATTTTTATTACCATATTTTTGCATTATTGCAATGCAAACTTTATATCAGACTTTAAAAAGGTGTTCTTCCCATCGTAACGTGCTTCATATATGAATTTATTTTAAAAGACATTTTGTGAAGCTGTTTGTTTTCTGTAGGTATTATGTTAACATGATTTTGGCGCCCCCCTGACACTGGCGCCCGGGCAAGTGACCCTAGATCTGGGCCTGATTTTGATTACTGGTACCTCTAGAAGAAGAAGTGGTTAACTTGGGGATAAATTAGTTACAAGATTATTTTAAAATTAAAACTTACTAAATAATAATATCATATTAACAATAATACCATAACATCATAGTAACAACAACTAATATAAGATTAATAGCCAGTGAAATGGATCAGTGTAAATACAGTATATATATAATATACATATAATGCAATGGATCATTTGAGTTTACTTTGGAATAAAGTTATATAATGGTTCCCTGTATAATTTTTGAACTAATTATTTTATGGCTGATGATGATTTAAGACACCTTAAAAGTTAAATAAATTATTCTAACCCTTACTATACAATATTATTACTATTACTACTAATTTATAACTAATATATCTCTTTTCAGCTTTCAAGAAATTTTATAGGATAGGTAATAGACTTAAGCGGTGCTTGATAGCAAATAAAATATCGAGATGTTGCCTTCAAAACTCTGATAGTTAGATATTATTTGTGCTCTACCATGTTTATGGCTGTAAGATACTTAGGTCGTGTATATTTTATTACTTTTTTCTTACTAAACTCTAAATTATCATACTATCATTCTTTATCTTTTGGTGACTAATTGGACAAATGAAATAACTTTTAAAGGGTTTCATCACGTTTGTATTTAGATTTAAATTAAATAACAACCGAATTTTAATAGAGATAAAGGTTGGCATATACCACTGGCTTGGGATCCAGTAATTAATCAAATAAAATCTCGATTCAGATCACACATTGCAAAACCAAAATATTCAGTTAGTTCATTCTGTAAATATTGAATCAAAGTGAGCAATTCACTTTTCTTGTCGTAGTTTGTTTCGCCAGTTCTTCTCAGACAAGACTCCCAAATTTGGAACTGTGTGTACAAACAAGTCATATGTATTTAAAAAAAAAATATAAACATTTCCATATAATTATATTTATTTTTTTATTTGAATGTGTCCAATAGTACTGTCTTATGTAAACACGGAACCTGTAAAGGGTCCTAAACGTCAATAAAACTAAATACGAACGCGATGAAACCGTTTAAAAATTATTTCATTTATGGATAGCGCGCGTGAAAATATAAGAAATCAATATAACTATTTGGATGATATAAGTTGATGTACTTTCAAATTTTTATAGCCACAAAATGTGAAGAGCTAAGTAAAGTTAAAGAATTGAAGGTTGAAAATTAATTTAAAGCTTCTATTGGTAGCTTAAATCAGTTACTTTTCTAGCTCTAATATTGATTGACAGCTAATAATAAAATACGCCTTATTTACTTAACCTACCTACAATCTATGCCACCAACGAAGATCCACACAATAAACCCAGTTCAATATGTCTCGACCCGATATCACAGGAGTGATGTGGCTCGTAACACGAAGCTAAGCTAATTATAAACTACAATCCATGTGATTTTAATGTTAAATAGCCCACAAAAGCCCTATTCGAGATGATGTTTCGATATTCGACATGGATAACTACTACTTACTATGAATAAATATTCGAATGCTGTAATTAGGTACATATTTATGACATTAATGTACAATCAACAGCACATTATGTTTTACAAAACTGAAAAAATCTTCTTATCAATTTTAAACCTTAATATATTAAGTTCAAAATTCGATGAGGCATATGAATATGTTATCATAACCTGAAAACAAATCGGAGCCCAAAATTTTCATATTGACTTATAAAAATGCACGTAACTTATAAGAAAAACTATTTCATCTATAACTTATATGTATGTACGAAATGGCTTATTCCGTTTATCCACCTCAAGGTGAACGGGGAACGGGGTAGATAGATGGAAGTCATTTTTGAATGTTCTTCCGATTTTTTACCCAAAGTACAGTGGAATAACAAAACTGCCTACTACACAAAAGCTTCTATCGTGTATTAATAAAAATCACATTTTCATTAAAAAAAACAAATCATTTATCAATGTAAAATACCAAGTATCTTGGGCTGGGTTTAAACGTTTTTTTAAAATGACTACACGGGCGGGGGAGAAAATCGAAAGTAAAATTATACACCCCGTTCAGGGTGGATAGATAAACACGCGTTTCCGAGTATCCCCCTTAGGGTGGCTCTTTCAGGGTGGATAAACGGAATAAGCCTGCCAAATTAATTTTAGTATCTACATTTTCATACTCTATAACGCTATTGTAATGTGTCGGACTTACCCAAGCAAAATTTTTAGGTACAATATTCTTAATGAAAATATATTTAAAATCCACTTCGTCTCTGGTACTCTGAGATGGGATCCAGGGACAAAGTGGATTTTTTATAAGCATTTTCCATTAAGAATATTAAGAATGCAAAATTGATCAAATATATTAATTTAAGCTACAACTTATTAAGTTATTGTACTGCTGTAGGTTACCTTTATGAAGCAAATTTTTATTTTATTTATTTATTACATACCTAATCAACTAAATACATATAACATGCAATGTAATAGAATCAATTTGAAATTATACTTTCAGTACGCAAACTTTTCTGACATCATATAATGGAAAAAAACCAGCCAAGTGTGAGTGTGACTCGCTTTCAAAGGGTTCCGTACCATTATCCTTTATAAAAAGTAAAAAAAAATCACGATAGTTGTTTTTTATGAAGTTTCGAGTTCGAAATTTTCGAGTTAAATACAATTGGTCGACTATTAAGTTGTAAAGCCAACTTAAGTGTGATAGTTTTATAAGTAGATATATAAGTACTGCCGTAACGTTTGCATTCTTACCAACGACCATTTAATTGGTTGAGGGGGGGGACCCATGACTCTAACGAATATTAGCTCTTTAAATCTTAATAAGTCACAAACGGTTTACTGAATCAGAAAAACTGCCTTCCTAAAACCCCAATCATTTTGAAGGACCTATCCAACGATATCCTACAAAGTTGAAAAAAAATCATCCCTACTTTACATCTAGGGGAGATACCACACAATTTTTTTTCGAAATGTTACTTTACCACTTTATCGGGGTAATTAACGCGTATACTCATCATTCTCACCAAAACTACACACCAAATTACTTTCCAGTAACAATTGTTAAGAGCTAAACCGCGGACGGACAGACAGACTTGGCGAAACTATAAGGGTTTTTTGTTTAATATAAAACCCTAAAAAATTATAGAAATAGGTAGCTTAAATAATTATTTCAATATTATAAAACATAAAGATACCGACTAATGCCTTCCAAAGTGATAATCTTCTTAACTTCATGCAATACTAAGTAAATTAGTAGGTATATACCTATTTACACTAATCCATTTGCTCTAACATATTAATCTACTAACATATTAATTAAACTAAACTTCTAAACCATGTTTATCAACAAAACATGCTTACATTATCAACAAAATCTAAAATAAAATTATAGATATGTACCTAAATTTGACATTGCATATTTGAACATTATTTCTATCGTACTGCTTACGAAGTTTATTTATACCTATACCTACTTAAGTATTTTTCAGGTTTCTTCTTATTATTTGAAAAAAAAATCAATGAAGCGATAGAATGAGCACTTTTAAAGACGGATTTCTAGTCTGTGGACGGTAGAAATGGACTAAAAGCTGTGCTTTAATTTATATTTATTGCAAATTTTTATTATGTAAATTGACGAATAGTACTTTTAAATAAAAACTCACAAAAAAACTGATATCTTCTCTGGCTTATTATTCACGAATTATATGTATGTTTTTTAAACAAGCAATTTGGTATAAATTTATATAAAAAGGTCATTAAAAATTAATGAATTTAATTCAATTTAAATTACTTTAGTAAAATCCATAACATATTTATGGCATCTCCTTTCGAATTCAACATAAATTTATACAAACTCCAAGAACGACATCAATATGGACTTCCTAAAAAACTAATTTCACGACTGCTATTTCTTGTTACGGTAATGTTAAGCCCGCTACATTTTTCGCTTTGTTGCCTTTTCACCAAGATCTCACCGAATTACTTATTAAAATAACGCGCATTTTGCTTACAGCAGCAGTAAAAGACTGTAGATAAAAGTTACCATCTTTATCTACCCCTTTCTCTAGCTATGTACCGAATTTCTAGCTATATTTCACAAACAGGCATTTCTTGATACCCCCACACATTTCATGTTAAAACGAAAAATCCATGGCAACATAACATAGAAATTTGAACCTTGAAACCGTACCAGTTGAACAATAAGATATCAACAAATACTCTCATAAATACACGATTATGACGTCAGATTACAAATAATGTGATATAACTGCTTATTACTTGCATCAAACAAAATATGGCACTCTATTATACCTCTTCAATATTAATTGATATCAGTGTAAAAGTCAAAGAGTCATGTCATTAGAAAAAGTATTTCAGTGAAATTTATTAGGAACCTTCCTTTAAAATGACGAATACCGTAATAACTAAATTTAATAGACAAAAGACTTGTTTTCACTTAGCTTAGGAGACGCCCAAATCTGACATCTAAATATATGAGATTGTGAGCATTGTTAAAGGTGAAAATGCGCTTCATCAATGACAAGGAGACAGACATCTAAGGACTTTAAGCAAGGCTTAAAGTTATAGAAAGAGTTTCCGTAATATAATACTAATGCCTTTGTAATAAAATGCGAAAACATTGTAATCCAAGGGATAACTTTTGTAAAACGAACTCTAGGACATGCATTGTCATTTGCGTAATGTGTCATATACATTTACTCTTTGGCCATAACGGATGTGTCAAGAGATAAAATCAATTTAATAAGTTGGAATCAAGGAGTTTTTATATTAGAAATTCGGTCATTTTTTAAAGGAACAATGACTACTTGGGTGTTCGGGTAGAAGACCACGTATATATTTTTTTTCTTTTATTACCTCAAAATATATATTTTTGTTATTGTCTCTTTACGTGTAAAGTTACAGTTCTCTATAAATGTTACGTGTAAAACTAACCTGTCATTGGCGGACTTGTGTAAACGCAAATAGGCCATACATAAAAAAGAAGAAGACCTGAAATATGCAAAATTATAGACAAACGTTGCCTAAGCTAGTGCTTAGTAAGGCATAACCTAATATCTGTTTACGCGACTCTTAATTTTAAGATATTTCTAGTTAAGCTATGCCTTGTTCTAGGTTAGTGAAAACGGGTATAAGTCTCTTATTACTTGTTTTCATATCGAGGGATTTATGAATATACTGGCATATATCGGACCCAAATCAGCAACATAGGACTTCAGAGACGGAAAAAAACTGTCATAACAAATTTCTATATTCGTCGCCATATTCACATATTATTATCTATTTCTTTGCTCAGATTTAATTCTGACCTAATCGAGGATTCCGTGGACACTGCATCAAATGCCTCTGCCAGGGCAGATCTCTCGCCAGCACGTTGGTGAAGCAATACGGACATTTCCATTCATCCATTCCTAGCGCTGGAGATCAGAGGTTTTTTGTATTAGACTTGGAATTGTTTATAGTGTGAGATTTTTTTTTTCTATAGGCCTGTACCCTAGCAGTAGGGACATTAATAAGCTTATAACTTACGTATACAGTTGACGTGGTATTCCCTCTCATCCGTTCTCAATGCCGCGCCGCATTTTTGACACGCCTTCCAGCTGCCTTCACTTAGCGAACATTCTTCTGCATATTAATAATAAACAAATTAAGTGTTTTATCTTTCTTTATACAATAACAAATATTGTTTTGCCATGATATTGGGAACTGATTTAGAAAAGGTAGAAAAACAGAATTTGTCGATTGTTTGCCTTATAAATAATGTAGGTATGTTTCACTAGCTTAAGGACTCGTTTTAGCTGTAAATAATAATCTTTACACATTGATAAATTCATAAACACTGACCTGTTAGAGTTTTATCTGCTCTGGTCCTTTTAACCAGGTATTTTTTCATATTTAAATTTTAATAGTATAAAAATTATGTGACATAATTAATTCCAAGAGGAAGTTGATTTTTTACAAATAACCCTAAAGCTAGATTATCAGTCAGTGACATATTCTTTGTTGAATAAAATTCCAGTGATCCCTGACCGAGAGTTTCAAAGTGGTGCCATATTTAAGGTCCTAGGATTTACGGCCAGCAGAGCGTTTTTGTAGAAAACCAAACCCGTATTCAAAATCTATTCATGTCGTCTAGTGTAGATATTATATGAATTCTTTGATTTGAAAGATTGATTGATTCATACGTGTCTCAGACATTATATTCCTATGTCATTTCGAAACTAATTTCACTTATGCCACGAAACGTTATTACCAACTCAAGGTTGACTTGATGCCTCTTTTAAAGTGAATTCGGAAACCTGAGTGAATTCTAATTCGGGTTCAGATTTTTACATATTCGCAGGGCAGATCAATGTAGAATATTAAGTTTTGTGTTACTTTCGTTATTTCACACTTAAGCACTTGTAATAACAAGTGCTTTAGGTATTTCATTTGGGACCTGTGTAATGTGTGTGATGTTTAAAGAAAAATATTATTTAGGACAATTTTGACGCGTACGTGGTGCGTTCTACCGCCAGTAGTGGGCCTCCTGAGTGGTAAGTGTAAGTTTTACGCTAACGCATTCACTAGTGAGCGCGTAAAGAATTTGTAGTTCTTGATAGTTACTGCTAGGGGCTAGGCGCTGTACCGGATTCCATACTAAAATCTTAACGCGCTCACGATCGACAGTGAACGTAAACGTCGAAAAAACTTACACTAAGCGTTCAGCACGCGTAGCATGATGAACGCGACAACATTTTGTGTACACTCAAATGTCACTCTTCTCGGGTGCGCCCATATCTCACTCTATCTCACTATCTCATATCTCACTCTCGACCCGAGAAACTGACAAATGAGTGTAGACAAAGTGTTTCTCGAGATTGACATGTTACGCGTGCTGGCATTATACGGGACAGTATCGATATGGTAATGGGAGGGGTGGGGGGTGGGGGGTGAGTATACCTAACAAGTGTGCGTGCAGCGTCCTCGCCTCCAGCGCGACGCGGCAGTGCGGGCAGCGCGCGAGCAGCACGCAGCGCCGCCAGTAGTGGGCCTCCAGGCATTATACGGTACAGTATCGATATGGTAGTAGGGGGTGGGGGGGGGAGGAGGTTAGTATACCTAACAAGTGTGCGTGCAGCGTCCTCGCCTCCAGCGCGACGCGGCAGTGCGGGCAGCGCGCGAGCAGCACGCAGCGCCGCCAGTAGTGGGCCTCCAGGCATTATACGGTACAGTATCGATATGGTAGTAGGGGGTGGGGGGGGGAGGAGGTTAGTATACCTAACAAGTGTGCGTGCAGCGTCCTCGCCTCCAGCGCGACGCGGCAGTGCGGGCAGCGCGCGAGCAGCACGCAGCGCCGCCAGTAGTGGGCCTCCAGGCACTCCGCCCTCACGCGCCTGCCGCACCAGCTGCAGGTCGTACTGTACACCGATAGTTATTGAAGATACGAGTGCGGAAAGTAAGGTTTTACGAATAAGGGCCAAATTGAAAACACGAGCGTAGCGAGGGATTCCATTGGCACAAATTCGAAAAACCTTTTACGCTCAAGTTTCTTACTACATTTTTTCAATGCTTATTGCGAGGAAATAAAACAAATATATAGGTTAATAAAATTAAGTATGTATTAAAGGTAAAAATTATTTGTTATAATTAAACGTGATATTTGAACATGTTTTCGTGTCATACATTTTATTTGAAAATATTCGTTCTAGGCTCCTTGAAATACTTTTGCCTCTAAAGTTTGATATATTTTCATCATTTTTTTTTTTATTTCTTTGGTGCTCGGCCAAAAAAATTAAAAAAAAATACTTTTAAGCACGTGTGCAGTAAAGGATTTTAGTACATTTATATAACACGTGTTTAAAGACTCACTTCGGTGTTTACAATGGATTAAAAAATAGCGCTTTATGAGCAACTGCATTGAAAAATATATTTCTATTTATAACGTAACTTTATAAATAGAAATATATTTAGAAAGTGTATATATTTGGAAAAATTGGTTTGGAAAGTTGCAGCAGCGCGAATGAAGTGGTCTTCACATGAACGCTGTACCTCAGTCCGCGTGTCTCTGATGCATGTAAGGAAACTTTTCAAGTTCCGAGAACAAACGTAACTTTCTAAGCAACTACTAAAATTACATTGGATGCGATTTATTTTTTGCGTATTATTTAAATTATTAATTACAGGACCGAAAGAGATCCACTCTAATCACGTATATTGTAAATATGGGCCATTAGGAAGACTCATTTTCCCTTCACTTATTAGATCCCAAAACTTATCCACGCCTAATTACATTAATAAATTTATATTTTTAGAATTATCAGTCAGTCAAACTACATGATGATTTGGCTCAGCACTGGTTTAAAAGTAGCGTCATATTCTTAGATCCCGGACAAATCTTTGTAAAAACTTAACTTATGTATGTCTGAGTAGTATTATTTTTATTGTTTCACATTACTATAACACAATAGCGTTATTATTTTAAATACTTTGTTAAAAACCATTGGACGAATAATCAAATCTTATTAAGTTGCACTGTTGTCAATGCAAGTTGAGCCGGTAGTGTCAGCTACCCACCCGTACTAGGACTAAGTATTAGGTTAGGGTCCATTCTCCCTCTTCTTTCCTTGTACAGTAGTAAGAACATATCCCTTAAATGTGAGAAGAACGCACGTATGTACTATCTCAATTTTCCCTACGGCATTCATGGTAACTCAGTTTAAAATTTATGATTGTATTTATTTTTTTATTATGAAATATTTTAGAGGGAAGTGAGTAGATAATTTCAGTTAGGCAAATCTCACTATAATTAAGATACGACTCTCCAGAATGTCTAGAACGCACAGCGATAAAAACTCAGCTCGACATCTAGAATTCTACTTCGAAGGTGATTCTTATAAATTGGTTAGCATAGCTGGCACATAACTGTCTACTTTTGGCATTAATTTCAGAATTCAGTTCGCACTACGATAAAAAACGGCAGCCCGGTATCTTTGAACCGAACAAAACTGATCTTTTTTAGACTCTAGCGCGCGGTATTACAAAATTGTAAGAGATGTCCAACATCGATTACTTGACACTACAGAAGTATTTAAATATAAAAAAAACAACAATAATGGTTTAACTCACTGGCATACAGGTTCTGGTGTATTATCGCTGGGCACATCTACGGTGTTTCCCTCGTAGCTTTCATATTGCTCATTGTTGGTCAGTTGTTGCCTGCGACCTAAGCGACCAAATTAGTATTGGAATAAAAATGAAAGTAGCAAAAGTTATAACTAATAATTGCTTGAGAAATTTAGCTAACGTCCGACTTTCTAAGATTCTATTACCAAAACAAATTACAAATTTAAAAATCTCACATTTTTTTATTTTTATAACGTAGCTGAATATAGGTTGCACCTCGCGGTGCAAAAGGCCTCAAGCCTCAAAGCAAAATCAAAAAAGTTAATCAGTTTGAAAAATCTATAAAGAAAAATGGAAAAACTTTGTTTTTTTTTTATGATTAAACTTTTTATTCCTAAAACTAATATTTTCGAAAATATACATATTTGTACTCCATTGAAGGAAAATGTCTCACAAAGTATCCGAGGCCTACATTAAAGATCACGCGCTACCTACACAGAAATAAAGAACTTGTTTGACTATAGATAAATAATTTTGGCAGTTTTCTTGTACAACTCTCGAAACTAGAAGAAGAAGAGCCCACACATGAAGCACGTATACTTGTAGCAAAGCTATCAGAAAATCTACAATTACAAAATTATATTTAACTCACCAGGACTGTAATAACCGCTCTCATCCATCTGACTATGATCATCTAAATGCAAGTTCCTCAATCCCGCCACCAATTTCGGGGACTCTAAAACACTTTCCCTGAAAAATTCCGCTTTGACTTTCGGCGAATCCAGACTTCTACAATCGGAGTCACATCTCAAATCGCTCCTCGATACAGGTGAATCCATTGGCAATGAGTCCATGCTTCTCAAATCGTTCTTGGAAGTTTTCGGCGATCCCAAACTTGGGGAATCTCTGTAGTCTATATGTAATGGTTCGTATACGGTGACAGGTCTTTCTTTTAGCTGCGGCTTTGAGGTTTCGTGATCGTAATGGATCATTGAATGACGGTTTTCAGTGTTACGGTTCGATCGACGTAAAACTACTTGTTCGGATTTGTCTTCGAAATGGACCTATACAAAGAAATAAAGCTTAAGAGTCCTATAGTAC
The DNA here is from genome assembly GCA_918026875.4 of Diatraea saccharalis. Taxonomy (NCBI): domain Eukaryota; kingdom Metazoa; phylum Arthropoda; class Insecta; order Lepidoptera; family Crambidae; genus Diatraea; species Diatraea saccharalis. The sequence goes on from OU893336.1 coordinate 4,965,524, forward strand.
AATGTGTTATATTTCTATTCTACATTCTAGAAAAGAATATATTATTTGATGATATAAACACCCAATAGATCAAAATTAATGCAGTATTATCTACAAAATTTCAAAATAGAATGGGAAAAGTTAATTTGATCAGAACTTCGCAATTAAAACCACCAGGCTTTACGCGTTTCATTGAAATCATGCGACTATCTGGATACGTGATAATGACCATGTATAATCACGATAAATTACATGGAAAGAATGGAGAAAATTATGGAGGTAAGCCGAGTAATGCAAAGACTCATATTCCATGAATAAATTGACCGTGCTTTATCGGAAGTTGCTAAAAAAAGTAAATAGCATGTATGAAAAGAGTTATGAAACTCGCCCAAAGTGAATGACGTAAGAAAACCTTGCCTTGCGATGCTAAGTTCCCCCTACCTACCGTGCAAAGGAGATGGGAATATAGATACTAACTAATACACAATTCTAATATTTACCTTTTCAGTAGCGTTAGGTGTAGATCTAGGTGAATGTTTCGGGCTTACAGCGCTATCTAGTCTTAGCTTGTTGTAGCCAGGATAGTTGGAACTGTCTTTGGTTGTTCTTGAAGGGGTGTATCGCTTTGTAGGGGATCTCTTCAAGCTGCTTTTGCTGGTTCTTGTAGTGTAACTACCGCTGAGGCTAGACGGAGCTAGAGTTGAACCTTGGAAAATTAAGTGTATAGGTATTTTTAGAATATATAAATGAATCATAATTTTTTACGGTCTCTTCAACGAAAGAATTTAAAATAACGAAAGTACGTCAATAGCCCGACCCCAGACGTTGCAATAATGACAAACTTTTATTTGGTCGTTGCCATTTCTGAGGACACGGATTCGGTCTCGGTTAGGTCAACGTATAAACAGATATTTTTAACATTATCTTGGGTCTGAGTTATTGTCTTTGCTAGTGGTTTGATATTTTCGTTATTTCAGATATCTAATACACGAGGACTTCAGCCATTTTGTTTGGGATCATAATACTTATCTGTGTTCTGTGATGCTTACCAATATTTATAGTATAACAAGCTAACTCAGTAAACTTGTTGCCTTATCTTATATGATAAAGAGGAAAGATTTGATTGTTTTATTGTTTGAATCGAATAATAGGCGTAGATGACAACTTTTATTTTATTTTTTAAATAAATATTCCATTCATATCTGAGAAATAATGCAGAAGTAACAGCATGTCTGCGATTAATAGTTTTGGTGATATGGTGCTGTTTGTGGAACTGCTCCTAGTCGGCCGAAAACGCTCCCTACACATTCAATGCACTAAGTGACGTCATACGGTGCTACTGTAGCGAAAAACGTATGGGCGTCTGGGCAATCTTTGTTATTTGTGCGTCTATATTTATAGCTGTTATAATGAAAGTTGTAATGATTCACGTAACTAATGTAATGCCGTTGTATTTTAGTAATTTTTTGTATTTCAAATTTTCGATGCGTTATATGTTGCAAATAAGTGGCATATTTTTATTTTTGTTGAATATTTATAGGTTAAAATGGTGCATATATTCTGAACATATAACAGAAACTTGCAATTTCACTTATAGGACACAAGCCCATTTCATCAATTTTGAAAATTCTTTCACAATATAATATGCGCGTGACATAGGCTATTATTTATGGGAGCAAAGTCGCTTGATTATAAGAAGTAATTAATTAAAGAAAGCCTATATTGCTCGCTGGTAATGTAGCTTTGAGTGGCTTGGTGGCGTAGTGGATAAACGCCGTGGCCCGCATCGTTGTTGTTAAGCAAATTTCACAAGGTTGGTGGGTGGGTGGTTTTACGGGATGGGTGACCAAAAATTATTTCAAAGACATGTGAAGTCGTTGGTCCCGGCTACATATGCGGTCGTTAATATCTTCCAATTCTCATTAAGCCAGCGTGGAGGGCCATGGCTTGTTCTCCTTCACCATCCGTAATGAAGGCCTGAGACACTGCAGTGGGAACGTTATAAGGATTATGATGATAATTATGAATGTAGCTTTATATTTGTGAAAGATTTTTTTAAAACCGATTCAGGAGTTTTTGAGTTTGAACAAAACCATGAATCAAATCTCATTGTGTAGACAAACTTACCAGACGTATGTGACGTCATAGACTTCAAGCTATAAGATGAAGTTACTCCAATGGAGGATGTCATGCTAAATGATGCTGTGGTCCCACTAGCAGTTGTACGAGATGAATGTGCTACGCTAGCTGTATCGCACGACTCTACTGCTGATTCAGTGAGCTGTTCCTCTGTAGGTGCTTGGTTCAGGATTTTCTGCAGAATAATGAGTAAACTAAGTTTGATGATTCGCTATCTTCTTCACTTTTCTTTGATTGGAATCTGGCAATGTCTGGTTCCTAATATGAGATGTTAGTATACAAAGTATGAGTAAATAAGTTGACAAAGGCATGCTACGTTGGTTTGGACGAGTGGATGAATGCCAGTCAAGATGATAACGTAACTGAATGACGCAAAAGAGTTGAATGTAGAATGTAGAATTTGAGGCAGATTAATCACGTGTTGCTGGAAGATGATGTTAGGTTTTTTGAAAACCATTAATAATGAACATTGAAGAAGTTGAAGTCAAAAGACTCTAATATCAAGGGATCCAATATATACATACATCTAGGGATACAAATGAACGATTAGATTTTCTCTTGAGAATGATCTTTCAATATACATTGGTACAAAATTGGCGTCAATTAAATACCATGATAATAATTTTCAGCGACATCTAACCTGCATATCGATCCTGTCGAATTGCTGGAACAGATGTCTGTATATGAGATTCCTTCTGGTGACAGCATCGTCTGGAGGCAGTTGCGCTCTAACAACTCTGGGTGATCTACCATAAGCTGCTAGAAGAATCCTTTCTGCTGCAGCCCTCACAGAACCAGCGGCGTGTTGAGCTCCTGATGCCCCACATTCTGCTAGACGGCGGACTGTTAACCCACTGGAAATTATGTCCCCCTTTTCATTTTTCATATAAATAAATATACGACATCACATATTGCTCAGATCTTAAGTTAAGTATTCCAATCCTTATGGAAATCTGAAACAACGAAGACAGCACAACCACCCGGCAATGAAAGTATATAGAAAAAAATTATTTGTATGTTATCCCGGTCAGGAACCAAATACCGGCGTTTAACGACAGCGACACCTAGGAATCTGCGTATGAGTTTGCGTTGCGTTGTGTATGAGAAAACAAGATTTAAGTTTTAAGGTTATTATAATGTTGTGTAAATTGTATGAAAAACATGCAAACTAGGACTTTCCTAAGCACTAAGTACTGTGCAAACTACAAAGGCGTAAATCCTCACAAACGATTTTCAAATAACCTCCCTATTGCCCGTCTGAATCTAAGGTGGATTGCTAATTAACGCTATCTTACTTTTACCATTTAACTAGGTCTAAATTGACTAGAGTAATGAATTCGTAAGATAATTGAAATCTCAGTTCTATCGAAAATTCGAAAAGCAATTCTACCTAAGCTGTTTGAAAATTAAAATCCCAGGTCAGATTCTAACCTGTTCTTCTCATTTGATATCCCGTGTGTGAGCACCAGTTGTTCCAGCATTTGCAGTCGGGATAGAGCAAGTCGCGGATGCATTGACGCGGGAATCGGCCGCACCAGCTGCTGCGGGATCACGTGCAAACTCCTGTGACGTCAAAACAATCAGTGTAAAAATTACTAACCGATATATTATCTTGTTCTCAATATCAGTCAGTGATACCTTATCGATACAAGTTTTAAGCTTTCATGGCGGTTAATTCGTTTAATATGCAAGATTGAATAACATATCATATATTTGTTTATTCTGATGTTCCTCGTCCGATGATAAATAAGCATCTTCCATCAGATATGTACCGACCAAATGCCGACCCTTCGTGCATGTAAATGAAACAGACACCTAACACGTTGTATTTAACACTTTATTGCAGTTGAAACAATTCTTAATATACAATTAAAACAATTTCAATCGTATTCTTGGTCACCGCTGTAATTAAAGATTCACCATGCGCCACATTATTTTAAACTAACTATATCTAGTTAATTAATGTTTATAATTTACCTGACATGTGGACAATCTGCAACAGTGAGTACGGTGTGTTGTGCTGTAGAGTGTACCCTCGGCGCGGGATCACCGCACGCTCTCAATAGTTCCGGGAGTAACTTCTCTAAACATCTTCCCACTTCAGCAGCACATACCCTAATAATATCGAACTTACTATATATAAGATTTCTTCTTAAATACCAGCAAGAATCAAAAAGAGTAGATAGCGAACATAAAACAACGTTTTAACTACCAGAAACTTAAATATCTGGGTCATGTCATGAGATATCAAAATTCCAAGGAAAGATCCTGGGGCAAGCGTCATGGCTAAAGAATTTGCGCCAATCGTTCGGTTAGAGCACTCGAACGGATCAACGTTTAGGGCAGGTCTATCAAATGTGGAAATTACCTTTATGATTGCCAAACTCCTTGCATCCACAGAAAAAGAAGATCTACCAGGTTAACCAGATCACTGTTTCGCCCGCATGAATTATAATATTTTTTGTGCTAAATTTCAACGTAATCCGTCTAGTCAGTTGAGCTGTGCATTCATAGTTTAGTCAGCCACCTCTACACTCATAGATTTCAGCAAATTACGAAAGAATACTCTGTACTAAAAAGAACGAGCAAGTAATCTTCTTGTTTTCAATTATAAAATAACGTCAAAGAGAAATTGTCTATTTACAAAATTATACTAGTTTAAAGCAACATTACCTATTCAAATTTAGAAGATTCTGTAATTTGTGTAAATCTTATACGAGTACTCGGTTTGATAAAGAATGATCATTAATAAAATATTGCTTACGTGATTGTAGCTTAGAAACTTATGAAATATTTATTATGACATCATATTTACCTGTCCGGTACAAATTCTTGGAACAAAACCCTCACAACTTCATTGGTTTGGCTGTATACTGAGAACACTTTATCCCTTAATGTTCTCTGTAGCAATATGGCGGCCGCTCTGGCTGTCTTGTTAGGCGATGTCTTTGTGCTTCCATTGGTGGGCGCTGTGAGTTCAGCCCTAAGACGAGCTAAGCCTTCCTCTTTGTCTAGATAACTTTTGGAGTAGAATTTCTCGACCTGAGAACAGGTTAAATATTGGTGGACACGTTTTTTTCTATAGCTATATTGAAGATAAACGTGCAAAGTTTTTTGATCATATGATAAGTGATAAGCAGAGGTCGGAATTAGGTAGAGTTATTTATGTACTTGCATCGAAATGTTGATATTAATGTGGACCTTCCCGGGATTTCTTTATTTCTTCTTTCTTTCTTTCATTGATGTAAGTTTGACAACGTCGTGCGTGCAGTAGTTTAAATTGTGTAAAAGTTAATAACTTTTTATTTAAAAATCACGGGATTTTTTCTGCTTTTTAAAATTAATCTCAGGATTTGAGGCATATCCACTTTATTCTTTCGCTGTATGAAATCAGTGTAAGAACATGAATCTACCTAATTCCGACCACTGGTGATAAGAGAACTTTACGCATACTTCATATTGAGCATCAGAAATATGAAATACGTACCAGAGTTACAAGATGCATTGAGTGATAGGGTAATGAATTTTAATGCAATTTTCGTACCAATTTATTGATATTTTTATAAATTGTATGTTTGATATCACATAAATACATAATAAAGCAAATGTGGAACACGAATTGTATGCATCTACCTACATAGACTAGAACTTAAACTTACCAGAGGGTATCCGAATATAAGTATAGGTAAAGCAGCCTGTTTTCTCTCTCTTTCATTGAGCTTATGCGGCTGTAACGGTCGCGGGTGGGAGGCAGCGCTGCCGCCGCTACATTCCTCTTCCCTCGCCTCCCTTAAATATTCATTGGTGTGGGAGCTGTTACCGAAATTTCAGAACATTGTTTTAGTTCACAAATACTGTAGTCCTACTATTCATATTGATTATTAATTAATCAGTAAGAATTTTACAGTTTCTTTCATGGTCCAATAATATACTTAAACCTACTATCAGCATTAAAAGTTAATATAATATTTGCCTTATCAGTAAGTAATCGATGAATGCTAGATTTAAAACTTTCTATCAACGCAGAGGTATTATACATATTAGAGATATTAAGCAAAACAAACAAAGAATGCGATCTTCAACTTGTCTTTCCTTTGAACAATACTCACGTTGTGCGAATTACTTCTAAAAATGTAATCTTTAATGAAGGTCAACCAATAATCACCTAAAAAATGTTGTGACACTCGAGAATTTTCACACGAAATCGAAACACATATAACGCAAGCTTGCTTCATCTATGAAGCATTCTCCCATATGGGTTAAAGTACCTACCTAAATATTAATTTTTTAAATAAGTTTTTGCACCAAATTCGCACTTTTCGTTACTAATCTACTTAGTTGCAAACCTATTATCTGCAGTATTGTACAGCATTGTAGCAAAAAACTAATAAGCTACTCAAAGATCTATTAAAAAAAGAAAACTATTTTATCGTGTGACATATATCGAATAGAGTAAAAGAGAAAAGTAATCTAGAGAATAATTTGTCTAAAAAATATGAATCTACACATTCTTCGTAATAACGATGTAATTAGATAATTATGTAACTATCTTTTTAACTAAGTATCTAGTGATTACTGTTTTGCTCGTTCAAGTAACTAGTTTATTATTTTTAGGAAAATTCTAGAAGTATAGGTAACTAGACAATGTAGACTTGCTATTGTTAACTAAAGGCGACGTCATCCCGAAAAATGTTTTTTTCCCCATTATTTCATATCAAAGCATAAAATCCTGGTTTAGACTAGCTTTTGGCATGCTGATGCTTTAACAGTCGATGTCGAAATAGCATAAAGTACCTACACGAGATTTGTATAATAGCACTAAATTATTTAAAAATAGCATAAAATATTTCGCTAACACAAAACAGTATTTACCTCTTATCAAAGCTCTCGATCTTACGTAGTCTAAATTAGATAAATAATTGTATTCAGTATAATTATTATATTGAGGAATTCGATGCCGCAGTGATCGAGTATTCGATTTGCGAGTGTGGAGATTATGAAACTTTCTCAAAGGCTGATTGTCTGATTGGTGATCGTTAACACCCACAAATTCACACTGGGTACGCGTGAAGGATTAGGGGCTTTTGTTTGTTTCCTAGCAGTAGCAACATTAACAAGCTATAGTATTTTTAATAAAAAATACGTAAAAGTTGTTAGAAACATTGAATTAATTTTATTAAGTTATAGAGTTCTTGAATTCAGACACCCGTAATAGTTCCCTAATGAAATTCGGTTGTAGGTGGATACTTACTGCCTCAGAGCTGGTAGCAATCTTTCTTCATAAGCTTCGAATGTGGATCTTGGTCCTGCACTCTTATTTCTACGTCTCACTAAAGTACCTGAAAAATAATGAATCGTAAATAGTTACTGACCGCTATACCGTAAGGTGTGATTTAATTTTGTTATTCTTGAATTATATTGCAACAAACCATTTTTGTCTAAATTAACTTAACGGCAAATCTAATTTGAGGTTACAACTAGATAGTTTAAATTGGATTGCAATGGCTGGTCTCAATTAGAACAATGCCTAAATGAAATAGGGCCAACAACTAATCTGAATGGGCTCAACAGTTACTCTAAATCGGATCAGCATATAGTTCAAATTAGGGCCATACACATACGAGTAAATCACTGAACGACAATCTAAAAACAATGATTTGAAGTTGATACAAAGTAACAAAATTATGTATCAATTACAAAATTCAATAACAAAACTGGAATTTTAGTTAATATTTGCCAAAAGTATCGCAGATTATTATTGAAGCAAGGTTATTATCAAAAACTTTTTGAAATCCATATTTTTTATCAAGTTTCTAAGTAAACGCTGGATTCACCAATATTCACACCTAATTTTGAGTCAACACAACAACTAACAAGAAAAGAGTGATGCTAACTGTATTAATGAATCTGCACCAACAAAAAACTTTTAAATGCAATAAATAAATGCACAGGAAAACTCAGTGAGGATAGATTACTAAGTACCTACTTTAGTTTTTGTCTTTGATTAATCTTACCATTGGCAGCATTTGGCGTGATACTCCTCCTAGGGCTATCAGTTTCCTTCCTCAGTTCATCTTCCTCGATCTTTTTTGCATCAACCTTGTCTTCATGTACAGGCGGTGGCGGCTCAGGAGAAAGTTGCCGGATTTCTTCTTGGACAGGTTCAATGGGTGACTAATGAACCAATTCAACCAACCATTCAAATACATTAGGATAAATAAGACAAGTTGAAAGTTAAATTTCAAATCGAAAATATTTTATAGATGGTGCTCACCATCACTTGCGTTTAATTCCTAGTATTCGTAGATATTATTCGAAATTGTTGACGTGTTCAAAGAGAAGCATAAACGGAAGGGAGGATAAGTAAAGAAAATTTTGAAAGTTGGTTACCATGTTTATAACTCAGGTGCATGTAATAGTTATTTATTATATGAGACAATATTTTCTTTACCTCGGCACGTTGGTTTTGAACTTCTTCCTCATCGTCACCGTTAACTAACTCCCGTTCCAGCTCAGGTTCATCGATGGGCGGCACTGGTGATGGAATATCTAAACTGAGCGACCCAGCGACGACAGACGGTGACAGGTGATGAGAGAAGTCATATTCTTGTGGCATCGACGAATCATTGCGGTGATCGGGCTGAAAGAAAAGTCTCCATTTAAGTTTTGGGTTATTATTACACGTATAAACGTAAAACTGGAATTTATTTCCAACAGAATTTAAAAGCAGGAGCTGAATGTGCTTTTTGCAAACTTTAACAAAAGCCAGTGGCGTAGCTACTAAGGGGCTAGGCGGGGCAGTGCCCCGGGGCCCTCAAGCTCAGGGGGCCCTCGAATCTTTACCAGAAAATCTCAATCGAACTCAACTTTTGTAAATTTCTCCCACCTTCAAAATAAAAATGACAGGTGACAACTCGAGTTTAATCATGGAAACTCAGTTGTGAGTAATTCCAAAGTTATAATTAGGTACCCTCCTTTGCGTCGCGCAGTCGGGTAAAAAGTGAATTCCCGTAAATTATTTGTGTGGGTTGACAGTGTTATTAATGTTTTCATCAATTTGTTGGAAATCAATATCTGCATATTATTATTTATCGATATGCGTTTTTGTGATTCGCGATTGTGAACTTGAAGAAGAGAAAAGTTAAAAAGTTATTGTATTAGGAGTAAGTAATCGTATGTCAATAAATTTTTTGTAATGGTCCATACAAAAGTTCAATTTTATTTGATTGTAGTCCGTCAAACCGTCAAATGCAGTAACACTGATGGATTGCGTCAAGTGTTTGCCGGGGATTCCCCAACGACACCTTGTATCGTATCATTTGCATTCATTTACGTTTCGCTTTCCTTTTACTTGTAACGTTGTCAGTGAACAGTGAGTACCTACTTGAGTACAATCTTACATAAATATTGCATAAATAAATTAGAAAACTAATATTATGGACAAAAAAAAGAAACCCGGTGGTGCATTTAAACGCAAACAACGCCAAGAAAGAGGAGAAAGTAAACAAAAATTGCCCAAAATTGACAAGTTTTTTAGTCAGCCTTCTGCAAGTACTTCTGGATCAAATATTTCTATTGATAATTTTTGTAAATAGCTTGCATGGCGATAGGTTAAATAACAGTAAACTGGTGCAACTTATCTATGATTAAATAAATATATAATAAACCCTTGAATCTTTTTTATTTCGTTTTATTGCCCAATACCTACACCAAGTATAAAAATTATTGTAATTTATGTTGTTTAATAGTTTTATTACCTGCCTATGCACGAAAAAGAGCTGATGATAAAGTTGTTTAGCATTTTTAAAGTATTTGTATATTTAATGATTTTACTTCAAAAAACCTTACCAGTTTTGATAGCAGTGGGCCCCATTTTTTTATTTGCCCCAGGGCCCTAGATTACCTAGCTACGCCACTGACAAAAGCATTTTATTATTTATTACGCTTAACTAGCTGTAAATTCTATTACCTACTACCTAATTTTGTAGTCTATTAAATGTAAACAAACAACCAAATCTTTCCTCTTTATAATATCAGTACACATACCAATAAATTTTGTAATAGAAAACAAACAAGTGAATATTAGGACAGACTCTAAGCATTAGTGTAACTATCCACATTTGAGGCGTCTGATGGGTTACTCTATAAAGTCTGTGATGACCTTTACACGTAAATAAATAAAATGGTATAAAAATTTTGATTTTGATATCTTGCTATCATGTCTTCCAGTGGATCTGAGGTGATTCTATTTACGCCAATGTCACAAACTTATTTCAGATTTTAGTTACTATAATTACTGCAACAATACATCTACCTGTCTCTACTAATATCGGAAATGCAGAATTTAAATCAAAAGCCAATTATGGATCAAACTTACTAGAATTTCTTCAGGCAGATTAAGATGTTCCAGCTGAGTGTCTTCTTTGAACTCAACCAGAGCATCAGATATCCTACCATCCTCCTGGTCAATTTACAAACATTGTCAATTTTAATAAACCTTACCCCATCTTCTTCAAACAGTCTGCAGAGCTGTGGATCTTCTTTGACTCCGACGAGGGCATCAGCTATCCTGTCCCTCATTCTCCTGGCTAACTCGAAGTCATCTCTAGCTGCCGCGGTACGCTTACGTAACCTCCATCTGCCTATTCGTATACCAGCCGCCGCTAAAGCTGATCCCGCGGACTTTAAACGGCGTGCATATTCGAATCGTTCCTCTGGAAATTTTGAAAAAATAAAATAATAATTTAGGCTTTTTTATCTTTTGTTAAATCCATATTTAGACTATATTGCATTAATTTTGTTTTTGTTTCTACAATCTACAAAAGATCCAAAATATGCAATAAATCATTCAAAACCGTTGTTTTATCAAAATAACAGCGTATGCGGAAACGTAAGACATGTTTTAATCAGACAATGTAATGAGCAAATTGATTTAAAAAATCAATCTTCTTTGTCTTTAGAATGCCATTTATTAAAACATCAACTTATTCTGTGAATTAGAACCTTATATCTAAACCTTTAGGGTAGAGGTAAATAGTGAGACATTTAGTTAAAAATCTCTCAATTAAAGCCCTTACCAGCCACAGCGATCTTCTTCTTCTCATCTAAAGTCCTGACCAGGTCTGCTATTTCGGTATCCACGTACATAACGAATGCGAGGTCATCGTACGGTGAGTAATTGGGTTCCGATTTTGGTGATGCTTCAGGGAACTTTTCTGGGTCCTCTATTTCTTCACCGAGGACATTGACAGCCATAAGAGCTACCTGAATTTTAATGATATGTATTAAGTTTTTGAGTTTTAAAACATAACACGAAATTTTCTTAATACAATTTACGGAATATAACTACGATCATACTTCGGTGCTCAGTTGAGTAAGAATAGAATTATATTATTTGGTGTAACACCATAATATATAACACAAAGCGAATTATTGTTAAGATAAAAAAGCACCAAAATTATTTTCTTTTTAAAGCTATTTTAATTTGGTCAGGGCTTGACTGATGAAAATATTTGGATCTTCAATACGGAATTTCTTACCTGCTCATCTTCTTGTGCCGGTGCATGTGGTCCGGAAAGTCTTAGTTTCACAAAACGTGCTATGGTTGGTTCTGGAAGTGCAGCCGATCTAAAATATAATTTCAAAGGTAAACTAAGAAAGCTATCAATGCCATATCATCTTAAATAAATAATAATTCATTTTTAACAAGTCGTGAAGTTTATTTTGGAAAATAGTTGTATTCAGGTAGGGTTGGACTCCATTCTTAAGCTAACAAGAGGAGTTCAAGAATTTAATCAAATATTGGTGTAAATATTTAAGAAAACCACAGATCATTAGACACTGGCTCAAGTTTAAAAGTTTATCCAAAACGGTTCTTTTAATCTAGTTCTTTCCTAAAGCTAAAATTATAGGACTATAGTTTTTGCGATTAGCCAGGCAAGACGTCTTCCAAAATTAAATGGATCGCACGATAACGGTAGGTGTTATTAAAAATTATAAAGCCATCAACCAACACGTAAGAAGTATAATGAATGTAAGAAAGTTTAATGATTCGATAGTCATTGGATCTACTATACATAGTTAATTAAGATAAGACGGCAATCAATACGGTATTTTACCTGAGCTCCCTGGTCCGTGCTTGTAGCGTGGGCCGGGCCAAGGTGACCCGGCCCACGCTGGTGTAGGTGGCCCCGCACGGTGTAGCCGCCCCCTCCGATATCAATCCGCCCGACACTAGCACCTCAACGCATTCCGCTAAATGAACAATATAATTATAATTTTACGTAACTCGAAAGGTCTCAAAATCACAAAGAATTATTTCTTTGCTATAATAAAAAATCAAAATCCATGATTCTTGGTCTGGTAGAGAACGTTAATAATTAAATGTCTTTAGGTAGGCACACATTAAATTAAAACGTTCTAAAAAATACACATTATTTGATAAATTCACCATTTCTCAAAATAAAGTTGTAAATATGTGAGTCACTTTGTAGCTGAGGGTGAGATTGAGAACTTTAAAATGATTTAATGGTTTTCGTATATTATTGCCGCTCTATATCGCGCAATATGCCATCCTCTATCCATATTTATCTTATTAATTAAAACAATAATTTCATAGCGAATTCTAATTATATTTATTCATTATTTTTACATTATCAATCTTTATATTACAGGTTATTCGAAAAGATAAACTCGATTACGTTCTTAAACTTAGCATCACATTCAGAGATTTAATATTATAGGTAAAGCTTTTAAACTTTGTTAGTTTGTACGTGGTAATGTTTGGAAATACTGGGGGCCAATTCTACTAAATAAGTTTTGATTAAATCGAATCGAAAATGGATCTGAAACGAATCGAAACCGAACGAAACTACAGTTTTTAATGGTTTTCCTACTCTACAAAGTGACATACGATACAATTCCATACAGTTCTATTTTAGCTAGAATTGTAACGTATGTCACTTAGTAGAATATTAAAAACTGTAGTTTCATTCGGTTTCGATCCGTTTTCGATTCGATTTAAACAAAATTTATTTAGTAGAATTGGCCCCCTGATCCCCTGATCATGAAAACACTTTCACTTACGAGAAGTTACATCATGGCAAAGGTGTAATTTACGCAGGCGATGTCGCGAAAAACAACTAGTTTAATATACTCTAACAATAGCAGAGCAGTTTTTTTTCTGCCAGTTGCCTCATTCTGCCTCATTAAAAATCAACAATTAGTGAATGCAAAATAATTATTAAACACTCAATCCAGTTTTAAATGTTACATTTAAATTTATATCTTGTATTTTACTAAAATCGTAATCAATTTTAAGCTTAATAATAAAAATGAGAAGTTCAAACTTGTTAGCAATTATTGCGACAATGGTGAAAACCTTTTAACACCTCTTATATTTTTCAACATAGGATGAGTACAAAGCGGTTCGATATCGACAAGGTAACCTAAAATTACAGTAGAGTCATGCCGAAATAATTTATCTTCTAGTTTATAATAGAGTTATATCCTTCCTTTTGGTACATTATATTAAGGGATGGTAAAAAGTCAAAATTAATAGAACGTGATAAAAGATAAAAAAAGACTGTATAAATTTTGAAACTTGTGTGGAATATTTTGAACTTAAAACCGATCGGTAGAACAAGCTTTGACGATTCACCAACGAAAGTTGAGAAAATTAAAAACATTGGTAAGGAAAAAGTGGCATAAAAGTAAGAAGTACCGATACGGCAGAAAAACTGATCAATGGACTGAGTAACCGAAATCTGTGAGATAAATTAACCGGTATTTTAGGCAAACTATTTTGTTTTATTCTTTGACTAACCGATTATATAAATAACCGAAATCTCCAAAAAATTATGAAGCCTTACGATCTGGGCTAACAATGTCTGGTCTCTCAATTAAATTACTTTGACACTTGAACTTGAATAAAAAGAATAATTTTAATTATTTAAGAGACTTGAGGTACTCGTTAAAATTAGCGAATGAATGCGGTCGCAAACTTTATTAATACTGCATACGAGATGTATAAATTTGAAAGTTGTCGTCCGAAGCCTATTTTATCTTTCACGTAAACTTACGTATTAGCTGATGATGTGCCAAAAGTTGTAGTTTGTGTACATTGGTGATGCAGGATAATCGAAGGAGGAGCTCGTGGGGCGGAGCGCCCGCACTCCGCCACCCTCTAGCTGCCGGCCCTTGGGAGTTCAGCTCGCATGCTGGGTACGAGCTATCTTCGCCTATCATAGTTAATTATTTTTGTAATGTTGCTTGTGGTGAGAAATGAAGTTATTATTATGAAAAAGAGGTTAAACTTAATTTTGCTCCTGGTCCTTCGAAGAATCGATGGAATTATTAATGAGTTAAGCGGGGTATTCACTGAACTGGAATACCCGCAGGACCTAGCTACTATAGGTTTAACAGCAAATATACACAGACCTATAATAGTAGAGGATCAGGCGGGGATGCCCGTCTAGTGAATTCCCCGCTTGAAAAAATATATCCAGGGTTATATCAATGTAAAATTATCTCCTCAATCTAAACATCTGAATTGAGGAATCACATGAGATATGGAAATTAATTTATGTATATTGATGAGAATATTGTATGATTTAGTAGCACCTACTAAATATCTGTATGAACTTGAGATATTAAATTCTTTTAAATACCTTTACCTATCTCCCCGAGAATAAGAGTAGTAAATCTACAAATCTATTATCTTAAATAATTAGTCGAAAGACCTCGGTTTAAAATATAAAAGTAGTCGTAAGGACAAGAACGTTGAATTTACCAATATTGAATGAAAATGAAAAATATTACCTATTTTCCCTATATATTTGGTGGATAATATAAAAAATAAATTCTACTTTGTAGAATCATAGCTTATATTTTACTATTTTCTTTAAAGTAAAGTCACAATATTTTATTATATAATAAACTTATTATAAGTACTTTTAAATGGACATGGATCCAACATTTTACCTACCACGTAATAATATAAGAAATATTTACTTACTTGTCGCGTAAACGACGTGGAACGGAATACGTTTCGGCATTACTATATTTCATCACTACCTCTTTACCACAATCATCATGAATTTCTTTTCTATCACTTATTTTATCAAAAACAAAAATTATTTAACACCAAAATATAAAAGCACATTTTTCTTCTAGCTAAAACTTTCCAATTAAATGAAACCCCAAAATATTCCATTTCTGTGAAATCATTATAGGTTTTTAACAAAAAGCTTTTTTAAATAAATTATTATAAATTGTGTAACGTAGGAGCCGGAACGGAGAGTGGTGAAGTGAGCAATAAATGAAAAACGCGCGGAAAATCAATAAACTGGCGGCCATCTTCTAACACGGTTTTCCTTACTTAATATGGTGGTGCCATCTGTGTACGTTTGAAACAAATGCAACTAAACATAGAAACTTTTTCTAAATTTAAACTTATTCTCTTAAATGTTAAATAGCAAAAGAATACTGATTTTCCTATGTAATATTTGCATATAATGAATCCTGGATGATCGAACTTTACTCGGTATTATTTTATGACAAATTAAATAGATTTATCGCTCCCGAAGCCGCCTGCATAATAAATTTCATGAAGTTCGTTGGAGCTGATTTCCGAGATTCAGGTATTCTTTCTACGATAACATATGCACCGTCTCGATAAAAACAAATATAACCACCTAAGAGGGTTCCGTACCAACATGAAATTTTTTGAAATTATTCTGTAACTAAGCTGTGCTATATGTCTATTTAAAATATTTGCCACTGAATTCCAATATGGATATACTAAATGCTGACGTTAGTATAAGAGTTTTATGTTATTAATAGTTAGTGATTATAAGCTCTATTATCGCGAGAAAAATTGTAATGTAGAGCATGGTGTAGATAGAGTTTCGTTATATATATTTTTTACACGCTTTATTAAGTAAAGGATATAATCAAATATATACAACAAACAACATATTTATTTATATTATATTTCTGGGACTGGTATTATATTATATTATATTATATAGAAGTTTGTGGGTAATGGATATAATTATATGAGTAACAGAGGTTTCCTTTGAAATGCATGTACTCACTTGAATAGCAGAATCAAAGGAGAGAATTTAAAAAGTATATAATAATAAATTCAATAAAAACAAATATATCCCCAACCAAAAACTCGTTCTCAAAATTATTAAAATAATCTACACTCGTATTATAAAGAGGAAAACTTTGTATGTTTGTTTGTAATGAATAGGCTCAAAAACTACTTGACCGATTTTAAAAATTATTCCACCATTCGAACATTATCTACTACAACATTCGCTACATTATCCATGAGTAACATAGGCTATATTTTATTTTGGAAAAAAATAGGGTTCCTTAAGATATTTGGGTTTTTCGGACACAAGGTGTAAAAAATCAACCAGAAAAGTTACTTATTTTGTATACGCTGCCTAAACTATAAAAGATAGAAAATTAATTGTTGATCTTATAAATATCTACAAAAAAGTCCGCAACACTCTATTCCTATCTATGTCGTGTGAGGCACAATAACCATTATTTATTTAAAAGCTTGATTTTTTTGGACTACATTTAAACGGGTTTATTTCACTCATGCTATTTATCCTTATCAATATAAATTACATTTACAATCACTAAGTACAGTTTATGTAGATAATATTTGGCCTTTGAATGATTAAAATTGGACGTTTGGTTTTGAAGTTATGGCGAAATTAAAATATTACGATTTCTGCTGCACGGCCCGTTGCGAAGTGGACGTCACCAAAGCGGGGGTGCGCGTGCGGGAGGGGAGTTTAGATCTATGAGTAAAGTACCAGCGGACCACGAGGACGAAGTCGCTGGCGGAAAGCTAGTCTTTAAAATAAAAATAAGCTTGGCTGAACAAAATTCTGATTGCAGTCGGAGGAGTTTTGCCCCCGACTATAATGAGAATTTTTTTGTGACTACAGACTACAGTGATTGTTTGTGTCGAAGCTTTTGTTTTTTACCAAAGCTGTGATATTGAATTGTTTTTTGATATTGAACATTTTTCTTTAAAAAGGATCCTGGTAAGAATAAAACTACAAAGTTACCCCTGAAATTGATAATTTTTACGTTAATTCTCTTTTAATAGAAAAAAATGGATATTATGTTAAGTCACTTTGTAGCTAAAGACTTTATGGTGAACTTTTACAATAATGATAATGATTAGATAACGATTGATTAAAATCATTTTTGAAGTGCAATTTCTATCTATTTGATTGCTCTTTCATCTTGATTTCAAATATAAACTGTAAATGAAAAAATAAAACACAAAAAAAGCAATGAATTTCAGTAATTTATTTAAGACAATAGTTAGCGCCTGGTGTATTACTGACTATCCAGTCGAGCAGTACAGGCACGCGGGTGTTGACTCCCGGCTTGCCAGCGGTGGCGCAAAACTGTCCTGAGCTGACTATGCCAATGTTGAATAAAAGACCTGAATTATCCGTGTACAGCAGGGGGCCTCCAGAATCATCCTGCCAATAGAAATAATATTAAATTAATTTAAGATTTCAGTAAGAGCTAGATCACACCGAACATAAGTTTATATTAATGTTAAAATGGAATGTATAAATAAACAAGCATAACCATTTTGATTTTAAGAATAAGGCCGTTGAATTCATAACCGTTTGTATAGTAGTACACAGCTTTAGCATTTAAACATAGCACACATGTGCATACCTGGCATGCATCTTTTCCTGGAGTATACGTGCAGATTTGTCTGCTCGTCAGTGTTGGAACTGCGGACTGGCACGAGTTTTGACTGATCACATCCACGTTGACTTTCCTGAGTACATTAGACTTGGGACCGCCAGGGAATAGAGTACCCCATCCTGGAAAATAATATTTACACGTTAACCGTTTAATGTAATATTAGTAATCAGGTGACCCGAAATATTAGAAACCCACATTAGGAAAGAAAATATTATAAAAAGTTAGGAAATACATTAAATTAAGAATATCATTAAATAAGAATCCATGTCAATGTGGGAGTAACAATTCGCCGTGTTTATTCGTATGATTTATTTATTGGTAATTGCCCAGTAAAACAAATAAATGGTACTCTCTATCACCTCAATTAGAAGGGTCGTATAGGCGAAGATGTTTTATAAATAACCAATTACGATGACGACGCCTTAAAACAACAATATTCAACCGTACAGGATCAAATAATATAGAACCCATTTCTGTGTACACACTGTGACTTATATATTTATTTACCATTTTCCATTAATGATATTTATCATTGTAGCACTGTGAATGCAAAATTGATAAAATAATACAAATAAAGAACATTCTTTGAATGCAAATCATTCTTCTTACCAAGAATAGTTAGTTGTGCTCCAGTCATGTCGTTGTTCGTGTATTTGAATGGCAAACATACAGGTCCCACTCTATCACTGAACACTATGTCGCTTTGTAACCTCAAAATTGCAATATCGTAATCGTAGTTTGAGCTGTAATCAAACGAACAAATAAAAATTATTAAACTCAATCAAATAAACGAACTGCAAATGTGATAAATAAAAATTTGATTGAACCTCTAACGGTGCGCCCGCGCCGTGTGTAAAAAAACAGCTTCGAACGTGTGTATGTGTAGTAAAAACAGTTTTTGTTTCTTTTTTTCTGTTTATGTGGGTAAACAAACGGTGACAATATACAGAATATTATACACAACGGCATGTTACTAAACGAATCAATATTTTTGCCCCAACAACATTTACCACAATTAGGAAAACCTTTAATTTTATTCTATGATAGAATCTTCACAAATCAAGCCGTACAATAATAAATGACATTAAATAAAGAACGTGACTCCTAGTTTTAAAGAAAGGACAGGTTTAAAATGTAAATATTTCGCTACGTTATATCTAACTTCATTTTCATAGAACACCCTTTCTTACGAATATTAATGGTAAATGAAACCCTTACCTTGTGTAAAGTGGATGTACAATAAACTGGCTTATTAGATAACCAGCTGTAGCAGAGGAGTCAGCTGTAAAGTAATTAATACAATAAAAGCTTGGAGTAAATAGTGTTGAAATAAGTTATAAATAAATGTTTCACTAAAGAAACATAATAAAGTTTGTTCTAGAAATTTGTCACTACTTTTCCTAGTAGATTCACGAAAACAGAACCATTTATTCAACAAACCAATATATCATACAACCATTTTTTGGCCATCGATTTAATATGCGTACCCAATTTCAACTCAGTCGATGGTAGTTGAGCAAGTCAGCTGTGAAAGACGGATGGGCGGACAGACAAACGTTCCGATCCAACAGATTAAAAGATTTCCGTTGGCTTCTTTTAATACAGATTTGCAGGACAGTCGATTTATTACCTCCACTATTTACGTCGTGTTCTCCAGCAATGACTGCGAGCCCGCTAGGTGTGAACCCTTCGAGACAGTGAGCGGCAGTAAGAACATATCGCTTATCGATGATCACACCACCACATTTGATCTCATTGATCCTGGGGTCAGCTAGACCCACCATCATGGGAAACTCATTGACGCCCGTCTCAACTCCGCCTACGATACGATTCTGTAGATCACAAAGTATTTATTATCAGAATAGTAAAAAAAGTTATTATAATGTAGGTAAGTACTATGCGAACTTCGTGCCACTTTAGAATTAATAAGGATAGTGTTAAGAATACCTTGTATCAGTTCATGAGATCATTACCCGAAATTATATTTAAATCGGTTACATTGAGCTGATTAATAAAATAAACTGTATTCAGTGTTAAACTTCAAAACGGCTCGAAGGAGTTAAAAAAATAAATCGGTAACTAGCAGAACATTAAAGACAAATCGAACAAATAAAAATTGTAAAATTCATGACCACCATTCTGGAGTTGTTAATAAATTTTGAGACTTTTTAAACCATGTGGCAAACTAGGAAAGTCTATGATAAGATTAAGTTTAAAAAAAATGTTTTATACCAATAGAGTCGTCCAAATTTGCCGAAAGCCAGTTCTTAACTGATATATTGCTCATTAATATCCTATTGATTATGACCTCTACTCTAAAGCAATATTTTCTATGAAGGTATTACCATCTAGATTTTAAAAATATTGTCTAAACAACTTGCGTAGCGATATAAGTAATTAGATATATCGTAGGCTAATCGTTGAATTGGGCCGATCAAGATCTGCCCGGGCATATCACGATATGCCGCCATTTCTTCATTTAGCCATCTATCATCCGCCATTACGTTCAATGCTAGTTTGACGATTTTCCCGACTATACCCCGGCCAGTCGATTTTGTAGGGTGACAAAAGTACTATTTAAGCAGAGATGGACAACAACCCGGGCTTTCTCTTACCGCCCATCTCTGTATATAAGCAAATAAAATGAAGTTTAAATAATAATTATTTATTTAAACAATAAAAATCAAGCATATCGACAAAAATACATTGCTTCCGTCGATCTGCCTAACTTTTAACCGGGCCGATCGTGATTTTACTGGCCAAATCAAGAAACGGCGGCGGAGATCTTGATCGGCCCAATTCAACGATTTGCCCACGACATACTTCTTCGTTTACTTATATATAAGTCGTATACTAATATAAAATTATTTCAAGATGAGTAGCTAAATTACTCGTACTATGAAATATTTGAAAGAACGAAGGAATCTCAACCCCCAATGCCGAGTGAATAAAGACAAGTTAATTTTGTACTTTGACCCGTTCAGGACTTACAGACACCGACACCTCGAAACCGGAGGTAAAAAACAATTGCTTGTAATTTTTTTAAGATCTGAAGGTGCCTTACTCAATCGCAGAATCGAAATTGATACAAGTGTTATGTAAATCAAAATATACCACACTCAATAAAATATACAAACAGATTCTACAAGTAGTTATTACACGTTACACTTCGTCAGTGTAATATTATAAATAAACACAGATGTACAATCTTCATTGTTTTAACAATCGACAAACACAGTAGCATCGGCATCTCAATCCAATTCAAATTTCAAATAAATACGAAAGTTTCTGAGGATGGACTTATGTACGTGTGTTTGTTACTTTTTCTGGAAGAAACTACTGAACAGCCCTGCTATTCTGTAAAAATCCAAACCCGAATTCGATTTCACCCAAAAAGCTGCATTCGCTTTATCTTGAATTGGTAATAAAGTTTCGTGACATAAATGAAGTGAATTTCCAAATGACATAGGACTAAAATATCTGAGAAACCCGTACATATAATCAATTTTGTTTTGTAATTTTATACAAAAAATGAAATCAGTAGAATTTGCACTATTACTACTTACTACCAAATGACGTGAATCATAAGAACAGAACATATCCGAAATCGAATACGGGTCTTGGTTTTTACAGAATGCAGAGCAGATTGAGGAAATTTGAATTTGGTATGCGGATAAATGTAAACCTCTATAAAATTATCATATGATATGATAAAATATCACATTGACTAATCGGTTCTCTAAGGATAAAATGTACTGTCAACACATCGTGTAAGCCACGCGATCGAAGCTATTTAGTTGTTGAACCTCAAAAACAAGAAGGCACGTGTTGATACTCAAATTGTAAGTTAAATTCAGTCTGAATAGGTGTATTGACTGTTAGTTTTACAATTAATTATTCCAAAACAAAAAAAGTATGTAAAAATTTTGTTTTATTTCAATCATAAACTTAATTTATTTCTCAGGCTCAAAAAAAAAATTGCTACAACCATGCGCTCCTGCAGAAATTCAGGCGATCAGTGTCATTTATAATTTTATATCAGTCTTTTGTTCGGTCTCAACTGGAATATGCAACTGTAGTGTGGAATCCTTTATTCAATAAATATAGTGATACAGTCAACTTGAGAGGGTACAAGAAAAAAATCTTCGCTCTGTTAACTATAAATGCTTTCACTCTAAATTATGTAATACTAAATACTATTACCTACGTAAATCTCTTGAAAAAAATTTAGTATTATGTCACTAGTATATGCATCAATACTTAACTTTTTTTTTTGTATAATTTCATGATATATATTTTATAATATGTCTATATACGCAAATTACAAAATAAGTAAGGTTTAAGTTTATACGTATCTGTTTTTCAAATTGTCAAAATGTCTGTTTAGAAACTCATGAAAATCGTATCGTATAGCCCTGAGCTATGAGACTAGCTTGTTGTGAGTTATTTATTTTTGTATTATTTTGTGAATAACGCGGCTTATTATATCATTAGGATAATTTTGTTAAATCATTTTATTGTTCGCAATATTATGAAATTGATTGTTGTTCCAAATAAAAACCAATAAAATTAAATGATGGTACTGAAAAACTATTAAAATAATATTTGTAAACACACACACATCCACACACACCACCAAACAAATACACATTTAAACTGATGTGACTATTAATTTTTTCTTTCCTGATCTTCTCTTGTTTTTATTTGTGCAAACTGAACTCGTTTGAAGTGGGCGCTAATCACTACTTGTTGTAAAATTTTATAGCACCTATAAAATTATTAGTATAAAAACGTTAATGACCGTATCCGGATATATGGTTATGTTCTGACAGAGGCAGCGACAACGGCAAAACACAGGAACGACGCTCATAAAAATATTACAACAAAATACAATATTAATGTAGACATACATAATAAATCTACAACAGACTGTAATTTTGACAATGACAAAAGAAACTCATTAGGTGCTACTAATATGAGACTTATACTTTTGAATACCTCGGATATAGATTCATGTCTAAAGAATTAAAAAGTGAATCTTACTTTAAAGGTATGGGTTCATAGAAATTAGAGCATAGCAGATTATGCCATACCGCCCCGTACGAGCGCCCTAGGCAGTTACCTGCTTCCTGTAGCCACAACTGCATGTACCGCCCGTCTGCTGCCGTTGAGCGTACAAGGAACATCTGAAACGTCCTCCAGGACTATTCAGAGCTGTTATCAGTCCTGAAATCAGTAATTCACATTAAAATTAAAGTAGAGAAAATATTATAATTTTTGAGAATACTTTAGTTAATATCATTACTTACGTAGTATTACCTAACTTCAGAATTTCGATTGGAATCTTTATTTATAAGAAAACTAAAGTTTACCTACTAAATCATATTTAACTCAAATAGAATTGATAATATGTAGGTGAAACTAAAAAATACAGTCATTTTTAAAGAGTTATTTAGTCCCGCGTTGGGCGCCATTAGAAGATCCTATGTAATCCATTTCTGCAATTAAAACCTACATTGCTAAACATATTTAAAGTATTTTTTATTTTCCGATACCTTGTTTTAAAAAACACCACTGAATTGTTTTTATTAGTTTATAATAATTTAAAATTAATAAATAAAATTCAGTATTGATATTTAATAATACTAACCCATTATACCTACACCATAAAATTATTTAAATTGGATCATGCTCTGCTCATTTGTCTTTAGTACTATAGTTTTGATTGCATTGTAGTTTTTTTTTAACATCCTAAGCATATTTTTTTTAAATAAACTCTTCATTCACAATGATGTGAGCATAAATAAAATAACTTGTTCATTAGCAAGCTCACTTCGCTCTTTGTTTTGATCACACCACGATTCAATCTTATCCTGATCAATACTTACAGATCTACTTACTTCTGATTCGAATCTGAATCTGATTCACATACAAAAGATTCGGTACTATCTATAAAGTTTTATGTGGACCTTTTTTTTACCCTTTGAATACGGACCTCAACAAGAACAATTTATGCAAAAAGAAGAAACTGATTTGCATAATACCGTTTTAGCGATGATGTCAATTTTAATTAATTGGTATCTTTTTTTTTTACCTATACTGAGTCT
The DNA here is from genome assembly GCA_918026875.4 of Diatraea saccharalis. Classification (NCBI taxonomy): domain Eukaryota; kingdom Metazoa; phylum Arthropoda; class Insecta; order Lepidoptera; family Crambidae; genus Diatraea; species Diatraea saccharalis. The sequence goes on from OU893336.1 coordinate 4,989,508, forward strand.
TGTTCCACTGGAAACCGATGAGAACTGCCCCTGTCCACAATAGTAATCCGCGTTGTTCAACTGTAGATCACCAGACCTGGAGACCAGCAGACGGTCCTGACTGCAGCTGCTTGTCTATAAAACACATAAATATTTTTCAAAATTTCTTTTTATGTAATGAAATTGCTTAGATTATCCTGGAAATCTAAATATATACACTGGACCGCAAAGAAAACGGGTCGGTTAGAAAATCGTCAATATCTTGAAAACTACTTAACTTATTTTTATGAAATAAAAACTAAATTAAAGATTATTTAATTGTAATTTATTGAATATAAAAAAATACAAATTAAAAGTTGTCTATTTTCAATAAATGTCAAACGAATGAAAAAGGTAGTTTTTCTGACATTTTCGTAAATATGAATTGTATAAAGATGTGACGTTTTTACGCATGTTAGTATTTCGTGTTGCCTCCACGAGCTTGCAAAACTGCGGCTATGCGATTCGGCATACCTTCCACAAGGTTTTTAAGGCGATGCTGCGGAATGTTCTGCCATTCCTCGATCAAAGCTCCTTTCAATTCACGCAGCGTGATTGGCGGCGGATTCCGTTGACGTACACGTCGTCCCAGTTCGTCCCATGCATGTTCGATGGGGTTTAAGTCGGGGCTTCGTGCTGGCCACTCCATGCATGTGATACCTACTTCGTGAAAATAGTCGAACACTATCTGAGCTGTATGCGGGCGGGCGTTGTCTTGCATAAAAACAGCATTTTCGCCCATATCTACTAAAAATGGACCAACATAGTCATTAAGAATTTCATTCACATATCGTTCTGCTGTTAAACTGCCATTTTCTATCACTACTAGCTCAGTACGGCTTTCGGAAGAAATCCCAGCCCACACGTGTATAGAGCCACCGCCATATGGTACTTTTTCTTCTATACAAGCTTGGTTATAGCGCTCTCCCGGTCTTCGGTACACTCTTTTCCTCCCATCGTGCTTGTATAAACAGAATCTAGACTCGTCTGAAAACATAACTCTTGACCAGTCATCCAGAGTCCAAGTTTCGTGTTCTCTGCTATAACTCAGCCTTGAGTTTAAGTGGTGTCTTTCTAATTTTGGGCCATTTGCAGGCCTTAATGGTCTCAAATTTGCTTCAGCCAGACGTCGCCTTACTGTATCTGTACTCAGATAGTTTCCTCCAGCTCGTAAATGGTGATTTTTTACCTCAACGGCCGTAAGAAATCGATTTCTCAAAATTGTTGACACCATATAGCGATCCTCCCGCGCAGTCGTGCACCTCGTTCGGCCTGTTCCTGGTCTTCTTAGGTTGGATCCAGTTTCATGGAAACGCTGGAGTACCCGCTGAACTGTGGAAAGACTCACACCAACAGTTCTCGCTGTATTGCGCTGACTGCGCCCATCTTCAAGCATTGTCAGGATCCTGGTGCATTCTTCAGGGGTTAACGACATGATGACTTCAGAATACAATTTTTGTATGACAAACACACGATATTTATTGTAGTTTTTATGTCAAAACTAAAACAAATGCGAAACAAATGCTTTGATTTTTTTAGAACTAAATTGAAAAACAACCATTATCTTCATTGCCAGTTTTCTTACACAATTATCTAAAGTAAATAAAAAGGTTTTATATACTATGTTAAATAACATTAAATATTCTTTAATTGAGTTTTTATTTCATAAAGCTAGGTGAGGTAGTTTTCAAGTTATTGAAGATTTTCTAACCGACCCGTTTTCTTTGCGGTCCAGTGTATATAACTCAAAGGTGACTGACTGACATAGTGATCTATCAACGCACAGCTCAAACCACTGAACGGATCGGGCTGAACTTTGGCATACAAGTAGATGTTATGACGTAGGCATCCGCTACGAAAGGATTTTGATCAATTCTACCCCCAAGGGGATGAAATATGGGATGAAAGTTTGTATGAAACTTTGTCAACTTTAAACCGATCGGGCTGAGACTTTGCATGCATAAAGCTACTATGACGTAGGCATTCCCTAAGAAAGGATTTTGATAAATTCAACCCCTAAGTGGATAAAATAAGGGATGAAACTTTATTTCAGGTATTTTACACGATATAATTAATAAATATTCGTTAGAAAGCTGCTCAAAGTAACTTTACCACGCGGACGAAGTCGCGGGCAAGAGCTAGTTGTATTATATAACGATGCTACTCGTCTTTGCTAAATCACAGTTTTAAACATTATTATAAACAGACGGACGGATTTGATACTTAATTTGGAATCTGAGTAATGTATGTGATGATGATGTCTAATATTTATATTTCTTTATTATATTTCTTTATTCAGTACTCACCTGGGGCATGTTGACTTCAGTGCAGTCCAAACGACAATTATACCCTACAGGGCAATCCGCTACCCACCGACATTGAACCCCGCGTCCATAAGAATTTGGATAATTTGGACTTTTCAAATCGTATGTGACTCCAACAACAACCTACAATCATGATATTTAAAAAAAATGTTAAATAAAAGATTATACTCTGTTATAAATTATTTATGATCAAATGAAACTACAATCAAAAAACTTACAGTTTGAAAGAAATTACAATTAGCATCCTGAGAGAGAGCGTAGTCTAATATCAGGAGAAAATACAGTGGCAGACATTTTATAAACATATCTGAAATGGAAATGCATTAATTAAATTTTCATGAAATCAGCGTTACTGTTTATTTCGAGATCATGACTAGCTATTGTGAGCAAAATGAAGACTAAAAGTCAATCTTAAAAATTCTATTTTTTTTTATAATACTTAATTATTATTAAATTATTTCTCTATATCGAATGGTTTGATTTGATTAGTAAAGAAATTTGTGAAAAACCTGTTAATCATATAAAAATTAATAAAGATAACGTTATTGACGATAGCAATATTGTTACGGACGCACGTCTCGTCGAGTTGTATATATTAGATGATCTTAAGTAAATTATATATAATAAGTAAGTTTAGTTAAATGAATGTGGTTAAAGCTTAGAATTAAATGATACAACCTATGGGTGTATTTATTCCCCTAGTATTAAGATAATTTAAGTTATAGCAAATTAAATTATTGTGAGGGGTTGGATTTTATTTGATATGGTTTTCTATAAGGTATTGCCTCGCTAAGGAGGCTTAGGTAGCTCTCTGTATGGTATTGCTTCACTCAAGGAGGCTTATGTGGGTTTTCTATATGGTATTGCCCGAGTCAAGGGAGTTTATGTGGGTTTCTATACGGTATTGCCTCGATACAGGGGTGTTTAAAATGTAAAATGTTCGACTACCTTCATGTTAACGATAAAAATGTATCGGAGCGAGACGGCGCTGGTTTACGCGGGATCTTCCGTCTCGCTCTGACCACATAAATACATCGGGCAAGAGCGCGGCGCGCCTTAGAATGATTATGAGCTTCGACGGCGCGGTCTTGCCCGACACGATACGAGTTATGTAACAGTAATATGATGATGTTTCAACGTGATTTATGATGTAAATGTAGAAACAGTAAAACGTAGTAATTAACAATAATGTGATACATAGATGTTAAGGGTGGGGGATGGCTTCGCAAAGTAGGGGTTAGATGTGTAATAGGCTAACCAACTGATAATATACGGAGCTAAGTGCGAGCCACCCCAACAAATGTAAGACGGGTCGATTTGAGCGAAATTTGTAAGCTCTCCGGCCCTCAAGATTTAAGAATAAAGAAGAAGTGAAAACCATCGAAGGAAGTTTCAATTATACAGTCCACCGCTCACCGAGCTACGAAGATAGAAGTTTGGTCCATCGCTCGCCGGATATATGAAGTCAGAAGACTGAAAAACGTTCCAGACCTACGGACATAGCCGAAGAAAACACTCGTGTTCTGTCACGAGTATACGCGGGTGGACCGCGGGCTCATTGCGTACACCACCTAACGGTGCCAAACGGTGTGCGTAGTGAGTTAACGCCGTTCAAGGCGGACGAGGTGGTCAGTTCGTTTCCGAACTACACGTCGTACTACGCAAGGCATTGTAACCATACGGACGAAGTGGTCAGTTCGTTTCCGAACTACACGTCGTATTTCGCGGGGCTGTAAACATACGGATTAGATTGATAGTTCGTTTCCGAACTACGTCTTACTACGCCAGTAAGGTTTGGCGTGGAGCGGGGGTCCTTTCTGTAGGCACTGCCAATGCTATCGGACATTCCAGCCGATACGCGAGCGCCCCGTTGTCCGCGACCGACTCTCTGCTGGGTAGTTCCTACCTTCCTATCCTGCACGATATCCATCCTCAAGCGGGCTCCCCAGTTAGCGTACCCGTTTGAGATTGATAGGAGTAGGGGCTGCAAGTAAGAAGAGGACATGCCAACGACGAGACGTCAAAGCCAAGCCGAACAAAGCAAAATGGACAGCGCTAAAGGAAAAGTGTTCGACAGGCCACCTGCGTCACCCTCGTGCCTTGCCTCATCCGTGATGCCGTCGGAAGCGCCACAAGAAACCGTAGAAGGTACCGCCGCACAGAGAATTGAACATCGCGACGATATGCCTAGATCGAGGCCACCAACGGTATGTTCGAATTCGAGCGTTGCTGCGCGCGTTAAGCAGGCGCAACTCGCAGCGGAAGAGCGACTCGCGGAAATACGACGCCGCGAGTTGCATATTGAATCGGAGCTAGTAAAAAAGAGATTAGCATACGAAATAGCTACTATACAAGAGGAAACCGATCCGGAGAGCTTACCCGCCGTCGATAATGTCCAACGAGTGGACGAATGGTTCCAGAATCTACGGCGTCAGAACGTGTTAGAGCCCATGTCGGAAAGGGACGGCGATACGGCCGCGCAACAGAAAAGGAAGGATGCGCGAGCCGTAGAGGTAGATAAACACCGCCACATTACGGACTCTCCCTTCAAGGAACAGAATGATGATAAACTAATCGATGAGACAGCAAACCGAGATCGGCAAACGATTAAGGAAGACTCGGGGATGGATAAGCTCGCTCATACGTTAGAAAGAATGATGAATAGGCGTCCGGTGCCGCGTCAGGCTCAAGAATTACCAATTTTTAGCGGCGCACCGGCCGAATGGCTGCCGTTTAAAGCAGCAATGCGCGACACCACAGAACAGTGGCACTTCACTAAATCTGAAAATATAGCCAGATTAAGGAGTTGTTTGAAAGGCGAAGCGAAAGAAGCGGTATCAGCGCTTTTGTATACCGTCGCCGATCCGGAGATAATCATGAAGTCTTTGGAACAATGTTTCGGTCGACCCGAAGTGATTATTTATCGAGCGCTAGAAGACATAAAGAATTTACCGCGACCGGGTACGACGGCAAGCGAACTCAACACGTTCGCAATTAAGCTTCAAAATATAGTATGCATATTGGATAATGTCGACGACCGAGGGTATTTGAGAAATCCATTACTAGTGAGAGAAGTGGTGGAAAAGCTTAGCCCCCACCTCCGATCGCGTTGGTGCGACTATGCATATGAATCCGGAAGCTACGCGGAGCCAGAGATCGTAACATTGTCTCGTTTTTTGATGCGCGAAGCAAATAGATCACTGCAATTCGCATATGTGACTAACAACAACACCGCTGCTATGAAAAAGAATATCGCCGAGACAAAGGGACAAATGAAACCGCGATACGATAGAAAGAGAAGCACTGCGGTGTACGCGACCAACGATGACGTCACCTCCAAAGTATGTCTATGTTGCGGGGGACGTCATGAAGTACCACAATGTGAACGGTTTAAAGCTATGAAGATACCTGAAAGATGGAAATGGGTTAAGAAATCCCAAATTTGTTTTCGATGTGTAAACAGAAAACATCGTCGGATACACTGTGACAGCCCGTTATGTGGTGTAGATGGCTGCCGCCACCCACATCATGCGATGTTACACGAGAACCGTGCCCAAACGAGCGAAGCGAGACCCACAAAGGAAGCCGAGATGGTTGCATCAGCTACTCACTCAACAGAAAGATCCAAAGTATTGTTGAAAGTGTGTCCCGTCACCATAAAAGGACCGAAAGGCTCGGTCAACACTTACGCCTTACTCGACGAAGGGTCAACTATAACAGTGATAGATGAAGATCTCGCCAATTACGTGGGTGCCGACGGGCCGACAAATAACTTAAGCATACGAAGCATTAACACGCAGAATGTATACGAAACGAAACAAGTAAATCTTCAATTGATCGCGGGGAATAAGAAGCGATTCAATATTAAAGCTAAAACTATGAAAAATCTTACGTTGAACCGACAAAAGATAAATAAAGAAACGTTAAACTATAAGCATATGCGCCACTTACGTAGCAAAGATCTATGTTATGGGTATGCCGAACCGCGCATACTGATCGGAGCGGACAACTGGCATCTTATAGTAACTCGAAGACTGCTCGAGGGTAAGCGTGACGAACCGATCGCTTCCCTCACGATGCTTGGATGGGTCATCCATGGGTCAGCGCCGCGATCGGGGATGCTGAAAGAGAGCGACTCGGTGTTATACGTAGACACACCGCGATGCGCGACGGTCTCGCGCCCTCTCGACCGGGATGATGCGCTTCACGAAAAAGTAAAGGAGCACTTCGAAATCGATTCCATAGGAATAAATAGAAAGGAGCGAGTCAGTCCGAACGACGCTCGCGCAATGGAATTGTTTAATACAACGACAAAACAAATTAACGGACGATATGAGGTGCGACTGCCGTGGAAACGCAATGATGTGAAGATGCCACCGAGTTACGAGTCCGCCGTGAAGAGATTGAAAACCATTGAAAAGAAGATGGATAAGTCAAGCTCTTTCAGAGACACATATAAAGCGCAGATAAAGAATCTGATCGATAAAAAGTACGCGGAGGAATGCAATGGGGAGGAACTACAGAGCCAACGATTATGGTATCTGCCCCACTTCGCGGTGTCGAACCCGAATAAGCCAGGAAAGTTACGAGTAGTGTTTGATGCGGCTGCCGTAACGAATGGAGTATGTCTCAATGACGAACTATTGGAGGGTCCCGACTTGCTTATAGATCTAGCGGGCCTCCTTTTACGGTTTAGAGAACGAGCGTTCGCCGTCACGGCCGATATCAAGGAGATGTTTCTTCAGATAAAGATTCACAAGGAGGATCAGCCGGCGCAGTTGTTCCTGTGGAGAGGCGACGAGCGAACCACGCCGCCGAAAGGATACAAGATGACGTCTATGATATTCGGAGCTAAGAGTTCTCCTTTCCTGGCTCACAGTGTACGGAACGCGAATGCCTACGCGCATGCTACAGAGTATCCACGCGCATATGAAGCAATCACTAAGAGTCACTACATGGATGACTATGTCGACTGCTACGACACAGAACAAGAGGCGATGGATGCGCTAAAGGAAGTAGCCACTGTGCACGCGCAGGCGGGATTCACGCTAACCGGTTATAACTCAAACGGACCGGAAGTGTTGCGAGAGCTGCCAGTAGAGAGCCGTGCCACATCGCCTACGCAACTCGCCATAAGCGAGGACCGATGGGGTAGGACACTAGGATTGCTGTGGGATGCGTCTACGGACGAACTGGCATTTAACACAGATATGGTGCGCGTGAATACGGACATAAAAGAAATGAAACGAGCCCCTACAAAAAGGGAGGCATTAAGCGCAGTAATGTCTATATTTGATCCGCTCGGATTATTAAGTTATTACACGATACGGGCGAAGATTATATTACAAAACATATGGCGATTGAAAATAGACTGGGACGAGGCCTTACCTGATGAGGAAGCCGGCGAATTTCACGAATGGCTTAATGGAATGAGTACCATTAGTAGGCTGCGTCTACCCCGGCGTCTCTCTACGGGGGGAGTGACGGGAAAGCAGCTACATGTGTTTTGTGACGCGAGCGAGGTCGCTTATAGCGTCGCAGTCTATTGGAGAATCGAGAATGACGGGGCGGTGCAAGTGACGCTGGCCGCCGCAAAGGCCAGAGTGGCACCGATAAAAAGGCAAAGTATTCCTAGAATGGAATTGCAGGCAGCGTTAATCGCTACGCGGTTGGCGAATACCGTAGCGAGAGAACAAAGATGGCATGCAGAGCGCGTCGTGTATTGGACCGATTCAAAAACCGTCCTGCAGTGGATAAACAATGATACAGCGCGTTTTACACCGTATGTGGCTCATCGTGTAACCGAAATAACTGAAACCACGACGGCGTCACAGTGGAGATGGGTGCCTACTGCACATAACGTCGCAGATGACGCAACGCGAGGCGAAGCTTACGTAAAATCGAATACGGATAGGTGGTTCACTGGACCGACCTTTTTATACGCTAGCGAATTAGAGTGGCCTACCTGTGACGTCACGAACAATACGGATGAAAATGAATGTTACGCGATAGCACAACTGCCGCAGGAAAACTATAGCATTCCCGATGTGAATCGCTTTTCCTCTTACGAACGCTACGTGAGAACGATGGCAAGAGTTTTAATGTTCGTCGATAGATGTCGCCACCGTGGTACTGATTTAACCGCGGAACACATAAACAAAGCAGAGGAGTTACTCTTGAAAAACGCACAGAAAGAAAGCTTCACAAATGATATTAACCGTCTTATAGCTGGCCAGAAGTTGTCTAACAGCAGTCGATTACGAAAACTGGATCCATTCATAGACGAGAACGGCGTATTACGAGCGAGCGGGAGAATAAGGGCAGCGGGTGTGTCTGCCCCCGCTACTACGCCAGTAATAATGGACGGCAGCCACCCGTATGCGCGGCTGTTGCTTCAACGCGAACACCGTCGCGCCCATCACGCGAACAATGAACGCGTCGTGAATGATGTTAGACAACGATATTGGATATTACGATTAAGACCAGCGGTGCGTGCAGTGGCTTATAAATGTGCTTTCTGTCGCGTGAGAAAAGCGATACCTACGAAACCAGTACACGGTGATCTACCTCAAGTAAGATTGGAAGCCTTTATCAGACCATTCAGTAATTGTGGCGTCGATTATTTTGGCCCTATGACGGTGACAATAGGAAGACGACATGAGAAAAGGTGGGGGGCGCTATTCACATGCCTTTCAACCCGCGCCGTGCACATCGAAGTGGTGGGGAGCCTGTCTACCGACTCCGCGATTATGGCACTACGACGAATGGCGGCGAGGAGGGGGTGGCCTAAGACAATGTATAGTGACAATGCGACGAATTTTAGAGGTGCCGACCGTGAGCTACGGGACGCATACAATGAATGGGAGCCGGCACTACGAGACTATGCGCTTACACAACGAGTCGACTGGCGTTACATATCACCAGGCGCGCCACACCAAGGAGGCGCATGGGAACGTCTCGTTAGAAGTGTCAAGAATGCATTACGAGTGACGCTACATGAAAAATCGCCGCGAGAGGAAGTCTTAGTCACACTACTGACCGAGGTCGAATACACTTTAAACGCTCGACCTCTGACACACGTACCAGTCAATATTGAAGATCCAGAAGCACTCACGCCCAATCACTTTTTATTGGGTAGTTCGAACGGCCTGCCCTTTACCGGGCCGTGCGAGCGCGCCGACAAGCGAACCTGGAGGGCAGCACAAGCGCTGGCCGATGAATATTGGCGTCGATGGCTACGAGAGTACCTTCCCATGCTCATACCACGTGGAGGTGCCCGCGACGCTGGGCGTCGTGCGATACAAGAGGGTGACTTGGTTATAGTTGTGGATCATACACTACCCCGCAACGTATGGCCAAGGGGCGTCGTCACCAAAGTATATCCTGGACCAGACAACGAGATACGCAATGTGGAGGTGAAGACGAAGGGCGGCACGTTCCGGCGACCGGCGACGAGACTGGCGGTCCTGACGATGGAGTGATGGGGCTACGCGGATGCTGCGCCGGGGGGAGCTCTGTTACGGACGCACGTCTCGTCGAGTTGTATATATTAGATGATCTTAAGTAAATTATATATAATAAGTAAGTTTAGTTAAATGAATGTGGTTAAAGCTTAGAATTAAATGATACAACCTATGGGTGTATTTATTCCCCTAGTATTAAGATAATTTAAGTTATAGCAAATTAAATTATTGTGAGGGGTTGGATTTTATTTGATATGGTTTTCTATAAGGTATTGCCTCGCTAAGGAGGCTTAGGTAGCTCTCTGTATGGTATTGCTTCACTCAAGGAGGCTTATGTGGGTTTTCTATATGGTATTGCCCGAGTCAAGGGAGTTTATGTGGGTTTCTATACGGTATTGCCTCGATACAGGGGTGTTTAAAATGTAAAATGTTCGACTACCTTCATGTTAACGATAAAAATGTATCGGAGCGAGACGGCGCTGGTTTACGCGGGATCTTCCGTCTCGCTCTGACCACATAAATACATCGGGCAAGAGCGCGGCGCGCCTTAGAATGATTATGAGCTTCGACGGCGCGGTCTTGCCCGACACGATACGAGTTATGTAACAATAATATGATGATGTTTTAACGTGATTTATGATGTAAATGTAGAAACAGTAAAACGTAGTAATTAACAATAATGTGATACATAGATGTTAAGGGTGGGGGATGGCTTCGCAAAGTAGGGGTTAGATGTGTAATAGGCTAACCAACTGATAATATACGGAGCTAAGTGCGAGCCACCCCAACAAATGTAAGACGGGTCGATTTGAGCGAAATTTGTAAGCTCTCCGGCCCTCAAGATTTAAGAATAAAGAAGAAGTGAAAACCATCGAAGGAAGTTTCAATTATACAGTCCAAGCATCGGCTAGCTACGTGTAAATCTGTTCAAGATCCAGGAAGATCCGCAATAAATATCATAAATCGATATGTTAAAGATATAAAGTAAAACCCTAACAAAAGATTAGACAGCTTAGTATGCTAGATTACGAATAAATATTAATAAAGGATGTATTGGTAAAGTATTATTAGAGTTGTGCATTTGAAAAAATAAAAGGTACACTTGCTGAGGGAGAGCGTATAGAATTATATTATTTTTGGTACTTCATATCTTTATTTTTGGCAAATGAAGAAGATTGTTTGTTTGCATTAAAAAGGTTCCAAAACTACTAGACCGATTTTAAAATTCTTTCATCTATGGAAAATACATCAAAGCTTATTTTGATCAAAATTGTTTATAATTTTTACTTCTTCTGACATCATCTCCAATGGTCGGTTTAAAGGTGTCCCTGGGTCTTTCGCGGCCTCTGCAATATCCCATATCTACTTTGTATATATGTTTTGTCATTCATTCATTCATGTGGGCTTCTTTCTACGTGTCCGAACCAACAGAGAAGGGCTTTTCCAATTTTCACACCAAAAATATCTTTCAGATCAACTCCCTTTCATATCTCTTCGTTCATCCGATCTCGTCTATAGAGATACACCTATCTCTATAGACGAGATCGGATTTTTTGATGCAAATATTTTAATCTTGAACTTTTAAGATACCTGATGGAAGAAATGAGAATGATCGACTGGTAACACTGAGAGCAAACAATATTTAAAGTTCAAACTTGATTTTGACTGACTTGGCAACACCGAAGCTATTTGACATGTATGGAGCGATTGTGTATCTTTATCGACTATTTATCATGGGGAAAAATATCAGATTTAAGGGTAGTTTTTGAGATTTATCCGAAAAACTGTAACTCTCAAAGGGAAATTTTTATAACTTGTAATTTAGAACTTAAATTGGTATCCATCGATTGAGGGCGCTGTCCGGCATTTGACGTTATTTAACGCCTTCACCTTGCAGCCTTATCAGCTACGACGGTTTGAAAATTTTATGCCCACTATTCATGTTTTGGACTCTAGCGCAATCACTTTTGCCAAAGGATAAAATGTAAACTCGCTCGGATGCCTTGATAACTGACCCACACTGCTATGGTATCTGTTTTTCAAAATTTAAGATGGTGGCCGGCCAGCGAACATTTTATCGAGAAAATAGGGCATTTTCACGACTTTCACTGTGTAGAGCTGATTTTGGCGCATTTGGCTCCATTTTTCAATTTACTTCCAGGGAAATAATTTTAGGTAATCAACTGAAGTGTTCCCAGATGAAAATAAATATGTTTATTTTTATGAAAAAACGTACAATTTCCCGTTTATCGAATTTTATTTTTCAAGCCTTCTGTTGAAAAAGGTAGACTGACTGATGGGTACCACTGGAAAAAGTTTGTATGAATCGATTATTATATTTTTGCTAAATGATTTTTATAGTGCAAATAAATAATTATGATATTCCCCATGTTTCAAAATATGGATTCAAGTATATATAAAGTTATTCTTGACATTTGTTTGATGAATTAAATATGGCAACACTGGCGGAAATCAGTGTTCGATCCTTTTTTTTACAATTGAATAAGAATCTGAGAGTATAAATTATACAAAATAAATTCGTATTGATTATATGAATTTTATTTTGAGTTTCATTTGTTTTTTCAGTTTCATTTCCAACTGAATATTTATTTTTCTATTGAGTGCAATCTGGCAATCATTTTTCTTTATTGTGTGGAGCCTTGTGCATTATTATTTTTTTTTTTTATGGAATAAGGGGCAGACGAACAGACGGATCACCTGATGGTAAGTGATTACTTTATACCGTCGCCCATGGACACCTGCAACACCAGAGGGGCTACAAGCGCGCTGCTGGCCTTTGAGGGACAAAGATGCTTTACGCTTGAAAGTTTGAAAGTCGTATTGGTCCGGAAATACCGCTGGCGACAAATTGTTGGAGAGTTTGACTGTGCGAGGCAGGAAACTTCTAGAAAAACGCACAGTTAAGGACTTCCAACGTAGGGACGTGGATTTCTTGTCAAGTGGAAATTGTAATGTAATATTTTTATTTGTAATCATGTTTCTGTTATCTGTAATTTGTAATTTAATCATTGAGTCTGAAAGATTTATTATTATTATACGAATAAATCTAACTAACCTATTTGTAGGCAATTCAAAAATTCAAAACGAAACCCAATGTGACAAAACGGAGAAAAAAATAAAATCCACAACGGAGTCGGACTTAAAACCCCACCGCCCCGATACCACAAGCTACTCGTTACCTGCGCGCTGCGAGCAGTCCGTGGCAACCAAGCGAAAGCTAGTTCATTTAAAGTTACAATAACCCCAAAGTTATTGGAAAAAAATGAATAAATTCCGCATAGATATCTGACATATTCTCAAAATTTTGGAAAGGAACATTTTTGCGACCCGGGTTTACCTTCGAGGACACCGGGACAAGTAACCAAAAATCGGAACGGTCCCATCCAAAACGGAACGTCTGGTAACGCAAGCCATGGCCCTTTTGATCAGAGGATAAGTAAAATGCGCCATAAATAAAACTTTTTCGTGGTTGACTAATTAATACCGTATTCAAATGTGCTGAAGTATTTCATAGAAAAACAAATATGTTCTAAGTTTTACAAACGCCGAAATTTTAAAGGTTTTACGTAAGCAGTATTGAATTATATATTTGCGTAAATACCATATTATAATAGTATAAATACTGATACAGTCAGGATAACATATTTACTCAAACAAATTAACATAACAATATGAAAATAGTTGTTATGTTTCCAAAAGTAACACTTATGCAAACTTTAAATGAAAATTGTTTTCTTTGACTAATTTAAGAAGTGGTTTTTAACTTCGTGACTTAGACGATATTCAAATACCGATATTTCTATTATTTTAATGACATCCCAAACATCAATTGGGTTTGGGATGTCATAGTGTGATTTTTTTCAGTGGAGGGTTCGGAATGATATATTTTTCTTGCTTATTTATGTACTTTAATATTTACTGTACTGTACTGTAATATTTGTCATATTATCAATTAATATGATTTATTCACACTTACGCCCAGCAGTGGGCGTCTCTCGGCTGAATCGATGATGATGATGATTCCCACTTGAGACGCATGTTGCTCATTGCGCATAAAAAGCAGTGACAATCTTGAAAAGTTGGTTGTCACGGGTAAAGTGGAAGGAAAAAGGGCCCAAGGACGGAGCCCCTTGCGTTGAACTGACTAAATTCTCTGGACACTCTAGAATATATTCCGATAAAGATCCCAAAAACGAGCTGGATATAACGAGCTTCAGCATTGAGGATATCAACGCAAAGAGGAGGATAATTATTTTCCCGCGATTTCGGCCGCATATTGACTCAGTTGCACTGGTCAATGAAGTCAGTACGAGGAGTGCGGGTGACCTCTGCTGGTCGAATCTCATTGGTCAATAAAACAATGACCGATTAATGAAAGTGAATGACATAAATCAGCACGCCGCCGCACGGGGATGTCATCGACCAATGTAACAAAGTCATGAAGTATAGCTTATGTCATCCGCGTAAGATGTAGGCTACCCTTAGGAAGTATTCAAATCGATTCAATAGTTATAAGCAAACAAACAGTACTTTTTATAATCAGCATAAAACTTTAAAATCAATTCATTTAAAATAGCAAATTCATTTGCCTCGTTTTACTTATTATCAAACCGGTATGCCCTTTATCTGAACTTACTAATATTATAGAGGCGAATGTTTGTGGGTTTGGGTGTTTGTTACTTCTGACAAAAACTACTGAATCCGTTTTTTGATGAAATTTGGCAATTCTCAATTTAGATTAACATATAGGCTACTTTTTTATCCCATTAGAAGTTCTTTCAAGGGCCCTAGGGTTAGAAGTACTTCCAAGGGCGCCTACTTTTGTGAACGCTGCAGACGATAAGAGATATATAAACGAATGCTTTAAACGTCATAGAAATTTAATGTAAATAAAAATTGTTTTTTAAATAAATATAGAAGTAGTTTAGATTTTACTACGATTTTAACTAGTTGGCGGCGATAGGTATTTGTATTGCTATTTAACAGCATTTTTGTGTGAATTCTGTAACATTTAAATTTATAAAGACTGCAGTAATATATTGTTTTACTTATAAACACTAATGAAAGCAACGATGGTTAAGAGAGCGTTAAGTAACAAGGAACACTTATTGAAGGTAATATTTAAGTATACAGAGTATAAGGCTTTTATAGTGTTGTAGAAGGATGAAAAATATTAGCTGGATAGAACTACAATCGATTGAATGAAATTGAAAAGGAGACGCCTGCTAGGGCCACAGCTACATTGGCTTCGATTTGGTTGTCATTGAATTGCACTCAGTGTTCAATATGTATTATTGGATCACACATATAATATGTTTCATACATCGGGATGAAACCAATGCAATTGAGTGCATTTTATTTAAATTCATCTTCAACGAAATAGCAGCTAATTTGGTCACGCCTGCCTCCTGCTGAAAACCTCTTTAGCATAAATCTTATGTGGTAGGTACCAAGAATTGTGATATTTTTACAACTTACCTGTTTTACCAGATAAATGGTACCTACTCTTCCTTCGTTGACTATCCTTACTTAATAGTAGAAAAGCAAATGTAACTAGATCTGAAGCTATTTACATTAAATTTTGTATTAAAAGTGTCGAGAGCCCTAAATAAGATATAAAATAGATTTCATACCGAAATCCTATGAAGAAATAAAAAGACCGGTAGAAGTTTGTATGGGGAATTTTAAAGTATTTACTTACATTCTTATGCATGCTTCTGCTTTATTTTATAATCAATAATTAGTATTTATATCAATTTTTAAAAATGAAAATGTGAAGAAATCTTGCAGCACAAATGACTTTAAAAAAATTGAATAATGATTATTACACTTTTATATTCAATAAACTCAATTTGGATTTGGACGAAAATATGAAGGCTAACTTTTTACAAGTTCGACTTCAAATGAAGTTTGTATTTGTAAGGATAAGAATTATTTTCCGTCAAACAAAGTTTGGTTCAGTTGGTTCAAAATAAACTACTGTAATACAATTCTAATACCACGCAAAGAAGTTGCGGGCAAAAGCTAGTCATAAATAAACCCAATAAAGATTGTTCAGATTAAAACAATCAATAATTACAATTATAAGATTAATATTTGTTTTTATGAAGAAATGAGCAATTAGTTTCATATTTATACTAGCTCAGAGTTCGGCAATCTTCTGAGACGAAAGCAGTTTTTAAAGAGCCACTAAAATTTTATTTTAATATATACTAATATTATCTATAAAGAGGAAAGATTTGATTATTTGTTTGTTTGCATCGAATGGGATCCGAAAGTACTGGACCGATTTTAAATATTATTTCATCATACTTATACATAGACTATAATTTAAGTCGCGGGGAAACAAATGATATCATATAAAAATCAATTCGTGATTTTATCTAAAACTAACTGTTTTCCCTTGACTTCGCTCGCTTAAATTATAAATCATGTATCATGTGAAAGCATTTTATAAATCATTCTATTGTAGTTTCGGCGTCTATACAACGCAAATAAACAAACAATCATGCCTTTCCTCTTTTTAATTTAAATATAGATGGACAACTTTGAATATCTATGTCCTAGTTATAGTTAGGGTATTTCCAATTTAATGGTTTTCGACCTTCTATAATAACGTAAACTATTTTTTATAATTGGATATAGAGAGCAGCAACTTAACAACGAAAGAGCTGCATTCGGCTTACAACAAGCACCACTACGATTTTACCAGAAAGTCGCGAAAAAACAGCTAGTTTTAGATAAAATCTTGAACAGAATTTTAGATAATATCGAAACGAAATCTTTTAGCGGCTTTTTAAAAACTAAGAAATTTCTCACGGAAAATCGCTTCTGTTTCCGAGCGAATATGAACAAGAAAGTATTACTAATTTCTATGTAAACAACTATTAATCTACTAAAAGTAATCATTGATTATATTTTAATCTGAACAATCTTTATTGGGTTTATTTACGATCAGATAAAGGGCGTTCCGGCTTAATAATAAGCAAGGCAAAGCAAACGTATTGGTAATCGATAAATAACTTGCTATTTTGAGTGAATTTCTTCTTAAAAAAACGTATCAGCCATTTTTATTTTGAGTAGAATTCCCGTTGTTGATTTCAAACTTTATTTTCAAAACAATAAGATTTCAAATCAAGTGCAGAAATTTACAGATTTATATAGCCTGACGTCCTGTTGTCTGTACCAACATATTCATTATAATACCTTGAAAATATATAAGAAAAATCATCTTAATTAAGTAGAATATAAAATATAAAACGCAAAATCAAAGAAAACGTTTGACATATAATCAGTAAGTTAACGCGGTAAACCTGACAAAACAAGTGATAAAAAAAACCATAACGCTTGTGTGTGTACAATAAACAAAAATATTAGTAATCTATTCAGTCCACGAGGCAAAATAGCGATACGGGGCGATATAATTATGGAAATAAGAAAAAAAAACCTAAAAGTACTGCTTTAATAACCATACATTTATCCTACTAATCCTACTCCTACTAATATCATAAATACGAAACTTTGTTAGGATGTATGTATGTTCGTTACTCTTACATGCATGAGCCAATGAACGGATTTTTAATAAAAATTAGCACACGTATAATTCTAGACCTGAATTAACATATACGTTTCTCAGGATAAATTTACCTTAAGTCATCGTGTAAACTACGCGACCGAACCCGCTAGCGGAAAGTTAGTTATTTTATGTCTATGGATAAAACCGACGAAAGAAGCAAAAAGAATTTATACATGAGAAAGAGAATTGAGATTCAGAATGAAAACAAAAATTATATCCATAAACCTCAGAGGTACAAAATTATAAAAAAGAAGGGAACCTTTTTACAGACCGGCGGCAGGATAGTTTGTATTGAAAAAATATACATCGGCGTCTTACATAGAACCTCCACCTTTTCGATTTTGAAATCGGTTAAAAAGAAAACTAACTAGTGATTCCTGAAAAAGTTTCCTGGCGTCTGATTGGTAGTATAACGACAAACAACTACTGTCTATCTTTAATTACGTACTTCAAATTTCACACTTGTGGCAGAAAAAGCGCAGATCTGACAGAAGTATAGTTTTCTCGGTAATTAACCACCCCTATAAGGATCTATCTTGCAACTGTTTATAAGATGCGGAAAAAATATATTAATCTTCAAGTCATTGTTGAAAAATAAAAAGAATACGACACAATTTCTATTAAAAATCAACTCGTACTTACTGCTAAAATCTTGCCACTATCTAAATTCCGGTGAGGACGATTCCAATCAGAGGCGGCACAGCCTAATGCCGACTAATTAACGTTTGTAGTAAAGTACTTGTGTATATATCACTTACGCACTGATAACAAGTGAAGTGAGTGACGCTACGATCATTCATTTATAAAGGCTTCAGCCGATAGCGTTTCAGAATATTTATGCCTGCACTGAGTGAACGAAACTCCTAAGGTAACGTTTAAATTCACGCTGAAACTGGTAGGTAACATAACAACGTCTTTGAGCAAAAAAAGGTTTTATTTCAAAGATTTAATTTCGATTCTATTTTCAAAATACAATATTGGTAATTCCTTATAAACAAGCTTCCATATAAAAAAAAAATCTAAGGTGGTAGGACTGTTCTGCAGTGTTGTGAACTCGACGTCGAGCGCAGCGCTTTCACTGCACAGAGGTATATTAAAATGCAACCTAATTAGGTAAAAAAAATAAAAAAAATAACTGGCTTAGCAAGGGCTGTTTCCCTCTTGGTTGAGTGTGAAAAGATACTATTTACCCAAGTGGCTTAAAAACAGTCTCAATATTTGTCATTAAATATAAACCTTTACTAAAGACAGAGCGATGAAAATTTGCTGATATTATGATCGGACTTTTTTTCACTCCGCTTTCGTGGGAGGTATTTAAATAAAGCATCAGGTCACTGGAGCTACTGTCACTGGCAGCCTAACTTTCTCTACTCTCCTCTAAGTTGCATACAATGGATTATGGTTCATTTACTTACACGAATCCAACAGACAAGACAGACAATCCAGTGAAAAATTACAGTTCTATTTCATTGGACTTACTTCAGAAATGTTTTCATATACACGAGGCACGAGGCTTACTGGATTGTCTTTGCTATTGGCCTCGAGTAAATGGACCATTCTACCTCCATTTTCAGTGTTCACAAAGACGTTTTCTGTCTTTGGTGGGATTATACAGCACTTATGTACCCTTAAAGTCCAGAATCATATAATTCGAAAATATTTGCAATAATGGCAATAATAAACAGAGGCAGAGCTCGATAGTACAGTGGTTAGCGGGTTCAGTCTAAATGCGGAAGTTAAGCCACTTTCTCAAAGACCAGTTATAAGATAGGTGACCAACAATTTATTATTTCGAGATTCTCCATACTTTAGAAAGCATTTTAAGTCATTGGTTCTGACTGCATCTGAAGTCGGTAACATCCACCCATCCATTTCGGATTTGCGTGAGTCTCTCCCCATCTCCCAATTCGATTCCATCCACAGGGAAGGCTAGGCCCCATTGTGTGTGAACATTAATGGTCTGATAATTAAGATAACTTACAATCAATAATTTACAAAGGAAATTGTCCACGGAAGTAAAAAATGAGCTACTTACGAGCTAATTTTTTTAATAAATAAAGAGCTACTTTACGAGCTCATTTTTTAAGTTTCAATACTTCAATCAATTGCAATAGATTTAATTTCTCGCCAAATTTGTTAACAAAAGTTGAATAGAGTCGTCAAATTGTATTATTTTTACATACAATTTTAATGCAAATTGAACGTAATTTTCGGTCTTTTTTTGCTTCTATTTACTTGAAATTTAAACAAAATATAAGCCCCATCATAACGTCTTCCTTATTACATATATGTAGTTGCCATGCATGATTTCGATTATAAAATCAAAAAATTCATTCTGGTAATTCTGCTAAGACAATGTTAAAAGTGAATGTTTTAAATAAATTTTTATCACTAAACTTCTTAATTAAGTTGCTTTTTTAG
Source organism: Diatraea saccharalis (assembly GCA_918026875.4). Lineage (NCBI taxonomy): Eukaryota > Metazoa > Arthropoda > Insecta > Lepidoptera > Crambidae > Diatraea > Diatraea saccharalis. Next base: position 5,009,331 of record OU893336.1, read on the forward strand.
AACTAATTTACAGCTTCGTAATTTTTATGTTGTTATAAAATGAGAAAATATCATATTTTTAACAAATTTAATTCTGATACAAGACTAAACCACATTTGGTTTGACTCCTTTCTAAGACATTTAGCTCATAATTGGATTCTACCACTCTGCGAAATTTGAAATAAGATCATAAAACAGCATTATTCTTTACTTTTGTAGAAAATTATCTTTGGCATTCCCAATTGTCATTCAAGGTTAATAGCACACATGTATAATGACTGTCCTTAATTGATAATTTGCTCCACTATTGGATATAATGTCAAATATTCTCAGAAACTAGGCGGTGTGTTTTCCTATTTGTTGATGGTGCAACTCAAACCGTGTTAAAAATTCTTCAACCTTATCTGTTTGAGATAAACCTGTAAATTGTACGCAAATTGATTGTCCTAGATCGTAGCGTAGTAACCCACTCTTAAATAATTAGTTTATCCAGTTTTTAATATTTGTTGCAGTATTGTCATACAGCGGCTACAGAAGTACTTCATCTATGGAACTTTCAACCAACTATCAAAGATCATGAAAAACAGCCAGAAGACAGACGGACGGACAGTGAAGGACGTTAGTTGTAATATGGGAGCATCACTTAAATATTTATTCTCTTTTTAGATTCTTGTAATATCGGCAACAGAAATATAGCCCAGAAAAATGATTTGTAATTAAAATAACAGCACACTTAGTATCTTAAAAAGGGGGCTACCACTTACTATCTCAAATAGACTGAACTATTTCGTGAAAGAAATAATACCTACTAAACGGCTGTCAATTATTTGCATGCAATCTCGCAATAAAAATAAGTTTTTAAATTTTTTGTAAGTAGCTTAACTCACCATTATTACCACGAAATTTCAGAAACTGCAAGTGTGTGCAAAATTGTTCTCAATAAGATGGGATTTTGCGCAATTAGACCAATAAGGGGCTGTTTTGGAGTTGCTAGTTTCTATGGAACTTCGTTACTTCAGGGATTCTCAAATGTTGCTTAGGAATTGGTCTCAGGGCGTACTTAGGTACTAACTGTTTTGAAAAAGCACGCAGAAATTGACTTTGACCAATCAAACTCTCAGAGACCTCGTAAGGATATTGTTTGCAGACATAAAAGAGGTTGCCGAACAAGTTTCGCTATACGTTCTTACATCTTCCTTGGAAACTTTGTTTATAATAAGATAAGCAGATACATTACCATTGCTCATTTGAATAAATACGAGTCCAAGAGGAAAGTCACTAGCTTTCTTCTTTCTCTTGACTACGATAGGAAGGAGCAGCTACTTACTACAGTTTCATACTAGAATACATCAAACAAAATTTCATACTCATACACTCAATCGTACAATCTTTATTTATTTATACAAACAACATTTCAAAACACACACACACGCACGCACGCACGCACGCACGCACGCACGCACGCACGCACGCACGCACACACACACACACATACACACACACACACACACACATACACACACACACACACGTATGATTTCAATATCAACTAAGACTGGATTTTACAATAATGCATATCTCAGTAATCTCGCGGACGAAGTCGCGGGCAACAGCTGTACTAAGTTGTACATTTTTCATTTTATGACCGAATTACGGTTATGATAATCAAACACAGATGAATTTGTATAGAGGTTTTTCATGAGAGCATAATTCATGTAACAGAGATAAGCCTAACTGGAATTCGAATGTATGTATGTGGGTTATGTGACGTTTTATTTGTGTATAATTAGATATACAGGTAGGCGACCTTCTCATAAAGGAAGGACATTGAAATTTTAAACTGTACATAATTTAATTTATTATCCTCCAGTAAGAATTTGTAGATTAGCCTTACATAATTACAAGGGTGTTATATATAAGGGGTACATAACTTCTATTTTAGTTACTTGCTCTTTTCCCGCGATTTTAGCCGCGTAAATCATAGGCTATGCTATCCGTGTATCATGTAGCACGGAACACCTCGAGATAATAATTTTTTGGTCACCCATCATATGACCGGCCTCTCGTTTTCGCCGCATTGCAGACCAAACGCGCTAACTACTCCGAAAGCGAGCTCTTTTTTTAATTCTTCAATTTTAAGGGTGTCCTCCTACATGTTGAAAAACCCTAACCCTATTAATATCATACTTAGATATGAAATCTAAAGTATTTTTTGGCGATATTTCACTATATATTTTTTTACAATATTATATAACCGATCCGCATGACAACACGCGGGACAAGACGGAGTGGGCTAGATATAACTAACCCTTTACACACAGTAACAAATTGTCAAATGACCCAAATTAATATGAGATTTTGCGTCCCACTAGCACAGATTTAAGCTGTTGACTGTTTAAAAAACAATGACTTTTCTACTCATTTAAGATTCTGTGTCAATATTATTTCGTATATTTTATCATTTTGATTTTTATATAACTACAGAAATGTTAAACACATAAAAGTACCTAAAGAATGTGTCATAGACTATAGTACAGTCACACATAGCAAATCAGTTTATGACAAAAGCCCCCACTTCTATCGATTTTTGCCTTAATCTGTTAATAGATAAATTAAAAATTGGTTGCAGAAACTTGATATTTTGTAGTAAGCCGTTATATTTTTTTTTTTTTTAATATTACACAACTTCATATACTTTTCTCGATTCCCTAATTGAGTATCTTTTTATTAAACTTCTATTATGGAAATCCGAAACAATGAAATTATGCATGTATGTTAAAATTTGACAAATCCTACCTATATAAATACAGGCAATATCAACAGCATGTCAGGTTTTACAAATCATCTCAACTTAGTTTCAAACTTTTATACTTTGAATCAACTTTGTGATGATCTGATATACCACATTTACCTCCGGGAAATCCTGGTTGGTTTGCGCGCTAACTGAACATCAAGTTCTCGCCCTGTCTGAGGGGTATAACTCAAATTTTAAAATCCTAAATCCTACCCCAACCCGGTTCCACAGATGGACCCGCCCTGCAAGAAATGGGCCGAAATGGGGTCGAACATAGCGGGGAGTAGTCTTCGAACTGTGTCCGTGTATCTGCTTCATGGAGATTGACATCGCAAAAAAGAAAAATTAGTGAGATATCCTTTTGAAACTAAATTATAACTACTACTTACACACCCACACAGCTGTATTTGAGAAATGAAACTAATAATTAGGTGGTAAAGATTTATTTACAATATTTTTCTAATTAAAATACCTAATTTAAAAAAATCTATAAAAGTTTGTATTAAGATAACCAAATTTAACGTATATATTATTTGATTACATAACAACTGCGATATAATATAGAAACAAACCCAAATCTTGAACCAATATATGTGGTCCATGCACAAATTATAAAATTAATATTACATTATTAGTTTAGTATTAACAGAATTGACATTATTAATTATTATGAGCCATATTACAAATTCCAATTAAATTCTTAGTGCTTTCATTATCCTCAAGTACAATAAACAACATATCAAGTTATACAATAGAAATCCCAGCACAATACTGGAATTCCAGTAATTTCAGTATAATACTGGAATTTCTCCAATTTATTTTTGAATAAACAATCCATTGGAATTAAATTATTTACTTGGAATTATTTTATGTGGTAACTTGAGATGTTGCTATATGTCATATTCGCACAATATGTTAAATTTCAAGAGTTTGAGAAAGACAGATTTATATCCTGATGTGCTTTGACTCTACATAAAATAATTAACTAATATAAAAATCAGCTGGTTTGATAATCATGTACGTACTAAGATCTCGTATAACTTTAACATGGAAAGACGAACACTTATTTTATCACTATTATATTAATGTAATAAATGGAATCACATTACAGGACTAGAATTTGACTACAGGTTTTTAAGTACTAGTTGCTACAGTAACACAAAGAGTAATGTGTATATATACGAATTAATATCATTGACTTAAATCTCAGGTTGCCAGTCGGTTCAAGCTGAGTAAAGTTTCTACACGACGTCACATCATTGAATTTATTAGAAGATCCGAACCTAAATCGACCTTCACCGGGTTGATAATGGAATAAAACTTATTGTATAATTAATTTAGTATATTAGAAAATATATTAAAAATGGGTTGCCTAAAAAAATCCTGGACAGAATATTTTTAATTATTTAAAAAAAAAATTTTTTTTATTAAATGTTGCTTGATATTAAATATATCTTGATATTGAAGAAATATTATCTTGATATTGAACCTTTAATAAACAATTATTTTTTTAAAAATAATTAAAAATATTCTTTCCAGGATTTTTTTAGCCAACCCATTTTTAATATATTAACTAATATACTAAATTAATTATATAATAAGTTTTATTCCATTATCAACCCGGTGAAGGTCGATTTAGGTTCGGATCTTAGACCAATTTGACATATTTGCGTTTACACAATTCCGCCAATGTCAATTTGATGGTCTTTATACGTGAAGAGATTTAAAGGAATGCATTCTTTACTAAGTAAACTTCTTTAGCAAAAAATGCATTCCATTTGTACTACAGGTGTCATTCTTTATTCAAAATAACGATAAAAAATAATATGGATCAAAAAACAAAATGGCGGACTGATAGGAATGTTAGTAACTACAAATAATCAAACTCTTTGGAATATAAATATTAATATAATATTTAACAATCTATTACCTCTTTATACTTAATACCAAGCAGCTTAAATTTGACAATTTTTCACATTGTGTACTTCTTTTTCTATCCAGACAGGAGTCCAAAGCAGAGACGACCTTTTCTCAATTCAAAAGCCTTTCTTCGTGCGAAAGAGACGAGAACCTCACTTCGTCCTCTTCTTGCCCTCCTTCTCCTGGAAGTAGCCGCCGGGGCCTGGTACCAGTTTCACAGACTTCTCTCTCCCCTCCTGAGGTGATGGCGGGGCGGAATCTGTCACTATACCTTGCAGACGTTCTGTGTTTACTTGACTGAGCCTACAAATTAAAATTTTTCTACAGTTGATATAATAATCAAATTGATATTTCAAAAGCAAATGTTTGGAGCTTGTTTTACGAAAATTGCGCGGACATATTCCTTATATGAAACACACAGTTTTTTTTTTTTTTTTTTTTATTTATTTTCACGGGTAAACAAACAGTGATACAATTTACATTAAACTAACAAAGTCAAACAGATGAGATATAATTGCACACCAACACCGTTCACCACATCATAATCGAAATATAACTAGCCTAAAAGCGGCCGCATAACAAAGCTTTCTCAAATCCATAGCACAGTATAATTAAAAAATCTTATAATTTAACAGTACAATTGATAAGAGCTTATAAAGGCACAAAACAAAAAAAAAAAAATCATTTGGGCAAGGTATCCAGTACTTGTCTTTTGAAATCACTAGGGTTACTTACTAGTATGTCAATACTATTGAAATATGAATTAAAGTTGTTAACTAATTGATATAGTGGAGATCTCTTACCAGCATTTGTTCTACATCGTGATGTCAGAAACAAATTATGAGTATTTCGGCTATGTGTTCTAGTGGGTATTTTATAATATATTTTGTTAACTATTGGGATACAATCATATTTGTTGTGACATATATCATAAAGCAATATTGCTCCTAGTTGCATTCGCCTATTAGAAAGCTTATCAATATTATATTTATCTAGAAGTTTACAATAAGGTAAATAACTGTGATAACATTTGAACTGGACACATCGCAAAAATTTACTTTGAATTTTTTCCAAGGCATCATTGTATTTATTATAAAATGGATTCCAGACTGCCACAGCGTAATCTAATTGGGAACGAATCAGGGATTTATAAAGATATATATATGTGGACGGTCGCGTAAATTTTGTACTTGAGCGCATAACACATCCATACATTTTTAAAGCTCTGCTAACTAAGTGGTCAATATGCAAGTCTAGGTGTAGTTTGGAATCTAGAATGATTCCCAGGTCTCGTTTTGATGCCGTAAATACAAGTTTGTTATTGCATAGTCTGTAATCAAATTTTCTAATGTTCCTTTTTCTAGTAAAATTAATAATTTTACATTTATCAATACTAAGGGATAACTTATTATCTTCACAATAAGTTGAAAAACGGTCAAGATCCTGCTGTAACATGTAGTGATCATTACCGTCTTCGATTTTACGGAAAATCTGCATATAGATATAGATTTTTAGGTCATCTGCATATAGAAGAAAATTACTATGCGTAAAGCACTTATGAATGTCATTAATAAATAAGACAAATAATAATGGACCCAGGATCGAACCCTGTGGAACGCCAGATTCAAGTGGAACGAATTCAGATTCAAAACCTTTAATTACGATCTTTTGTGTTCTATTTGTTACATATGATTTGAACCATCGCCATAAATTTCCGCGTATTCCATTATACGCTAATTTATCTAATAGTATCTTGTGATCGACTCGATCGAAGGCCTTTCGAAAGTCCGTATATATGCTGTCTACCTGTATATTACTATCTATACTTTCAAAAAGATAAGTTGTATATAATAAAAGATTTGTGATTGTAGACCTTTTTTGTACAAAACCATGTTGTTCAGGTATTATAATATTGTGAAGAGAGGGATATATGATGTTATGGACTAACCTCTCGAAAAGCTTCGACAAAGTGGGTAGGATAGATATGGGACGGTAGTTCTCTACATTAGTTTTATCACCGCTTTTAAACACAGGAACAACACGGGCTGCTTTCCAAATCGCTGGAAATGATCCTTCTTTTAAACATAAATTATACAGGTAGCACAGAGGCTCACATATAGTTTTAGCTGTCGATATGAAGAAAATTGGTGGCAAATTATCTAGACCCGGCCCCTTTGATTTATCAAGTTTACGTAATTCTTTAAATATAGAGTCTTTACATAATTGTATATCATTAATTACAAGATCAGAACATTGATTCGAATCGAATATGTCGGAGATGTGATAATCATCATTGATACATGATGGTTGGAAACTAGATTTAAAAAATAATGAAAATAAATGACATATGTCACCTGGATTATTAGCAGTGTTATCTTTATAGGTCATTTTATTAGGCAAGTAAGCTTTTTTATTCATATTATTAATGTAAGTCCAAAAATATTTAATGTTGCAATGAATATTGTCCTCCACCATACCCAAGTAATTTTTATAACATTTTTTTGACTCGACTTTAAAACGATCCCTTAAAATACTAAATGTTTCATAATCAGCAATATTTTTATATGTTTTCCATTTTATCCATGATTTATTTTTATTATTAAATATGTGAATTAAAGCTTTGGTGAACCATACTGGAAACTTGGATGATTTAATTTTTTTTGTAGACATAGGTATGACTTTTTTCACTAAATTGTATATTTCCTCGTAGAATATCATAACTGCATTCTCTGCACTTAAGTTATATAGGATTTCGCTCCATTTAATTTTACTAATCTCTTGATTTAATAATGAGTAATTAGCTTTATTGAAGTTGAAATATTTCTGAGTATTAATAAAAATTTGAGGAAGAGTTCCAATAGATAATAACGCGAAAAATGGGGGATGATTTGCATCCGGATTTACCATAGGAACCGGCGCTCCAGATACCACAGTCTCTTCTATATTTGTTATAAAAAAATCAAGTATGCGATTATTACAATTTCTTAATTTATTGTATTGAAAACAATTAAAACGACTGATAAAATTTATTAAATACTTATTTTCCAAGCAATATTTTTGATTTATAATAGGTTTTACGTATGACTCATGATCATGCCACTCCATTGTGGGTAAATTATAATCACCCATAATAATAAAGCTGCTAATGTCAGGCATTTCTAATACATGGCTCAAGTAGTCAAAGTGTGTCGAGTAGATTTGATGGTTAAGGTTAGGTGGGATATATGAGGCACTTATAACGCAACAGGTGTTTCTTTGACGTATTTCTATAAGTACATGATCTATGAGCGCTGATGTCGATAGCACAGGCATATGAATAGACACATTTCTCAAAGTAGCTCCTAGTTCACGCAAAACCGCGATTAAAACACCGCCACCGTCGCTACGTCCACTTTTCAAACGGTCTCTGTCACATCTAAAGACCCTGTATCTATCATCGATAAAATGATTATCAATTATATGTTCATATAACCATGTTTCTGAAAGTACGATTATATCATAATTATGCGCTAATATATTCATATAGATTGTGTGTAATTTTGTCCTGAGTCCTCGACAATTCTGATAAAAAATAGAAAAAGTACTTTTAGCCATTGGATAACAATACATTATGAAATTTGTATATATATAATATAATAAGAACTAAGATCCATTGACTTATTTTCTTTTTGCATATCGACCACTCATAATAGTTAACAAAGGCAGTACATAATTGGAGATAATTATGTAAAAATGTAAAGATTAAATTAATAATAGAAATGAAATTTTGTAGTTTTTTTTTTTTGCCTAACTGTGGGTAAATTGACTTATGAAAACAATGTGTACCAAACTGCAACCTCACATAATAGATAGTGTATATTATTGTAATTATAATTTTATTACTTCTAATTTTAATGCCTATTGTAAATATAATTCTATACCATCGTTTATCATAGTAAATAAAGTATGCTCGGGATGATTTTATGAATAAATTAAGTAATATACTTACAGTGTTAATATACCTGCGATTCAGATTACTAACATATTTTAGGAGAAAAAATTCTAAGTCACAAACATACATACATATATTGAAATTTTCACTTAATTTTAGCCAAGTCACTTGATGAACGAATCGCGATAACGGGTGATGTATCCATTTTTCGAGCCAAAATAGTACCATGTTTGACCCACACGTACTTGTAGTCCTTTTGTTTCTTGGCCAGTTCACGACATTGTCGAAATAATATTTTATTTTGTAACGTCAGATGCTCGTTGATATAAACGTTATTTGATGTTCCAGATATAGATAACTCGGAAGACTTTAGTCCTGAATTGATACGAGCGGCTGAAATAACGTTATCACGTATCATCTTGTTGTTGAAAGTAACAATCACATTTTTTGGTTGTCTGCTTTGGGGATCAGCGTGAGGTATTCGATGAATAGCCACTACATCCGTGGTTCGTATAGGGTGTTTTATCGCCTCGCCTAATCGTTCAAGGATATTTAGTAAATTTTCTCCACGTCGCTCCGGTAAACCAAAAATTTCAATGTTACACTGCCGGGTAAATTGTTCCATTGAAATTATTTTATTTTCTAGTTGCTGTATTTTACTTACAGATATAGAGAGGGTATTCATTGATTCCTCTGGTTTATTCACACGTGAACAAAGTAATTCCTGTTGACCTGTTGTAAAAATTAGGGACGTTTCCATTTCATTAACCTTGCTATTAATCTCAAGTAATGATTTATTTATGACCGTCTGTTCATCATTTAATTTAGATATTTTATCAGTTATTTCAGACAAAGAAGTTGAGATTCTCTCAAATTTATTGGTCAATGTATTATTCACCACATTAACAACACTGTTTTCTATGCATTCCATAATTTTGGCATTCCACAGAGTCATTTGTCTGCTAAATTGTTCTTCCAAGCGTTGCATAAAAGCGTGCATATCATCATTTTCTGGTTGTTTACGCTTTCGTGTGTTAATCAGTTCGAAATCCACCGATGCCGGTATATTTGTATCCGATAAGAAACCGGTTGGCGGCGAGCGCTGCATCTTAATTTGATTGGTGTGACTGCGTAGAAAAATATGTTTCGTCCTTTATCGTGGCGGGTGTGAGGAAGCGCTCCCCGCAGTCACGACCATAAGATGCGGTGCAGAAGTAAGATAGTAATATTTCTAAAATGTATGCTATTTCACAACGCCACTGCAATCTTTTATATGAAAATGACACTTATAATTTAGTACTTATGGCTACTATTGAATAAATTTATTTTTTTACAATTGGGAAAACACTTGTCGCACGGCCACTCCCAAAGCCAGCTACAAACAGACTGATTTTAAGTAATAAAGTGCAATATATTTTAAGAAAAGAAGTTAAAGATAATATGTACAAATTGCTAATATTTTTTATAATACAACAACACTTAAAGAAACCATTACACACTCTACCATGCGTTTGACACTTTGTTTACAGAATAATCCTAGTCATCTTCATAAGCTTATTAATATCTATACTGCAAAGGCACAGACATACCCTATGGCTGAAATCGAATCGAATAAGGAAGAATAAACCATGACCCACCACGCAGGCCCACAATAAAGAAAACAAAAGCCATTTGAATACGAGCACAGATACCACATGAAATATCTAAATAGCAAAATTGTTAATAGCTAATAATGAAAAACTGTAGACTTTTTAAAGCAAACTAGAAGTACTCTCTGTTTTCTTTTTAAGTTAAGTTGCATTTTAAATCGTCAAAAAAGAACCGAAAAATAAATCACCTGACTTCTTCTACATCCGCTACTTTATCTATGAGGCTCCTTATAATGCCTTCTTTATGTTCTAAGGCGAGTGAGGCCCGCTCCAGTTCTCGCCTGTACTCTGCCTGAGCTAGTGCCGCGCGACGTTCTTGTTCTACTATACGACGCTCTAATTCTTCTAGTGAGGTGTAAGCACGGGATTTTACCACCTGCAAGATAGAAAAATAAAATGAACTGTTTTTTTTCTATTGTACAGATATACAGGGTTGATTCTAAAACACGAGCAAGCAAGATTATACAGGCTATTCAATGCAAATAAATTAAAAATTTCATTTTTCCTCTTCATAATATCAGTATCAAAACCTCCTTTGATCGTTTTATTGCTATAATGTCTGACGTAAACTTACAGCTTATTCCAACACATAAGTATAATAAAAAATACTGGAAATAATAATAAAAATATATAAATACTGGAAGTGGAGTAGCTCGGTGGCGTAGTGGATAAGCGCCGCGGCCCGCGATCGTAGTCGTTAAGCAACTTTCGCAAAGGTCGGTCACGGGATGGGTGACCAAAAAATTATTATCTCGAGCTACTCCGTGCTTCGGAAGGCACGTTAAGCCGTTGGTCCCGGCTCTATTTGCAGTCGTTAATACCCTCCAATCCGCATTGGGCCAGCGTGGAGGGTCATGGCCCATCCTCCTTAACCATCCATAAGGAAGGCCTGAGCCCCTGCAGTGGGGACGTAAAAAAGGCTGGTGATGTGAATACTGGAAAAAGTGAAGGTATAGGAAGGAAGGGTGACAAGACATACAACTGTCTGATGTACACATGGCTGTACGTCACGCTACCACAATACATAAAATTTCCTCAATTGATTTTGAACTCTACTATGTATTAACCAATGTATTAAGATTTAAAATCAAGTGGAGAAATTTGTCAGTTTTGTATAGACTGGCGTACTGTAACTGAATCTAGAACTTTTAACACAACAGCCTAAAATGAGTGTATTATGTTTAGGGTTAATGTGTATATGTATGTGGGTTTTTTAATTCGACAATTACGTTAGAAAGACTTAACGGATATAAATATATATGGTATCATTAGAAACCTTACATCATCCCGAGTAACAGTGGCTATATTTGTTTTTTAATATCCAATATGGCGTATGATGTCATTTAAAAAATTTCAGAATTGATAACGATTTTAATAATAGGGATGACGACTAATTTTTGTTTTGTCCGTCAGGTATATTGTTAAAAAATATGAAACACGTATTTTTTTTTTCGTAATCGTTAAATTACGGCGATGACATTGAGTTAAAATGTCACATAACGTCACTGTTATCAAAACTATTTCTTGTTAAATTGAAGTAAAATTTTTTCTTCTATTGTCTGACTGATGGACTAAATAGAATTTCTTTTTTTTTACCCAGTCGTCATCCCTATGGTGGATACAAAATTTATCAAATATTAGGTTTTTACCTATGATATTGTCGTTTTTCATGAAATAAATGAAGCGTATTTTTTTTAATTCTGTTAATCAAATTAATCAACCACGCAATCAATGCATCTTTGCCAATGCGTTGGTAGCTTATTGATGCTCTTCTCAAAGAAATCAGTTTGACGGGAGGCAATAAATTCTTCAAAGGCATTTTGTACTGCCCCTCGGGTATTGATTTTTTTTTCCGCCAAGAAGTTATCCAAATACTGGAAAAAGTAAAAGTCTGTAGGCGCAAGGTCTGGTGAGTACGGCGGATGATGGAGAACTTCCAACCCCAGCTCTTCTAGCTTGGAGACCGTCTGCTGTGCAGTATAAGGTCGCGCGTTGTCCTGCAGGAGCAGTGGAGCTGAACGATTGACCAAAGCTGGTCGGAGAGGTGCGAGCTTCTCCATCATTTTGTTCAGTTTTTCACAATTCACAGAAAAATGCTCGTCCCGTTTGGTAAGAAGCTGTGATGAAGTACACCCGCGTTAGGCCACCAAACAGTGACCATCAATTTTCTAGGGATAGTTTTCGTTTAGGACATTGTTTGGATGCTGAGTCAGGGTCCAACCAACTTGCTGAGCGCTTACGATTGTCGACAGGATCCATTTCTCGACACAAGCAAAAATGCAGTTCAGAATTCCTTCATTTGTATGCCTGTTGAGCAGTGCAAGGCACGTCTCGACGCGTACTTCACGCTGGCGATCATGAGTTCTTGGGGTACCTATATGTCAAGCTTTTTTACCTTGCCAATTTAACGCAAATGGACCAATATTGTTTTGATGCTAACGTCGAAAGCTACTACTAATGCAGCCTTAGATTGAGTTTGATCAGCTTCGACAATCGCCTGTAATTCGTCATTTCGGGCGACCACGGGTTTCATTTTTCAGGTCAAAATATCCAGAACAGAAACGGGCAAACCAAAAACGGGTTGTGCGTTCGTTTGTAGTGTACGCTCCGTAAACATCGTTGATGTTGCGTGCCGCATTGCTGTCACGAAGGTACTCATACTTTATAATTAATCAAATTTTTTACTTATCTATGATTTAAGTATAAAGAATTCCATGTTTTTTTAATAAATTTTATTTGAAATTACAAGCAAAAAATTAATTTTGATTTTAAATGGCCAGCACGGCAGAACGACAATTTCATAGGTAAAGACCTATTATTAGGTTGTTGCTTACCTTTATCTCTTTTTTGATTCTCTCTACTGCATCCAAGGCTTGTTTCAGCGGTTCGGCGTTAGTTCGAGCTCTACGAACGCTTCGTCTCACTCTAGTGACACGTGCAGTAGCTGCTTTCACACGCTGTCTGAATATCACCGCTGCTTTTCGGTACAATCTGCCGAAACACATTAAATCCTTCTTTACACTTACCAACAACTGTCTCATATTAGTACCAGAGTCTATTTAGTATCAGAGCAGAAGCCTAAATTTGAACCTTTGAAAAACGGACTGATCCGAATAATTCAAATAACACGTCCTCGAGCTTATACACGCGCCATGCTGTGGAAATATTTTTTTATATTATGAAATTTACAAATAATGAATGTGAAATAGGGTTTTTGATGATTAAAAAAATATATACAGGGTTATGTTCATATCAAAAGTACTTTTTTCAAGATAAGAAATCATTTATATTTTTTTATTTTTCCATTAATGTCCGCCATTTTATGACATCAATTCTTTGTATACTTATTTTGACAGTAATACAGCGATTGTGCTGTTTAATGGGAATGGTTATGTACACGTTTATTGATTCTAATTTATTACTTTTACACAAAGAGAAGTTTACAATTTCTGTAGAATTATAATTATGTTCTGATGTAGACTCGCAAATTCTGACAATGACACTGACATTGGTATGATGTCACACGTTTTAGGTTTTTAATTGAAGTCACGTAACACGCAGCTCAAAAATAGTGTTTTTTTTATGCATATTCTATTTTATATCTGTCACTGTTAATAATATAGAATTTTGTGTTATGAATGAAAATGAAATTTTATGACCACATGTTCAAGTATATGTTTGAATCCCGTTCGTTACCTGACGTTCTTCAGCGCAGCCTTCAGCTCTTCCTTGACAGACTCATGTTCGTTACACATCTTGTTGTACTTCTCCTGGATTGATTTCAATTGCTCCATTAATTTGGCAGCTTGTTCTGTTTTGCGTTCATTCTCCATTGAGTATTGATGTTTAAGTTCTTCCAATAACCTGATCACAGAACAAGATAGCGTTTTACAGGGTTATTTGTTACTCATACATTACATAACCTTTGTCCACGTCATGTTAACAGTATGTCATATCATATTCTCGGAATAGGGTTTTCTACTCAGTTTGAAATATTATTTGTAAGTGTTTATTTTGATTTGAAAAGTCATCATACAAATATTTCGGTATAAAATCACTGTACGCCATATTCATGACGCCATTCCGATATGTACACCAAACAAATGTATAGAGTAGTAGATTAAAAGATGGCTATAAAACAAGAACAGCGCCATCAAGGAATTTAATTTATAGCAAATTATGACCGATCTGACAGATATCGAACCTTTTTGCACAAACATCCAATAAGGTTTAACGACAACTTTAAGCTCTAATTAATGTTCTGAATTAAAAACTATTTAAGGGTAATGTCGCTTAAATCTAATGATAATATTAATTTGTACATCTGGCTATACACCCAGGTCTGGTGAGTACAGCAAGTCTTGTTTTATGTCACACATACAAAAAATCGCAGGTTTTGATTTTAAAACAATCATGATTGATGTAATGGCTCAAAATCAGAATCTCTATTGTTTATTATAATGTAAATTTAGATTTTTTGCCAATTTCGTTAATTTATTCTTCACTGCCAAAACAGAAATGCATTCGGCATACCCGCTTTACCCTGCGCGAGCTCCACGGGTTATGTGGGACTCTCCCCTGCGGACCAACCCCAGAATGGGACTGGTCAAAGAACAACCATATTGATTTTGTAAACTACATTCAATGTATTAAGGTTGGTAGATTTTAAGGTTTAGGTTTTACCTATTCGATACAATCGTGTCCCATCACTCGTGATACCTTCCTACCTCCATGCCTTTTATTATCTGAAGTCCTTGGGGGTAATCCGAGAATATCGTAAACTCACTTCCGCAATCGCAGCCGGGTCGAGCAGACGTAGCTCCCAATATATAAAAGCTGAGAAGTCAAGTATCACGGCGATCGACGCGTTTGTCTCGCGAACAAGTGATATAGAGTGTGGTGCACCACTAGGAAATAAGACGCGCGTCCAGAACATCGAGCACGCTGGGACGTAGTGAACCAGGTACGCCCCCATCCTTTTCCTTGTGATTCACCATATTTCCTGGTCCTTCAGCCATATATCCTTATCCTTTGCCCTGGTAGCCTTAAATTTTCATAATAATATATCATCCAAAATCATATCGAAGCATTTATTAGTTCTTTGTAATTTCCTTTCACTTTTTATTGTTTGGATACCCTCGTATTTTTTAAAATAAATTGGTGCATTTTTCGTGGAACATTAGTGCATTTCCGAGTTTAGCTATTGGCAACACTGCTTGCATAGACTACATTCATTTATAGACGACATTCATTCTGACAAGTGTCACATTATTTCATAACTTAACCTCGTTTCTTTTTGTTTACAATTTCTAATAAGATGAACTCCGATCTAAAGATTGCTCAAATAAAATTCAAAATTTCATATGATTTTATAAAAGAACTGTATGAATCAGCAACAGGACTTACACAAACAACTCCAAATGCTAAACAAATAGCTATGTTTCGTGTGCGTTACGCAGACTTAGAACATATTCGGAAACAATTCGATGAGAACTTTTCTATTTTGGTTACTCTGTTAGATGACAAACAAAGGGAAGACATAGAATCAAAGTTTTCAAAGTTTTACGAAAAATTTTATACCATAAAAACTATTTATGACGACTTAGGTATGTGTGATTCCAAAACCGATATTCCTGTAGTGAAGCAGACATTTGCTCAATCCCATAATGAATCGACTCGTTTTCATTTGCCAAAAATTAACTTAATTAGATTTAAAGGTGTTCACACAGAATGGCCTAATTTCAAATCAATTTTTGATAGTTTGATACATCAAAACAATGAGTTATCTTCCATTCAAAAGTTTCATTATCTGTTGAGTATTTTAGAACAGGAACCTCTAAATTTAATAAAACATTTAAGCATTACTAGTGACAACTATGAGGTTGCATGTACTATTTTACATGAACGTTATGAAAACAAGCGCTTGATAGCCGATAAACATTTGGAATTATTACTTTCAGTTTCATGTCCTAATTTAAAAAATCTGAAACGTTTTATTAACACATTGAAAGAGAATACACAAGCTTTAAATTCACTTGGGTTTAATGTGATATCTTGGGGTTTTCTATTATATCACATAACAATCAGAAAAATACCTTTAGACTTAAGAACTAAATTTGAATTTACCTTGCAGCAAAATCAAATTCCTGATTTTAATAACTTATTAACATTTTTAGAAAATCACTTGAGAGTTTTGGAAGTTACTAATTTTGCATATTCAAATAATAATGAAAAATCATTAGTTAATCGTTCATCTACTTTGCATGTATCTAGTATCACTTGTCATTGCTGTGGTGGTAACCATGGTGTATACCATTGTTCAGAGTTTGAAAAACTTGGAGATAAGAAATCATTTATTCAACAAAGAAAGCTTTGTTTCAACTGTTTAAGGCCTCATTTTGTATCAAAGTGTATATCTAAAAGCACTTGTCAAATATGTAATGGACGTCATCATACCAAATTACATAATGATTTTAGTAAATCAGCAGGTTCAAATGTGAATCTCGAATCTTCGAGACAGGTCTTGCTCAACGTGGAACCATCGTCTACTGGCTTATTGGGTACTGCTCTCGTTGGAGTTCAAGACATTGATGGTCATGTGCATATTGTTCGCGCGTTGATAGATCCTGGTGCTCAATCATCTCTTATGACTGAATCTTTAGCACAGCAGCTTCGACTTCGTCGTCGTAAGTCCTGCGATTTGTTTGGTGTTGGTCAACATCGACAGTCTACCCATGGCAGGGTAGATTGTAACATTGTGTCTCTCACAACAGATTCCATTCCTGGTTTGTCCACTGAAGCCATCATACTTAAGCGTATCACTGGATATCAACCTGCAGCAATGGTCAATCCAATTGTGCCAGAGAAATGTAGCGACCTTCAGCTTGCTGACAAGACTTTCAACATTCCAGGTAGAATTGACCTACTTTTGGGTGTTAATCTTTTCAGTGACATTTTTTGTGGTCCGAAGTTAGATTTAGGTAATGGTTTACCAACAGCTCACTCAACTATTTTCGGTTGGGTCATTATGGGTTCAACCCCTGTGACCACAACACAATATCAAAATATAAGCTTACTCACTGATGAGTCTAGGCTTGAAAATACTTTAATTAAGTTTTGGGAATCTGAAGACGTTCCTTTGATGCCCGTTCCAGATCCTGTAGATATCGTTTGTGAAAAGCACTTTGTCAACACACATAGTAGAGACACTGATGGGAGGTTCATTGTCCGTCTACCCTTTAAGGTAGACTCTTCTCAGCTCGGTGATACACGTCTTGTTGCTCTGAAACGTTTTCACAATTTAGAACGACGGCTTATAAGGGAGCCTAGACTTCGTGAACTCTACATTCAGTTTATGAAGGACTATATAGAGTCTGGTCATATGAAGTTAGTGTCATCCGATGGCCACGTTGACAGGTATTACATTCCTCATCATGGCGTGCTCAAGGAGAGTAGCAGCACTACAAAACTGAGAGCAGTTTTCGACGCATCTCTACCTAGCTCTACAGGAGTTTCACTTAATCAAATTTTAATGTCGGGTCCTAAGTTACAAGAAAATATTCAAGATATTATTTTACGTTTTAGAACTTATTTAATTGTTTTCACTTGCGATATTAAGCAAATGTATCGTATGGTCAAAATACATCACGATGATCAGCGGTTTCAAACTATTTTCTGGCGTGACTCTATCGATAAGCCTTTGCAGGAGTTCGAGCTAACCACTGTTACATACGGCGTTTCTAGTTCTGCTTACCAAGCTATCAGAGTGATTCACGAGTTGGCGAACATCAACGACTCTACATATCCTGAGGCGGCACGTGTCCTGCGGGAGGATACTTTCGTAGATGACATCGTGAGTGGTAGCTCTACACTGGATGGCGCTAAAACACTTCAGCAGCAAATTACTGACGTGTTGGCTCAAGGTTGTTTCCATTTGAGGAAATGGTCTAGCAACTCTAGCGAACTACTTAAGGGCTTACCTGCTGATCATTGTGAGACGCCTTATCGATTCGAAGATTCAGGTGACGACATTTTCAAAATTTTAGGTATCGAATGGAGCCCATCTTCTGATAGCTTTCTTTATCGAGTGTCTAGTATGAGTAAAACATTAACCAAGCGGGGTATTCTTTCAAATATCGCTCGTTTATATGATCCTTGTGGTTTCATTGCTCCTGTAACGTTCTTTGCTAAATCTTTCTTACAAAATTTGTGGCTTTTGGAGATAGGTTGGGATGATACACTTCCTTTTGACGCTCAGCAGACTTGGTTTAAGTTTGTTGAAGATTTTCATTCATTAAATAAAATTCGTATCCCACGCTATGTAGCGCGTGATCAAATGTCTGAATGTCAACTTCACGGTTTTAGCGACGCGTCTGAACGCGGTTACGCCGCATGCGTATATCTTCGTTGTGGTAGCGATGACGATGTAGAGACGAACTTGTTGGTTGCCAAATCTAGAGTCGCTTCTGTCAAGCAAAGGAAGACAATTCCCAAACTCGAGCTCTGTGGAGCAGTTCTATTGGCTCGTCTTTTGGAACATGTTTGCAAGGTTTTGCAACATAAAATAAACATCACTTCAGTCACAGCATGGTGCGACTCTAGCATAGTGCTAACATGGTTGCGAACATCGCCTCACAAGCTTCAGACGTTCGAAGGGAATAGAGTTTCGCAGGTTCAAGGTATTCTTCCAAACGCTACCTGGCGATACGTTCCATCCGTTTTCAATCCAGCCGACTGCGCGAGCCGAGGCTTGCTCCCTCGCGAGTTGTTAAATCATTCACTTTGGTGGAGTCCTTCTTGGCTCAAATCTAATCCCGATTCATGGCCTTCTTCATGTCAATTTCTCGATCTTGACGATTTGCCAGGTGTCAAATCAGCTGCAGTTGCTGCACATGTGGTGCAAACTGTCGAGACTGCACATCACTCTGACTCTGCATTGCTCTTTACCCCTCCAGTTTCTTCGCTTATCGTGCGGACTGTCGAGGAGGCATCTCATATAAAAGGCGCTACATCGACTGTTGCAATTTCATCTCACGAAGTTGTTCAACATGTCATTAAAAGATATAGCTCTCTATCTAAACTATTACGTATTTTAGGTTGGTGGCTACGCTATAGTTATAACTTACGTACACCAAAAGATAAACGATCAGGTTCTTTATCATTGTCGGAACTCAAATCAGTATTGTTAATTTGCATCAAATCGGTTCAATCTTCCGCGTTTGCCGATGCAATCAAATTGTTACAACAACGTAGGCCTGTCAAGGGCAGTCTCTGTCGGCTTCATCCATTTCTCGACGAGTTTGGCTTTCTTCGTGTTGGAGGGAGGCTAGTCAATGCCGACTTACCTTACAACAGCAAGCATCCGATTTTGTTACCTCAGTCTCATCACTTAACGGATCTCCTTATCGATCATTACCATCAACTCTATGGCCACCCTGGTCCGTCCACTCTCATGGCGATCCTGTCTCACAGATACTGGATCATATCAGCTAGACGTACAGTTCGTCATAGGATTTTCAAATGTCAGCGTTGTTATAGGTTAAAGGCAAGGCCTGTTAACCCGTTCATGGGTAATTTACCTGCTAGCAGAGTTACTCAAGCAAGACCTTTCCAACGAGTTGGATTAGACTTCGCCGGCCCATTCATCGTTAAGGATTCTCACGCTCGAAAGCCGAAAACTTTTAAGGCATATTTGTGTGTTTTTATTTGTTTCACCACTAAGGCGATGCACTTAGAGGTAGTTTCTAATTTAACAACTGACGCCTTTTTGGCTTGCTTAGATCGATTCGTGTCAAGGAGAGGATTACCATCTGACATATTCTCTGATTGTGGTACCAATTTCTTAGGCGCCCGTAACTATTTAAAATATATATACGCACTTAAAACGCAATTAGATAGAGACAGCGAAAAAATTCAATCTTATCTGGCACCTCGCGAAATTTATTGGCATTTAAACGTTCCCTCAGGACCACATCTTGGTGGTATTTGGGAAAATGCAGTGAAATCATCTAAGACATTACTTAAACGAATAATCGGTGAACGTGTACTAACGTTTGAAGAACTTAGTACCGTGTTTTGCAAAATTGAATCGATACTGAACTCACGACCGATTTGTCCGCTTAGTAGCGATCCAAATGATCTTGAGGCTCTTACGCCTGGACATTTTTTGATTGGGCAACCGCTTCTCGGTTTGCCAGAACATAATCTGGAGCAAATTTCTGCTAATCGTCTTAATCGTTGGCAATTGTTGCAACAAATAACGCAACATTTTTGGAAACGCTGGCACACCGAATATTTACATACATTGCAACAGCGTGATCGTTGGCTTAAGACTGATCGTAATTTGCAAATCGGGGATTTAGTTTTGGTAGCGGAATCTCATATACCGCCGTTACAATGGCGAAAGGCTCGTGTGACAAAGCTCTACCCGGGTAATGATAGCATTGTTCGAGTCGTAGAGCTTAATACTTCTACTGGAGTCTTGTTGCGTCCTGTGGCTAAATTATGTCGCTTATTACCAGAACCTTAAATTAGCACGAAAGCAGCGATCTCTAGATTTAAGTTTAGTTTAATCATAGTTTTATTATTCTTTGTTCAACAATTAGTTTACCAAAGTAGCATACATTTAGTGTACTCATCCTTGCTCTTTATTTGAAAGAGCTGAACCGCTCTTTGGGGGGCGGTATGGTAGATTTTAAGGTTTAGGTTTTACCTATTCGATACAATCGTGTCCCATCACTCGTGATACCTTCCTACCTCCATGCCTTTTATTATCTGAAGTCCTTGGGGGTAATCCGAGAATATTGTAAACTCACTTCCGCAATCGCAGCCGGGTCGAGCAGACGTAGCTCCCAATATATAAAAGCTGAGAAGTCAAGTATCACGGCGATCGACGCGTTTGTCTCGCGAACAAGTGATATAGAGTGTGGTGCACCACTAGGAAATAAGACGCGCGTCCAGAACATCGAGCACGCTGGGACGTAGTGAACCAGGTACGCCCCCATCCTTTTCCTTGTGATTCACCAAAGGTTTAAAATCAAATGGAATAATTTGACAGTTTTATTTAACCTGACGTGCTGTCGACTGTACAACTTGCAAAAAAGTTGTCCTTACTTACTATATTAATAATATATGTTATTAAAAAAATAAGATAAGATACTAAATATCATCGAATAATAAATTTTATCTTTGAAGAAATACACCAATCGACAATAACTCACAAAATTCCGATAAAAAAAAGCAACTAAAAGCAAGAAAATAACTAATACCGAAATCGCACGTAACAGTTACACTGTCGCTACTGAGCTCGAAAGACGACAGCAGGGAGCGCGGGGAGGAGTTTCAAGAAAAGTGTCATGTTAATTCGTATGAGTAGTAGCTAATATGACGAGAACGTAAAAAACATGATTAATTTAAAAACTCAAATTATAATTTAAAAAAATGATTTGTTGTGCTGACGTGACATTTTAGATCTACGTTTTATTCATAAACTAAAATTATTTGATTAAAGTTTTTTTGTTTACTACTATTAAAATAAAAGAAATATCAATTGAAATATGAAAAAAATAATCTATGTAAATATTATGTTCTATTACCGACAGTAATCGATAGGAAAAAAAGCACACTGACAAGAAAAAGATCCTTAGTTCTGATGTCCACGCAGGTATGGTAACTCACCTCTTGCAGTGGTCGAGCCTACGTTCATGTAAGTCTGCGGGTACAGTTCTGGCCCGGAACACGTCCAGCTGGGCCAGTTTCCCTTCGGTGGCTTCCAACGCACTCCTGGTGGCGAAGTACTCGCGATGTACGGTCTCGTAATCCCGCATCATTGCTGACACTAATATTATAGGAGAATTTTTACATACTCAAAATAAAACTATTTAGTATATATTAAATAGATATAAGACAACATCCAGACAATACATATATATACATTGCTGAATCCAAGATTAGGAGCAAAAACCGTCGTTTAGCCGATAGGGATTATGGACACCAAGCAGAAAACAATCTTAGTAGATACATTTTAAGTTTCATAATTTATTAGTATTCACATAGCTGTTAATGGCTGTTATCAATTCGATCTATACTAATTTCTATATAAAAATGTAGTTTTAAAATAATGACATTTATTTCACGGATTAAAATACTAATCTATTGATAATGATACAAACTTTATTTTGCCACAGATTTCCGAAAACTGAAGCCTGCAAACAACAATGGTGTATAGCGTTCAAGAAGACCAAATTTGACATTGGCCAAACGCAGTCATGATTCTGTTCTAAAATATATTTAGTATTAATTCAGATGCAAATGACCCTATCGCTAGAAGGATACGTTTTTCGCAGCACTTTTATAAAACCACGAGTTTAATGTTTTATATTTTTTATGTGATTGAGAATACATTAGATTTAACTAAATTTAATTGTTTTAAATATCATTTACTTGTTAAATGTTTTCGTAGCTAACTTTGTAACCAATTTTATATTTTAATACACAGGGAGAATATTTTATTCAACTTTCAATTTTTTTCTTGTAATTGTATTTTGAAAATATTAATAATAATTACATATTTGTTTTATTAAAATTAAACATAACTTATAAGACAAAAATATTCACATTTTAAAAATCACTTCCTACTTTAGATGCTTTGTCATTATTCTAAGGTAGTACCACCTCCCACCTCAAGGAGAATAGACTACCTATAATATGCCTAAAGTGATAGTGATATAAGTTATTACATTGAGGACGTTTATATTTTTAATGAATTTCGAAATATTAACTTGAAACCAAGCAGTATGAGGTCAACAAGTAAAATTTTGAAAGCGGTCTACAACCAAAAAAGTTTGAGAATTTCTGTATACCCCATCAATACTTACTTTTATCTTCATACATCTCGTAAACCTCCTTCAGTTTGTTCTCCGCTTTCTGAGCCCGTTCAATTAAAGTAGCCTTCTCAATATCCACCGTCTCTTTCTCCACGTATAACTTTTTCTGACTCTGTCTCACTTGCATCAACTCCCTCTCCAAGATAACTACCTTCTCCGACAATGCTTTGTTTTCCTCCACTATTTGTTTAGATTTCTTGTTCATCATTTCGAATTGTTTTTCATAATCTATTATAAGGCTGTCTTTCTCTTGCAAGTTCTCTTGGTAAGCGTCGAAGAGTGGGGCTAAGAAAAGAGATTCCTATATTAACGTTCCAAAAGAGTCTTGGACTGTAGTAACTAAGTGATGTTATGGGTTATCTAAAGGTACTTAATGGGGTTGTCACACATGATAAAAGTAAATTAATTCAAAATAAGTTAAAATTAAAAATATTATATGGGATTTTATAATATTTTTAACTTTACTTTTCAATATCAGTACCATGTGATCTAAAACTCCTCTCAGGACGCGTGACGTCATATTTTGACATACTTTCATGATTACCACTACAATCCAGCCAAATTTTAAAAAACAATACCAACCAACTATACAAAGAACTGGATATAGAAATATATATGAATCAATTTGTTGCAATTCAAATTTTGCAATATGCAGTGACTTTTAGGATAATATTAGGCATCACAAGACTTTTTGAAATCTGTAGTTTACAATAATAAATATATCTTTTAATATTCGCTGTATGTCTATAATCATAAACTTAAGTAAATCCGTTCGCCAGAATACGCCCAGTAAATTCGTTAATTTGATCTAGCAACATCATAACTGACATTATGTACAATGACAGATCCGAAGCGTTTTAGCGTCGTAAAATGAAAAGTAATAAATCTCTTAGTAATTATTTCATAAAAATCTATTTATTTCTGCGGCAAATATAATTTATGAGTTTTTAATCACCTAATAAGTAGACTGAGACACTGAAAAATAGTGCAAGAACCCTATACATCGAAGTATTAAAGTTTAGAATTTATTACAATAATTTCTCGAAGCCTCTACTCTGAGCACGAAAAAACAATCGTTATTATCATATATTTATAACCTTCACCTTAAAAGTCGAGTTCATAAACGATTATGCTAAATTAACATTCTACGATAATTGAATACATTTACTTACCTAGTGCTTGAGCACTGAGCAAACCAGACAGATCTACCAATCTTCCAGCCTGAGTATGGTCATCAGCATTGCTTTTTGTATATGTCTCATCATTGCCACCTTCTAAAGATATAATCAAAATAAGAATAATGGACTACCAACAGTAGTATTCGCAACATAGACTTGATAGATTCCAGTACTGAAATATTGAATTGAGTCCACATGTAACCAATTAAGTAGCGAACATTTATATGTAATTTATTATAGATGGCGCTATCAGTATCAAATACATGAAAGAAATCTTTATAATGTTAAATTAAAATACACGCACAATTCAGGTGCAATCAACAGAGTTAAACTACATAAATCTGTAATTTTGATTTGTTGTTTCTGTCTCACCGGGAGCTTTATACCCCAAACTTGTGGTAATCAACGAGTCCAGCGCATCATACTTGTCACTCGGTTTGTGTACGAAATCACCTTTATCGTCTGAAACTTTACGTGATCCACTGCGCAGTTTCTCCTGATAACGAGACAGCTGGACGTTCAATCTGGACAGACAATTTTGAACTTAAATCCAAAAACAGAAGATTTAGAATTTCAGTAAAAAAAAATCCTTAGATAAAAAGATAAAGAAAAGGTGTCAAATGCAGACTGTTCCCAAAGTAATGAATTACTTAACTAGAATTAGTTAACAGCACCTGTTGATATATGGAAAAAAAATTTGCTAAGTGTGAACATTCAGGAAAGGTAAACGCAAACCAAACTGCATTTAACGTGCCGAAGGAGGGGCAAGAAAGGAATTCTAGAATACTTTGTGGGGAAATATGAATCGGCACACATGTAAGCGCCGAATTGTCAGAATTATATACATATTTAGGAGTCATACTTGCATAACAAAGATCTATGTACTTTATTCAGTATATTACTATATACTGAATAAAGTTCAAAATCTAAAATTTTTTTTGTGTCGCTGTGTGTATGTACCTGTAAAGGACATCTTTCAGAGCCTGCATGTCTTTCTGCAACCTGGAGTTCTGCTCTCTCGCCTGGTTTAATATGATCTGGCGACTGCTACACTTCATACATACTTCAACTAAAGGTACCGCTGTGATAGGCGGCGAGTGATCTATCAAACGAAAACAGACTTTATCACGATTACATAACATGGAGACCTCAAAGAACAAATATAACTTATAAAAAAGTTAAATATCTTTAAAAACTGCTATACAATAAAATATACTACTACATCATAGCACATAATTTTAATTTCTCATATTTCCTAGAGAAAAATGCTTTAATAAATCGCTTTGTCCCTGGCAGTCTGTTTCTTTTCACAATCCGGGCGCAATTAAGAAGAACAATAATAAGTTGTTTTACTGTAAAAGTTTATTAAAAACCTATTAACCCATTCTATTGATGAGATCCCCAGTAATAATTTAAGTTGGCCATTCGCCAAACATTAAATTATCACCCAAAGATTAAAAGAACTTAAATGAAGAAAATAGAAAGTTCACCTCTATCAGGTACTTCATACTGTTTCACTTTATCCCCCAACTCTTTGCATTTGGACTCCAACACCTCACATCTGTCTCTCTCATCCTTTATCACTTGTTTACACTCTTCTACATACTTCACTAGCGTAGTGTACTGGGTCTTGAGTTGATCATTCTCTTCAGCAAATAGTTTGTTATACTCTAAAACTGTTTTAAGTTTCTCCTTCAACTTTGCTATAGTCGAATCCCTTTCAGATATCTGTAAGAATATATAAAGTAAGTTTATTACTTATTCTATTGCCGTATTTTTTTTTGTGCCCATTTTAAGGGTCCGTTTCTATTTTAATTTAGTGCGTCCACACAGAGCGTGGTAGTGATCGACCACGCTCTGTGTGGCCGCCTGCAAACGTCAAAATCATCCGAGAGCGACTTCGCCGAAATCCATGGCGCACTCAGAAGAAACTCGCTCTGCAGACTAATATTTAGCGTATTCCAGTGAACAGAATACTGAAATATAATAATAATGATGGCCGATTTCGGCGTGAACGTTAAAATATCGCTTTTCGTGATCGCTTAACTCGTATAATTAGGCTATGTATCGATTATAATATAAACATTTGGCCTATGTATACAAGTTTTTTTTTTTTCAAGCTTAAAGTCTAACCGCTCATCATTGGTTCGAGTGAGCCAATCAATACACTACTACCGCCAACAGGCGGGTAAGGCAGTGAACGGGTTAAAGAGGATGGGCCATGACCCTCCATGCTGGTTTAATGCGGATTGGAGAGTACTAACGATTGCAAATGAAGCGGGGACCAAAGGCGTAACGTGCCTCGGAAGGTACGCATGAAGTAGCTCGAGATAATAATTTTTGGTCACCTGTTCCATGACCGATCCTTGCAAAAGTTACTCAAAAACAACAATCGCGGGCCGAGTCGCTCATCCACTACACCATCGAGCTACTTCGATCTTCATAATACTTTAAATCAATAGGGCACATTACTGGACCTTTCTACTCTGTCTGCTAGATTACAACACTAGCGCATATAGTACACAATTTTTATAACCATCAAACTTAGAAAAAAAATGTAGAATCATGATATAAATTACCATGACAATATTATCTTCGCATCTATCCATAAGTGTTGTGATGAGACTCTCATATTTCTTAGTTAATTTTCTCTTCTGTTCTTTCAGAAGTGACTTTCCCTCTTTGCTGAGCTTTGGAGAAGCAACAGCAACACCTTGAAGATTACGTTTCCTTGGAGGTTTAGCCGGCTTCTGTCCTAAAACAAATATGTATCTACAATTCTACTTATTTATATGCTAATAGGAATGTTTTAAATAAGTATGTATTTATATATCAGACAACATCATCATCATTATACATTACTCAGATCTGTAAAAACTGAAATCTTATTATAAAACAAGGACTATCTAACCAACTTAATATCAGGTTTAAACCATTATGCGACCAAAATAAATCAATGAATCTCAATTTGAAGTTTTATCTGCGGTCATTGGCAACAACACAGTAACTTTAGTCCTTGTTTTATTATCAGACTGTTAAGAGTTTTGTGCCATAAGGTAACAAAAGAACCATAACACCCAAACTCAATGAATAGAAACATTCTAACATTGACCACACCAGGTTTTGATTCAATGGCCTCAGAGATGGCAAACAACTTTTAACCAAAGGAACATCAGTCAGCCACAAAGATTAATAAGTCATTTAACTCTGGTCAATTAATGGCCACTTACACAATGTTTCGCCTCCAGTAACAAAATATTAATTATATTTTCAGATTAATACAATATTTTATTTCGTTAGATTGGTTGATCTACTAAATCTATTTATCAACCAATAACCTTACCAATAACATCTCTAGGGTCTTCATACATAGGATTATCATCAACAAACTCATCACCATCATCTCTTTCTTGACTCTTCAAAGACATCATTTTAGATTCTGTCCTCTTCAAAACAGTGTCCATAATATCCTTTTTCATACTGGCTCGTCTTTCGGGTAAGTTTATATTGAATATCTTTTGTTTTTGTGTAAAATTACCAGAAAAAGTTAATTTCTCTGGACTTAATTTCATTGAATCTCTTTTTGAAGCTTTTTCTTGATTAATCCTCTGAAATTTAAGAATAATAAAAAATCATAAAATGCATCATCATTAAATAATAATAAAAATAGCCCTAGAATCAAATTTTCATCAATAATATAAACTTCATAACTTTGGGCAATAATAAATATATATTCTAATACATATCTACTTTTTAAGATATAAATTGTTAGAAAACTATATTAATACCTGCTATATGCAAGAAACGTTCATACCAACTTTGAATAAAAAGAATAGTCTTCCTCATCGTCCATGGTCAGTTTTCTGAATAGTGAAAAAAAAAAAAAATTTTACTTCGTAATCTTTTTAAATCTATTAATATCCAATTATTACACGTTCGTGACTTGTATCTTGAACCGCAAATATACAGGTCACGAATGAATCCCTAACTAGGTCAAGACAGTAATTTGTTGTACAATAAAACACATAAATTAGCACAAAGTTCTTTCTGATAGCGGAATATTGACAAAACTTTGTTCTGTAAATGTTACGCAACGATGTAACATTCTTGGGTATTTCAAATTATCACAAGCGATAAATTACGTTACTGTGTAACAACAAAAATATTGTATTGATTCGCTTTTCACCATTTAGATTAATTACTGCTGCAGATTTCTATTAAATTTCCTCGCACACGCCATGGACGTAAACAAAGTTGACAAAACTTTGACAGTTTCGTTGCTATAGCAACAAGGGATGTCATATCACAAAAATCATTGCGCTACTATTTATACTTTCAAAAACTACTACTACCGACGCAATTTGTTTACTTTTTAAAATGTTTTATCGAATGATCAGAAATCCAATATAATTTATATGGCTTAACAGAGATGCAAGTTATTCACTTATTTATAATGTAAATTAGGTATAACTAACTATGTTAAAGTGAAGCGGTTAAATCGCAGTTTATTCACGAATAACTTAAATGCTACATACAAATAACATGACTATACGTAACATAACTACATAACCTAGAGGATCAAAGCTGAAATTATTTTATCTTTTTATGATTCGTGCTCAGACCAAATAAAAAGTAAAGACGGAGTGCGCTGAACAACAAAGTGAAGCCGATTTTTAGCAATTGTAGTGTGCGTGCCAGTGTGACCATAGTCATTAAAAACACCCCAATAACTTAACGTTACGACGTTATAGAGTTAACGTTAATGCTATGCTATTTAATAATATAATGTAAATTCGTTTGTCAATATCAGGATATTGAAATAGAAAAGGTGTACCAAGAATAAAACAACCTAATATTAGCTTTGTGTATTTATAAATTTAAAACCATTTACAAGTAAAAAAATGTCAAGTCAAGTGTATATTAAGATATCCACAAAAGTTTATATTATTTGTCTAGTGTTATTCTACTTATTAAAAACCTTTATGCTGAATGAATTTCTTGTAAGATTGTCTTTTACTGTCTATTGTTTTTGTAATAGTTTCCAACTTAGCAATATAATGAAACCTTATGCTTAAATATTTTTCAATTAACAGCGTATTAAATGAATTTTATGTTCGTGACCAAAATATTCGTGCTTTTTCTCTAAATTAACAAAAACTGTATTTTGTCCTATAAAGCGTTTTAATATATTTATGACAATAGTTTTGTGTTGATTTTCTGCGGTAATAACAATTTTTTTAACTAATAATTTCCGAATAATCGATTCACAAAGGACACAAATATCAAAAAGATCTTTTGACGGGAAACGAAGGCCACCTTTGTTTTTCAAATCAATAAGCCTGTGAAAATAGAGTTTCTCATCAGTGTGTAAACTTTCTAAACATTCGGAACATTTTATTATTTTATTTAAATATCGTATCGTACTACCTGATATGTAACCGATTATTATTTTCCTATAATCGTCATAAGTATTATCATTTTAATGATTGGCTAAATCTACGGATTCATTGACAATGTCTCGAAGAAGTTGCAATGAAGACGTCTCATTGCATTCTTCTTCTTCATGTCTGTAAGACAACGAATGCTGTTTATAATTTGAGTCGTTGAAGTACAATTAAGAATTGCTATATTTTCTAAAGGCACGCAATTACCTTTCGAAAGACTCCTTAATTCTAAATGTGACAGTATCTTTTTGTAACTTCCTTTAAACTGTTTTAAGAGCCATATGACAAATTTTCACTCTGTGATTTGAGTTCTCGAGAACTTGTTCAAGGTCACGAGTCCACAATACTGTGTTGAAACCACGTTCAAGCTATTTTGATACTTTTCCCAATTTTTGTATTTATTTTAGTATTTCTATGGTGAGATTCATTATCGATTCCCGAATATTTTAAACGACTGCTCTCGAAAAGGAGTCTATTGTTTTTAGAATTAATGTATGTATGTGAGTATTTTTATTGCACCATAACTTTTGAAAGTTATAACGGATATGAATGTACAGGGTATCATTAGAAACATCATCCCAAGTTACCACAAAATACATAGAGTATCAGTGAAACTAGCTTAATTATTAATATTAAATAGGTATGGGGACGTGTGACGCCATTTAAAAAAGTATGTTTTTTTTTATAATCATAACTTTATGGGTAACAAATTAAAGGTCCATTAAAAATATATAATCTGTATACAAAATTAACTGCTCACTAAAATGAATAAAATATAAAAATTATTTAAAAATTAAAAACACGACTGCTAAGATCGGACAAAAATTAAAAGAAACATGTTTAGCCGAATCATAGGCTATAAATATAAATAGCGATGACAATATATCAATAAAATTATAAATATTAATTAAAAAATATTCGTGCCATATTTTTCGTCGACGATTTCGAAATATTTTCGTCATCCATAGGAAACATGGACTGTTTCCTGTTTGGAAAAGTAGTAAATTAGAATTATATTAATTAGAATTATTTCTTTTCTCATGGCTAGATGCGATGTTATTCGATATGAATGAACGATATCACACGAATCGCATGCACTTATAAAATGTATGAAAAAACTCAAGTGTTTGCTCATGAGATTGTACTATCTGTCAATATCGGTCACAAATCTCATGGTCTGCGGTATCACTTCAAATGTATAAAGGTGGTAGAACGCTCGATCTGCTTTTGATTTTCTGTTCAATAATATCCAGGAACGATTCATTTGCTCATACTTACCATATCATCAAAATATATTGAATTTTACAAAAAAATACGGCAATATCCGTATATAAACAAATGAAAAGCTCGATGGTGCCGGATAGCTCGTTTGATCTGCGATTGAGGAGGTTAAGCGACGATTGCAAAGGCCGGCAATTGGATGGGTGGTCAATTTTTTTGGTGGTCAAAAAAGAGATAAGGCAAAAAGAGCATATAAGAAACGTCCAACTAACCGCAATCTTATTCGTTTTAAGGTTCTTCGAAATTGCTGCAGTCGTATGTGTAGGGATGCTAAGCGACGCTTCTTCCATAGCTCTCTTACTGATCGCAATCCTACTGATGCCTGGCGGTTTTTGCGCTCTGTAGGAGTGGGGAAATCTACTGCTACTGTGTCTACCAATGTAGATTTAAGCGTTCTTAACAGACACTTCTCCCTTCCTCCTTCTACTATCGATGGTGACATAAAGGATTCTACGCTCGCAGAACTTTCACTAGTTCCGAGGCCAGACTGCACATCTTTTGTCTTTTCAAAAATATCCGAAACTGACATTAAAAATACCATTCAAGCCATTTCTTCCGAGGCTGCTGGCGAGGACAACCTAAGCGTAAGAATGTTTACCCCTATTTTATCTTTTCTCCTTCCTATACTTGTTCACATACTTAACTTCTCACTTGAATCCGGTTCTTTTCCCAAAATTTGGAAGATGGCGCACATTATTCCACTGCCTAAAGTATCTAATCCTTCAGTCCCATCTCATTTTCGTCCTATTTCTATTCTTCCCCTTCTCTCTAAACTTCTTGAGCATATTGTTCATAAGCAATTATCAACTTTTCTTTTTTCTTATTCCCTTTTGAATAGGTACCAATCTGGTTTCCGCCCTGGTCACAGTACTGTAACAGCTTTAATAAACATTACTGATGATATACGTTGGGCTATGGAGAATAAAGCTCTTACAGTTCTAATTCTTCTAGACTTCAGCAGTGCTTTTAATTCTGTCGATTTTGACATTCTTCTCGCTATTCTTCGTTCTTGCAATATCTCTCCTTCTGTTCTCTCATGGTTTGATTCCTACCTTCGGGGACGCACGCAACGTGTGCGTCTTGGTAATAAATCTTCTGATTGGTGCGACCTCGGTGCGGGTGTTCCTCAGGGTGCTGTTCTCTCACCTCTCTTATTTTCTATTTTCATTAACTCGGTTACTAAAGTTATATCTTCCAACTCTATGCAGACGACTTGCAGCTTTATCGACACTTTAAAATAGAAGACTGTAACTCGGCACTGGTAGCTATTAATAACGATTTGGATCGCATTAGTACTTGGGCAAAATCGTTTGGCCTCATGCTTAACCCGAGTAAATCTCAGGCCATTGTGATAGGTAGCAGGTTTAATATAAATTCTATTTCTGCATTATCTTTACCACCCCTGCTTTTGGATGGGACTCAGATCGAGTTAACAGACACTAAAAAATCTTGGAATTACAATGGATTCAAATCTATCATGGACTGCCCATGTATCTGAGGTTAGTCGTAGGACCTTCTTCTCATTTCACACACTTAAAAGCCTTCAAAACTTTTTACCTTTTAAAACTAAAGTGTTACTAGCACAATCCTTAATTATACCTCTTCTTGACTATGCAGATGCATGTTACTTGGATGCCACGGAGGAGTTATTAAACAAACTTGAACGACTTCAAAATCTAGCGATTAGATTTATTTATGGTCTTCGTAAGTATGATCATGTGTCACATTTACGTAAGCAGCTCATGTGGCTTCCCATTCGTCAGCGTAGATATGTCAGGATTGTCTGTCTTCTGTTCAACATCCTGTATAATCCCGTCTATCCTTCCTATCTGCGTGAGCGTTTCTCCTTTCTCCGTTCTCCTGATGCTCTTTGCAGATCCCACCTTAAGTCTTCAAACTCCTTCACACAAAACAGATTTTGCTTCATATTCCTTCACTGTTCATGCTGCTAGACTCTGGAACTCTTTGCCTGCCGATATACGTGACAGTCGCACTATTTCTGTGTTCAAAAAAAGAGTAAAGGATCATTATCTTTCCTGTTGTTGATATTGGATAGTGTAGGTATTATTAATCTTTATATATTATAGATATATATATTATTATTTATATAATGTTTGAACCGTTATGTATTTTTATTTTCTCTCTTTCCCGGTATTTGAATTTGTTTTTTTTATTCCATATTAATTTATTTAGGAGGTACACACTGACTACCTTATTGTATTTCTTTTTCCTGTTTTGGGCCTGCTGGTAGAAATTTCAATTTGAAATAAGCAGTGCCCTTGTACTAATGTCTGTTACATTTGTTCATATGAAATTGTATGTGTGTACAAAATAAATAAATAAATAGATAATCCAACATTTTGTGGCGGCGGCCATCTTGTATATAAAATTTTGTCATAGTAAACAGTATTCTACTACTCAAGCCCTTTTATTTAATGTCCGTATTGAGGGAGTCATGAAAAATATGTAGGTAATCCAACATTTTTGGTGGCGGCCATCTTGGATTTGAAATTTGTCATAGTGTTCAGTATTCTACTACTCAAGCCCTCTTATTTGATACCCATATTGATGGAATGGTGATAAAATATGTGATCCGACATTTTGTGGCGGCGGCCATCTTGTATCGATTTTCATCAAAGTGAAGAACACACACCTTTTAAACAAAATCAAAATGGGTTCATCCGTTCGGGAACTATGATGCCACAAAAAGACACAAACACACCACACACACACAGAGACATGTCAAACTTATAACACCGCGTCGTTTTTGCGTCCGGGATTAAAAATATATTGAATTTAGAAAAAGTTGTTTCATATGCGGATCTCCGATAAATTTGATATCGGTCGAATTGCATCGAGCCATAAGTCTAAATTAATCCTCATTACGTAAGTCAACTTCTAGTGAAAGTCTCTTCAAAATCGGCCAAGCCGTTTCAGAGATTAGCTAGAACTAACAGACAGACAGATAAAATATATTATTTTTGTATATGTACCATGTATACACACAAATGTATTTAGTGAAAAGCGGTTATTTTAATATTACAAATATGCACTCCAATTTTATGTACTAGTATAAGTGTATTGAGAGAAGAAGTACCTTGCTTTATTTGCATTTCATAATATAAATATATATTTTAACTTTCTTATACAAATATACCTAGGGGTCTTTCGACCTATGCTGAAAATAACAAATGTGTATTAGAAATAATTCAATAAGCTATATAAATTCCATATAAATCGAACTTCGTGACCAAAGTTGGAAGTCCCACTATACTGCTCTATTTACGCTCGCTCGAACGTATCTAGATCGAAAAATGGCGCGAAGAAATGCGACACAGATCTTACGTTGAGGAGCGCTCGCGCGGTACTGAGCTCAGACGGCCGCTGCATCTTATTTTGTAGTGATTTTGCGTTTACATTTATCGTATTTATTGAAATAATATAATAAATTTATGCTTTAAAATTATAATAACTTTGTTCCTCATGAAATAGTCATTAATCTGGCATAAATTTTGTTAAATAATATTGTTGTGGCTAAGAGAAATTCAAAGTTAACTTCAAGCAATTTTTGATGTTTTTTGGTTTGTAATATAATTGTTTTTCTATATTTAATCAGTGCTATTTCAAAATTTCGAGCTACTGTTTACTTTACGACTATATAAGAGATATCATTCTATTTCTTTTATTTCGTTTGTTAAGAACAGTAGCTCAATCCAGGACTTCAAAAAAGTGTCTTTGCGCATTTTATGAAAAACTTTCTCTGGTATTTTGGATTTAATTAAAAAGATGAGCAAAATTTCCAAAAAGTTGAGCCACTAATTTCTATACCAAGAGTTATTCTTCACTATTCAACAAGTCAAAATTGTTAATTTGTTTTTGTTTCCGAGAAAAATCACGCAGAAATCACAGTTGCGATGTAATATGGCTCTTAAGCCTCCGTGCATTCTGATTGATGTAAATAATATTTCCAGATGATCTTGACTTAGTTTATAAGTCGGTAAGAAAATTAGCCTTTTTTCAGTCTCAATATATTTCGTGTATAGCACTTTTAGACTTTGTATATTCATTAATGTGCTTTTAAAGCCTGGTTTGCATTTTGCTTCAATAACTGGTTTATAAAAACGCGTGATTAGAAATATAGGTCGACCATCTCGTTTTACTTTCTTTTTGGTAACAGATTTTATTTTCAATTTTAAAATATATTTCTGTAAATCGTCTAAAAAACTAAATATTTGACTTTTATTGGTCTCACAAAGTGGCTTTTTATAATCAAACTGCCACATTGTTCTTGAGTTAAAAATATCGAAACTCGTTTAGTAAAAATAAAGAAGTAAATTTTTTATTTTTAACTTCCTTATTCTAACACTCAATATCTGTGATCTGGATCTCTATGTAGCATTTTGAATGCAAAATTTATTAAATATAATTTCCATACAACAAGAAACAAATAAAGTACGCTTTGAAAAAATACGTAACATAATTTTTGTTTTGTTAGATATAACGCGTTATAAAATTAAAGTTACCTGATTTCGGGGTAAATAATAACGTTTAACGATGGTAATATTTGGCCGAGGTTTTGTGTTCCGAGCACTAATTTACATTTTATTTTTAAACTACTGAAACTCCAATACTTACGTGTGAAATGTGATTCCATCCTGCTTTTTATTTTTTTGTGGAATGGTTTTTACAACCTTTCACTACACAATTCGGCATTTACTAAGATATTTTTGATTTTTTTTATAACGAAACGTACCGGACGCTGTCGATAGTTAGACTGATAAGGAAGGCGTAGTTTCGTTATGTATGTGTGCGTGAAACTGTGTACGAATACGCCGAGGTGTAGTTTTGCCGGCTTCACTTTTCTGTTAGGCAAAACTCCGTCTATACTTTTTATTTGGTCTGAGGATTCGTGTTCATAATAAATTTCTATGTTTGTTATAGTATCACTTTACTCATTGATTACCGTTCGCTAGCCTCAAACAGAATTAAAAAGGCTAACCCTATACTGTATTTGAATTTTATATCTCAATTAAAACGAGATAAGAAAATATTTTGTTAAATAAATTAATTAGAGACATTAAGGGCCAGTTTCACCGGTTACTGATAAAGTTTCAGATAGTTATCTGATAGTTAACGCTATCTACTGGATAAAGGTTGCTGTTAACTTTTTTCTGTTTCACCATCAAACTGCTAGATAATTTATCTGGCAGATAAGTTATCGGCCACTTATTAGTTGACGGAACGGCAACGTCGCTTTTTTGCGTTTCAATACTACGACCCAAATTATCGTCAATCAAATATCATTTTTAAAACTTAATTAATATTATTTTTTGTGTTCAATATTATTTAAGTAAACTTTTTATACTTATACTTTACATATTTTGAATTATAATTTTATGATTCTAGAATGAAATAATACGATATTCGTATACTTAGCTACGTGTTTACAGAAACGAAACGCAACTATCATTTGTTTTGCTTTGTTGATATTTTGTGCTTAAGACGCTTTTCAGTTTTTAAACTTTTCTTTGTGTATTATTTTCGTATTTGTTAATTAATAATGGAAAAACAAAAACGTGAAAGAAGTGTGAATTTTAATCAAGAAGAAACAAACGGAGCTTCTTTACTTACTAGTTAACGGAGATTTTTTACTAAATAGCCCGTTGTAGTTTTTATATCACTTTCTATTAACGATAGAATATAAATAACAGCCCGCTTGGTAAGCCGAAATCGATTTCTAAAATCTTGATCCTCAAGTGATTCTCAATAATTAGGTCTAGGGTTAATTACTCGATTCCTACGGGGTCGCGTAATACGTTCGAAATATTCATCTAATTCGTCTTCTAAAAACTCAAATAAACCCATTTTAGAATATTTGTGACACTTGTGACTGCAATCGACGCAAAGCACACAATAATGGTCTAAAACTAAAACTATTTTCGTTCCCGTCAATTGAAACTTTTTTTTTATCTATCAGATAACGTCTTTATCAGCCACTTGAATCGGCTGATAACATATCTAATACTTTATCTGCCAGATATTTTTATCCGAGACCTGTGAAACCAAAAGTTGTAGTTTATCTGGCAGATAAGTTCCTGATAGACTATCAGGGACTTTATAAGCAACCGGTGAAACCGGCCCTAAATATATTACATACATTCGACAAAACTTTAACCATTAAAGACTTATATAATTATAGTAAGTAAAATTAAGTCTTCATTTAAAGTTAGAATAAGTTATACTAATAAATTTTAAAATTCTACTAAACGAACTTAATAATTCTGTCTTATACATGTAGCCCGATATAATTTCAATTTCTTCTTTAGCCGATAGATGGCCATAGAGATCGGAATCTGAGATAAATCTTCAACATAAAATAAACTCAAAAACTGTTCTTAACACTAAAAGCAAACGGACTTTTTAATTATTCCGGTTTATAACAACGTGAGCATGCGCCTGAAAACAGCTGAGCGATACAGCGACATATTGCGGCTTCTTTGTGAACTAGACAGTCGCATCATGTCTGCCCGCCGGTTCGGTGTATGACGCTAGTTATATAAAATAACCTAAAACACTTTGTTGTCACTCCGTCCTTTTGAATTTGGAATTCATTTGTGTTGGTTTAGTGTTTGTTTACTAACTGCTTGATAATAATTTTATGTTAACTGTATAATAAACAACTTTGGTGTTAGTTATTTGTTGTCCGGGTTCTCTGGAAAGGCTCTTGCTGCCGTGTTATCCGTATAAGTTTATCGATTTTCATTCTACAATGAGTGCAAGGTTTTGTTTACTTTTTATTTAAGTGTATAGTAATTGTTATCAAATATGTTATCTGTGAGCAGTATTCAAAATAGTGTGGTGCTGTGAGATTGATTCAATTATGTGCGAAAGTTCGCGCGAGACTTCGCGTTTTGGATGACAGAAACATGGAATTTGAGAACGATTTCAGCTTGAAAGAATGGGCGAAGGACAAACCTTTGTCCATTCTGCAACTGGACCCGGCAGACCGTGCAGTACTCAGGATAGCAGGTTGGTTTACCAAGAACAAACTAATCTGATCATGTACATGACCCAATATTTAATTCGTACGGCTACTTTATTTCGCGTTAATCGTGTTACTTTATCATGTGTAACGTATGATAGTGTTGACTGTGTACGATTATAACGTTTTTGCTGCAAGCACTGGAGATAAAAAAAAAACTATTTATCAACATTAAATTTACCGCATCGTGAGTTTATTCTCATTTCGCGTGATGATGGCCTTGCTTGGATTTCACTTTCGCGTAACGAGTTGAGAAATAAGAAAATCGAAACATTGTTTTCATGATAGTGTTTTGTTTTTATTTGCAAACTGTAGGTATTATTATTCGCCTGTTAGGTATTGCGTGCACAGGGTTACTTTGGTTGCCTACCTACCTACCGAAGTGAATAATAATAAGTACTTACCTACTTATGTAGGTATGTTCACGTGAATTCCCCTCGTTAACAGCACCTGCTTACCTACCGAAAACTGGAACGATAGCTTCGATGAATTTTATAAAATTTTAACTTCATCTACCGGGCGCTGCCGATGAATAATAATAACTGAATATAAAATGAGTCTACAAACTATTTCTTATCATTCAGACAGAAAAACGTACATTTTATAAGTTAAACATACTACCTACCTACGTCATTGATTAGTTTTGAATCCTAATCAGTACGATTTTCACCTATCCTCAACAAAATATTGCCATAATTCAACCAAACTATTGTAATAATTCACTACGCCACCGAGCTACTCAATAATAATTTACATTAAGTAGGTATTAAATATAATTTCAAATATGTACTAAAAGTTCAAGTTTGTTTATCTACCTCATTTTATATTCATACCGCCAATATTGTTAATACCTAATGTCTGAACAATAACAAACTTTAATTTAAGCATTAAAAAATCAACAACAAATATTGCAGTAGTAATATTGCACTAGCGCTATTTAAGTATTTTGTTTCTTGAACTCTGTCTGTCTGTAATTGTTAATGATATGATTTTAACAAAGAAATGGAGTTAATAAAATCGGCTGTAGTCTCGACAGAGTTTGCGATCGCACAGTTCAATAACCGAGCCGTCAACTTGATCGCAAAGAAACTATCGAATATCGCTGATATGGCAGTGAAATCAGTTCGCGCCTAACAAATAACAATATATTTAGCTGTAGAGACTTGCTACAATCTTTAAATTACGATCGCTATAAGTTACCCACCCGAATTCGGTAAATTGGAATAGCAAATTCTGTCAAAACTGCAGCCTTACCTAAGGCTGAGATCGAGCTGCGTTTTAACTCAAGCGTTTACTTATAGCTGAAAACGCAAAACCTGCGGCTCGCGTTTTCGAGTTGGATAATGCCTGTGTTCGTATATGTAGAAGATTATCACCCGCTTTATGAATTTAAAGCTAAGAACGTCTCAATCTGTACTTTTCTCAACTGGACTTTCTCAATTCGTAATGGACGCCTTGAAAAAATCAAGCCTCTTATATATGTATAAAGGTATAGGTAGAAATCTAAATTAATAAAAAATATCTGAGACTCAGAAATATTTTAAGAATCCATAATGTTCCTTGTTTATAATGACTATCTTATTCTCAGTAGTGCATTCCGACGACTTGTCAAAGTCACGGTTCGTGTGACAGGTTAGTTGCGGTTTTAACGAGATTCCTCAGTTCTTCGTGTAATCCTGCACGCGTTGCATGACAAATTCGAGAATATTTTGTCTACACGCAAATATCACTTTTTTAGGGTGCACCCATAAGATATACGATATCTCACTATCTTGCCCGAGAAAACTGACGTTTGGTGTAGACAAAGCATTTCTCGAGTTTGTCATAAGCCTCATTGAATGGGCCAATCGAAATTTGTGTTAGGATATCCTTGCCGACAGTGAACACATACCTTAACAAAAGGATTTAAAGAGATTTATATCCATATTTTTGTTTTTTTAAGCATAATACGAAAAAAGATAAAGCTTTCGTTTTCATATTAGCAATTATACTTGTAGTTAATATCTTACTAACCAAAGCTTTATGGCGCAGTGGTTTAATGGTGGAAGAAAACACAAGGGATGACCAAAAGTGTATTATTACGAGTTCGAGCGTGCTTTAGAAGGCACGTTAAGCCGTTGGTTGGTTCCGGCTGCATTTGCAGATGCGTACCATTCCGAATTAGGCCAGCTTGGTGGGTCATGGCCCATACTCCCTATTCTATTCCGTCCACCGGGAAGTCCTGCCGCTTAGACTTAGCCGTTGTTTGTGCCCACTGCTAGTTTGGACTCTATATCGATATTGGTTTCTTAATGTTTTCACGAACAAGAATTCAATGAAAAAGGATATTATTAACTTTACCGTGTGACGTGTTATCAATTTATTGTGCACTTTTAATATAATCGATCAAAAGCAACGGTATTATCAGACTAAATGAATTTATCACAAAAACGATGAGTCAAGTAATGCAAATTGAAGTCCTTTATATCAACACTTCACACGCAATTTATCGCGGAAGTAAACTTTGTTAAGTTATTATAACTGTAATAAAATATAATATCCGGTTTGTAATGTTTTAAATTCAATGAAATTACGAGTTTAATTTTAACCGCCAAATTTTTTTATCGACTCTTTAATTATAATCTTGTGACAAAATAGGCAAAAGAGTTTTTAATTAAAAACTTCATTAGTCAATGCGTCGGCAACTTGTTTACTAAGTTTTTTTTTTAATCTTTGCGAAGCTATCCGTGTCTTGCTTTCACCATTGTCCGTTTCATTAGAATGGAGACAATCAATTCCACCAAGGTCCAACGAGTGAAACGGTTCCTAACGATGGTTCGCATGGATGAAAAAGTCGGAAACGTCGTAAAAATAGTAAACATACGCGGAACTTAGATAAATATAATTAACTTTTTATATAAAAGGTGTGGGATTGGGTACGATACTTACTTAATCTGTTGTAAGTTATTTTAAACTGCAATGTAAGGTATAGTCGGTGAGTAGTCCTTTTCTAGATTTACCGTTTTCCTGCGATTTCGCACGCGTATATTATAGCCTATGTCAACCAAGTATGATATGGCTACACGTACGTGAAAGAATATTTAAAGTTGGTCCAGGATTCGATGTAAACAAACGATCAAATGTTTCCTCTTTATAATATTAGTATATACATGTTAGCAATCCCGTAAACAACAATCATTCTAATGCCATCACATAATTTCTTAAATAATTTTATACTAGTAAAGTTCTACTTAGTAAAGTTTTTCTAGTAAACTGATTATGGACAAAGTAGTACTTGCAATCCCGCAGCCTATCTACATCTCAATATGTGCGGAGATCCCGCGGGATGTTGGTATAAATAAATATTCCAATTAATGCATCAAATTGACTTCACTTTTATTAGTAAATTAGCTTTCGCCAGCGGCTATGCCCGCGTGGACCCTAGGAAAATGTTTAGTGGGATAAAAAGTATCCTATTATCTAAGTCAGCTAATACCCTATGTGTATACCAAATTTAATCAAATCCGTTCAGTAGTTTCGGCGTGATTGACGGACAAACATCCAAACATCTAAACAAAGAAACTTTCACATTTATAATATTAATAGGATTAGAATTGTAAATTAAAAAAAGCTGGAGAAAATCCAAATCCAAAATATTTGAACTTACTCTAGAAAAAATAATCTAAGCTTTAATTATTTAGTCACTATGGCCAACATCAGTCATAAATTATCTAGAGTTTAACCTCTTGTAGTTTTAAAGGCAAAAGAACAGCAAATAGGCCCTTTTTTTCTTCGACACTTAGCCGTCTGTGAGACCAGCAGACCCTCGCGAATCCGCCTTCATTATCCCACCTCTGTGACTCTGTATTGCAGGATCTGCAGTGTGCGAAAAAAATGCTTAGATGTTCAAGAAAAAGTTATTTTACATAAACAAACCGAAATAATAATAGTTAAGTTTTATCCTATCACCCTTCTTTGTTGTTCCGTGTGTGAAAAAGTTTATTGTTGGTTCCCTCCCTTCTTATTATTAATAGCTCCAAAGTGTGAATTGATTTAATAGAATACGAAATATTCGACAAGAAAAATATTGTATATTGAATATGCCAAGTAATTGTTTTGGTTTTTTATTATGTCAATATTCGTCTCCATTCCTCTGTCGTTCGTTATTTCTAATTCAGTAAGACCAAGCAGATTTGACAAAAAAACTATAATTACAATCTACGAATACGTATCGGATCGTTAATAGAAACTCGGGTAGCCAGCCAGCACGATATGTGATGTCATCTAATTTTTATTCATACACATTTCGTGTTACTGTTTCAGGTATGTCTAACAAAACGTAACGACACTCACTTTCGGTAAGGTTGCTAAGATCATGATGAAACATTCTGAACGGAACGCATATAATCAGAACCGTGACGGTGACGCACTTACTGAGATATATATTACCGGAATACTTTTCGATAATCCGCCAAACCTGTTGAGGACTTGAGTTTTTATTCCACGTTGATCAATTTGACTGCGTTTTTAAACTTTCATATGATCATTAAACAACTATCAGATTTTTCGCCGATAAGTGTTATTCGTTAATTTAAATTATCAGTCAGTCAGCGAAAATGGGCAGTCACGTGACATTGCAAATGTGACGTCACATTTCAATAAACTTGACTCGCAGTTGCATAGGTGTTGACGTTTAGTTTAATGAAATGTGATGTCACACGATGCTCTGTCTTATCCGCGCTCTTGCTTATCGTTATCTAAAGATATCTAAAAGCAAATTAATTTTGCATAAATTAAATATAGGCACCTACTTAATATTAATTCTTACACAAAAGATACTACATAAGAGTTATTGTTTACATGTAAGTTAGTTACCATTTTCATAATTTATTTTTATAACTTTCAAGTAGCCAATTTCACATTTGTTTGTCCTGATCCTGAAATATCTCCTGACATGGTCACCTGATCTGCAAAATTCGTACAAAAAAAGTCAAAGAGAGAATATAATAAGAGATTACGCTTTTATTCATCAAGTCCCCAATACTAGCGCACAGGTCTTCCATATGGATGGACTACAATAGGTAACATGCCATCCGAAGCACATAGGAGCTCGAGATAATAAATTTTTGGTCAATCATCTTATGATAATCATCATCCATCCGGCTCCTGTGAAAGTGCCTTCACTTCCGCATTGCAGACCAAACGCTCTTATCACTTCGACATCGAGCTCCTAATGGCGAATATCGAGTAATAAATAGTGCTCAGCCTTTTTTTTTTATTCAAAGACTGGGTTGACATTTGATTTCTTTCTGGCCTGACGATAAGTAATATGTGGCCTAAGGTGGTATATAGAAGTGCCTATTCACTCTGGCTTTGAAAAGTGTCATGTTATGGTTATTTGGGAATACATAACCAGGCAATGCATACCATTCCTTACATTTACTATAATTCAACAATAAAGGATCCCATTTTTGTTACAATTTATCTTATTTACGTCATCAATTTATCAGTGACAAGTTTATACACTGTAGAATTAGTTTGTTATGAATTTTGTGTAACATTTGTTAGCAGAGAACCGGTTCATAAATTGCCGTGAGAAAAACTGTTTATTTGCGCGAATTTAGTAATATGCAAAAATACCGGTGTTACTAGTTTATATTACGTTTTTGTTATAATCGTTTTACAGTGAACAGCATATCAGTTTATGCAAACGTAAAATACTTCAATTGATTTAAGCCTTGGTGTGTTGTTCGTAGTGTTTAAATATATTGAAAAGATTTGACATTTTGTGGTACATTTACATTGAACCATAAGTACATAACTTGTAGTCGTGTCTGTCTGATCATTGAAACGCCATTAACTCAAAAACTACCGAAGCTATACTCATGTAGTTTTTAGTAATAAATACGAGTAATTCAATCTAATTCATTTGTTATAAAAACAGTCATGTTGATTATTAGATGTATTACAAAATAATTGTTCAACGTATTCTTTAAGAAACTTAGTTATTTAAAATAGTGTTTATAGGTTTATGGATGCTATAAACATTTTTCTAACAAGGATGCTTTTAATCTAATTCGTCGTGCAT
Source organism: Diatraea saccharalis (assembly GCA_918026875.4). Classification (NCBI taxonomy): domain Eukaryota; kingdom Metazoa; phylum Arthropoda; class Insecta; order Lepidoptera; family Crambidae; genus Diatraea; species Diatraea saccharalis. The sequence continues at coordinate 5,053,500 of OU893336.1, forward strand.
TGCCCCCGCTCCCAACACCTACTTAAAATTATTGTTGCGTACCAGCCAATGAACAAGCACTTAAATCAATCAGGGAGCTTGTTAACTTACAGCGAATATAGCAGCTATATGTATTTACTATGAATGATACTAGATTTGTTACCAGGTAACTAGCGTAATTTAAAACGAGAACTAAGGATTTGAATTAAACCGGCCTATAGAAAATTGACAATTACACAACACGACACGACGATTTATTGTGGCAGGATAACGGTTTTAACTCGGTACTAAAGTTAGTTCTGGTTTTATAATTAAAATGATGTACAGTCGAAGAATGTACGCATAATATCTACTTCGGCGAACTGTAATGATTGATTCTAAGGGTAATTTCGTAAAAGAGCTGAACTATGCATGTGTCATAGAGGTCTATTAATATATAAGCTAGGATATCGCTTAGATCATGGTAGTGGTTAGCGCGATTGTTATAATTCGTATGTTAAGCAAATTTAAGAAAGGCCTTTATCAGATTGAACATCCATAAATATTTTTAGTGTCTACTAATCGGCCCTGAGCTCGAGTGATGGGAGAATACCTATTGTCCAGTCTTACTGAGTTTTTCCTCATGAGGAAAGCCTGTCGGTAGAAAAGCCTCGGCTATGTCGGCGTTAAAATACGCGCCAGACACGTGCAATCAATAGCGAACGCTTCTTTCTTCAAATACAATTTCTTAAACTCACAAATATATGACAAAGTATCAAATACCCGTACCACATTTTGTGAATCAAATAAGTGCATAGCTGTCTGGCGCCGAGGTAAAGCAAATGATGGTAGTTTCATAAATTGTCAGTGACGGAATGTTGTTATTAATATTAAACCCTTTATATGCCAAGACATTACACAATTTGTGACAGAATATGTACACATTTTGCCCCAACAGTGGTATTTTTAATTTCCAAAACAATACTAATCTCCCTTTATTATATTCCAGATATCCCATCCTGATTCCTGTATCCCATTCCCAAGCCACCTCACCTGCGAAAATGCACAGAATAAAATAAATTATATAAATAAAATAAATCTGGTATTCTTTTTTGGAACTGTTCTTTATTTGAAAAACAACAAGTCATGATCTTGTTACTAAGGTAAACAGAATCCAAAATTTGACTGAAGAAAACATACTGCGCTAACAAATGAACAAGGAGGCTACCATTGTTCGGTGTTTACACGTTTGAGTCATTAACAGTGACAACAAAGACTCCTGCGCTTTAGCTGCGTGTGAAGATGAAGGTTAGGCATTTTCTGTAGTCATTGTACATTAGGTCATTCCTACCTAACGTGTTGAAGGCTAAATTCAAATTCTTTTGCGGAAATATGTTTTTTTTTGTAACCTCTCAGCTTTTCTCTTGAAAGCGAAATTAATATTTACAACATACACAAAATGTCCATCCTATTTCAATAGAAATTTAATGAAACGCTTTAAAGGTGACCATTATATATAATTTTACGTTTTAAAGAAAGATTTATATACATATATTGGAGAAATATATAGTACGCAAAAATATTATATTTTAACAAATAAATTCCTCATTTATAAAGAAGACGCGTAGTATAAACTTTTATTAATGCGAATAGCTTTCATATCTAGATAGTTTATATAAATGCCGCTACTACCATGTTAATAAGAGCTGGAAAATTTTCAATGCTCCTCCTGCTTGTCAGACAAAAGACGTCCTAAAAAGTGCTTTCAATAAACTTTATTGAGAAAAATATAATTTCATTTCTAACGCAATCTTCTTTGTTTATGTTCGATTCCTGAAAAATTAGATGGGTAGCTAGATATTATTTATTTTTTGAATTGTACTATATTTGTATAGATTACTTTGAAAAATATTATATTTCGACGAAGAAATGTTGGCAACCCTATTCTCCCCACGCATTCGTTACCTGCGTCCTTGTTTGATGAGCGGCAAAAGTATGTAGGAACGCTCTATTTGGTCCCGCTCAAAGGCTAGTCAAAATGCCGTTGCTATACCCAATAAGCCCCTTCAATGGTCATACTCTTTACGAGGAGTTTGGGAACAGGCAAGGTGAAAAAGTCATACCTCAGGGAATTCCTTGCCAGATATCGGGCCGCCTGACGCGAGAGGACATGTTCTAAGAAGTATACTGGGTATGTCAACTGCATTTTGACCAGCTTTTAACCTGTTAATGTACTTGGAGAGCCTCTAGACCAACCGAATTAGTTACCGACTGGAATAATAAAAAAACCCATTCTATAATATACAAATATATTATAACGTATTGATGGTATAGAATGGATCTGTGATGATAATTATTTTACGATATATCAAACCCATTTCTATTAATTAATGCCAATGAAAGAATGTAGCAAAGCAATGTCATCGTCGGTCTAAGTGAAGATTGTCCCTGTATTTGATAACCTCAACATAAAGATTGACAAGAGACAATTTATGGATAATTAAATATAATATATTACCTTGTTATTATTATTAAGATGAAACGTTAATGAAATAATTTAATATCAATGTAAGCCTGCCTATTCAATTAAAATCTACCTAAGAACGAAGGTCGCACTAGAGTTAACTGTAATTAGGAGTTCTTCTTTTTTTTAATAGGAAAAGGATGTATGTGGTTCTCCAACTTTCGACGTTTTAATTGGGCAAAGCAAATGCCAATTTACCCACCTATATTCGACAACCGAACAGATTAGAATTTGAAATACATTTATCAAAGCGTTTTTAAGTATGAGTTTTAAAAGACTGATTTTCAAGTCCTTCACTCTAGAGGCTTTTTAATGTTGCAACAAAACAACATAATTTACGATGAGGAAGAACACTGTAGCGTAAATTGGATTTATTAATAGAGAATTAACATTTAATGTTGGTATTAAGTGTTTGTCAAATTTAACAAGTCGCTTCCTTTACAATACGTAATACATACGAGATACGAGTCATCAAGGTAGAGCAACCAAATAATTTATCAAAGTGTTTATCAACTTTGAAGGTTTGTTATCTTAAGATTGATGATGTTAACATAGGTAAGCCATTAACACCAACCTATTAGATTTAAAAAAAACATGTTACATGAACCAAAGGCAATATCAATGGGAATATAACAAATATGTTTGTTGTATTGTTGGTCGAAGATTTTATGTCCTTGTTGTTGTTATTTAATTAAAGCAAAGGGATCTAGTTTTACAGCCTAATCTAAGCTTAGATTTGTAATAAAAGTTTGTATTTGATATTATGTATTTTTTAAATGAAGATAACATAAAACAATGCCACATATTTAATTCTAACTTCAGATTTGCCTTAAAATTTTATAACTTAGCCCGTCAGAAATGGTAGATTAACCTTGTTTAAGAAATTTTCTAGTCTATCGTCGTAAACGTGATTTAAGATAACTCTATCAGACCTAGGGAATGACAGTATTTATTAATGTCGTGTAGTTTATTTTTACAATTTGTCTTCCTGAAGTCTTATTACTATGTTTCAATTGTAAATTTAGCGTGCGTTGCTAAATGCGTTATCATGTTTTCTTTAGATGGTACGTCTTAACAAGTGTGTATGCTCTGTGAGTGGTTGAGTGAACAAACGTCGGTTCGCGGGTTCAAGGTTAGCGCGAGGTCTTTAAGATATATGCTACTGTTTTTTAATTATTACAGTCCTGATTTCTGTGGCACCAATGCTTAGTTTATTTATTTATATGTTTAAAGTCATGAAAATATTTAAATATTGTTTTTATTTACTAGCCTTCCGCTTCGGACGCGTGGTCCATGGACTATTTAGTGGAAAAAAGTAGCCTATGTAATTCTAGCTTAGAATTACCCTTGTATCAAATTTCATCAAAACCAGTTCAATCGTTTTTGCTTGAAAGAGTAACAAACATACATAAATTCTCATAGCCTTTCGCGTTTATAGTATTAGTGTGATTCTTAACGCAATCCGATCTTATTTCTCAGAAAAAAAGTCACGAACACAAAAATTGCAAGTTTACAGGAGACGCACTAAATTTTAATAAAAACGTTTAGGTTGATTTCTTTGCAAAACATGTCGAATTTTTTGCAGTATTAATTTACTCATTTTAAATTGTGAACAAAGGAAATTTTATCAGAATAAATTATAATTAATATCGAGAAAACTACTTTTGATGCCGATTTTATTTAGCTAATTATCTGCTTGGGAATTTTGGTGAGCTCAAACTTGAAAAAGGCGTGGAAGGAGGACGCCCAGCAGTCTAGTTCTGCTAACATATAAATCGCATCTCAATTACTTGTTTTTTGCTTTTGTACTATCTACCTGAAGTCCAATATTATATATATGTCACAATTGATGTGTGAGGAATACATTGCACTAATAATATTGGACTTCAGGCGGATAATACAATGGTAAAATGCTAGTCGTTGAAATTATATTAAGATGCGATGATTACGTAAACATTAGCTGATTTGGCCTGCTGTGGATGCGGACTCGCGGTCCAAGTGCCGGCGGCTTGAACCCGGCCTTTTACATGAGGACAACAACAGCATACCTATATATAGTAATATTATAAAGATAAGATATAAATATTTGATAGGTTGCCTTTTAAAAATACATCACTTACGGGAAACTACATCATAAAAAGGTGACAAAGGTTATAATTTACATGAGTGAAGTCGCGGGATACAGAGTAAAAACGACTGCAAATGCAGCCGGAACTAACGGCTTATCGTGCCTTCCGAATCACGGTGGAGCTCGAGATAATAAATTATTGGTCACCCATCCTATGACCAGTCCTTGTGAAAGTTGCTTAACTTCCACATCGCAGTTCGAGCGCGTTAATCATTCGGCTATGTAGCTCCTCAATGACACCGAAGACTTCTTAACACCTATGCTGGTCAAAGTGTAACCGAGATTTTTTACACAAAACAAGACTATTACGTTGAATCGCGATCATCAATCTCGATTCGTCTCATTGACTAGCCTGCTAACGTCGATAATTTTCCTTCATGCCATTATGCGCACTTTTAACAAAGCGCTCACAGAGTCCACATTCAGTCAACACGGCAATCTAGTGTGATTCACGCTTAGGAACGGTATCTCACAAAAATTACAAGTAAACTATTACGAAACGACCTTCTGGAGATCCTTTGTCGCCGTCTCACATAGAATAACACGTTATTAGTAGATATTGTCATTCAAATTAGCTCGAGCACCACGACATGCTTCAATATTCTCCGACTTCGGTATGAATTTTGGACAAGATAATACACAATAACATATGGAACATATTATTAAGTACCGTAAAATATTCTTTATTTATAACAGACTAGCATCGCGGGCATAAATTAATACTCCATAATGATAATACTCCAAAGAAACACTTTTTCGATCAATTTCCGATAGTTTATTAAACACGAACCTAACATGGCTTACAATTCGAAATAAAGTCTAATGTTGCTATAATAAAATAAGCAAATAACTTGAAATATCAGAAATCCATTTTCAACAGTAATTACCAAAATGTTAATGACCTTAAATAAACCAAACTGATATATTATTTCTAATTGTTACGCAATAATCATTCAATTTGTATCTCTAACATTCAATTCAACCAAAGAATAGTGAAACAAAGTATAAAAAATCAATATGAAATGAGGTTTTGGTTGTTAGCCAACGGGAGACACTGAGTTATTACCACCGGCTCCAACGTGGCCCATATTTGCAGGCGTCTGAAAGGCTGGCGCCCAACTACCATCTTGGAATCACGTCATGTCTTATTTTGTTTGGTAAACTCATAAATAAAGGTTTAGCCGGCTTCGGAATTGAAAATTTTAAGTTAAGCACGTCTGAAACTGTGTTTAATTACAGTTTCAGACGTGCTTAACTTAAACTTAAACAGGTATTCGTTTCTGTTTTTTTTTTTTAATTAACACTTGATAAATCTGTCTTTTTTAATTTGTGGAACGTAAAAGACTTAAGTTATTGAGAATAATCAATTGAGATTTTTTACTTTTCACAATTCAGAAACTGGCTGTAAACTTTTCTTGATAACTAGCTGTTTTCATGCGACTTCGATTGCGAAAATTATAGCCTATGTTACTCGTGTATGATGTAGTTGCCGTAGGTGGAAGAATTTTTAAAATCGGTAGTTGTTTGTTTGCATTGAAAAGGCTTCGAAACTACTAACCTGGCAGAGTCTTTACCGGATCCTGGGTCCTCCCCCCCGGAGGGTATTCGCAGCGGGTTTTACCAGAGAGGGCCAGGTAAGGTTGCATTTCCTCTGCGTTAAAAAAGGCTACGAAACTACTAAATCAATTTTAAAAATTTCACCTATGGGAATACGCATCATACGCGCACGGAAGGCTGTAATTTATGTGGGCGAAGTCACGGTAAAACAGCTAACCTATTCTGCCTGTACAATATCTGTTACTACCTATGCAGAAAGAATGCGGTTTATTTTTTTTACATAAAAATTACAATGTTGGCAAGGCGTGTCTATGTCTTGATTATTAATATTTTTTACTGATAAAATTACTCACGATACATTAATAGATATAGATAAATATATGTTTATTACATTGTAAGATAAGACCTCTATCATTCATTACTGACTCAAATAAAATGCGACCAAAACTATAGATAAATAATAGATATCTTTATTTTTGATAAAAGCTTGGGTACAACTATATTATTACTAGCACAAAAAGGGCAATAGAAAATAAACAAGCGATTTCTTCCAGGCAACCTAGCATTACATGGAAAATAGAAAAATAAATAGCCGATTGTGCATACAACTAGACAAATAATTATTTAAAAATATCAAAAACGGATGATATGAAAGATGGACAGTTTCATCAACCAGAGCGCGTAAACGAGAAAAAATTATATTCGTAAGGACAGGATGGGTGACCAAAACATTATTATCTTGAGCACTGTGTACAGCACTGGCACAATGCACGTTTAGCTGTTAGTCCTGGCTGCATCAGCAACGTAAACACCCACCGATCTGGATTAAGCACAGTGGGTTATGATGGCCCATTGATCTTATTCGATTCGACTCCATTCATAGAAATAAAAGAATTCTACCAAAATACTTCCCACGCAGACGAAGCACAGCTAGTAGAGAATAAATTTATTAAAATTTGTTAATTAATTGAAGTATGGCAACGATTTTATTATTGACTAGCTGTGACAAGTAGACACAAAAAAATTAAAAAAATTGCTAAATGTACCATGTATACATACATATGCACTAATTTTATAAAAAGAGGTTATTTTAATGTTACAAACAGAGACTCTATTAGGTAATTTGTATATATGAAGATAGATAAATCATGGTCCGATTGAGGCGGCGCAGAGGTGGACTTGTAGTAGTGCTGGGATTAGCCCAATAAGCCAATTAAACAATAATGGCATCAGACCTTGTGGTACACCAGAAACGGTATGTACTAAAAAAATATTTCTAGCAAACTCAAACTCATTTATTGCTTTCATGTGGTGAAAAAGACGTTATTTTTTTTTATGTGTCTTGACATGAACACTGATAGACACTGCAACAATAGTTAAATTGAACTATAATTATCATAAAATCAAAGTAAATAAGATTTAAAAAGTACCATGCATAACAATAAATTAATAACAAAATCACAAATTAGATAAAAAAATTACATAAAGTTAAATTGGTCATAGAATTGCATTTTTATAGAAAAGTTTTGTGCATCCAAATTGTCGTTACTTTTAAAATTTATAATTATATTCAAATACACTGTTATAAATGGAATTATTAAATTTAATTATAAATTAAAGGGTTGGAAATGAATGAAAGAATTACATCCCGTGTCATTGAAAAACTCCTGCAGCGAATTTTAGCATTTCTGCGATAGATTTTTATTTAGGCCATTTTTTAAAACATTATTTTTTTATATTACTTTATATGTTTTTTTATTATATGCTCGGGAATAGCGTTATTTACGAGTATTTTGATGGACATAGAATATGCTCCTGTGTTTACCATTTCTAGTTTTGATACAGTTTTTTTTTTTTTATTTTATTTAGGTCTTAACCTTGATGGGCGGGACTGTACAAGTTATGAACTTATATTATTTTTAACTGTTAGACATTATTGCAAAATATGTATAGATGTAAGGTTTAAAATGTTAAATTTTATGGAAAGAAATCGGCATCTAGTTAAAAATCTATGTTAGCAAGTATTCGGATACATTTTTTTCTGTAGGCCCATTTAGCATTAGTACTGTTGCCCCAAAGCGTAATGCCGTAGCTAAGCCAAGGATCTACAAATACACAGTAGGCAGAAGTAGCAGTTTGAAGATCTGTAGACTTATTGAGTTCAGAAAGAGCATATATAAAATTAGCTAATTTAATAGTCATTAGATGACGCGAGTGCATAGAGACTCGAGTGATATGTTTTTCACTCGAGTACAAGTTTGAAAAATTCACTCGAGTGACCAAAGTAAAAACTGGACTCGAGTCATATTACTAATGTCAAAAGAATCTTATCGATTTGCATTTCACCATTGTACTATCCACCTATAGTCCAATATTATTAGTGCAATATCTTCCTCGCACATCAATCAATGATGGATGACAGATATTAATAGCTAAAACAAGACAAAATGTAAGTAGTTAAGATACGATTATTACGTGAACATTAACAGAATTGCCCTGCTTATCCGACACTGTTTAGTAGTGTTTGTTGTATAAAAACTACCAAACTCTATAATCATTATAACAAGGTAACCCCAATCCTTGACGCATAGTGGAATGGTATTATTATTAATCTGTAATTTAATGTTTATCAACCGTTTTTTTCTTGGAAGCCGTAACACAAAAGAAAGTGGTCCAGTTTGTATTGTGGTCATGGCTGAGTCGTTCACACCACGTTAAGTGTCTACTATTTTCCATGCGCACATGCAACGTTACTTAGTTTTTAAACTGTTGGTGTATGCACGAATGCACATGTTATGTTAAATGCACCCTTAAGTGTTTATAGAAAGTTATTGTGGTCATATTGAATCACGAGTCACGACACATGTACATACATACACGCGATGTCATTAGTGCACAATTAATCAATTTAAACACGTCAAGTGTTTCTGTCAGATAAATATCAAATTTGGAATATTTTTTGTATTTTAATTTGCATCACATGGTCTGATGTATCTAGTCATACGTCTGGTTTCTGAATTGAGAAAAGTACAAAATTTTAACTAAATCTCAACTAATTATACTCAATAACTTAGGTTTTTTTTACGTTTCATTTGGCAAAAAGTCTTAGTTTTATCTAATGGCTAACAGCTGATCATTAAACAATTATAAATCAGTAATGAAAACCTGTTTAATTGATGTGTAAAATGACATAAGCACGGTTTGAGACGTACTCATATACAGATTCTCAATTCAGAAACCGGGTGATAGTCTGATTATTGATCTATCTATTAACATCTATTGAAGTTCCTAATACACGGGCATCAGCATTCTCTATGGTTAGAATCCAATAGGGCATAGGGAGAACTGATCATAGTTCACGCGGGATAATGGGTGTTAAGGACTGTAGAAGTAGCCAGAACTTTTTGGTCATCCATCCTATGAATGACCTTTGCAAAAGTAGCTACAAACTTAATTTAAGACTGAAAGCGTCAACTACACCATTTGTGTATGTTTTGTACAAAAGTACAACCGTTTTGTTTAATGGAAATTCAACTTACACAAATAATGGTAATATTTAGATCTACAGCTAACAAACAAATATGTTAATGAAATTAAGAAGCCTGTTCCCAATTTACACATATATTTTAGTATAAAAGTAGTGGCAATCCTATTAGACGAACTAGACTAAATTTATTATATCACGCACTGGTTTTACCAGGGTGCGAATTGTACTTTCCACTGTATTGCAATTACATCGATCGCCAATGAAAACAACCCGTTTGACATTTTCACAAATGGAACACGCAACGCAATGTCGGGAGCGGGACCCTGACCGGACATTGGTCAGTTGGCCTGCGCAGGCCGTTGACCTGCTGTTACTTACGCTATAAGATTGGTGGATTACGCGCGTGCGCTGAATCATCCATAGAAACGCATTCGGAATTTGAAATTTTGTAATGGTCATAGTTTTAATGGCGGAACTTACCCGTTTTAAAATACTCCTTTAATTAAAAATAATTTATGAGTAACGTCAATTTTTAAATGTTCACATGGTAAGGGTAATAAACTTTTATATATATTTTGTACTTAACGATATAGGTACCTAGTTGGTTTATTGATGTTTAGATTCATTTGTTTTTTAAGCATAATTAAATATGAAAATTTACTTATTCAAAAGATGAAACCTCGTACAAATCAAAATCATGCACAAAAAAATAGGTTCGTATATTCTCAGAAACTCGATCTCATTACAATGTCAATGGCTGTATAAAAAGTTAAATTACATGTAGGTAGCGTGCGAATTTTTTGAATGGATATTTTTATGTCAATAACTTCTTGGATATGACTTGATAACACAATTGTATTAGCATTTTTATTAGAGTCTTCACCCCAAAAAACTATGTCTACGTATAATTTACTCTATTTTCAACAAACATCAAGAAAGGAGGAGGTTCTTAATTAGTTTCATTCGCTTTTACTGCACCAAACTTTGTTTCACCAAAATAGGTACAACTGGAATTTATTAGAACGGGGATATTATTAATATCCGATTACGCGACAACTAATCATAGAAATTAATATAAATATAAAATAAGCATTGATACATTTTTTAACAGAAACGCCGCATTTCTAATAATAATAATAATAATTTAATAATTACTTTTTTACACATAGATTGTACCCGTCAGTCAGAATGCTTATTAATTTTATTTATCACGAGCTTTTTTCCTGCGACTTCACCCGTGTAAATTATACCCTTTGTAACGCGCGTAGGACGTTGATTCCCATAAATGAAAGAATTTTTATGACAGTTAGAAACTTTAGCTCTATATAATATTGGTATAGATGATTTGAAGCGGTATGAAGTTCGCCGAGCCGGCTGGTTACAAAACTATTGTTACCACATCGAGATGTTGAAGAAGAAAGGTCGTTAACACAAAAATTTTACGTTGGATTAGGATAAAAAAATGTTATAAAAACGATTTTATTCAAATAATGTATAGACAAATTCAAGAGATCGATAAATCTTGAAAATTGACACATAACTTCGTATCAAAGGATGTAGCGTAAAGACATTGATATATTTATAGATAGAAAACGGAAAGTGTGGCAGGTACTTTCTGTGTTGGCGTTTTCCATACACTTACGGACATTATAGTTAATATTAATAAACTTACATGTCAAAAACGCGATCTACTAGCCCTCTATCTGCCCCATTATTGTAGTTATTTTCCTAATTCTTGTAGATTTTTGTACAAAATTATTTCATACGCCTCGATCTGCGCCGTCTCAACATTCATTGCCTCCTTTCTTAAGCATATCATCTTTCACACAATCTTTCGGATAGATTGTGTGCAATTAGCAATTGTAAAAGGAAGACCGAAGAATAAATGGATATCTATCCATTTATTCTTCGGTCTTCCTCTTACAATTGCTACCACATTCATGTTCATATTCCATTCCCGTAAAAATGGGACCGTATTACTAAGATTCCGCTATCTGTCCGTCAGTCATCACTTCACCAGGCTATATCTAATGTACCGTTTCACAGATGACGTATTTCTGCTATCGCTATTATAACAAATACTTTTTCCCTAATACCTATAATCTAAAAAGTTATATTTAAGTGTCATACATAAGCACAGTTTAACGTGCCTTCCGAAACACGAAGAAGATTAAAATAATAAATTGGTCACCCATCCCATAACCGGCCTGCGCAAAACTTGCTTAACCCCCGCAACTGCAGATCGAACGAGCTAGCGTCTGCGTCATCGAGTGATCACATACAACAGTAAAGCGACTAACCACTTCATTTTAACTCCCATTGTGTCAAATGGACCATTGGTCCCGTTTGTCACGCGCAGTGTTAGCCAGTCTATAATGATGTCACAGGGTGCGGTCCATTTGTTATACACCTGCTGTTTATAGGGTTAGGCTGTTTAGTACAGACGAGCGTTTTGCTATGTATTTTTCATGAGTGTAACTCCATTCTGTTGCAGTCGGATTAGTAGCCATTTTGTAGCCAGTAGACTTGAAATTATAATCTGTGATTTGTTGAATTTAAAACATATTGCAGAAATTTGTCCTTTTGTACTAGTATTACTATACAAAAGGACAATTTTATAGGTATTACCTATAATTCAGAATTATTTGCCGTAAACATGTTATAAAGGTGTTAGTTGTACAATATTCTCATGTTTCGCCATTAAATAGCATTTATAGCAAGCAAAAACAGTATAATGGACATTCATACAGCGAGAAAAGAAAATAGCCTAAGCAATAATATCACAATAATAATAATCAAATTATTACTTACATTCTTATTATATTACATGTCACAGTAAAAAAAAAATTCAAACAATTTGTATAATTCAATATAAAGTCAATATAATTTTCTTATTTCCGTTTGTTCAAAATTTTCCTATAAAGTGTAATTAAAACAATTATTAAAGCTGTTCAGATTTTGGGTCAACACTTTGACTAAAATATTTATTTTTTTTATGTCCGAAGTAAATTAAGTGTTATTCTTGTGTTATCGTAGTGTTTTATCGCTCAAATGTCAACTGACATCAATGTTCAAAAATTAATTAAATCGGGTCACACAGTGTGGTGTGGTTAACCTATAAGCAATTGTCTTATTATCTCCCCTAAGCGATAATATCGTATTAATTAATTTAAAATATTACTATTTTCACTAACATATTTATAAGATATAAGAATTATTACTATTTATTAGGTCTTATATAGCTAATCTAGTAGTAAATGTAAAAAAATTAATGTGATATGCCTTAAGCACGTGCGTATGGGGAATAAAAGATGAAATTGGTATTAAATAAAACTACTTTTGACAGTATGTACCGCGTTTATATTTTATATAATTTTAGAAACTTAAAGAAACCAGTAAAAATTAGTATTTCAAAAAATTCTGATGAACATTATAAATATATAAAATTGTAAAAAAGGCCTTTACAGCTTCTTTTACAAACTAATAAAAGCAATATAGGTTTATAAATCTAACAACTTTATTGATTTTCTTCTACATCTCTTAAAGAACAGGATACTTCTTTTCACCGTGAAGTTGATCTCCTGAAGTAACAGGTGCAAAACAGATTATGTTCGTTGGTATAGTGTTCATATTTAGTTTTTCAATAACAAAAATTGTACAATTTTTTTTTATGGTCTATGGTGTCGCCCGTCTGCTTGTATAGCTTAATAGTTGATAACCGTTAATAATTTGCGATGTATTGTGTCACCTGAGCAAACATACCGGTCTATATACCTAAACTGTGGCCTATTCGATATTCTGAATACCTATAATATTCTTGGAATTAATTGAATATAAGACGTAATTTTTACGAACGTTGTAGGTACCATCATTAATTCGTGAAGACGATGTTTTTAAAGTAAGCACGCGTCATGCAGCTGTTCGTTTTAAAATGGGATCAAATGTAATTTGATCTTCGCCCTTAGGAGAACTATCGGTCTTATATTGTTATGAACGAATGCCTTTTAAGTTAGCATAAGCTTGAGTATTGTTTCTTTTCGATTAAAGTTGTCCTTATTTAATTAACAATTCTTTTTTTGTATAGGTATTGATAATTCATTAGAATGTAAATGAAGCTCGTGGCGATTCTTAGTTTCAATCAAACTTCGGCCAAGTAAATTCAGAGTGTTCTATTTATATTAAAAAAAAAGCAAATGTTTCTCAAAACAATTAGAGCCAGCGTTTATTTAAGTGTGCTCCGTTTACCACCAGCAAACAAAGCACATGTTAAGCGTTTGCAAGAATATTTAGCATATTTTGGTAATAAATGATAACAAGGTTTTATTTTAGGGCTCCTTGTATGTATTTGTTTTCCAAAAGAATTCTATCGCTGTAAAAGTTTGAGAACTTCGCTCTACGCGGTTAAACTTTGTATTTATATATTTTTTGCTGTTTATTGCTTGATGACTGACCTGAGAAAGGTATGATTGACATAAATGACTATTACAATAAGATTGCTATGTAACTTGATAAGTAAAAGTAAGCTCTCATGCAGAACTATATTGGAAATTTGATATGTTAACTTGTTGCATATTATTTTACATTAATATTGTATGTAATGTAAAACCGCACTCTTTTTTAAACTGACATCAATTGAAAAGTTTATAAATAACAATTTCTAAACTTATTGAAAACATTCCACCATTGTTTTGTCTGTTTCCAATTGTTTTCAATATTTTTACAAATCTGCAGTACTATTGTGTTATGACATCCTAGAACTCGATGATGAACGTAGCGCTGACACGCGTAGAGGTTTAATCAAATATAAGGGGAAAGGGTATAAAGGTTTAATTTCATCGAAGCTCTGTGCTGTAACATCACTCTGCTCGACTTAGTGTTCGAGGCTGTTTTTATTGTCCAGAAGATTACTTCCCAAAGTCCTATGGATTTGAAATTTTTCATAGACATGTAAGTCAGATGACAATGCAATATCATGGTGTCAGTATGCTGATATGATGATGAAGTCGAAAGGTGGTAATAGGAATTTAGTGATGAAATGACGCAACTGCACCATGTTTGGGCTCTTTCGATCCGTATTTATGAGAACAACAAAATATATAAAATTAACAGGAAAAACACCTACAATAGAGATGCTATGTCAGAAATGAATAGAATGAAACAAAAGTAAAATATGATTAAAAAAAAAGTTATTTCAAAACAAGCTTTTATTTGTGCGCACTAAAACGTAAATTATAATTGTATTCAAGACAAGTTCATAACGTTAATGTTAAAGTACTTATAATCAAAATTTTCACTAACAATAAAGCTTGAACACGTGAAAAATATGTGTATATCCTCGTCTCCGATTTCATTAACGCTACAAGCTTTTCAAGTCATTTTCTGTTAGGGAGAATTTTGATTATAAGTACGTTATGAACTAGTCTTCATACAATTATTATTTACGTTTTAGTGCGCAAAAATAAAAACTTGTTTGAAAACAGAATCGAGAGTATGTACACCACAGAGTAAGTAAAAGACTACCGTTTTATTACGCTTTAGGACGCTTTATTATACATATATGTGCGCTATAAAAGTATATAATACCCATACTCGTATATATTCTATGGCAAAAAAATTAATAAAGTGCATTGCATCATTTTTATTTCTACCTATGTCTATAATCGTTTGAGAACTCAACATCGGTCATAGATACGAAATAAATAAACAGAAATTGCTAGATACATCAACACTTACTTGTTTTCATGTACACTGCGGTTAACTAACCGTGCAATATTACCATGAATTTATGTACCTTCATATTAAAGTTCGAGCGATGCGTTGTTTTATCTATGGTTCCTTATATGAGTAACTTGTTACTTTGTGATCCAACTGTTAAACTTTGCGATATTGTTATAAAGTTTATTAATACAAAGCTTATGTGCATACATATACAATTTTTGAAAAGTTATGAATAAGTGACAAGATTTTTTTAAATCAAACAGCGTGCCAAACGATTTCAATAGCAGTTTTGTTATTTTGATACAAAAAAATAAAAAAAGAGATTAAGTGGGTAGCGATAACAACCTTTTTAAAAAAATGCAGTTATAATAATTAACTAACATAGACACAGTGTTCTCTGATAAGCCCAAATGCACATGTAACCCATATCGAATCTAATTAACATGACACGAGCGCCTATTCTATTGGCACTTGAAGGAAAACTCGGAAAATTTGGAATTCTCCATAAAAAAAAATTTATTTCATATCCGTGAAGATTATCTGTGCATCAGAGGCAATGTCAGGTCCTACCTCCGATTCCGTTTTCGGAGAAATTGAACAAGCCTTCAAGGTAACTCGATTTGACCAAATCAACCTAGGATCACTTTTCCAAGAATATTATCTTGTTACTCATAGTTTGCAATTCTGTTTACTTTACTAAAATATGATTTTTATTTGTTTTCAGGTACCTAGCGTCACGAGATGATATTTAGCTACATGGTATCGTATGACTGACTTTCATTCACGCAATCTTCATGAAAGTAATAGTTAAAAATTTATTTTTAAACTTATGATGATTTGGATGATTAATTAAGGGGATTTAAAGCTAATGATGATTAGTTAAATTCTAGCAGTGCTATTAATAAACAAGGTTATAGCGTCAGAGTAAATTTACGATAAAATTGCATAATGTAGTATTAGTCGAAATTCATATTATACAGAGAATAAGCAAACTTACTACCTTCTAGGAGTAAATATTACATCCGTAGAACCTCGTACTAGGTTAACCTTTGCCAAGTCTCGGTTTAATAATATGAATTTTGACTAATACTTAAGTGCAGTCTTAGCGTAAATTTACTCCAACTGAAAAACTGTGTATGTATTTTTCAAATAATAAAATTGATAACCGTTATTCGATTTCTAGTTAAAAAAAAATACATTAACAATAAATATTGGCATTGTTTCTAAGTTTTAAGTAGTTCTAAGCTTTCATAGTCTTTTTTAATTCTAGTTTTTTCATAATTATAGTTTTTTAAATTATTGTTTCGAATTATATATTTTTTTACGGGATCGCTACCATGCACCTTGTTTTTATTGAGTTTCCAATATTTCGGAGCTGTCGCAAGTACTCCGTGATAATGGTGCTTACAACAGCGAAATATCAAGAAATCAATTAAAGCAAGGTGCATTGTAGAAATCTCGTAAAAAAACTATAATTCTTATGTTTCTAGGCTAGAACAGAAACTTAGGTTGATATTGTTTCAAATAAACCAAATAATACTATTACAAGGTAAGAATATCCAAAAGACATAATTTAAACGTAAAGAACATGGCCGTATGTCATAGATTCATTTTTCCCCGATATTGATAGAAATGATAGAGTATTTAACACGCTAAACGCCATGGGGGTCACCGGTGACCTCACCCTTCCTCTATCATAGCGCCATGGGGGTCACCGGTGACCTCAACGTATGGTCATATTCAAACTACTTTTTCTCGCCGCCGGCCATACTGACTGTTACTTTATTCGTACTCCGTGACCGGCACGGCGCTGTAGAACTATACTGCGCAGTGGGACAAACATACCTTGTAAGGAATTGAAAAAATGAAAGATAGCGAAAAAAGTAACCAAAATAAAAATTCAGGATATATAATTCAAATTAGTCTTTATTATTTAACTATTCAATAAGAAAATGATGACAGCTAAGATAGTAGGAACGTAATTGATCTAGTAACACACGTTCTATCACCGTAAGCGCGAGCGCACTACTGGTGTAGCGGGTGGCCGGCGGGGTGGCCGGCGCGGCGCCGGGTACCGGAAAATATATTTTCTGTATTTGTGCGCCATGGGGTGCACCGGTGACCTCAGCTATGTATTTGACTGTAACTATGTAACCCATGTACAGAATTGAATAAAACTTATTTTCTATACGTATCGTAACATAATAAACAAATTACGACCAAAAGTATTTTTACGATTTTTATTTTTTTCTATCGGCGTTTAACGTGTTAAGAAAAAAAAGGCACGAAGGGCAAGGTTACATGTTAAATTAATTTTTATCTCATAAATAATAAAAAAATATGACTGCTAATAAATTATTGGTATAACATCTGTTGAGTTTCCAATTTTTTTCTTGCTATCTTACCTTTACTTATAACTGTTTACCATAACAGCTTCACGACCGTTTACTTACCGTTTATCGGTCGTGAACGTGTTGTATAAATTATTAAGTATCTCGAGCAAAAACCACCCACATATCCGAGACCCGAATGTTACTGACCTAACCCAATATTGATAAAGTATCGTGCAGACGTGACACCTTACTTATAAGCCTACTGCGTCACGATCTTTGATTAACTGCTGTGTAGGTGTAGGTGAAATAATTGAAATTAAAATAACCCATATTATAATGTGAGCTGAAATGTATATGCTGGCATTTTCTTTCAATGAACTGTAGGCCGGTGACTGGTGACTGCATTTGTCATCCATCATCATCTATTATATATCCTTAATGTTGAATAATTAAGAATATACCGTTACTTACCACGCTAGCTGAATTGTTGCTAACTTATGTAATGGCTAACTCTCATTGAATACGTTACTAATTTAATTAGTTGACTTGTGCGTCTGTACTGTTTCTTCTTTATGACTGAGAAAAGTAGTCAATGGATTAACGTTGTTTTGCTAACGAATATTTATTAAGTCTAGCGAAGAAGCCTCGCGAGCGGCCTCACATTGTGAATACGCTCCTTAAATTTTTTCTGTTTCGTTCCTGTCAGTTTTTTTACAAGTTATGGTGCTCACTCATTGTTTGATTTTAAAAATAGAAGCTATTTGAAAATCTTACATAACTTGTCTTTTTTGTCTTTTTGGTTTTTTTATATATTCAATTGTCAAAAATCTGCATGTATTGCTGTAGAGATTATGGTCTACCAACATACTGGACGTACTTACATATATTAATAGAGTTAAAATTAAAAAAGAAGCATATTGCAGAGTAAATTGTGCCAATTAAAACTTGAATAATGTTGTTTTATTAGTTATAATCGTTTTAATTCATTCTGCGATTCATAATCATGAGTTGTCGTAGGTCAGAGCTAAATATAACCGGCCGATTGATACGGGCCGTTAATTTTATGCATTCACCTGTCAGTTGTGATTTGTTATGAGCCGTTCACGACTTGTACACTCT
Source organism: Diatraea saccharalis (assembly GCA_918026875.4). NCBI lineage: Eukaryota > Metazoa > Arthropoda > Insecta > Lepidoptera > Crambidae > Diatraea > Diatraea saccharalis. The sequence goes on from OU893336.1 coordinate 5,072,324, forward strand.
GTCAAGTGGATGAGTAATAACTCATTACGTACTCACTGAGACTAATCGATAGAGTAGGCATTAAAGTGTAACTTGTTTGGGATTCTTTGATGCAATTATGTAGTTTATTTTTTGTCATCCAATTAACTATGTTAGAAATCTCAATGGCGCAGTGGTTAGTGTGCTTATTTATATGGGGTCTTTTGATCAATGTAAACTTCCCACTAAGCAATGACAACTTTCTTAAAAGATCGTCATTGGATGTACAAAATTTAATTTAAGATCCTGAAAATTAATAGAGTTTTAAACATACAGGCTTCTTTTCGAAGCTTAATTGCAAAATTTTGCGAATATGCAAATTGATGCTGGAATAAAACTCTCCTCTAGTTTGGTGACGAATTTTATCTCGAATGGCATTGAAGCCACCGCGCATGATGCACCATCTCAAAGTATAAGCAACTTCTTGTGAAATCGGCTGAGGATAACCTGTTGCCTAATTGTCTAATAACAATATCTATCGCAATCCAATTCCAATTGACAATTCCACTCATTCAATATTTAAAAAAAAAGTCACAATCACAGTGGCTATCACATGTCCAATAGGTTAAGCGCTAAGTTCGTAAATATCTTTAATGAAACAATTGTAAGCAACAACTGTGTACCATAATTAAGATCGACTAGCCGTAACGTGTAATGGAGAAAATAAAACAATATTAAGTTTTTATTATTACCTAATTAAACACTAGCTTCAGCATTAGTTGTTTCTCCAATTTGTAGAACATTGTAATGAAATAAAAAATTGCGTTCATCGTCCTATTTATGCTAATGTTTACTTGCATTTTGCCAGTATACAGTACATCTATCTGAATGCCAATATTATGCCAACATATGTCACCACTGATTTGTGAGGAAGACATTGCACTAATAATATTGGACTTCAGGTAGATAGTACAATGGTAAGATAAAAGTCGTTGAGATTATATTGAGATGCGATTATTACGTAAATGTTAATAGAATAGGCCTGCCTACTGCATAATTAAACAGGTTTCAATTTAGTTAATATTGGATCCAATCAATTGCACGCAACGTTTAATACTTTATTGTTATTTTCGTTGCGTCTTTTGATAGAATCCAATGTCATTTAAGTCGACACTAATGTAGTTACGCGGTAGAGACCAGTGACATCTTGTAACCGAAGTGCAAACCACTTGAACAAAACACCTCTTTAAATTAGAAACTCTGCCCTCGTAGTAAATCAATATTTGAGGAGCTAAATTACAATCGCATTATCTTTTATCGTAAAAAATGAACAAACCAAGATAAAATCTATTCAAACTCATGAATTATTTACTTGTGCACGTTCTCCTATTTAAAGTCTACCAAACAAAAAGTCGTACAACTGTCCTCGCGTGCCAAAGCGAAGTAAGTATTGAAAGATTTTTTTCTGCGTCATCTTCGAAGACGCTCTTAAGATATTTACTAACGCTAGCAATTCATAAGAGACATACTACGCGTTTATATTTTAAAAAAGACCTTGTGTCGGTGAAGATATGGTTGCTTTTCAAAAGTATATTTTGTTGTTTTATACCGACCTTTATCGCATGCGTTTTCAATCAAAAATGTATCGTATTATAATATTTATAAGATATAAATATTCTTACTATCCGGCATCCTGTATTCCCGATTTTTTGCTGAATCATTCTAAGGTAAAGTAAGTTGTGTCACTTGATTTTAAAGTTGAGTATTGATTACAAGTTTTTGTATGATTCGTGGAGGTTTTACTTGGAAGCAATAAATAAGGTATCTTCTCTGGAACGTCTTCTCGGTAACGAAGGCAGGTGCTCGTATATTGTGCAATTTGCCACTTAAGTATTTATCGGTCTTAGGATACCGATATAGGATGCCATATTTATTTATTTAGGTTTATTTAGGCAGAGTATGATATTGCAATTTTTAATAATACTCCTTCCAAAAAAATAAAGGAATTAAATAATTTTTAAAATAAAGTACCTATACATTACATTATTTTTGCATAAACCCTAACAACCGTCACCTATAACGATTTTCATGTAACTCGTAATTTTTTATTATTTTTTAGTGACAATTTATTTCGCGGAATACGCCATCATCGGACCTTAAAATAAGTTACTTGACAACTTTAAATGTATTACTCACAAAATACGCTGACAATAACCATAGGATAACTCCTGCCATGACATTATGTTTAATAGTCTTATTTTGTATGAACAGAATATTTAAAATAAATGACCATATTATTTAAAAGTTACAGTTGATTTTTAGATGTATTGAGTTCAAGGTGACCGACATTTTTTATGAATGATATAATAATAAATCCTTTACGATGTGGACTGTAAAACCTTGGCTAGATAAGGTCTAATAAAATTTATAAAAGGGTACTTGTGTAAACAGTTGATGTCTTCTGAAGATTAAGTTTGAGATAACATTAGAGTAGGTTAAACCTTTATTGTTATGACAATCAGGTTCATAATAAATTTTATTATACTATGATGGAGATTTAGAAATATCTGGAGCTTGTTATGCGGATTATACGAAACGGATGTCTGGGCAAATTGTCTTATTACAAAATCTATCTCGATCCTTTTAAAAGTGTAGCGATCGTGACAGTGACTTATGGAATTATTTAAAAGTATTAAAGGATAGATATAGATATACATTTTAAAATAAGCCCCTTTTAATTTTAACCATGTTGTGATGCAGACAAAGATCTCGAACTGGGTATGTAAATTTTCAGTACAAACGGATCTGGGCCTTAATACTGTGGTGTTAAGATTTGAAGAGTGACAGCCTAGCTGATTACAAATTTACGTACTTATATTTTTTTAATTCGGTATTGTCCTGGCCAATTTGGCTCTGTAACCTCTTATTCTAATTTTTAAATTAGCTATTATATAGTTTAAGGTCCTATTTCGTTTCGGTCTACTGCTTTGGAACGCATGATAATTATGTATTTCACAACAGTGTTACCAAATTATTAGTTTTTCCACTTTAAGTCGTAGACTTGAAAATTTCATACTTCAAAAGAAAGTGTAAGGATGCATTTATGCTTTTTATTTGGCAATAAAAAATGTTATAATAGTCCGAATAGACATAACCAATTCGCGGAGCGTGGCGGAAGAAACCGGGTTCTTCCTATTCGCATTAGGTGAACCGAAGCGGATTTTACCAGGTAGGCCTTCCACAGTAACCTGCCCTTTTCAGGGCGAGGTGGATGGAGAGCCCTGATTTAAGGTGCCATTCCCCTGCGTTACCAAAAATAAGCATAAATAGGGTAAGTAATAGGTTTTACAAATCCTTTTATTATACAACACGAAGTGTAAAAATGTCATACATTGCTGCTTTTTGCATTTAAATTACACTAACTGAAGTGTATAATGAAAAATATAAAGTAATTTCATTGATAATTTGATGAATATTGCTAACAGTGTTGTTTATTCGTGGTTTACTCTGATCAAGATATCAAAAATAAAAACAATATCCTTGATTAAATTATAAGAAGTATTCCGTATCGACGATATCGTTAAATGTGCAAATATCAATAAAGTTGCAAATGACCAATATCCAACCCGCCCACACGGGGTGTGGTACAATTTATAAGATACAAGCCGGTCGCGCATTCTTTCTTTTTTTTTTAAACCACGGCTGGCTTCATTTGTTTGATTTTATGTACGACATTAGATTTTGAATTAATTTGATAATATTAAATGGTGGAACGATTTGAAGTCACCATATCTATAAACCAGAATAGATATACCTACATCTTTAACACCGAAATTACAGAATTTTATTTAAAGTTTTTTAATTATTTTTGTTGGAACATACTAATGCCTGTCGCTGTGTTGTTTAAAACAAGATATTATTAACTATAATAATATTTTGTTTTAAACAACACAAATATTATTTTCTATAATTCTTGATTTTCATTCCGAGGAAATGTCCTAAATTTTGGGTATGAATGAAGAAACGGTGTCACTCTCCAGACTTTATTTATACTAGATAATGATGTTAAAATTGGCATTTAAAAGCTCGCATTAAAATTGCAAGCTTGCCTAAACTTCAACAAATGTGTGTATTATTAAGTGTTTAGAGTGATATGAGCTTATTTTTGAAATGAATTTCTTGTCTTTTTTTTTCATTATTCTATTTTAAGAACAAAAATAATTTTAACAAACATGAGCTCATGAATTAAAATTTTAAATTTCTTCATCGGATCTCAAATGAAGACAATACGAGAAGCGATGTTCGTTCTCATGTCATATTCGGCGGTCATTGACTTCTGTTTTTAGAAAAAGATTACAATTTCGTTAGTTTTGTTTTATTGTCTTTCCCGTGAGAGATGGCACCTAGGTCCTTTATTTGACAATTTATGTTTTTATGGCAATGAAAATACTCCATATTATCATTTATAATGTGTCAAGATCTATTATACTCCATTCATTATAACATTAGAAAAAAGAGGGTCATAGAAGCAGCAGTGCAGAACATTTTATTTACAAGATTAATTTAAAAAATAAATATTAGAGTTTTGTTGAGACTTTGAATGTTAGGCAGTCTAAAAGAGCTGGACAATTGTCCATTTTTTTACGTTACCTCGGGGTTGAGTTGAGGCCAGAATTTTCTTTTAATTTCTTATTTAGTTTTCCATGTTGGCTTGGGATTAAATTCATCTTTTACTCCTAAGCCAACATGGAACTAAAACTATCTATCAATTGTTTTGATAAATTCTTTTTCAAAGTGTATATAATTAGAAAAGAAGTTAGTTATATCTATGCCCAGGAAAGAAAGGCACACAAAATGATTTTTTTACGAGTATTATTACTTTTATAACATTTATTCAGACATTAGATGACGACATATTGATGACGACATTGAAAAATTTTCCTGAAATGTCAAAAGTTGAGGGTAGGTATGAGGGCCACTCGGGCCTGCACCGGCATCGTCCATATTTAACAAAACTTAACAACAAAAATAAAAATAAAACAATAACAACTTAATCACGGAAAACGGCAAAAGAACAAGAAAGGCAGTAGCATTCACAATCGATGACAATCCCAGATTACGTATTTTCACAATTATGAATACATTATAGTCTGACAAAATTAAAAAGTTGTACTGCCAAAACTTTGAAGGGATTAGGCAACGTTTTAAATTTGGTAGAGTTATAGTGACATGAAAATCGTGCCTAAACTATTCAACCCTGTTTGTTTAGGTTCTTTAAGATAAACACTTTTTATTGTAATAGTTATTAAATCATTTAAGTAAGTCAAATACTCATTAATTTGTTTAATATATAGCTTAAACGACAACGGTTAAGTATAGCAGCTGGTATTTAAGTTGATATCTAGCAAATTAGCCGTCAGACTTAAGAATAACATGATTATTGATATTTTGTCACAAAGTATACCATAAAAAGAACCTTATTTAACTTCTGTCTAATGCTATAATGAATGGAGTATAGGTTAGCTATAGATTTTTAAACGAGTTCGACTTCTGAAACCGTTGTTAAATTTTAAGTGTCATTCAGCCAGTTGCATATACGTTATTAAACCGTTTTTTTATTAAAATTAAATCATCATATTCGAACACTAGCGACACCTATTGCAAAATGAATAAAACAGTGGCTCATCGAAGCACGTAACTTTTGGTTTCATTTCCAATTGACTCAACCTTGTTTTAAAATTTATCCTTGTTAGAACAATAATAATTATGTACATATACAAAAAAAAAAGCATTTTTATTATTATTAGTTGCGGTTTACTAATTTAATTTTCTTGTAATTGTATACAATATTATACTTAATAATAACTTTAACTATGTAGGTATTATTTTATCTGTAGCTATGTCATTGTATGTAAATAATAGGAAAATATATTACGACCTTTATTAAATAAATGTCTTAATATATCCAACACGAACAGCAGCCTTCAATATTGAAATGTAAAGTATTTGTACAGAAGGTGATCCTAAATAATATACAATGATTATAGTAATTCCTTAGCTAGTTGTTGGCCTTCCATGATACTGTTACCAATCGTTTTCATCTGCACATTGCATATTTATGATCAATTTTCCGCACACTGACTTTCACATGTGTTTCATAGTTACGTCAACTGAAAAGTAAAAGGTTTTTTAAACTGTTGGTTGTGGTATGAGAGACTGTTGCTATTTAATGAAATTAGCAGGTTGTAAACAATAGATTCTTTAAACTGAAATGAAATGAAACGAAACGAAACAAGTAAGCTTGTTACAAGCACTTTTGAATCGTCCAAAAATATTTATTTTATTTTTGGTGGAACGTAGTAGTGCCTGTCGCTGCATTCTATATAACTCAAAATATAATTAACATATTTAGACTTGGCATTTAAAAGCTTGCATTAAATTGCAATGATAATAAAGCTTGCCGAAACTTTAATGAAATGTCGATATTCAATTATAGTACATCTTCGTGGCCGAGTGGTTCCCACGCAGGTTTCACTGTGTCTCTCTGAGGGTACGATTCCCGGTTTGGTCAATGCAGAAAATGGATTTTTCTTTAATGTCTCCGGTCTGAGTGTAGGGTACCTTTGTTGTCTCAGATAATAATACGCTTTAGCTACTCATCTTGAATCTAAAATTTAATTTGTGTTATATTTTGCGTGTATTTTATATTTTCGTGTGAAAAGGATTTTTTTTAGAAAACGGCAGAAATAATAAGAAATTCAATAAATTGTCGGTTAATATTTTTTAACATCACGCTACAATTGTGTTTAGGGACAGATATGCATTTAGATTAGATTAGATTGTAACAAATGTTACACTAAACTGTATATACAAATATCCTTTGATGTGCCGCCGACAAAACTGTCGTTTCATAGAAAAAAGCTATAAAATTAAGTAATTTCTGATATAAACCATTAGCCAATATAATAAAACTATCTTGAGGCGGTTCTTTTTCTATAATATTGTTATTTTATGTCTTAAGCCAACTATTTTAAGGTTTTAATATTTTTAAAACTTCTAAGCTGGTAACAGATAGTTACTTAATAGTTGAGAGCTGGTGACTAGAGAAGTATTAAACGGACAATCGAGTTAAAAATCCATTTGTCACCAGTTTACAGTTTTCTTGACTTTCATTTAAGGCTGTCAAATCATTTGAGCTGCAAAAATCGTTGAATTGATGGTGTTAAGTGATTTGGGTGCGCGTCTATTCAAAGGCACTACGATATAAATAATGTATTCTTATTTCACGCTCGTCAATTGAATAATATTCAACAATTTGGTAAACATAATAAGCGCGTCTTAATTAATTACATTTTGTCATATTACTATCTACTTGAGGTCCCGTGTTATTAGTACAACGTTTTATTCACAAATCAATGTTGACAGATGTGTTTTTAGATATTACATAAATTGCTCATATACCATGATGAGTATATCAAAACCCTCGTAGTGTGGAGCTGAGACAACGAATGTATCACAACACCTAGACCAGAGACAATATAGGAGAGTCAATTATCTATAGTGACCCGACCTAGACCACAATATAATTTTCTACATTACCCGTCTGTCCGGAATCGAACCCGGGACCTCAGAGATGACGACATCTTGAAACTGGCGTGGAAACCACTTTTTGTGATCTAGTAAGAAGAAGTGTTGTAATTGGATGCCCTTTAGCTGTATATCTATTGAGCTAACATTAGCAGAATTAGGGAATTTTTTAAACAATTAAGAGTTCAATCAAAATATAATAATTTAGAGTTTCACATATCAATCTTCTTTAACTTCTACTTTCCTAGTACCTATTTTTTGGTTTATAGAAAATACAATATGAATATGTGGTAAATAGAAGTAGTAATAAGTGCCGTGGATCCACAGAAATATTTTGTATATGAAGGTCAGGTCGTGAACCCCACGTAGGAAACCCATGTTTGAACCCATGATCTTCGAGTAAACAATCCGTCCGGTCTCACGTAACTTAAACGTAGTAATTAAAACCGCTTTGATCAACTGAACAAACGGAAAGTACCTTAGCTAAGTAGACGTTACTGTCTAGACATAGTAAGAATTATTCTACATTCTACTTGAGCGTTGTACCTAGTTACATATTTTGTTTTGCAGGGTATTTACTACCTACACAGATCTGTTACCCTAGTAAGTAAGGAATTACACGCGAGGCTGGCAATTGGGAACATAAACTACATATATATAATTTCAATTTCCTCAGTGTTTTCTAACCTTAAATATTTCACACCATACTCTTCCTGGAAATTAACTTAAGGCTCCTGTTACGCTTATGTTAATTACCAACTGTGGCTAAGGATATTATGGACTGCATTCAAAATATTTAAAGCATGCGATGAGACTTCATATTATGTGCTCTCACTACAGGCTGACCAAATGTCCTAGTGACAAAATTTTTGAAAATTTATGTTTTAAATGTTGATCTTTTTATTTTTTTAAATACATGATTAAACTATTTAGGGATTATTTTATTTAATGAGTATTGTGCGTGAAAATATAAGAAACAATTATTGAAACACTTTTAATATTATGATTACGATATGTAAACTTCAGTATTTGATGTAATTGAACTAAAGAAACATTAATACGTAATACGTAATACTTCGATAATGCCGATATTTTAAATCCTGACACATCAGGACAAAATGTTATAACGGATGGTAGCCTTAACTATGCTAGTTTAAAATGTATATATACCAGGAGCTCACGGATTATTAACTGACTATTTTCCCAAAATAATTGCGTTTTCTACGTTTGATATCCTTGTTTTTAATCGGTATAGCATATAAGTTTTTATATCACAATCGCAAAATTATTGAATGAGGATTTTCCGGCAACCAAAGTTTGTTTTCTCTGTCATTTTATAAAAACTTCCAATCTATTAGAAGTTTTTATACCACATCAAATGGTCATTTAATAACGTGATGCAACCGTGATAATAGTTTTTCTGTTAACTGAGCTCACTCTCAAAGTTTTGTTTTGACAAGAATATATGATGATGTCAGAATATGTTGATATCGTTCATAAATAAGTATATTTTTTTAGGAATCAAACGTTTAATGCACGTTTCTTTATATTAAATTATATTTTCAAGTTTATTAAAAGTTATAACATTCCCTAAAATCTTATTGTAGCTTGGATGATTAAAATCTTTATGGCTTTACAGCCATATAGACTTTAACTTTAAAAATAAAAAAATAATAAAACGGACAGAATTCAGTAATTTAAAAAAGGAACTTTCCCGAACTTTCTCGTAATGAGGACGGCATTAGAACAAAGTTCGGGCGTTCTATAAAGTTAACGTATGTTGTTGGCAATAAATTTAAATTCCAACGCGCGTAACTCGTGTGTGTCAAGTTCAGCTTCAGTTCATCAAACCGGGAAGTGCTATTTTGATCCCGGCCATTTTGTGGCTTGAAGTCTTGCGTTTCGTTATACGTTAGCCGTATTTCTTTATGCCTTTGCCTTTCGAAAGGTTGTTTGGTTTATAGTTCCACATTAAAAGCAACTCATAAAAATTTACCTTAACCTTAATTGAATCGATGTCTATTTTTAACGCATTTACTATTTTAAGACAAGACATGCTTTTTCGAAGAAAAATTCACTTCAGCCACAGACTCATTTGTTTAACCGCCGTATTCACTGGTACTAAAGTAATAAAACCTGCTTTGTTTGAATTTTTTAGTTATTGTGTTTTTAATGAAAAATCCGGGCGAATTACGAAAGGTCATGGTTTCGAATCCCATCGCAGGTACAAAGTGGTTTTTTAAGTATTTTTCATTAAGAATGTTTTCTAGTATAGCATGTTAATGCAAAAATTTATCAAATTTAATAAATATATTTATAGTCTTGATATAAGACGAGTTTTATACCTTTAGATGGTGTGCTTACGTCGCGTAATAATTTCTGAGTACTTAGTTCTATAAAAATATTGCTTTTAATATTCACGGACTGTCTGTAGAAGTCTCTAAACTTATATCATTATAGCTTTAGTACTTACTTAGTAGATATTATTATTGTCCATGACACATGTCTACGGGTAATATTGGACTGCTATTTTGCTATGCTTTTGCTATTTTTTTAAGATTAAGTAACGTATAAAATGGTGCCAAAGCAATAAAAAAGAACGTATATAGAAAGTATTAAATACTTTTCCCAGGACAGTCAAATTGATAATGGTAAGAGTTTATAAATTATTTTAATGCAGTAAAGTCCTAGTGCGACCACGGACCGGAAAACGGGATATACCTATCTCAAAAATATTGTGTTATGTCGATTATTTATGTCTATCGATAAATAATTTTATAAATTAATGTTTTAACTGTCACAGATCCTTAAGCTCATTTTTAACTATAACAGTTTATTTGGACGTTTTTGAAACATACTTATTTTTGGTTAAATTAACCATAGAACCCATATCCATACTTTTAACAAAAAACGAAAGGTTATTATCGAGAAATACATATTTACGATCCTAGTACTCTAACTGGTACTCTAATGAATTCACTAACAAACCATTTTATACCTTTTAAAGTCATTATTTAATCGGTGAATCAAGTGGTTCGTTAGTAGGTGTTAAAAATAACTCGCGGTAGGTGCAAAGTTTAATAAAAACAAATGTTAACGTTTATAATACTAACGACCTGAAGCACTCACAGACCATGATGCATGCTCTCAAAAAACTTTATTTTCTTCTTTTTACATAATGTAAATTACATAAGCTTTTTAATCTACCATGCCTATCTGTTTTGGTTGAGTAGTACCACCCATCTTATATCATAACATTGGCGACATTATAATTTAATAGCGAAATCACCATTCATTATTGGTTTGGTTTAAATATTACTGAATTCGATTAGATGTTTGTAAAAAAATATATAATAATGACGATTCCGCTATTTTTACACACAGTTTCCTAATATTCCATCTTTTAGGCCGCTTCGGAGCGTTCCATTCGGATAATTTAAGTTTGTCTATTATTTTAACAAACATCTTTTTTAAATAACAATAAAAAAAATCTTGATCGATTTTCCAATACTCGTCTTACTTTTAGCTTAGCATTTTAACTTAAAAAAAGAAGATGTAAATTATTTATAACACAACGTGTTCTAGTAATTTTTTAACTTAACTTCAACAGATTAATACCATAAAAAATATTCCATTCACACAAAGACATCCATCACAATCACAATTATGAAGGAAGCTAACCGTTGTAGAACTGTTATGTCCAATTTCTGTTTCCCTGCGTCGTTTCACCAATTGATACCATCCTTCTTAAGAGCTAACCTTTTTTGTCAGTTTTAATTTATGATATCAATCAATTATATGTAATTAGGTACCTCAGTGACGTGTGGATAAGCGCCGCGGCTCGCGATCATTGTTGGTAAGCAAATTTCGCAAGGGTCGGTCACGGGATGTGTGACCAAAAAATTGTTATCTCGAGCTATTACGTATTACGTGCTTCGAAAGGCACGTTGGTCCGCTATCCCAAAAATCTGCATTGCACCAGCGTAGAAAGTTATGGTCCATCGTTAACCATCTATATGGAAGACCTGGACCCCTGCAGAGGGGACTTAAAAGGGTTAATGATGAGGTACGTACTGTATTGTGACGAGTAAAGACGGTTGAAAACAAAACGTTTTTATATGATCGAAAATGGATTATTCAACTGAAATCATTTTAGCTGATTTTTATAGTAGACAGACCTCTTTAGTTCACTGCGAAACTGAGTTATACAGGTGAACGAACCACATTGTTTATAGCAATATCTGCAATCGAATGATGCAATTCTCGATTCAATCGATTATCGATTGTTAACGGGAGTAAAAAAGTTTGTTTTCAGCGGAACTATTAGATTACGCAAGATAACCTTTACCGAAAAATAAATGTACCGCTGATTTAGTATAAATAATATTTACATTGAACATAAAATGCGTTGAAAAAATCTATTAGCTTGCACCGGCTTACAACAATAGCACCGTGGAGGATAAAACTAATAACGCGATTAGAATTGGTCGAATAAAATCGTATAATAATTATTAAAAAAATATATTTTTTTAAATTATAGTAGATTAATTCATTTATTTTATTTTCAATTTACGTGTAGCTTTTTTATTTTACTAATTTAATCAAGTGATGAGAGACATTGGCAAAATTGTAAACTACTATTTGGCTACAATTCTTTGAACTTGAAAATTTATCAATCTGTTGTAGTATTAAGCGACCGTAGTAATGCAGATTTTTCATGGTCGCAAAACTTGAACCGCGTTGAGCGTGAATAATCTATATTAAGTTTACTTAGATTCAAAACTATTGCAGTGAAATATCGTTGTACTTCATGGTAAGTAATAATTTGGAAACTAAAGTACTGGTTAATTTATCATAGAACTATTTTTCGTTAAAAAAAGATTTTTGACTTCTAAACATAAAATTATTCCATGGAATTTTATAATATACAGATAAAGAATTACAAAAAAAACAAGAGGTTTTCATTTGTTAATGCTATGTTGATAGGAGGTAACTACAGAAACAATTGAATTGAAAACAACAAATTGTTGTATGGTATGTGTGCACTGCTCTATATTTCACCCGACTGTCGCAGACTGCATATAGATTGCTTATTAAACTTACCAGGTTGCGATATTTGCCAAGTTCTAACATGTTTGTAACGTGCTAAGAATTTATGGACCCACTAACGCAGACATGCGACCTTTGCGGTGCTGCAAGAATTTAAAAGAGATCGAATTTTAAAAAAGTACTTATACACAGTCTGCATATGTTTTCTTTTGTGCCAGAAGCAGTGTATTTAGGTATGTTTCCACAATGGCTATTGGTTGTAGTTGTAGTCCTAAAATAAGTAGGCACTTCATTCGTTGACCTATTTTGTAACTGACTTAGTTAGTAGTCTGAATAGGTATACATAAAGATACATTTCTTGGTATAGGTTACTTCTACCCGTATTTGGTTGACGTTTTTTTAGTCTAGACTAAAGTTATGAGAAAAAACTAATATCCAAGTATTAAATATAACAAAATTACAAAGTAAGTTATATATTGGAAGTTCTAAGAATACAAGATGTCGATGGCAGTCTTCTATCACAATAGTATTCTATAGTCGGTCATATTTAACGTCTGAGACAGTCTTGTAGAATGTTAGTCTTTTCCAATAATCTATGTATACCTATACCAGTCCCTATAAAGACTTTAGGTACTTCAGCGAATTAAAACGAAATGTTAATGAATAATAAACCAAAACTATCCACATAAATTGCTATTTCCAATGGTAAAAACCGCATGAAAATCCATTTTGTACTTTTTCAGTTTATCCCGTTCAGAGTCTGGAGAACGCGGCAGATATTTTATTTTCCAAAAAATAGTGCTATAATGTCCCTGCGCAATTATGACGGTCTAGCATTTAGAATTATGTTTATAGTAATTTATTAGATGGATTTAAATATGTGTTGTGGTAGGGCAACACTAATGACAGCCCGCGCATATTATATTGTCGGTTAGAGATTATCTATGGAACTATGGAGGCTGGCTTGGCTAGGTTGTACTTTGTGAGTAGTGTGTTTGTTACAATAATAATAAAAGCTAATTCCTTGAATGTCGAGTTAATCATTTCTACATGGTGGCAGCGGTGTTATTAAATAATAATAAACATGGAGGCTAATCCAAGCAGGGAGGAGTCGAGACCTGTTAAACTTTTGATACCCATGCAAAATGTCAGCCCGCCGGAAGAATTTTCATTTGAAAGCAAAGATTGGCAAAGTTGGAATAAAAGGTTTGAGCGTTATTTAAGTCTAAGTGGTGTAGAGAGAAACGATAAAGATAAAATTGATTTGTTTTTATACGTACTGGGTGGAAAAGCAGAACAGCTTGTGAGACAACTAAAAGTGGAAAACTGTGAAAAGTATGTTGAAGTACATTCAGCTTTTGATAATTATTTCACACCCAAGAAAAATGTGGTTCATGAACGATATAAATTTAATATAAGAAAGCAAAAAGAAGGTGAAAAGATAGAGGACTTTGTTCGAGGGCTAAATATTTTAGCTGACTCCTGTAATTATGGTACATTAAGAGATGAGTTGATAAGAGATCGTTTAATAGTAGGGGTTGCAGATAGGAAATTAAGTGAACGATTGCAACTCATACCAGAGCTGAGTCTAGATGATGCAATAAAATTATCAATGCAAGCAGAAGAACAAAGGGAGGAAGCCAGATTGATGTGGAGACGTGAAGCAGAAGAAATGCAAATAAACAAAATAGCAAACAATACAGGCACTAAGGTGAACGAGGATGGAGGAAGAAAATGTTGGTGGTGTGGAGGAGCAATGCATAAGCGGGAGAAGTGTCCAGCGTTTAAAGTCAATTGCTATAAATGCAAGAGAGTAGGACATTATTCTCGTTGTTGTCGAGACTGGAAAAGGATAAACAATATAAATGAAGACGAGTTTAAGGTACTAGTACATCTGTCTTTAGGAGAAGGTTTTACTAAAGTTAGTTTTTTAATTGATACGGGAGCAGACATTGTAGCAATACCAACCCACATTCTTAACAAAAGTATTGTTATTAATAAATGTAAGGATAAAATAAGAGGACCTGATGGAAAACCATTGCAGGTATTAGGGTGGGTGTGTGTAGAGATAAAATATAATGATAAGGTGTATAGTGGTAGAGCCTATGTTATTGAAAATTTAAAGTCTCCTATTTTGGGACGGCCTGCTATCAAAATAATGAATATTTTAAGTTTGTGTAATATGTACAAAAATAACAGTGTTGATAAATCAGAACCAGATAATAAGATAAAGGAGGGCAAAGAATTTCTTGATATTATTCGTGAATTTCCAGAAGTGTTTAATGAATTGGGTGTGTTTAAAGATTCTTTTACTATAACATTGGTTGATAATCCAAAACCATTTGTGCAGACAACACCACGAGTTGTACCAATTCCATTATTAAATAAAGTAAAGGGAGAGCTAGATAGACTAGTTTCTATAGGCGTACTGTCTCCTATTGAGGAGCCCACATTATTTGTATCACCAATAGTAGTAGTTCCTAAAGATAATGGGGGGGTTAGAATATGTGGAGACTATACTCAATTGAATAAAAATGTTAAAAGGCATATTTTTCCTATACCTAAAGTAGAGACTACATTGGGTAGGTTAAAGGGTGCAAAGTTTTTTTCTAAAATTGATGCAACAACAGGTTTCCACCAAATAAATTTAAGTGAGGTTTCTAGAAAACTAACTACCATACTTACACCATTTGGTAGATACATGTACAATAGATTACCAATGGGCCTCAATTGTGCACCCGAGTATTTCTCCATGAAATTTTCAAATTTGTTTCAAAATCTTGAAGGAATAGTTCAACATGTTGACGATTTATTGTTATATACTGAGGACATAGAAAGTCATAAAAGACTACTTAGGGAGGTGCTTAGGAGGTTATCAAGAGAAGGTATTACAATTAATAAAGAAAAGTGTGTGTTTGGAGTTAAAACAGTTTCATATTTAGGCCATATTATCACTTCTGAAGGAGTATCTTTAGATCCTGATAGAGTAGAAAGTATTAAAAGATATAAAAAACCAAACAATAAAAAAGAATTAATGCAGTTCTTAGGGCTTGTTAATTATGTAGGAAGATTTATACCAGATAAGTCAAATATATTAGAACCACTGAATGAACTCTTAAAAGATGGGGTTTTATATTATTGGGGGAGTTATCAAGAAAATGCTTTTGACAAAATAAAACAGCTGATTCAAAGAGCACCAGTATTATGTCATTATGATCCTAACAAAAAAGTAATTATTTCTGCAGATAGTAGTTCTTATGGTTTGGGGGCAGTATTGATGCAAGAAAATTCTAAAGGGGAAAGGGAGGTTGTGTCATTTGCAAGTAGAACATTAAATAGAACAGAAAAAAATTATGCTCAGATTGAAAAGGAATGTTTGGCTTTAGCATGGGCTGTTCACAAATTCAGAGACTATGTTGTAGGTATAACAGTTCTTTTAGAGACAGACCATAAACCTTTGTTGCAAATATTGCAATCAAAACCTCTTGATGATTTAACACCTCGTTTACTGCGGTTTCGATTACAGTTAATGCGGTACACATATGACATTGTTTATGTTCCAGGAAAAAAATTAGTTACAGCGGATGCATTATCTCGCTCACCCTTGCCCTGCACAGTGCCGGAGGTCGATCTACAGATAAATAGCATTGAGTATGGAGGGGTGGGTGATCATAAATTAAATAAAATAAAAATAGAACAAGGAAAATGTAAGGTTTGTTGCCAAATTACCGAATATACTAAAAAGGGATGGCCACACAGAAAGGATGTACCTAAGTTTTTACAAATGTATTATCAGTTTAGACATTGTTTTTCAGTAAAGAATGGATATTTACTTTACAACACTAGATTAGTTATTCCAGTAGCTTTACAAAAATTAGTATTGCAAGATATTCATCAAGGTCACTTAGGTATATCCAAGTGCAGGGAAAGGGCAAAGCAGAGTGTTTGGTGGTTAGGCTTATCATCTCAATTAAAAATTATAGTTGAAAACTGTCCTGAATGTATACAAGAAAGACACAATTTAAAAGAACCAATGATAGTAGAAGATGTGCCCAATAGAGCATGGCAGAAGGTGGGAATAGATTTATTTAAGTTTAATAATTATTGGTATATTGTAATTGTTGATTATTACTCGAGATTTATTGAATTATTTAGATTAACTAACTTAACAGAAGAAACTATTATAACTAAATGTAAAGAGACATTTGCCAGATTCGGCATACCTGATATAGTACGTACAGATGGAGGGCCACAATTTAAAAGCAAATTTAAAGATTTTTCTGTCAAGTATAATTTTGAACATATTATAAGTAGTCCTTATTACTCACAGAGTAATGGGTGTGCAGAAGCTGCAGTTAAAATTGTGAAAATGTTGTTGAAAAAAAATACGGATATTAATTTGGCACTTCTGGTTTACAGAAATACTCCTGGTGAGTCTGGTTATAGCCCTAATGAATTAGTATTTAATAGAAAATTGAAAGAAATTTTACCTATTTATCCTGATCAACTTGATGTTAAAGCAAAATTACAAGAAAGATTTAAAGTAAAAAGGTCACAGTTTAGAAATAGAATGGCAACTAATTATAATAATAGACATAAGAGTTCACATCTAAGTGATTTGCAAATAGGAGAACATGTTTGGGTTATTGACCTGAGAAAATATGGTGTGATTGTAAGAAAGGCGAAGGAACCTAGATCTTATTATATTGATATTCAAGGGTTTACTTATAGACGTAATAGATGGCATCTGATTCCAGCGCCTTTCAATTCAAATAAACCTAATGTAAAATCAACAAATGTTGAACAAGAGTCTGAAGTTTGTTCAGAAATGGGCTTTGGTCATAAATTTTTAGAAGGGGAAGAAAACAGTAAATCTGATTGTAATAATAAGTGTCAGGGAGATGAAGAAATAACAACAAATTTAAATAATAATAATAGTTTATTAGAAAGTAGTGATAATGAAAGCAATAGTAATGAACAGTTTTCCAGTGTTACAGAGAATAATAATTGTATAATTCAAGAAGAGTTGATGAAACGTAGAATAAGAAGGAGACCTAGATATTTAAGTGATTATGATTGTGAATTATAAAGAAATCTTGAGAGGAAGGATGTTGTGGTAGGGCAACACTAATGACAGCCCGCGCATATTATATTGTCGGTTAGAGATTATCTATGGAACTATGGAGGCCGGTTTGTCTAGGTTGTACTTTGTGAGGAGTGTGTTTGTTACAATAATAATAAAAGCTAATTCCTTGAATGTCGAGTTAATCATTTCTACAATATGTATTCAAAATTATAGCATTCACTTCGCATTTGTGAGGACACATGCAAATAATAAGCTGGCGCTCTCTGTTGACGCGAGCCAGAGAAAAGTAATAATTACCAATACACAGTGCGTAGCTGCGTTTTGCAGCAAAGCAGATGCGTGACTGTCCGAGCACGTAGTTTCTAATAAACTTGAAAGATGGCGCTGATCTCGATTGCAGAATTAATTTTCATTTGACATATTTAAGTACAATTGAATGTTAAATTATGATATGTGACAACTTTTGAATGCATATTTTGTTGTCTATACAAATAAATAAAATTAAAGTGACTATTTTGTACCTTAATATTAAAATTATCCCTTTTTACTAAATACATATGTATAAAATGTTTACACGGTAAATATAAAAAAAAGTTTACATATCTCTCTGTTTGTTCCGGCTAATCTCTGAAACGACTGCCCCGATTTTGACGGGACTTTTACCGGCAGACAGCTTATGTAATAAAGAATAATTTAGGCTACTATCCACACCGGCAAAGTCGCGATCATAGCTAGTTATTAAAAAAAAACAATTTTCAATTATAAAATCATGTTATTCAATAATAAAAATTAAGATATAAACCATTAAAAATATACATAGTAATAAAAAAATTAATGTAAAAAAAAACGTCGGACTCAAAAGACGTCTACAGTAATATCTATTTTCGTAATTATATTTCATCAATTTGCATTCACAATGTTATAAATATTCTTAATGAAAAAGCTTAAAAAATTTACCCTCTCAGAGTGCCACGGACAAAGTGGATTTTTAATAATTTTTCATTAAGAATATCTATTTTCGTTTTTTCTTTTGTGATTCCTCTTTTTCTCTTTCCAGATCTCGAATGATTGATTTAATTTCTTCTTCTGGCAACATTTTAAGTGGTCGGCCTTTTTTAATAACTGCTATCTGTAATAAAAATGGTTATAATACAACCGTGTGTTTCCCCGTTTCCATATGGACTTTAGGAAACGACTTCACTAAACTAACTAACTGAGTCAATTCAAATTTTGCGCTTACAAATGCAGTAGCTTCAGTATGAATTGGTATGATTTTTTTTAAACGTCAAGAGCAATTATAAAAATAAGTACTTAAAACTTATTTTGAAAACTAATGACATCAATTTTGGTACCTACTTATCCAAAGATACTCCAACCATGACATTGAAATTGGTATTAAATAGATCCTACCGTTTTAATTTTATAGATTTTATTTAGAGTTCGATGTTCAAACGTACAGTCGGCCAATGATGTGATGTTAATATGCATGTCAAAACAACAATTTTCCCTGCACTAACAGATACCTAATACTTCATTATTAAGCACCACCAAGTCGTTATAAAAATCAACCTTAGCAATAATTAAACCTCACAGAAACTTCTTTCAAAACTGGTATTTAGACTACTTTCTTAACCGACCGTATTTAATGTAACGATTACAGGCATATTGAAAAAAAAAGTTATACTCACGTCAAGACTTCTTCCACCAGATTGAACCTCCATGAGTGCTCTGATTGTTAGCCTTACAGCACCCTGGTCGGTCGACACAGTCTCTAGCCGGTAGTTTTGCTCTAAATACTCCCTCGCTGACTTGTAGTATCGACCGATAGACGCGGCCTGTCAATAAAGCTTTATAATGTTATCTTCGTTAGCATATGTCACTGAGGAAGAGGAGTAACATGGGCTCAAGGGCGCTTTAGAGAATATAAACGTGTGGCAACATCTATCACATCGCTACAATGAATCTAGAAGCTTAAAATGACTTCGTTCGTAACTTGAAGTTCACCTAACTGCATTCTAATAATTCTAATATAAACAATAAAGTTTTAATTGAAATTGCACCTTCCATTCGTAATATATCCCTGAAGGCTCAGTCTGGAAGAGATGCGGGTTCCCGTCCTCATTGAACCCGGCGACTAGACACGATATACCGAATGGCCTCCTGCCAATAGTCTGAGTGTACCTCTGCTTCAGTTCAGCTATATACCGGGATATGTACTCGATGGTGACAGGATCTTCCACTGTGAGACGGTGCGACTGGCATTCGATTTGAGCCCTTCACAAAAAAAATATCATCACATAGTAGTCCAAACGAATTAGATGAATGGTCAGAATTATGATGATCAAAAATCAAAAGTTTTGGATCTGAGGCTTTAATAATTTTAACAAAATGACCCCTAAAATCAGTTGCTGTCCACTTCGCAGGGCCTTTAAGGTCATAAGGATAGAATATAGTAAAAAACATAACATGAAAGAACTCATTTTTTATTCATATGTAAATCCGCGGAGCTGTTTATTTCAGACACAGAGCCACACCGACGGAGGTCGTCTTGTATTATGTATGAAGCTTCACGAGTATTCGATCATAGCTATACCGGTTTAAAAGTATTATATTATTGTATTGTACAAATGATCTATATGTTCCGAACTTTTAGTTATCACGAGTATAAAGTCTGAAATCTGTGCCTATTACCGTGATATCAGAACTCTCGCATCAGCCCTCAAGCCTGCGAAAGCCAGTGTCACGTGATCATCCAATGCTACTATCTTCTTCTCAGTCCTATCTTCTTGCAATATCGGCACAGCTCTTCGTTCTACGCCTAACACTATCACATCGGGTCCGCGAACCTGAACAACAAACGATATTTCGATATTTAGCAAAATTCACACCCAGTTACCTGTGCAATATAAATTTCAAATAATTATTAACAATGATGGTTATTGACTAGGTGTTTCGGAAATGCTTGCTCGGAACGTTATCGTTTAGCTAGCACATCATAACTGGGGTTAATCTGGTTAGTTCTAAACAAAAATGAGGGCGGAACTTCCTACCTCGTGGCGTTTCGCATAAGATAAACGCAATAGCGTTATTGAAAAAAAATTGATAATAAAAGAACAAATAACGTGTGATCGAAAAGTAGCGTGAAAGTGAGAAGATGTACAGATAAGACCGAGAGAAAGTGATAATTGGGCCGATTATTCTAACAAAGAAATCTGTATGCTAAATTAACCGATATTTGATAAATAACTGATTCCCAAATGTGAACATTATCAAAATATGTGGAGTTTCTCATGAGCCGGTTAATAATATTGACCAGTTTTCCGAACCTTGAAGATATAGATGCACCACCCGCTTAAGCCCGCAAAATAAGTACACTTTCACAAGCGGCAACTATCTCACAACTCCCAACAACTATTGCACCACATATGTTTCACCTTCTGTGCATTGTGCACATATATCTCGCAAGTGATAATTTAGCTATTATTAATTGGATAGTGGTAAATACCATCATCTATAATAATTGCAATGGTTTTCCATAAGGTAACGCTTAGATTTTATTAAATACTTAAACTTATTACATGGCCTCGAAATCTCCAGTCGAACTATTAGCTAATTTTTAGCTTTGTCTTCAAATGCATTTGCAATTTTCTTTGTACTTATCTTTATCCCGGGTCGTTCCCTCCACACCGAGGATTAAAAAAGTATCTTTATAGAAAAGGTTTTAAATCAACAAAAGTAAGCGATATTTGACTTATGTCTTAGCGGGTATTAGAGACTATCCACTTCTGATAGTCAAATAAGACCTACACCGCATCTTCTTCATTAAAATTTCTAGTTTTACCCCAACTGCAGCTGATCCTTTCCTTACAGCCTCCTGGGCATAATGGACTTGTAAAAGCTGCCCGTCCGGAGAAAATACTGTAATGGCTCTATCGTAATCCGACATTGTTTAATTTATTACTTTGCTAAATAAATTACAGTGACTTTGAAATGTAAATAAAATTGTAAAGGTTGACTGCAAAGACTGTTTGTTTTTCTATGATCAGTGCAAAGAGTAAAGTATGTATATGATCAGTGGCAAAGACACAGAACAGAAAAAGATGGCAAAGCAAAGAATATGTAAATAATCCTTAGAAATAATCTCTAAGCATAGATAAATCTATCACGTCCAGTTGCACAAACGTCAATTAAAATTGTCATTACTTTAAAGCAGGGTTTGCAAAAATCCAATATTTATAATAAGTATAAAAATATCCGATATTTGAAATTTATCTGATTATGATCATGCATATGAAACGCTGCGATTTTTGAGCTGCCAGTGGCTTTAAAATCAAAAGTGTAGAATAAAAATTGAGTTGAAGTTATTTAATATTTGTTTATTTATTATGAAAAACTTAAAAAGTATTATGCGAGCGAGAATTTCCAGTAACGTATAGGGGAAAGCCCAATATTTCTAATAAGTAAGATATTGCTACTTCGGGCCAATGTTGCTAGCGTCAAATCGGGTTGGTTAATTTTGTAGCTGAGATTCAATACTCAATACTCAAACTAACAATAAATATTATAAATATCAATTGATATTTATATCGATATATACATCAATCGATATTTATATCACGATATATATCCGCTGATATTTATCAGTAAACCCTGGTTTAAAGCCACATTCTCATAAGAAACCTACGAGAAGCTACATCATTTAGAACACTAATTATGAGTTAAAGTCGTCATTAAACCCTAATGGATATTTGTGCAACGGGGTAAAAGTTTTGACTCTAAGTAAGTAATCATTGCTTCTGACACACTCCTGAAAAGGTTCTGGTTCTGGTCAAGAAGTTTGAATATTTTTATATATTTATGTTTGTTCTGATTCTGAGATAAAAAAATCTCTTTAGTTCTGAAGTTTCTAAAATAATATTTGTCTACAAGATCTCTGGTCTAAGGTTGGTTTACAATATAAATAAAAAGACAATCTTAATTTCGAATAAGGTACTTGCGGTTACATTTTATTGCAGTGCGATCTGAGCCTTATAGCGGATGCAAAAAGCACGCTTACAAAATCGCAACAGGTCAATAGTTTCAGATAAATTAAACTAGCAATCCACATTCCTAGTGGGTATCATTGAATCCAGGTCCTGTTACAATGCGTCCGTTGTCCCGTTTGATGGTGTAGCATACCAGTTACATTCTCAAGGAGGGATCATTAATAGAACTAATTATCGTAATGGTATGAACGTGCAGTCCACAAGTATTTGTTTAACGACTAACAGTATTAATTCTGGAAATAGATAAGTTAGCTTCATACACGTTAATATAATTGCGCATTAATCTAAACTAATATTAGGTCCTTACATATGAAATTGGCGTTTTGTCGTACTGGTCACTTTAATCACAAATTTCTTCTCCTTGGTTGGGAATTCCAAATTCAAATTTATACAGCCATTTACACATTTATTTGTGTTTCGTAAGGCGGCATTCATTTGTTTTTTTTTTCTTCTGTTTGTCAATGATGTTAATGATGTGTATGGCGGTTGTGTCGCAAAAGAAAACACGGTGCGATTTTGGTTCCAACGTTTTCGTTCTGGAAATTTCGACCGATGAACGAAGGGGATCGATGAACTACCTATGAGATGACAAAAGTGCATAGATAACAATGCTTTATAATTTGATTAAATAAATATATTAGGTATATAAAAAAATATTCGACTTTTTGTTTCTCCCATACCGAATACCAATTTCATATGTAAGGATCCAATATTATTGATAGGTAAAGTTACTAACTTTGTTTGTTTGTGGGAGTAATCTTCGAAAATACTATTCCAATCATGACTTCATCATACACGGCTGACGTAAGCTATAATTTACTCGGGGAAAAATTAACGATAAATTCATTTATTTCTATGTGGATGTTGTTGGAATTGGGAAAGTAAATATTAGCATTTGCTGTTATTTTATGAGGTTTTGTTGTGAAATTGTCGTCGTCATTCCATCAGGCAAAGTATTTCAATCTTATTATATTTTCTAGTCTTCTGTATTCGTTGAGAATAATATTATTTTTGTTGGATTTTAAGCTCCAATGGAGACTCTTTTAGACATAAAAATTATGATCTCGATATTCTAACATATTTGAGACATAATCTTCAATTCACTGTGAATTATAATCAATCACCTTAATTAAACTTCTATTAGGATACAATTGAATACTTATCAACGAACTAATGAATAACGGTCTGTTAAAATATTATCATACGTAATAAGACTTATTGATGTGAATCGTAGGTATATTCGGAGCATTCCATATTTATATTTGCATGTGGGTGGTCTAAAATCGCGGTTTATTCCATTGATCGAAGAGTAATGCAACACAATGGATCTGACTATGGGAATGAGATGTGTTTTCACCGTAAAAAAGCTTGTGATGTGACATTTCATCGTTCCAACTCCATATAAAAATCACAGAAATAAGTTTAAATCTGAGTATGGATGATAAAATTGTCAATGCTTGTTCAATTGGTTTTCCATTTAATAAAAGACTATCTGTTTTAATGTATTATCTATGAATGGTAGGTGAAATAGTTTTAAAAATCGATTCAGTAGTTTCGGAGATTATTCAAAGGAAACAAAAAAAACAATATTTCATTATCTTATTAATTAATATAGAAAAAATTTGCCGTAAATTTTTTAAAGTGAATTTAATGATATTAATATGTTAAATTTTCTGGTAAAGTGCACACTTGAATATCTGTTATGAAAACTGACAAATTACTTAGTACAGTTCGACAAACATTATCTTAGCATGCGTGAATGACCTGTATACATGCCTAACGCATGTCGAGACATATTTAAGCTTCTAGATTTAACAGAAAGTTATCAATTACGATGCGTTTTTTTTAAACACTGACAAGGTTTATTGGATTTAACTTTATATTTTTAGACATTTCAGATATGTACCATTAATCCTAAAAATATTTTATAAGTGATGTGGACCAAAATTTAATCTCCAACATAGGGTTTTTCAAATTATGCTATGTTCGGCCGTTAGACTCCGTATCTCAGCAAAACACATTTGGTACAGGAAATGAAAGTAGGTTTTGTTTTTATTTTTATAGCTCTGTGTAAATATTTGATTACCAAAAATGTTTTAATCCAAAATTCGCCAATTTACGATTCCACATATTTAAAAATAAAAGTTCGGAAACATCACGTTTAAGTTATTTGAAATTGGATGCTGGTTATAAATCAACTGCCCCAATCCCATCTTAGGATTGCGTTGGTGGGTTCATTGGCCTTTTTATATTGGAGCGATTGTCATATTTGGTATATTGTTAAAATAAACTATTTATATTAGTAATTTGGACAAAAGCCAAAAACGTATTGATAGTATAATAATAAATATTAGATAACATCCTATAAATTGCTCAGATTTTAAAATAAGTATTTAAATCCTTCGTATTACGGAGACTTCTGAACCACTTCACGTATACCACAGACAGAAAACTAAAAACTACTTTGAGTGTTCAGAGATTCGAGATCTTGAATCTGCTAGCCACCCTGCAGCGTAAGTCGACCATTGAAATAAATATTGCAATGAGGTATTTCGAAGAGTTGAAAATACGATATAAGGCTCGAATAAGAGTGAGCTTCTTTGATTTATGTTGGCAGAAAACGTATTGCTATTCGTAAGAATTAACATGACACCCTTATTCTATTTCGCCGCAAACAATTTCGTCTTGCTTTTTTGTCTGTCTTTCGAAATGCTAATAAGACTCTAAAGAAACGCATTTTTCGATAATTTATATTACAACGGAGGCGAGATTCATGGATATGACTGAAATAAAATTATAAGAACGATTCGAAATTTTCCGACTATCCGTTCGAGAATAAATAGAATAGGTCCTCATTATCATCATTAATACGAGTTACAGTTATGTTAGCCTGAGATGATGCATGGCTAGCTTCGCTTTAACGACCCTAAATAAAGCTCATAGCAGACAATACCGTAGCAGGAGCACAAAACAATTTTATTTTACACTTTGCGAACAATAGACAGGTGACATAAGAATTCTGCCTATTCGGCTCGTATTGGTGTGCACAGATTCATGTTTTCACCCAAAAAAGTCTAAAATTTTCTTCTGACTACTAATGTGAGGACTAGTGTGCATAAAGCGTAATCTGTTATAGTAGTTATTTGCCTAGGATAAGTAACTATGACTTTCAACAGTAGAAGGCGCTAAGTCTATTACAATTGTTTGTCTCGATCTTGAAGATTTTAGAACAACAATATGCACTATTAAATTCTAATTGCGCAAAATAAATAAGGGCATCGCGTAATATACAAATTGTTATTATGAAATGTATTTTATTATTATAAGACCTTGACTTTGGTCGCAGCCATAATCGTGCTGCATTCGATAACATTGTCGAGTTCAAATACAGTTCAAGGTCACGTAATGACATTATTGGCTGCGCACGCGACGGGCGAAGACGTGACGCTATACATGCGCTTCAGTTTCCTTACTTTGTAATAATAAGAATTTGTTCATTTCACATGAAGCAAGTTCGTACAGTACTTTATTTTTTTTCAATAATAGAAGTCAGCTATCTAATCAGTGGGGTTGGTTCACGCGGTCTTCTTGCTGGATTCCGGGTCCTACCCCTCCCCCCTACATACCGCAGCGAGTTTTATCAGGTTTGCAGTCACTCTAACCTACCCTTTTCAAGGGTATTTACGTAATTATTGCATCTCAATATTATCTCAACTACTTGCATTTTGCCATTGTACATTCTACCTGAAGTCCAATAAAGTCAATGTTAAATAAAGAAACATAAAGTCTACGTTTCTTGTACGTACTCTCTCGTGCGTCTCTTATCGCTTCTAGGTCTTCCTCTACATAATTTTAATGAAAGATAAGTTTTACAAATTATTAAATTTTAATATTGTCCTTCTTTTCATGGAGCCATAAAAGTATATTCGGCCACAAGTCGACCATATAACATGGTTCAAAGGTATTATGGTGCATATTATGCATGCGTTGCTCAAATCCCAAATTAAGAACCTAAAGCTCTTGAATTATGGAAATCTGAAAAGACGGAGGTACCACGACACACAGGACCGAGACAATATAATAAAGTCCGTTTTCTAATATCCGGCCGAGAATCGAAACCGGGACCTCAGATATGGCTACACCTTGAAACGGGCGTACGAGTCACTCTGTCAAGGAGGTAGTAAACAATGATTTATTACTCTTAACATAACCGATGTCCAAATTCTACAAAGTTATTAAGCAATCACCGGATATACTAGTGATATAATATTTGTCATAGTATGTGTAACGATGACATCAGTAGACGTCAGGCTGTGTTTGGTAATCGCCACCGATGCGCCTACGCAAGCGACTATTGACTAAGGGCTCCAAGCGATATATGGTGTTGACTTAAGTTTTTAATTGTTATGATGAGGCAACTCTTTTTCGAATTCCGTATCCAAAGGGTAAAAACGGGACCTTGTTACTAATACTCAATTGTCAGTCTGTCACGAGGTTACATCTCATGACCCGTGATAGCTAGAAGGTTGAAATTTTCACAGATTATTTCTGTTGCCGCTATAGCAACAAATAAATATTTAAACAGGCTCCTGTACAACAAACGTGTTTTTTTGGGTGTTTTTTATAGAAAGGTATGAAACCCTTCGTGCGCTGGTCCCATTCAGTTTATTATTGTGATTTACAGAAATATCTGTTTATAAAATACTAGCATTTTCCGCAACTTAGCCCTTATAGTTAATTTCTAAAAGATTCGGATAGGTATCTAAAGTTTCGAACTTACATCACCAGTCTAATAACGTCCCTTCTACTGGGGTTCAGGCCTCCCCTTTGGATGGAATCAAATCAAATCAAATCGAGAGAATGGACTATGACTCGTTCCAGTGCGATAGTGTAGGTTTGTTTTCTAATGCCACCTCAAGTAGGTACTTAGAATATAGTCTTTTTAATTATATCTCAAGATAGACCAGACCTACACCTAGGTTTTTTCAAATAAAATACATTTTTATGTTTGTAGATAATTACGTGCGTTATAAAGGAATTCTAGCGCCACTTATTCATGCATTTATTCATTCTGATTATAGTATTGAGTACTAATAGTGTGATTTTTCTATGAATAAGCGATTCACGTTGTAAGCACATTGCTTGCAACTCAATTCTCATTCTAATTAGGATGCTATACATATTATAGCTCACTCTTCACCAAGGAGATATAATTTTGCGAAGTCTTTTAATTTTCTATTTTCGTTTCTAACTTTTCGCGCTGTTGTCACCTGTGTTTTGTGCATTTTGTTTGACTTTATGTAATTTTTTAGTGATACTTTACTATTACATCTGTTGTTCTTCTGTTGTTTTTGTTTTGTATGATGTAAATTGTTATTTGTTGTATGCACAATATGCTATTTGATGTTTTGTTTTTTTTTCATCCAATGCAAGGTTGCCGGGAGGAAATCACTGGCTAGCGATAAGCCACTAATGTTCTTATGTAAATATTTATGTGTCAATGTAATTTTCCTTTTTTGCGCATTAAACAGTTTTTTTACATAAATAATAGTTAAGGGGGGGGGGGGGGGCCTCTGCATCCCCCTTTCCGTAGAGATTCTATATGAATTGCCTAATAACTTATTTACAAGTTTACAGTCAAGAGCTCGTGTAACATTATAAGTTGACCTCTGTATTGTTTTTATTACACTTGCCGTAGTAAGGTTTGTACTACAAGTAAAAAGCTTCATATGCTCTCGACTTTAACTACAATTCATACTTAGCTCATTCTCTATAATCAACTTGTGTCCCCCCTTGGGCCATCGGCCGGCGATGCCCCCCTTTGAGTAACCATCCACAGTTATAGTTTGAATACGATTTTTTATTGTTAACGTTAAGCGAAGTGTCGACTCGCAAAAAAAAACAGAAGTTGTCTTGCGCAAGTCACTTCCAACTTTACACGTTCTCACGAGTGGACTTGTGTAAATATTGGTGACTTGTCGAACTTGTTACAAGACCAGAAAAATTCGTCAGTAGACTTCAAGAAATTGCGGACGTTACTTGCCAGTGAACACTCTGTATTATTTGCAAATTCTATATTTCTTTATCAAATGATTTTTGAAATTAATTCTCTATCAGCCAGTTGCACAAACGTTAATGGATTTTAATGCAACTGACCGTATGTTTGCACCTTCTTAGCGCAATGGAATTTATTTCGGAAAATAAACTCAGTTGTCTTGATATAGGAATTTACTGACCCACAATCTTAAGGTTGGTTGTAAAGGTGAGAGCTGAATGCAAATTGTTTTAAATTTAAAGTATTCAATTACTAGCGACAGTGCACTGTTACTAATACTCCATTGTCTATATTTCTTTATCATATGATTTTTGAAATTAATACTCTTCCAGCCAGTTGCACAAACGTTAATGGATTTTAATGCATACACGTTTGCACGTTCTTAGCGCAATGGAATTTATTTCGGAAAATAAACTCAGTTATCTTGATATTGGAATTTATTGACCCAGAATCTTAAGGTTGGTTATAATGGTAAGAGCTGAATGCAAATTGTTTTAAATTTAAAGTATTCAATTTCTAGCGACAGTGCACTGTCGCTGCCACCAAATACGTAGGCGCTAGGCGTTACCACTACGTGATTTTGATATCGGGAAAGAAAGGCCTTAAACACCAATACTGCAATTGTAGGTTCAGTAATAAAAAGTTAAGAATTGTTTAAGATGCAAAAAAAAAATTGTTTGTAAGACATATTGTAATGAAATATTTTAAAACTTAAAAATATTTTACCGCTTTAGAAAATTTTGATTTGTAAGTTTGATAAAAATAAGAAATACTCGTTCCCAAGTAAAAAAAAAACTGGATGCAAATTACCTCCGTAGCCGAGTGGTTCGCACGCCGGTTTCAAGGTGTCGCCATCTCTGAGGTCCCGGGTTCGATTCCCGGTCTGGTCAATGTAGAAAATGAACTTTTCTATATTGATTCGGGTCTGGGTACCTTGTCTTAAGCTACTCATCTTTGAATCAGAGCAATGTATGTGATGTTGTTAAATATTTATTAATATAAAAAAAACAAATATGCTACAGACGTAGTGTTTAAATACTCTTTGGAAGCGACACCAATGCGTCGTGGAGACTGTTAGTTATAAAATAACTATAATACGCCATTACATACAATGTCATTAAACGAACCAGTTTAGCAGAAGGTGTTTGTTATTCAAATGCATTTAGATTATTCGCACAATAAACTTAGTTAATGTATGCACATGTTATCTTAATAATTGCTCTCAGTACAGTCGAGCGCGGAATAGTTCTTAAAAAAGGGATTTTATTTAATATCTATGATGGATTATACTAGACGGGACTATTTATTTACATTTTTAAGTATATTTTTTTTAATTTCATCGGATTTGTATAATATTATGATAATCACACTCGCCAGACCGAAATTGAATGGAAAATTTGTTATGACAACGCGGATAGAGAAGAGTTTCGGGTAGTTCGTCACGGTTTCATTCGTGCTGTAGATGACGGATTTTTTGTCAATAAAAACTTTTGAGAAGCCGTCACTGGGATTCTTTTTTATGACGCTTATAACGCAATTATAATTATAATTAATGTACTGAACAATTTATTTATTTATTTTATTTTTCTAAATACATTTAAAAAATCGAAGCTCTTTCGATTTACACAAATAATCACACTACTAAGACATGCTTGTGTAAATAAATTTATTTTGAAAACTAAAACATATTAGACAGAACTTCTTTTCGAGTAACAATTTTGTTGACAAGTGTATTTAATTAATTCGATTCGCTATTCATAGTTGTTTTACTAACTTTGAATATTAGTCGCTACTAAAAATGGGTGACGACGACTGTAGGCTGGGTTATTATGGTTCTTTAGAGGTAGTCCATATGATTAAACTTTCTGGAATAGCCATTGTATATGTCCTGAAATTAGTCGAGTATAGTAATGGAACTATATTACCTATAAAACAAATACTAGATGCGCACAATCACGAAGCTCGTTTATTAAACCAAATTTTTCATTTCCATAAGCTGGACTGTCTTTACTGGCCGGTCTTTACTATGTCAATTACTCAATTCTATTTTGTTTTACTTTTTAGATTACCATGTAGTTGTATATATAATTACTTTTCTTTTAATGCACTAGCCCGTAGTTTTTTAGTTCTGTTGGTATAGATTTAGCAATAGCCCATGGACCCACCCACCCGAAGGTTTTCTGATACACCCTCACTTTTGAGGGAAGGAGGTGGGATCTAGCAGAGACTGCTCCACGCCCAGATCCCGAAGCCAAGGGTAGCCTTGCTAGAGATTGCTCTACTTTAGAAATTACGCTGCCTTTTGCTATTTTACTGTGTGCAATATATTCATTCATTCAATTCATTCAAAGTGCCGCCTGCACCAATCCATTAATAGAAAATACTTTTTCTTTGATGTGAAAACACATTAAATTGGCGATTTTCTGCGACGATAACAATAATAATAAAACATCAAAGATGTGTTTTATCGTTTTAAATTGAATGATATCAAATTTTTCTTTTGTCACGAATTGGACTTCATAAATAACGGTTTGCTAAATTTGGTTTCCTTGATATTATAATAACCGATATGGAAATGGCGATATCAAGTTCAAATTGATACATTACACATATTTTATTGTTGACTACTCCATGAAAATGGAACTGGAGTGGTTTATTTCATAAAAAAAAACAACAATAATTTGGGTGAGTCAATTGGAATAAGGAAGGAAGAAACATTAATCGATTACTAATCGAAGTAGAAATATTTTCTAGAGTAATTTCACTCAATCAGTAATTTACTGTTTCAGAGAAAAAGCTTTTCATTTATTTAAATCTTACCGACTACTTCGGACGTAATTAAAAACGTAAGTGAAATGCTACCATAAAGTTTCATCGTCGTTGCAAGTCTAAATGTTCTAGTGGTGAAGTGGTAACTTTGTTAAGCTTTTGTTCTTATAACCTTTACCTATTTAAGTAGTTATATAATTCGTATTTTAAAAAAAACAGAAAACAATTTTCCGAAATCCACCTAATGGTAATGTTAAATATCATCTAGCGTATAAGTATAAACGAGTACCAATAACTGTCAAGTTTTAAAGCCACCATTTACAGGCAAATCGGTGCTAGCCGCCGAAAAAGCAGATTGTTTTCGACAGTTCATTGGTAGGAAAAGCTGACCATATCGAGTGCATTAGATCATACTTGCCGCCTACAGTGTCCTACGCGAATTCTTGTTGGTGACAAACAAGATGACATATATATATTTCAAGTTTATTAATAAATGAAGTATCCAATCAAATTGATTGTATATTTGCAATTTGAAAACTATCGACAGGAATGCAGTATCTGTAAGGGGCCGTCCATAAATTACGTCACACAAAATTCAGAATTTTTAACCCCTCCCCCCCTCCTATCACATGTTTATCTATACAAATTCTACTAAATATTGTTCTAATGTCATAGTTCGTCAACCCCCCCCCCCCCTCCTAAAGTGTGACGTAATTTATGAATGACCCCTAAAAAGCTCTTGTATGTGTATCGCGTAACTTGTTATTAAGGTTGGATTTAGGAGTAAAGTTGGAGCAATTGTTCCGGGTCCCAGTGTCAGCCAAATTCATCATAATATAATACAGTTAAAAAAGAACGAGCTTTACAAAAAAATATTTTAATATAATGAAACGACAGGACAAAAAAAAATATACACTGTTAAAATAAAGAATAGACGTTCTATCAAGCTTCTACCTCGCTTGAAAAAATGACGTAGATTTCGGACTGTATTTAGATCAGTGGTTTTTTTATCGTGAGAAAATGCGTTACCCGCTGTCCCTGTAGCCTGACGAACGCGTAAGTAGCCGATGCTAATGGAGGTAAATATATATAATCGGCTTTAAAACTAATTCTCTGATAAATATCTAAAGGAAGAAAGTCATTATAAATCTTAACTTTAGACTTTATCAAATAGTGAAGTATAAAAATTGCATATTTCGTCTGGAGGTCATATTATGAGCGTTCTTCAGAGCTTCTTTCACGGCTAACCAACGGATCTTCGGTTGAACTATTTTTAGGAAAACAAGATGTTATTTCCGAGTTGATAATTGTTTCCTGCTAGAACTTTTAGTACGAAATTGTAAAATCTATTTCTACCTTTCCTACATCGGAACAGAGAAGTAACTATGCAGTCCATAGCTTTAACGGCTTCACTCAGCATAGTTAGGTTTAAGTCGTAAAATTTTGTTGTGTTTTACAATATTTGCATATACGAAATGTGAACGAACTTTCATGTTGACATACCTGTGTTAAGTATACGCAGCATGTCGAGTAAATAAATCTAAAAAAATAAGGCGTATAATTGGATTTTTTCAATTTCGTATAACTTATTATATTTTGATTAATTTTGCATTCACAATGCCATACTGAAAATTATTCTTAATACAAAATGCTTAAGAAATCCATTTGGTCCCTGGCACCCTGAGATGGGAATCGAACCCACGACCTTTCGCAATCCGGGCGACTGCTCTAACCACTGAGCTGCCCAGGACCTAACAGGACTGACGAATCTTTCAAGCACTTGTTACTTTTCGCTACTACAGAGCGTATTCTCATCAATGTTCAGGCGTCCACCCAAACTTATAATTTGTAAATTAATATTGTAAATAATATTAGATTAGATAGAGAGTTTCATTACAAAATCTCGTAGGTAGGTACATCACTTAAACAGATACCAAATTAAGTAGTTAAAGATATGTACCTCGTACTCGTATTATCTGAAACAACGGCGGTAACACAACATTTGAACCCGATACAATATATAGAAACTTAATTTTCTACATTGAGCCGAACAAGAATCGAACGAGAACAAGAATTTATAGCTAGCTGTTTTCCGTGACTTTGCTTGCGTAAATTATAGCCTATATGATGTAGCTTTTGGTAGTGAATAATATTTAAAATCGATCCAGTAACTGACTAGCCTATACAAATAAACCATTAAATATTGCTTTTTTATAATATGAGTATTTCGCCGGTTATATATAAGTTAATATGTATAAAAAATATGTACCCAATGCTTATTAGAAACTGCAAAAAAATGAAATAGACTATATTGTTAATTTAACATCCGCATTCAGTTGATAACTTATCTTACTTACTTTTAATGAAAGGAGTATAGGTATTACGGTAAAAAAAAACTAAATCAAAGAATTAAGAACACATTTCATAAAGTAGAGCTGTCTTATCAAAGAGTTGATTTGAATCGAACCAGCCAGCTTATGCTGCTTCTTCGCGGACTCAAAACGCCATTCTAGTTTAAAAAAAAATAAAACAGATCAGTTGTTAATTACCAGCTACACAATTTGTAACGTCCTCTTTTCGAACTTCAAAACGCTCGAGCCGATTGCATTGTGTTTTAAAGATTGTATCGAATGAAGTAACCTTGGTGGGTTAAAAACTTTTTGCTGAAAATTGTTTAAATTAGTTTGACTTAATCATATTCTGCCGTTATTACATGAAACTATCAAGATCAATTGTAAAATGATTGTACTTATATTAAAGTTTGTATTAAAGATTCCATAAATTATACGATTTCAAAAAAGGAGCAGCCTTTTCGAAATTATATCATTTTTGAGTTAATTGTTATTATGAGATAAATAAAAAAAGGTTAATAATCATCTTTTGTTTTACTAACTCGTACGAATTAACATGAAACCTAAATTTCTTTTCTATTTTTACGAAATCGTCATTTAAAAAATGCTAATACGACCCCGAAGAAACACTCATTTCGGTAATTTATAACGCAACGGAGGAAGGACCTGACACTGCCTCTGATGCGCAGATAATTTTTATTTTAACAAAATTATAACAATAATTTGAATTTTTCGTATTTTCAAAGATGAAAATATTTCAAGTGTCATGTTAATTTCAATTATTAATAATAATACTGATACGAACTAACTTAAAAAAGTTGTTGACCGATATCTTATATGAGGTCGGATTTTTTTTTCTGTACGGTTCAGTAACTTAATCTGACAATTGATTGGCATCCATAGAACTATGTAACAGTGTATTCTTTAAACAGTAGACCTTTAACGTAAGCAGCAGACATATCGGGAGTGATAGAGTGTTTGCTCGCTTTGACCTTAATCTGATAGTCATTCGTGCAGTCGGTAGTCAGACTTTACTTGCTGAGTTTGAGTTGTTGATTCTTTTCCCTCAAACAGTCTAACTTGTTGGAGGTCTGAATTAAATAGAATTTAACCATGCTAGGCAAATGCTTCAGCTGAGGGACCATCTTTACAAATATTATTTTTTTGTCACACTTCCCCTATTGTACAAAATATTATCATATTAAATGAGTGTCGTTATTGGTCGTCATCAATTCATTCTAAAATAAAAAGGCAGTGTCTTAATAAAACGAGGAAGTTAGTTCGTGGTTTAAAACATTGCTAAACCCTAAAGCAAATTGTCAACGACAGAAAAGAAAACGTCAAATTGAGAGGTATTGATTCATTTTGGTTGATTTATAACTTAAAACTCGTACGTAAATTTGGTCCTATTTTTATCATAAGTCGGTATCTATTTAATACACATTTAAAACTCTTCAAGTGTCTCATTGTTGTGTATTCCGAAACATTAGGAATTTCTTATAATTGTGTTTTGTGATGGACGGACTAGAAAGCGCAAGAAACACTATGCGGTAGTCGGTAACTATGTTATTTAAAAATAGCATATTACACTTTGATCTTAGCCAAAAGGCCGAGAAGCGATAAATAGCATATTTGTCGTTACTAATATTTTTTTTTGTCTATGGTTTTGTTTAATTGAAAATCAGTTCCTCTTTTATTTATATCTATCTACATCTTCTAACCAAATCCTTGGGGTAGGCATAGAGAACATATTAACTAGATAAGACCTAGGACCAACAAGTTTAATAATATTAACGACGTCGAAAATATACTCGGATATTAACTGTTTCAATATTCCATCATGTATAAGATAAAAGAGGTTAAAATAGTATATTTATTTAGCGTTTCTGCCAATTGTTTTGAAAAGCGAAGCTATTCCACCTTTGTATTCAACTGTCAATAATCATCCTCTCCTACTTTCTGCGACACAGGATTTCCCTAAGGATGAAAACACAGAAATAATTTTTTATACATAAGAGAGTTTTGGAATCATATAGGCAGAACGGGCTATAACACGTGGGTAATTTCAAGTCAAGAAGCAAATAAGAAATCAAAAGTTGCTTAACTTCTACATCATAGACCAAACGCAATAACCACTGCGCCTTCTAGCTCCATCGAATATAGATTCTATGTTAATTAAAAAAAAAAATAGGCGATGCAATAGCGTCCAGAGAGACAGAAAGGCTTCGAAATTAGTAAATCTAGATCAACTGGAATTCTCGACTATTAGTGAATGAATGCAAACCGGTAGTTAGTAAATTGCCGCCCTCACCACTTGTCAATTTTCTTCAGAAGTGGAAACTCATAATGAATATGCATAGCACCGCCCACCTACCACCGGACTAAATGCAGTTCGGTTGCATTAAATCCTAGATCAACTACCATTTGCATACCGAACCTGAATCTGTTGCAAAGCTTTCGCCTGTCTTTTGAACAACTAGGGTAGTGTATCGATAAATCTTCCACCAAATTAATTGTTTCATTTATAAGTATTGTTATAGCATCCATTACTGATAGAGCCTGTTTGTATATACCTAGTTTATACTATATGATCTTTATGTTAATGTACCTTTTGAGGTTTTGTATTTATACTAGCTGTTTGCCCGCGACGTTGTCCGCGTTAATTATAGCCAATGACATCCGCGTTTGATGTAGCTTCCCGTGGGTGAAATTTTTTTTAAAATAGGATTAGTAGTTTCGGAGCCTATTCAATACAAAAAACAATCAAATCTTTATATGACCTATAACTCGTACGAATTAACATGACACCCGAGGGCCTATTCTATTTGGCCAAAACCGAAAATTCGGAAATTTCCGAAACGTTCTTATTATTTTATTAAAATCATATTCGTGATGAATAATGTGAAAAATGCGTTTCTTTGGAATCCTATCAATAAGCGCTTCGAAATGTTTTTTTTTTACACACTCTTGACCTCAATCTACACGGCAAGGACATGAATGAGATTCACGGTGGAACAGTTTTGCCCTGAAGGAACCTATTCACTGTTGTCCGGAGTAGGTCTGGGTATAATTATTCACTCGGGAATATCTATATTTATCGGAGAAACAGTGTAAGCCTTCTTATTATATCTATAGTCCTCCTCCATTTACTTGTAATGACGCACAGTGAACATTATTCTAAAGTGATAGCCCATGATTGAGGCAACCCTATTCTAAACTTTTAATTTACCTACATGTGATCTAACATATAAATCCTCTATGATAAATTAAAAGATCATGGAGTATAATATTGTACTAGTAACTGAACAGACTGTCACTGGAAGCACTGGAAATGAGATTTCCTCGTAGGATTTATTAACAAACAGTTCGCCTTCGGACACCCACACATGTCCCAGCTACGGAAAGTAAGATCGTATAATTGATACGGTAAATACATTCGTTTTCACTTGTATGTCATTATCAAGATGACGTCAGTGCATTACGTTATGTCCCAATATGTCGATGATAAAGCCTCGTACTCATTTTTTTGAGAACACTGCGGGATAATTTCGATTTCTTGTTTTTCCAAATTGCAATCTGTACCTTTCACTTAAGATTATTTTTTGCCGTTCTACTGATATATAACTATCGATTGATTATTTTTCTATACATTAGACTTGATAATTTGATACCTGTATCGATTACCTAATTCGAAATGCGCTTGCAAATTAAATGGTGAACAATTGAAAGTTTTCGTGGCATATCCGTGGTAGTGACAATAAGTTTGCATAATAAAAAAAAGAATATTTACATTAATTAATATAT
Source organism: Diatraea saccharalis (assembly GCA_918026875.4). NCBI lineage: Eukaryota > Metazoa > Arthropoda > Insecta > Lepidoptera > Crambidae > Diatraea > Diatraea saccharalis. The sequence continues at coordinate 5,110,028 of OU893336.1, forward strand.
TCTTTGGGAGACTTGAAAAGCTTTTCTCCTCCGTAGATATTAATTCATTAATAAATAGGTATTGCAAAACATATTTGAGTTTTGCATTTGTGAAATATGATGTAGCGCCATGTTGTTCTTTTAAAATTGACATAATTTATAAATATATACTAAAATGGTAACTGATCTGCGGTGACTAAGTACCAACCTACGCTTTTATTTAGTGAATGCTTACAAAGTTACAACATGTACCGCTTACGCAGATATTTTATGACCATATTGTTACTCAACTTGATTAATTAAAATAAACGAATAAGGTCCAAACAGTTTGATATTTTTTCTCAAAGAAAGAGTTAAGTATTTATTTTTCTTCTCTTTGGAAACCCAACATGTACTAATAGCTAATTTTAGTACCTTTTTATTTGATTTCCATAGGCAAAGGGATTATGTCGTCTGAATATTGTTCTTTTGTTTTAAATATGGTGTTTAACTTTTCTATTATAAAAAATAAATTCTGTTTATACTGGATATACCCTTCATCACAATAAATAAAAATTCCTTACGCAATCGTAAGACATAACAATTTCTTAGATTTCGTATTCCGTTAATGAGTCAAAATTAGCTCCAGTGACATAGTTAGAACTAATAATCAAGTCTAGCCATTAGTACGAACCCGTAATCAACACTAATAAATCCACTACATCGTAAACAAGCCCACACATCGCCTTGCAACAGACAGACTGACAGACACACGTCTATATTGTCTATATTAAGGGTAAGGCTAAGGATTACCATATCTATCGTGGGCAATGCATTCTAGGTCGAGTAGCAACGCCATATTCAGCCCTGCGAGCGAACTATGGCTAATCACTTCATTTATTTACTACTAGCGGGAAGGCTGCATGTACATATGCATGTATAACTTTAAAATAAAAGAAAAATACTGTGTTTCTTCATACTGTTAAGATAAACACAGTTTATAAGCAATTCTTCAATTTGTGTGAAATTAAAAAAAATAATAATTTACGTTTAACAAACAAATCACTTTGACAAAAGATCAAAGAAGAAAATAATCATTTATGTACTTGAAATATGAAGTCAGAACATCAATTATTTATTAATAGTAGATTTAAACCTTAATATTGCATTTCGCTTGTGACTTTTTTGTAGAGCAATTACACACGCGTAGAAGCGTATAAATGGATGCAACTTTAGTACCCATCATGCATCCAGTGTGCAAGGTTGATATCAGTTATAATAGGTAAGATTTGGTTGCTTGTTTGCACTGAATAGGCTCCGAAACACTCGACCAATTTTAATAATTCTTTCACCTAAGGGAAACTCCATCATATGCGAGCAAAGTTGCGGGAAAACAGCTATTATAAAAATACTAGTGGCCGCCAGCGACTTCGTCTGCGTTTTCCATTATTTCTTCGCTCCTAATAGTTGCAGCGTGATGTTATATAGCCTAAAGCCTTACTCGATAAATGGTCTATTCAACACAAAGAATTTTTCAATTCGAACCAGTAGTTCCTGAGATTAGCACGTTCAAACAAACAAACTCTTCAGCATTATAATATTAGTATAGATTTACATTGGATATGCATCAAGCTTTAACGTTATCATACTTTTATCGGGGTGTGCGGCGTTTTTAAATTAAATCGTTTTGCTTTTTTCAGTTCATAAAATATGCGTTTGCGTTTTGAAGGGAAACCAGTGCATTCATAAAATAGGATTGTTAGTCATTTGAATCGGGATGACATCTGTTTGTGGTTACAGAGAACTAGTGTGACATCATTTAATTATATAAATAAATGGCATTAAATGTAAAGGATAAACTACGCGTTCTTGACCCTTTTTAATTAGATCAGTAATTTACAAGTATTAGCAGGAAAAAATTTCATATTTCTTAGTATTTACGAATTTGTTTATTAAAGAATAAAATATAAGAATGAAAATTAAATCCAAAATTATATTTTAACTGGTATTAAAAACACACGTGTGGACATATGTTTGTTGTGTGATCTTAGATCATAAATAACACTATAAATTTCAGAAACACTAATGATAGACTAATAAATAAAAAAAGGCATCAAGTATGTAATTCACACGTTTCCTTTAGGTTTAATAATTCTCATTCAAATCAATAAGAAAAAAGATTCAAACGGGCGATCGAAAACCATAGAGTACCATAGATACTACGTTTGAAATTAATTTGTATATTTTGCATTAATTAAGTTATTTTTCACATTAAAATATTGATCCTTACTGTTTCTTGTTTGTTACAGGTAAATAAATATATATCGTAACAGAACTAGAGGACAAGAGGACAACCATTCATCAGGAAATATTATTTTTTTATTTTTTTTCGAGCTTTTATATTGTGTACGTGATGTGTGTTGTCAAAATAAATTAATTCTAATTCTAAACAAAGAATATAAAGTAAAAAAACTCGTGAATTACTAATGAAAAAGACTTTCCAATTTGACTTCCGTGCATCGAAGTTTTATTTCTCCTTCAATAGTGAAATATTCTTCTCAAATTTTATTCAGTTATTAATCTATCATTTTTAATAATAGTTTAGGATATATAACGATTTAAAGTTGTTAAACAAAACATTCTCGCAAATTTTCTTATTTATGGATTTAAGATTATAGATAGATCAAATTTTACCAATCAAATCTTCCCAAGGGGCCCCGACTATGAGTCGTTCTGTTCTGTATTACTTAACAGAATTCTAAACTACTGGGCTTGTTTTTTCTTATTAGTTTTTGTTTAAGTTAATTTCTTCATGTATTTAAAAAAAATCAAGTTTTTTCAAGTTTGGCAAGAAGAACGGGCGAAAGAAACTATATTTTTCGTAAGGGTGTATAGCTGTGTAGAAATAAAAATAGTAGTGCAGTAGTGTTATCTATCAAAACTAATAGCACAGTGACAAAAGGCAAAACGAGACAACAGTCCAGTCGGTGAGGTATATGATGGCATATTGATCTAAATCGATAGTCAAAAACTGATTTTTAATCCAAAACAAATGAAAGTCTTCTTGCCCATCGGCTTGGGTCCTTTTAAAATGGAGTGAAGAGCCTTTAACAAACACATCGGCAAGATAGTGACTGTTAGGAGTAGCTTCGACTTCTGGCAGCTATTATAGTATTATTGGTCTGCAATAGCATTTTGTGTCAAGTGCAATGCAGTAATTTTGTCGTGTCATATAAAAATATTGCTGCCCCTAAAAAGTGACTCACCGAATATTCCAGTGTAAATACAATAAGTGCACTTAATAAAATGCTCGTAATATTTGAGCAGTGTATTTTTTTTTTGCCATGAAGAAAATTTGTCATCCTACTTTGATTTAAAAAAAAATAGGAGCTAAATTGAGCATACGATACAAAGATTGTTGTACACAGTCATTTGAAAAATTCTTGGATGATCTGGGTAATTTAAACTATTGAGCAATGAGGAGAAAGATTTTATCAGGATATTAGGAAAATGCAAGAAAATTATCAAGGTCGATGGTACAGAAACACGATGGCAATTGGCTGACTTTGCTGCTGAAGAGATTTTTCTGAAGAACGCCGTGATAGAAAAGTGTAGATGTTTTATATTCACTTCAGTCAACTGCATAATTCTTTTGTTTTTATGATTATTATAACAGAGCAAATTTCTGAAATTTTTAGTTCTTATTTCTCAGTAACATTTAAGTAATCAATTTTTTTCTAGTCTTTAGCACTTAACATAATATAGTCTTATTAACTAGCTATTTTACGCGACTTCGCCCGTGTATGATGTAGTTTCCCGCAGATGAAAACATTTTTATGACCGGATCAGAATTCCGAATATCTACGAACAAAGTTAGAAACTTTGCTGCTTTATAATATTAATATAGTTTGTAGATGACCGTTCTATAATTTCATATCAGTGAAAATAGGTGTCTGATGAAGCCAAGAATTCTCTCGAAAAACTCTCCCGATGTCGGATCTCGATATAGCTTTGACGTTATTGATTTTTTCTGGAGCCTAGCTAGACAAGACGAGACAATGAAAAAATAGGTGCTATTTTATCGTCCCAAACCAGGAAGATTTTCTATTTTTGCCTATTTCCGACTTTGAATCTAAGAATCTAGGTTCCCTTTGCATTTTTTAATCCCCGACGCAAAAACGACGGGATGTTATTTATTACTTCAAAAAGAGCCTTTCATCCGATTTTATTAAATCGGTTATTGATTTTTTCTGGAGCCTAGCTAGACAAGACGAGACAATGAAAAAATAGGTGCTATTTTATCGTCCCAAACCAGGAAGATTTTCTATTTTTGCCTATTTCCGACTTTGAATCTAGGAATCTAGGTTCCCTTTGCATTTTTTAATCCCCGACGCAAAAACGACGGGATGTTATTTATTACTTCAAAAAGAGCCTTTCATCCGATTTTATTAAATCGGTTCTTGTTTTTATATTATTTCACGATATCTCTTTCAATTACGAGTGATCAGATATTGTTGATTAGTTTTTTTAAGATTTGTAGAACTAACTAAAAAATCCTTGATGATTGACTTAAAAGGCAAAGTTTTTTATAACCTGAAAATTTTTCGTGTGCTCCTTTATCATTAAAATATAATTACTTAAACTTTTATTGAAAAATTAATCCCAGTTTTTAATGGAATCGGGTAATATCTTGTGGTATTCCATCACTGCAACTGCTAGATATAGATTGTTTTATTTTTCTGTGCTTTCCTTTAATGTATTTTGAAAATGCAACAATCTTATCATGTGACTAATATTATTATTTCTTACATTATGATAGGTTTCGATAAACTTCCTTTATCGTGATAAGATAGTTATTGTCAAATTCTGATAAGTGAACTCGTGTTGTTTATTTAATGGTCTTGTAATGTAATTAGGTCCAATTGGATTATGGCAACTGGCATCATAAGGATTTCCTTTCCTTTTTCGAAATTTGAACTTGTTATTCTTTGCAGTTGCTAAATATCTGGAATGTCATTCGTGCTTTGTTTTTTGTTTCGTGCGAAGGAATGACCTTCAAAGAGATAGCGTCTATCGAATTTGAAATGAGAATTCTCTTGGCGCATGAGCACAACATTTTTTGCTACCTACTCAGCGCTGACTCACGTATGCACACAGTGGGCAGCCACAGCCACCATGTTCGCCTTTATCCATTCAAGCCTCTTGCCTCCGTTCACCACACTCACATCAACCGGCGCGCACACAAACGCCACAAGCCAGTTTGACAGTTCTCGCTAGTCGACTCGAATCAGTTGGCCGGTGCACGGCGTAGCGGCACGAACGTTCCCGCTGCCATTTTTTTTGTATTCCATCGCGCAATCTATTAAAAATAAACCGTAAGTGGCCAGTGAAATAGTGTGTGAATGTTCTTTTGGAGGTTCGATTTTTATATCCGGAATGCGAAGGAGTTTGATCTCTTCATCCGTAAAGTTTGGATTTCGGTATTTTCCAACGGTTTTGTTTTTTGTTTTGAGGTTATAATACGTATTCGCCGTCTTAGTTGAGATGTTTTTTCGACGCGGCTTCATTGTGACTGTATAACGTCACAGTCTATGATGTAAATTGCAAAATAATTGATCAAATATTTACAACGCTTGTGTCGCCACGGCGTTAGTATATTTTATTTTTAAAATGGTTCATCTATGTGGGTTACGGTTAACGTACGATGAAGAATTGGGTTAGTATTGTTAGCCAAAAGACTTCAACGCGAACTGATATATTTTTTTTCATCTTAATGTGTCAAACAAAATCATCTTATAAGTATTATTGGGTATTTTGAAGGCTGGATTAGTGACTTTTATGATTGATGATAAAACAAACTATGTAGTCATATAGTGATGTCATTATTCGCTATACATAAATGTCATGAAAAACAAAACAATACCTATACCGTAGTGTTTGTAATGTCTTGTTTTATTGTTTTCAAATTCGTCATCCAGTTTACATACCTATTAGTTAATTATATTGTCATATATTTTCCTATTTATTTTAACGGTTGTAACTGTGACACTTTTTAAGCAAAGAATTTGTTTAAAGACTTATTTTTACCCGCGCCTTTTTCGCGTGGTTTATTGATATTAAGGAAATATATACATGTAGATCCATTTTTGGGGCTTCGAACTGTATCCATATATAATTTTATTGAAATGGGCCTAGCTGTTTGCTTGTTAAAGCGAAACGAATAAGTTTAGAAAAGCGTAATCAAAAGATTGTTATCTAATACAAATAATGCCTTGTATAGATAATATAAAAATAAATATAAGTAGGTACATAGATAGATATACTTTATTGTAAAGTAATTTTGTTATAATCATATAATGAATGAAATATTAACAAAAAATAAATAAAAAAGTTCCTACTCGGAGGTAAAAAATAAAGATAAAATGTAGTATAAAAAACTTGAGTAAAATTGAGTAAATTTTCAATGTAGTATAAAAAACTTGTCTACTCAATTTTCAATAAAAACTTGTAAGTTAAGAACATATTTATTCCCGTATACAGTCATTTTTATTTACGTAAACAATACAGTTTGGTCGTTTTATTAATTTGTATGATATCACTCACACTAAGACTGGTTCAACGTATCTTTTTTTTGTTTATCTACTAAATGATAAGGTCACGTTTTTTATAGACATATGCATTACCTAAATATATTGTAGGTAAATACAATCACGCGAGCTGAAAATATGTTCGCGTATTTTTCACAAGTTTTATTCTTTAACAATTTTAATCAGGGTTCGCTGTTAAATATCAACGGATATAATATTTATTGTTAGTTTGAGGATTGAGTTATTCAGTCTCAGCTAGAAAATTAACCAACCGACGTTAGCAACATTGCCTCGAAGTAGCAGTTACGGGTTTTCCCCTATACTTTACTGGAAATCCTTGCAAGCATACTACACTTTAATTATTACATATTAAATAAAGCCACTGGCAGCTCAAAAATCGCAGCTTTTCATATGCATATATCTGATATATATCCGATAAATATCAAATATCGGATATTTTGGTATTTATTAAAACTATCAGATTTGTGCGAACCCCGATTTTAATAGATAATGTCAATGTTTATTTTAAATTTAGAATCATGTTTCTTTAGTGGAAATAAAAAATAAAAAGTAAAGGAGTCTATGCGTTATGCCAATAAACCGTTATATTTTAAGGTCATTCCGAGAGTTTGATTTCCATAACTTTGTGGATATTCTGAGAAAATGTCTAGAAATGTAATCGAATTCTTGTGTTTGTCTGCTATAAAGTGACAAAAGAAAAAATAAAGTGTCAGTTTATTTCATTGAATAATTTATTGTATTGAATATTTTTTCTGAATTTATTGTCATAATTATCTACTTTTTAATTTCTGTAAACGTTCACTATATGCAGTTATTTCTTGCTAATGTTATCAACAAACACAAAATTATAATCATTTAACTGATTAAAATAACACAGATTATGCATATTTTATCAATAAACTTTCATGCTATCATAATAAAGGCAGAATGACGCAACGATATTGATATGATAATACTTGGCATATTTCTATTTTGATAAAAAAATAAAAGCAGTTTCTATACATATAAGTTTAGTTCATGTTTAGCGATGTGTGATGTAGTTAAATTATAAATAAACTTCAATAATAATAAATATTTTAAATAAATAATAAATTAAATAATAATAAATATTTTAAGTTTGCTAATACCACGTTAAAAGGAAGCTATTATTTAAATCATGAATAGGTAAAGTTACACAAAAAAAAAAAGAAAAACTACGACATATGAAGATAACAGAGACATTTCACGCTATAAATCGCGAGAAAACAGCTAGTCTTAATACATATTTAATAAATATTAAATTTCATTTCTAAATTAAGTGAAACTATCTATATTTTAAGTAATAATTATTGAAAATTTTGCGTTTTACAATGCTATCTTGATATTTATCTTAAAAATGCTGAAATAAAAGCTGTCTCATGTACCAGACTTCTAGCTTCCCATAAAGCTACCGTCAATCTTATAAAAAGTATAAAGAATATTCAAGTTCTGACAGCTCAGTGTAATAATTGCACAGAATTTTTCAAACCGAAAAATATCGATGCAAGTTCATTTGTAACAAGAAAGGTCCGTGGTCAATAACCTTAAGACGAGGAAATTCAAAACATGCTAATTAAATCTATTGTTTGCCGATATCGACGCCTGTCACGTCCGATTGGAAGTGGTGGTAAAATTAAAACTTTTTCTCATACAGTTTTTGGCGCCATTTTACGCTCCTAAAGGCTTATTTCGAGCGACAGAAGTTCGATGGCGCAATGATTAGCATTTTTATTCCTCTGGGATATAGGTCCGGTCATAGGATTGGTGACCTGACATTAATTATCTCTAGCTCATCCTTGCTTCGGAAGATACATCAAGACGTTGGTCTCGGTTGCATCTACAGTCGTTGACATCCACCAATTCACATTGGGCCCGTGTAGTGGTCCATTCTCCCTATTCGATTCAAACTCATTACATTCAAAATAAAAGCCTGTGACCTAGCAGTGGGCACATTAGAAGGATAATAATAAATGGCTCTCTAACAACGATCCTTCTGAATTACTAATGCTCTCCAGAAATGAAATTTTTGGTTACCGATCCCATGACTGACCTTTGCGAATGTCGCTTAACCTCCGTATAAAACCGAATGTTACCACTGCGCCATCATGTGCTTCTCAGTTACACAATAGTTAAATAAATAGTTTATATTAAATCCAAATCTACACTAAGCCTGACTAATATTGTACCTATATTTCTTAACAGTTTAATACTAAAGGAATATATTTAATAACGTTGTCTTTCCTAGAGGAAGGACGGTTTCAAGAGAAATAAAAATAACCCTTAACGATTTTAGAATAAGATTCTACACCCATGTACATTACACATGTGCAATCAAGAAAGTTGACGTTAGAGAAAAGTTTCCCACATCATAAGGTTGAAAACAAAAACCGAGAGTTTAGCAATAGGCCGCGTATTATTGCTGACAGTGTTATAAATTTTTCAAAAGATAATGATTTACAATATCATACTCTTCTGTAAACTTAATGAAATAAACTATAATCTTCTTCACTTATAATTTTTCAACCCGTTTGTCAGTCAGAAACAATAGCATTCAAACGAAAAATAAACGAAATTCATGTGATTTAGTGTGTATAGAATGAAGTAGATCAAGAAAAAAAAATAACTTTGTATTATAACTTCATTTTTAAGTATTTTTTTATTTGTTCAGTGGCTCATAAAATTCCCCTTCTAGTACTGCCAGAATAGAGTGACTCAGCTTTGTTAGGTGTTTAATAGTCATCTATTAAACATATTAGGACTCGGATAGAAAATAGTTTTTAAAATTCAAAAGTAATGTCCGATTGAATGACAGTAAATGAGATGGTAACAAAAAACAAACAAACATTGACCTGTCAAATAAAACTCCTTAGCCAAAATTACAGTCAGCAAAAATAACGATGTATACATCGGGCCATAGACTAAAGAACTTAATAGTGAAGCTTGTAGATAAATGCTAGTATTTTCTTGACTTCGTAACAATATATACTTTTAACAAAATGTCTCTTGTTAAAATTTTATTGAATTCACAATGGTAATTGAGTCCTAAAATTATTTTTGAAACATTTTTATCAGAAATAAAAATCATTTCCTTTCATTTTAAATATTTATATATCACTACAAATATTCGTTACTTAAAATAAGGAATAATTGCACTGAATTCAAATGCCTTACTAAAGACTAAATATTCTATTATTGTTAATAGAGTAACATTATGTCTATGGTCCTAAACGGTACCGATTATCAATACTATCGACAATCATAGAATAGAAGACTGTTTATGTTGAAGCTTTCATTGCCCCAAGCTATATATACCGCAATGTACCACACGAAGAGAAGCAAAACGGTGGTTCCCAAAGGTGAAAGGTGTTCATGCACAGAAAGGAAATGCGTACGACATATTATGGTAGGAAGAGAAAAAACGTCGTATACATAATTTAATTGACCCCAATGTGGTTAAGTTGTCAGAAATAAATCCGAAGCGATATAGATTTACAAAATCACATTTACAAAAGATAGATTTTATATACATTTAAGAGTTCTTCAAGGATATGTTTTAAGTCCTCTACTATATTTTAAATTGACATTTTAAAATATTTGCAAGTTATAAACGATAGCAGTAACCAATTAAAAGCAAAAGATAAGATATACCGAATCGATAATTCTGTAATGTTAAGATTTGTTTTACATTCTCAGCTGATTTAAATTAGTCATGGCACAAGAAAGTCATTAGAATCAAGTACTCTCAAACGAACCTTCTGAGCTCATCTATTTAGTAAGTGAACTATCCCGTTAGCGACAAACCGGTCCAGCCGAGAACCGCATGCCTCACATTGTTCAGTGATCGATTACTTTTGTTTACGGTTTCCAGTATTATCTTTGCCCTTGATTGCTTGCACTTTAACAGGTGTTTGAAAAAAACTATCTAAGTACCGAATTGAGTTTTCTGAGATAAGTGTTAACGATTATTTACATTCTATATAATCTGAAACTAATTTATAATAAACTAGCTATTTTCCCGTAACTATAGACTTACCCGCATATGATGTAACTTGCCGTAGGTGAAAGAATTTTCATAATCAGATCAGTATTTCCGAAGACTACCTACTACAAATAAACAAAGTTAGAAATATAACCGCTTTATGATATTAGTATAGACTACATTAAATGCTTTTGAAAGCATTGTTCTAAACAGAGAATAGTTTAAGTATTCTATAGAAATTATAGCTGGTTTTCTAAAAATCTAATGCTTTTATACTGGTTTAATCATTAACGGTCATGTTCATAAAAGTCTATGTCTTTAGCTCATGCTTTGCTTCTATAAGATCACTCTGTTTATAAAGTTTTATATCATTTACATAAGAAACGTTTTGTATTTTCAATAATGCAATTTTGGGATCGCCTTCTTGCCGAGAACTATTATAATTTCACGGTACCATCTGTAATCTGTAACGGTCCCGGTCAACGGTCAGACGAGCGGTTATTGTTCAGGAATTGTGCATTTCATACCAAAACGCCCGGCTAACACGCACAATGGGCTAATTTGGCATGTGAAATTTGATTCTTTCGCACGAGACCTCTTGCTTTAGGATACTTTGAATCATAGAATGGGTGTCCAAGTTTTAGAATATTTCTTTTAAATATTTTCGGATGATAAAAATACTTTTGTTACAAAGAATGAGAAAAGGCTCAAACTATTAATGTTACCTTAAAAATTTGATATGTCTTATTCTAAGTTTACATCACTCGCGGAGCTTTGTTTGAAGACTGATGCAAATAAGCTTAAAATACATACTAGCGGCTTATACAAAGGAATGTAACCGGACACCGATAGTGAATCCGGATGAAAAGAGGTCTTAGTACTTAAAGGTTTCTTTAATACGAGACCGTTGTATTGTCTTGTCGTAAACATAGAATAACATAATGAAATGAATTTGAATGAAAGTTTTATTTGATTAATAAAACTTACGTGAAATTATCTGATTATCTCGGTACAGTCAGGTACAGTTATCATGGAGCCTGTTAAAAATCTTAAGGCTAAACACATGGATTTGTTTCAAAACTATCAAATGCACTGAAATCGTCAAAATAAGTTTATTTGTTTTCGTAATTATAAACATCATCTTCCAACTTTACTTATAATTGGTGCAGTATCTTTTCTTTATCAATGTTGTTCAGCTTGAAAAGTGCATCCCTCTGTCAATTAGTCACATAATCGATTACATACTTTATCCTTATACTTAAATCTACTATCCTAATTTCTTAACGGAATATTAACATATATTTAACATAACACATCGTTAAAGCTACTTCAACACGAGATCCTTTCAAATTAATTCCAAAAAAAAAATCAAAGCACAAACAAGATTTTCATTTAAATCTACCAAAAGTAACAAATCATCGTTCAGGTTGGCACTTGTAACGAGCGCTTTATCTTCCCATTAACTATGAGAACCATATTCAAATCTAAGTTGGACTAATTAATTCCGTCCGATCTGGTTTTTTCGTTATTACTTTGGCTGCTTTTTGTTGCTTCTTATTAGCAAAATAAGACTGATAAATGATTTCTGGTTGATTAAAAATTGTAATGGTACTTTTGACTTTAACATTTAAGAGGTTTAATATATCGTATTTAAAATAAGAAACATTAACAGCTAAATTTAAAGGCGTGCGAATAAAATCATTTTAAATCGTATTTTTTTATTGTTGGCTGATTTGATTGAAAGCTCTAAATAGTACCTAAAACAATTATGGTTTTGTATAACAAATGGTCCATATTTATTAAGAATATCCTACTACTCGGCGTTTAGTTTTCCAGTTCTGTCCAATATCAAGCAAACCTGTTTAGTTATTTATATGTGTATGTCGTAGATTTGATTAAATATTTACTCTAAGTAAGCTACTCTACAGTGAACTTTGCTTATGTAAGTTAATATTTGCTTTATAATAACGGGTCACTGTGACCTCCATGTTTATTTGAGTGGACAGTGAATAGGAAAGCTTAAATTAATATTCGTTCTAAGCGAATGTCTTTTCAGTGATGGACAAGAACGTCTGTTACATGTTTGACTTTCTATTAAAATCGATTCGGTATTACTTTTAATAGACATCAAAAAAAATATTATCAATTCGAAGTGTATGTATTTAATTTCGTTGGAATGGCGTAATATTCATATATACAGGGTTTTAGATACCTGTGATAAATTTATAGATTAATGTTCAATTGCTTATCTTTCAACTTAGGGTACACTACAAGTTTCATCAAAATCAGTTTAGTAGTTTTAAAGATATAATGCCACTTATAAAAGGAGTTAAAATAAATGATCTTTTTATTAATTAGAAATAAAAAAAATAATATCCCAGTTTTATACCACGTTCTTGTAAATAAAACAAAATATCCAATTTAAAAAAAGTTAAAAAATGAAGTGTCTTCCAAAAATCTTTTCATCTTCAATAAAATCTAAACTAAAAATTGATACACCAACAATTTTTTGAGACCGGTGCCAGCTGTGTCATTAGGAAGAAGTAAAACAGCTCCAATTTTTGAGTTAGATTTTATTGAAGATAAAAAATTATGGTATCGTTTCTCTTTTCTCAGATGTTTCTTATTATAACGATTTTTTGATATCTGTTTACTTTTTTTTTATTGTTTCCATTTTGTTAAAATGCATTACGTAATTTATGTTACACTGTTTCCGCGATTTAATCCGTTTATAGATTATGTAACTTAGGTGAAATAAATTTTTGGATCATCACCATCATCAGCCCTGTTACTTCCCCACTGCAGGGGCTCAGGCCTTCCTTATGGATGGTTAAGGCCATGACCCTCCACGTGAGCCAAATGTGGATTAGAGGGTATTAACGACTGCAAACGCAGCCGGTGTTAACGGCTTAACGTGCCAGATAATTATTTTTTGTCACCGACCCTTGCAAAAGTTGCTTAACAACAACGATCGCGAGCCGCGGCGCTTATCCACTACGCTATTAAGTATTTGGTATATATTTCTTGATATAGCCTCCTTATTGGCAATGGCTGATTTGCTGTTGACATTTAAATAATATCTTTTTTCAATTCAAGGCAAAAGTAAAGCTACAATCACCATTTTGCTTTATCAATTTATACAAATATTTTAAATATATACTAGAAACTAATAACTCCATAAAGATTTTATTTTATTTTATGTCGTCAATATTTATTTACATCATCGCTCACTGAATAGTACAGTGGCACAACCCAAAAACCATTTTTTCGAGAAAACGCCACAACATTGTGGTGGCATCCCATAGATAATTTAAAGAAAAATAAAAAACTTAACAGTAATAATATAATACAAACGATTTAACTGTTATGCTAAAAAAAATTGATTTTCATAATTATAAATATATTACATTTTCATAACTTCGGAGAGCGTTTCTCGAAATATGGTTTTTGAGTTGTGCCACCGTAGTATTCAGTGAGTGAATAAGCAAAAGATTACCTGCTTGTCTCCTAAAATTTTGTACTACAATAATTTTATAACAAAAGTATAGGTACTGCAGAATATAATTCAATGCTGTTTAATTTCCTGTATTGATAAAACGTTACATTATGCAGTAAACAGTTATGTTTCGTTAGATTTAAATTAATACAATTTAATTGTAAATTATTAATTAGCGTAAATACACATTTTTATCATACTGGAATGGATTTTTATGTTCGAATTTCGTTTTTCAATAGCTGACTCTACATTTTTCTTAGAAGGTACTACAGTATATATACTACTCTAATCGGTAAATTAACAATATGGACTTCATCATTATTGCTAATAGGATTTTAACTATGGATATGTATGTGTCATACTTTCCTTGTTGCCAAATAACTTTTATCCGCTTCCAACTAAACGCTTCCAACTGTGTTTGTTAATATACAAATAATTTAAATATATCTTGTCTTTATGGAATAGAAACAATCTTGTTTGAGGTTTTATAGTAGTGGATCTTAGATCGCTATCGCTAATGAACATTCACTGTCAAAACATTTTAACATTAATTTATTACCTATTTATATTTATTATAGCTATTAACTTGGTTCTACATTAAATGCATCAAAGGTTTCTTGTAGTGCTAATTAAGTTATCCGTTTATTAATATGCTCATTCATCTATTCTATATTGTCTAGGACTTCAATTTTCCTCGATGAATCATCCTCATAATGTATCCCAAAATATGATTGTTTGTTGAATCATTATTAATAATTATATAACTACTGACCGGATTAGAATTGTGGCATACACATAGTTAATATGAGATCTAATACTTATTTCTTACCTCGCTCTAATTTTTTTTGGGGATACAAGTGTTAGTAATAAATTGACCTTTTCTAAGCTTTGGGCAGCCCTATTATTACCTATTTTGTAATATTTTCAATCGTAACAGCAAATTTGGACACTGCAATTTTTTTTAATCGTTCTTACGACATATCGTCGGTGATATTCTGAAACCGCGGAATTAACAGTGTTAAAAACCGCGTATTTACAAAAGTAGCAAAATCGAGATTTCACGGGCTTAGCTTCGTTGTAGGGATTTGCTGCGTTCTGTGATGTTGACCGGGCCGATTAACCAATAGGAAGCCGTGAAATTGAATGTCTTTTAAACCGCGTATCATTATTGAGTGGCGTTGTTGTGCCCAAACCGCGAATCTGTTTTGTGACATCTTAGATGAACAAAACATTGCACTATTTCAGCCTAAAAAAGATGCTTGTGATTATTGTTGTTCATATAAAGCCGGCAACGTTTCTGAAGAAGACTACCAATACCACATCCAACTGAAAGAATTGGCTCGAGCTGAAAAACTTAGCGACTCAAAGCGCTCAAAGAGGACTTCTTCATGCTGTGACCGCCGATTTGCTAGCAGCCAGTGCTTTATACTTTAAGACCAAATTCATCATTTCAGCCGAGAGACGCCCACTGCTGGTCATAGGCCTCCCCCAAAGATCTCCAAAACGATCGGTCCTGCGCTTCCCGCATCCAGCGGCTTCCCGCGACCTTCACCAGATCGTCGGTCCACCTTGTGGGGGGCCCGCCAACACTGCGTCTCCCGGTACGCGGTCGCCACTCCAGGACCTTACCGCCCCAACGGCCGTCAGTCCTGCGAGCGATGTGCCCTGCCCACTGCCACTTGAGGTTTGCAATTCTTTGGGCTATGTTGGTGACTTTAGTTCTTCTGCGGATCTCATCATTTCTAATTCGATCTCGCAAAGAAACCCCGAGCATAGCCCTTTCCATTGCCCTCTGAGCGACCTTGAGCTTCCTTATGAGGCCCATCGTAAGCGGCCACGTCTCAGCACCGTATGTCATCACTGGCAACACGCACGAATTAAAGACTTTTGTCTTGAGACACTGCGGTAGATGTTCCGAGAATACACTGCGTAGCTTCCCGAACGCTGCCCAGCCGAGTTGGATCCGTCGACTTACCTCTCTCTGGAAGTTGGACTTACCTAATCGGACTATTTGTCCCAGGTAAAGGTACTCGTCGACAGCTTCCAGTGTAGAGCCTCCAACATTCACTGGAGTGGGTACGACATGGGAGTTTGACATTATTTTTGTCTTCTCCATGTTCATTTTAAGACCCACTTGCTGGGAAACTCTACAGAGGTCTTCGAGCATTGTGCCTGGATCTTCCATGGTCTCAGCCATGACTACGATATCATCAGCGAAACGAAGGCGCGTCATGTACTCGCCGTTTATATTGATGCCAAGTCCTCTCCAGTCCAAAAGCTTAAACACGTCCTCCAGTGCGGCAGTGAACAGTTTCGGCGATATAACGTCGCCCTGTCTCACTCCACGCTGAAGTCGTATTGCTTTCGAGTTTTGGTCCTGGAGCCGAACTGACATGGTGGCATTTTCGTACAGTGACTGCAGCACTTGGATGTATCGATAGTCTATTTGGCACCTCTGGAGTGACCTAAGCACGGCCCAGGTCTCGACGGAGTCGAAGGCTTTCTCATAGTCCACAAACGCCAAGCATAGTGGCAGATTATACTCTTCGGTCTTCTGTATAACCTGTCGCAGCGTATGAATGTGGTCTATGGTACTGTAACCTTTTCGGAAACCGGCTTGTTCAGGAGGCTGGAAGTCATCAAATCTACGTGCGAGACGATTCGTGATGACTCTCGAAAACAGCTTGTACACATGACACGTATAGGCTTGTACACGTATAGACTGACGTCCGGGATGTCTTCGGTATAATTTCGGGTTAATTTGGCTCTAGGGTCTGTAGCCTCAATGACAGGTTTCTGTGATGTTGTGTATAACTGTCCATAGAAGCGTTCGATCTCCGCCACAAGCTGTAACGACTCTGCCGTCCTCTGTCTTTAGCTTCGTCAGCAAGCTTTGTCCGAGAGACAGTCTCCCACCACGCTGGCCCAATGCGGGTTGGTGGGGAGCGCCAGAGCCTCGTTGGTTAGTCGGCAGAGTGTACCGCGTGCAGGTGAGGTTGGCTTGGGATCCGTTAGATGTTGTTCGGACCCCCTTACACCCCACCCCCCTTAGACCAAATTAGCTGTGCACAACTTTACTTTATACGATATTGCAACGGGTCATGTAACTTGCTACTGGTTCGACGAAACCGCCTGTGATTTAAAAGCTACCACTTACGCATCTTTTTTCATTGATTATTTGACTAAGTTATTAGAAGAAGATTACAGAGATGTTGTTATCTGGACGGATGGCTGCACTGCACAGAACAGAAACTCAATAGTTTCTAATGCCCATCTAAGATTAGCAATAGACAAAAATACAACAATACACAAAAGTATCTGGAAAAAAGTCACACTCATATGGAGGTTGACTCCGTACACTCAGTGATGGAAAGCGAGGAAGTATCCTTTCCCATAGGGCTATCTGCTGGAGTTGATTGCGTAGTGAATCTGAGGGTTTTTAAGTATAACCCTAACGGCACAATAAAGTTTAAAAACACTTTAAAGATGATTTCAGCCCACTTCCTCGGAGACCGAAACCTATTTCAGCTGTAATAAATAATAAATGTATTCATCTAGACTGCCTATATTAGACACTTAGTATCAGCACTTACAGCAATTAAAGAGTGTGATACCTGCAGATTGTCTCTAATTTTACGATAATTTACCATTTAAGAAAAAGTAAAGTTTTCTTGTTCTCATTTTTTAACAAAAATCTCAAAGTGCAATTATTATTGGAATTCATATTTTTATACATTTTATTTTGTTATTCATTTTTAGTTTTAACTGTTAATTAGTAAGTACCCTACAACAAAGTATTTTTAACATACTTAGCCATAAAGAGCTATTTTGTTTTAACACGAGGATTTATAATGTTATTTTCCCGTATATTGTTGATTACCTAATGTACCAATGATAATTATGTGCCAAAAATTAGCTAAGAAGTTGACTGAATAAATAATAAGAAGATTTTGATTGTTTTCTTTTGTTTTATTTCGACGAACAATTCCGCGTGAGTGACATAAAAAAACTTATTTTGATTTTATTTGTAACGATAAATCCGCGAAAGTCGATTTTCTAATTAATTAATACATATTTTACATAAGTAATGCCTACAATATTAAGAGGAATATTATAATTTGTCAATTTAAAAGCTTAAACAATAAAAAGTTAAGTGGTTTAGTAAATATTACGTTTTTACTCGTTCCTGTAAAATTCACTGCACCTACCTTACGCGGTTTTAAACACTGTTAGTTCCGCGGATTCAGAATATCACCGACGATATAATGGTTTGGGACGGTGTCCCTAATTCGTGGATTCGTTCAAAATGAACAATGTAGTGAAATCGTATCTGTGTGTCATTGTGCGACCTTATGTGTCGTGGGGCCACAGTGATAGCGTTACTGACATTTTAGTTTATTATTAATTCTATATTCCAAAAAGACACCAAAGGGATGACTTAATGCCTTAGGTATTCTTTACTTAATATTTTTCTCTAATATTATAAAGAGGCAAAGTTAGAAACTTTGTAAGTTAGCAGGGGGTAGTATTCGGAAGTATTTATATGATCATGAAAATTCTTTGACCTACGCGAACTACATCATGAGAGAGTGACATAAGCTTTAATTTACGCGCACAAAATCGCGCGAAAACGGCTAGTAAAATATAGCCAAGGGATGTTAAACAAATCTACCCACTTAAATTCACTGAAATAGAAGATAGATACTTGATGACTGATTGAAATATGGTAGCTAAAATATTTCGATATAAGAAGAGACAAGAAAAACGAATATTGGCTATCAAAAAAATCTCATAATCTTGATATGCATACTAATATTATAAACGCGAAAGTAACGATGTACGTATGTGCGTCTGGTACGTTTGCGCCCTTAAATACAACAGGGGGATTTTGGAAAATCCGAACCCGAATTCGAATTCTCTCATGTGTCCCAATTCACGTTATTTAGTATAGAAATTCTATCGCTTCCATTGTTTGTAAAATACAAAACAAAATTATTTGAATGGACGTGCCTCAGATATTCTATTTCTATGTCATTTCGAAACTCACTTCACTTATGCCACGAAACCAATTCAGGATTGAGCAGATGTCGCTTTTTGAAGTGAATTGGATAGATAAGAGTTAGAAAAATCCTTGAAAATGTTCTCGTGATATATATTTTTTCGGGTAGATTTGTGATCTGAACATATGATTGTCATGTCCAGTATATATCTAATAATAGCACCATACCAATAAGTTCAAATCGAGTTTTTTTTGCTTTTCTAACAAAGATTTCACGTTCCTCTCAATTCAATTAGGCTATTTAGTTTGACCACGCTTTCATTGTGACCCCAACTTACGTATTGTCTCCCGTTTCCCACGGGCAGTTCAGGCATTTTACGAAGGTCACACGACCTTGGATGATTTGGTGAACAACTTTGAACTGGTTAGATGGTACCGAGGTTGAAACCAGTTTTTGGCGTTAAAAAGACGACAAGCAAATACCTTTAAAAGAATTTCGTTTGGTGAATGATATAAAATACAATGTAGGTAAAACGCAAGTTAAAGCTAACGAACTGTTATAGTCCATTATGGCCTATGTCACCCTCGTATGATGTAGCTCCTGTAAGAGAAAGTATGTTTTAAATTTCGAATCTTATTCGATGCCAACAATGAAATCTTTTCACTTTATAATATTAGAATAGAAAAGTTAATTGACAATCTCCGTATTTACATATGTACTACGTACTTTTTACGCAGTTTTTATTGTTTTGTTAGTTATGTCCCGTTGGATACTCTGGTACTATTAATGGAATAAGCGTTCGTTTTAAAAATATTTAGAATACATTTTTTTTTTGCAAACGATTTCGATATTTCATTTAATGTCCATAAATAGGTATGTAGTTACTTCCTACCTCATCGTATTATACCTGTGTATCCACCGAACCTTATCACCTTCAAGGTTCGGACACAAGATATTTTAAACGAAACCAGTTTCTTTTTTAATGGAAATAAATAATGAACAGTTGATACCAACATATCCTTTGTGCTCATTATCATATTACACTGTTTTAATGTTATTTAATTACTCACTAAAAGCTTAATTGAAACTGTCTAGTTTCAGTTGAATCATTAACTATACACGATTAAGAAGCAATTTATATTAATGCCCGTTTTCATTAAACTTAGGAGTCGCCCAAATCTGTCGCCGAAATATTTAGGAATCGCCTAATGTAAAAATGCATTTCACCATTAACTAGGAATCACCTAACGAAATTAAGCAATGTCTAAAGTTATGATATTCATTATGCGGCGCCTTGCGCTAGGCATTTGCGTATATGAAAGGTCATATATATATATATATCGCCCATGAAGAGTCAATAAATAATAACTGATATTTTGTCAATTTTTGTTTTATTGTATTATTTTATATATTATTCGTTGTAAAATAGATTACTACACAATAGTGACAAAGATTTTGGGTTCGTTTCTTATGTTTTTGTAAGATAAACAATAATTGCAATGTACTGAAAAAACCAATATAATAGATTTGAAACGTTTCTTTCGTCTCCTGAAAAGTTGCATTTTTGCAGTTATTATTTATTGACTCTTCATAGACGATATATAAACTTGTCAATGGCTAAAAGAACAGTATTATTTATCTGGGATTAAAGTAATCTATAAATTAATTTATAAAGTGTCGATCGAAAAAAAAACACTGATTAAGATTTGGACCTGCGATTTCTTTTTCGATCCGTTTTATTACCTGCGAAAGGTAGACTTTATCCTCTAATACTATTTTTATACACTTCATTTTTGTCTTTGAACTCTTGTAATATTAATACATTTTTTATTTTATTTTGTAAAGCTGTAAAATTATGATTCTTCTCTAAATAATTATTCCTTTCTTGTAACTGAATTTTGAGTTTGTAAGTGTTTTTGTAACGAAAGAGACAAATGCGAGAAAGAAAAAATAACGGGAATAGAAGTACGATAAGCATCATCAGCGAGAACTATATGACTAAGAAACCGCTAGGGAGTGAAGAGCCATAGGAGAAACAAACAATGTGTAGGTTTCTGTTGCTATGGCGTCACGATCTTAAGATCAGTAGTACTATGCTTCTAAAATAATCTATCGCCTTTGACCGCAAAGAGTAGTTTCGTCAATCATTAATCGATACTACTGAAAGATATTTAAATATATGCACAGTACCCACTAGAGTAAATACTGCCCAAAAACAAAAATGTAACTGAATCTAAAAACGCTTAAAAAGAATACTTTTCTAAAAGGCGGTATACATATTCAAAAAACTTGGAGTAACAAATCTACACAACACTCGCATTTTGGGTTTACATTCGTGCCGGGTATTGTAGTATTATGATGCAGAATTCACTAAAAACAACAATGACTTATATATTCTTCTATAGTGCCTCTAGCGGTAACTATTGGAGTTAAAAATTCAGTCGCGTGTTTATGAAAAAATTAAAATGTGCCAAGCTTATGCGAACATAATGAGCCGTTGCGTGTCAAATTAACGCTATTTTGTCACACCGGTGATGTCGAGGCGTCGTCGTTTCGTCGTATTATGACAGGACAAAGTACTCGTTGAAAAATTGTCGTGAAAATAATTTTGTAAAAACAAATCGAAACTATTTTGATTATTTTTGTACAATGAAATGTAAGAGAGAAGCAAGCAGCCCTTGTCGAGTTTCTTGCTGGTTATTCTCCGTACAATCTCCCGCTGTAGATTTACGAAATCGGTGCATATGACAGTGTTACTTGTAATGGTAAAATACACTTGCGAGATTGAAATAGGAGTTGAAAGTATATATCGTTTACGTAATTTTTTAACTACAATTTTTTTTACAAACAGCAAATTGGGACGGTATATGTGCAGTAGTAACTTGTGTCTTCGAAAACATTGAAAAGTAGTTAGTCGATGAATCAGAATGAAACAATATTATCTGTCATTAGTAGTTAATAATCTAAACTTGTTTATTTTTACAAGGTCATAGGGATACAATATGTCTTCAAGGATTTATCTGTATCTGCATTATTATGTAAAATACTTCGGTAAACAGTAGCCAATGGCAATATGTTATTATGATAGGTGTAACTGTGGCCTTATTTAAACGTAACAAATATTGAAACGTTTTAAATATAAGTTTGTCTTTGTAGGTAATAATTTACATCCAATAAGCTTAACTAATTATACATGTATCAAAATAAGAAAAAAGCGGAAACCAATTAAAAGGATAATATATGAAACTGTTAACAGCCCCGTTGATGAACCATTAACCCCCGGTTTCAATAATATACCGACAACCATCGGTAGCAGCTACCGACCGTTTTTTGAGCTACCGACAACCATTCGTTTTTGCGTTTCACAATCATCGGTAGGCGCCTACCAACTACGAACGGTTGTCGGTAGCTCATTTTTTTAAATGTAATCATATAATTCGAGGAAAGGGGTTCTTTCCATACAGCCTTGTCTTAGGTAATATTATGATTATACTGAAATGTTAGTCTTTACATTTAATAATTTCTTGGACAAAATCGAAATCGTAAGAAGGAAGACAGAGACATCAATAGGAAAGAGGTGAACTGATTACGTACCGAAACTAAATTTGAAATTTGTTTTGGAATTATTATGACTTATTTATTATATAGTTAGGTTCTTAAAAGTGGTGTTATTGTGAAACAAATTATCGTCTGAAATGGAATTCTGATGTAAACAAAAGAGTTACCATTACTACAAATAGCTTAAATTTACCTCTTTAAAAGTTTTTAGTAATTTTTTTTTTTTAACTAAAAATTCTTTTTTTTTAGATAAAAATAGGATAGAAATATTTTATGCTGCAGGCAAGAAACAGCGATTCGGAACATTTGGCTCATTGAATTAAAACTTTTTTTTATTTAGTTTGATTTATCGTAAAAATATAAAAAATATAAATAACACGTTTTCCCTTGTTAGTTAAAACAAAAGTAACAGTTTTTTATTAAAAAAATAATATTGTAGAAGAATTTAATATGTTTCGTAGTTCAGATTAGAAGAATTTAAGTTGTAATTATGTCAATGTTTGTACCTTAAAGGGCTCTTACTACCAATTAATTATTGGTCCAGATGCTTTCTACAATAACATAATGATTTACCTTTTGAAAAACATAATGATTTACCTCTATATAATTATGAAAAACCTGGTTCTGATGTAACTGAATTTGCCACCTACTGTACAAGTATTTTATTCGATATTGATTTACAATTTAAAGTACTTAAAATTGAAAAAGTAATGAAATTCTTATAGGCTAATGTCAACAAATCTTACATTTTTATCCCCACATTGTTATACAAAATTAGTTACACTTGAATGAGAAACCTTCTCTTTCATTGAAGTCGATAAAAAGTAAGACATCTTATTTCCATATTATTATTTGCAAAAATAAAATTATAATTAGAACTTTTTGGAAAATGTTTGCAACCCCTAAAATAACATCATTTGTTTATATAAGTTTTTTTTATCTCAAATTAAATTTCGGAATATAAATAAACACAGTTCATTAAAATGGTACGGTGCATGGTTATGAGCAGTGTTTTGTCAATTTAGTAGGTACAAGAACGCGTACGTGTTACTTTAACATACCTCACCATTTTCTAATATATTTCAATTTTTGCTCCAAAACACTTAAAACGTCCAAGTGAACCTCAATGTGAATATTGTCACTCTAGACTAGGTTGTATGTGCTATATCCCTTTGCCTTTAATTATGCCAAAAAGTAAAGTTGATTTATGTTCCGTAGAAGCTTAGCGGGAATTTTATATAGAGTTCACCTTTATTATAAATTGTTAATTGTATAAAGTTATTTGTAGTATACTTATTTGAATTTGCAAGATAACATTAATGAATTTGACAGTGAACAATTGTGATCCATTGACATAGGATGACAAATGAATGGTTATTAGAAAAAGTGGAATGATTGTGTCAAATCGTATAACAAACGTAGAAAAATGCAATGGAATAATGTAAAAATTATGTAGATTTTTATGAATTGTTTTTTATTTGTAAAATAAATAAGTTATATCCAAATTGGGTTTTATTCAGAATTAAATCAATATCAGTGTTTAATAAAAAATAAATGGTATAAACTAATGTAACGTGTATAAGTTTGGTACAAGTAGGTGGCAAATTCAGTTTCATCAGAACAAGGTTTTTCATAATTATATAGAGCTAAATCATTAAGTTTTTCAACGGAAACATATTGAAGAAAGCATCTGGACCAATAATTAAGAGCCCTTAAAGGTACAAACATTGTCATGATTACAACTTAAATTCTTCTAATTGGAACCACAAAACACATCAATCTCTTCTACAATATTATTTTTTTTAATGAAATACTGTTATTTTTCTATTAGTTAACAAGGAAAAACGTATGATTTATAAATATTTTTACGATAACCGACGGAAAATGGCCGGTAGGCAAATTTGACAGATAAGCTACGGATAGTAAGTTTGACAGCTCTACCGAAAGATATTGAAACACCTGTTTGCGCCATTTTCATACATTTTGCCTACGAACGGTTATCAGTATCAGATCAATCCGTTAGTAGCACACCGTCGGTAGCTTTACCTACCAATGGTATGTTATTGAAACACTTTTTTGCTACCATCGGTAGGAAATGCTACGGATGGTAGCAAAAACGGATAGTTTTTTGGTTATTGAAACCGGGGGTAAACGAAACTAAATTTATGTGCTAAAATTTCCATGTTGCCAACCGTAAAAAAATTATGTTATAAATTCGAAACTTTGTAATACAGAAAGTTCCTGTACATATACAAATTATGTTACTTATAAACAGAATAAAACTTTTGTACGAGGCCATCAGCTAAATTACCGAAATCCTCGCCCTCATAACCAACTATACAGTCATTACTTCACCTCCAAAAGTACTTAATTCATGACTCATTATTTACAACGAGGTTTTGGACCTAGTAAACAATATTTAAATCAGCCCCGTTTTCCTTTGTCTCCACAGGTGGTACTACCGTCGTTTCGTTATTTACTCAGATGATAACGAAACTTAATGTGAAAACTCCAATACGAACATTGTGACGAAACTAAACGAATCGAACTTAAAAATAACAATTAAAAAAGTAACCCAAGCATTCCAAATTTAAAACTAACATTTGATAACAAAGTTGCCATATTAAGATTAACAAGTTTTTTTTTTATTAAACTCGGCAAATAGCCAGACATTAAAGTGAGTAATCGTTGATAAATTAAATCCATAAAAAATCGTGTCAAGATCAATAAGTGTATGTCAAGGGGTACACCACAACTTTCCTTTTTTAGAACAGTGACTTGATGACATCGATCGCAATAAAATAGTGGTGAATCGTTTAAAATTGACCCTGGAGCGCGGATTGTGAAAAGGTTTTGGCGGATCTTTTCATAATTATTGCGCGAGTGCGATTCGGAACTGTCAAGTGTTCCCCGGCTTTAAGTGGCGACCGTTTAGCCGGTGGTGTGTTAGTGTTCGAATTCCGAATTATGTTCAGTGTTTGTGCGTGAAACAATAATGTCGACGCAGGCGTACTACAAGGAGCGTCTTGGGTTTGACCCCCAAGAGGCTATGCAGGATGGAGTCAACGGTGGTTTTTACGACGGCCCTCATCAGCCTAAAAGGCAGAGAGGTGATCAAGGGGCCGAGACCCACGACCACGTGTATGAGGAGAATTTGACAAAATTCAAAGGTACAACTTGTTGGGATTTCTTTATACAACAATCAGGTTCGTGGTGATGGGTTATAGAGAATGTGCGTGTGCATTTGTTTATTTAAACATTGCATTGTTTTGATGCGGTGTCACTGGCACACATTCCTTCGCGCTCGTGTTTTGTTTTCTTTTTTTTAAAGATGTTTTATAGCCGCGTAATATTGGCAAAACCACGCAACAATAACTTTAAAAAAATATATATTTTTATTTAATTTTATTTCTTAATGTTCATAGGTTTTGCCAGTAGTGCGATGTTTTACCTTTCATTTAATATTTTTATATTTTGCTACACTATTAACATTTGTTGTGAAGTATAAATCTTCTAAATTCCGAAAACCTATTGTGTGATTGGATAATATTAATCAATTAACAACTTGTGTTTTTAAATCTGAACATGTGTGATCGTTATTATGTTTTCGATGTATTTCTTAATCATACCATTTAAACAACCATCTCGATTTCAAACGGAAACCGGAACATTACAATTTCATAAGAAGAATGTCTCAAATTCCTTGGCATCCTGACAATTTTGTACAAATACTGATAAATGTAGAGTTGTCTCTTTTACTCGTTTAATCAAACATTCGACTTATCTTAAAGCTGTCTTTCTCTATGACTATGTAATTACATGAACTTTATCTGGAAGGGAGCCCTCTTCAGTTGGCATTTACAAAGTGACCGATAAGATTATAATAAATAGATGTCAAGTATTCTTCTCTGACAATGTTATTTATTTGAAGATGTCTAGCAAAATATAACAAACTAGTACAAGTGTATGTTAATAAAGTCTTAACGGCAACGTTAAATAATAATGATATCAATTACAGCTGACAATTATTATGAAAGACGATCTAAACAATTAATTAATAATAGTAACTGTTAAATTTGGAACGAGCAGTAAATTTAGATTTGATAATTCCACTCCGTTTAGAGCTGCTTTAAGATAAGCGGAATATAGTGGACTCGAGTATTGAGTCTAGGAAATTAGGGCACGGCACCTTGATTGTTTTCGATTTCTGAGTGAAAAAGTTTCGAAAAGAAACTATCCAGCATGAAGGTTATGTTATAGAACATTGAATGATAAACAATGATTATAGTGGAACAACGAACTTGCTCGAAGCAAATACTGATTCAGCTCCCAAATATCTTGAAGCTATAACGTTGTAAGCCGTAGCCCGGTGTGAACCAGTGTTGTTGCTAGTTTTGTTATCGTTCTTTTAAAAAAGATTTATATTACTGATCTTAATTTTAGGTTTTTCAATAATACCGATATTAACGAAAGCAGAAAGTTAACGTGAGATAATATTGACGTATAATTACGTTGATAGTATTAAGCTTAACCTTCACGTGACGTCTACGTATTCATGTGCAATATATATGCTGCAGAAATAGATGTAATCATCACCTTACTATATATTCAATACAATAATATATATGACATTTGTACAAGTTTTTGTAAAGACTCTTGACTCCCGACTAGAATATAGTGTAGAAATAACCATATCAAATCAAAAATCAGTGCCTGTCGAAGTTTTAAAATTCTAATAAATTTCGCAAAAGCCTGTTTTAATAGCAATTTTAAAACGAAATTATTCTTATTTACAAAACATTGATATGTACTTTTCCATTTATTCTATCAATATTATCGATATCAATCATTAGCAATGACTGATTATCAAGATCACAAAGGTTTGACGAAAGTATCGATAAACTTTTACTATTGCAACAACACTATTGTGTACAGAAAGCAATACTTTTTTATGAGTTACAACCGCGTCCAATGTAGTGAGCGCCCAATGACCCTAAGACGCCGGCTGCCCGACCTGAGACATCGGAACCAATCGGTTAATGGGTCCAATCGGCCGACAGCAAATTGTTTCTATGTACTAAAAGTAGATACTCACTTGAAGCCATTTAACATGCAATGTATTTGTTAATGATTATATTAAACAAGACAAAAAGCAAAGATTATGGATTATTTTCGAGCTTCTTAATTAGTTATTTTATTAATCACACGGCGTTCTAAATCATTTACCAGAGGTATGTAGTATTTATTTTTGTCAGAATTCGTAGATACAATTTTGAATCAGTAGATTTTCAAGTAGAAGAGATATTTTTAAACTGTCTTCTTTCTCGACCACTTAGATAGTGAAGAATTTTATATAAACATTAATAAAGTCGCTACTATGAAAATCATAGGGCTTCTTGGCTAACATTAGCAACATCGAACGGAATTCAATAAGATTAACAAAACTCAATGTGTAAGTGGATTAGAAGCTTTAGATGCAGTACGAATATCTCGAAATAATATATTAAACAAATTACTTATGAGCTCGAGAAAAATTATATGTACAATTAAGTAAATTCATTAAAATGGCCACATCGAAAACATAGGGTGATTTCTAGAAAGTTATTGTATTTTTGAACCAGTGTTGTCGCCCTAGATTCATTATTAGTAAATCTATGGTTGGCGCTCATCTTGTTTTTACATTTTCTATATCTTGACGCCGTATCTGTCGCGGGATAAGCAGACAAGACCGAATGCAACAAAGTACCGTCCTAAGCCCTACATACAGCTGTTGCCTCATCCACTGTCATTACTCTCTTCATACTTACTCGCCCTCTTTATGGCCTCTAATAGCAAGCAATTGATCAAAGTTATTGAAATTAATTTTGTCAACACTTATCCTAAAATATAATGCTTTAAAAAAACTTCAATCCCAGCTGTCCGAGATTGGATTCCAACCCATAAACCTTCGTAATCCGGGCGACAGCTTTGAACAAATGAGCTAACGTAATAAAACTTACAAATTTATCAAGCCTTTACTTTTGCTGCAAGATTTTTCTCATCAATGTTCAGGCAATTTATTTAAGCAGCCGAAACTGACATTGTTACAGATATATATTTTTTTTCTGTCAAAAATAATCACGCGAATAGTCTATTGTTGAAATAAGTCTGCTATCGCCATGTTTCTTATTATCTATAGAATGCGGATGCAACATACAAACATTTTATAGTGTTTTATTATCTGTCACGGTGAATTTAGCTTGAGGTAGACAATATTATAAACCTCTATGCTTTACCACATTATACCTAGCTACTACAAAAGAATATAAAATCATTAAATTGGGAAATAATTGCATTCATATATTGTTTGAGATCTACATAAAATTTTAGGCAGTAAACTGAAAGTACGTTTGTGTTAAAATTTTCTTTGAAACTAATTTTTTGTATCCCCATGCGAAAATAAAGATATATTTTAATACTAGCGCCATCTATTGACATTGAAAATAAAAGAAACCGTGACATACGCAATCGATAAAATGGTGTTCCATTTAAAGGTTGCCAACATGGCGCCTAATAAAGTGTAAGGTAAAACGTTATCATATCAATAATGACATTAGCGTTGGGACTTAAAATACACATCTCCAAAATTGAACAAAAGCTTACATGATTATTACCTAAGTATGGACCAATTGCCAAATATGTGTTTATCTTTAACACGTTAAATTGTTCGAAACGTAAGTTCCAGAAAAATCTGTCCTGAACGTCTCGTGGTGAGTAAACAAGACGACCGAGTGCCTGATATTTTTTACTTCAGAGTTTCGACATGCTCTGTGCTCACCTATTTCATGACAATACAATTAATTTCATCGTAAGGTGTGTCTTTCTGTCTCGTGGCTTTTACACCACGATTTAATAATTTTAACCAAATATTCCAAACGAGTTTGTAGTAGTAAAATTTATTATCTGTACCATCTACGAGATGGTGCGCGAACAATTTGTCTGTGGTCTGTAGTCTGCCGAGTAAGGAAGCGCAAAGGCAGCGATAAACATCTTT
Organism: Diatraea saccharalis; assembly: GCA_918026875.4. Classification (NCBI taxonomy): domain Eukaryota; kingdom Metazoa; phylum Arthropoda; class Insecta; order Lepidoptera; family Crambidae; genus Diatraea; species Diatraea saccharalis. Next base: position 5,139,678 of record OU893336.1, read on the forward strand.
ATTCATTGCTCTGCTATGCAGTTATAGATAACGAAACTGGGTCGGCAACTATATTCAAGGTGGCGTTTACATGAAGGATAGTGTTACAACTGTGGCTTAAATAGGCGAATACATCAAATCACTCTTATCAAGTTTTATTAACTAAACAAAGCCCGAATTATAATAAAACGAGGAGAATACTAATTTTTCCAAGAGCAACATGTTTGTGCAAACCTCGAGGTCTCGGCTCGACCACGACTATATTTTAAAACGGACTGTTCGTCTATTGGTCGGGTTTTTTTATGGTTGCGTTATCACTTAACCCTATGAGATAAAATTTGATAGAATATCTTAATTTATTCTGTAATACCTCTACTCTATAACTCCGAGCTTTTAGCATTCCGAAAAAGAAGAATTTAGCCTCACTTACAAACTGGTCCTTACCAAATAATACTACAAAACACCTTCCGATCCGAAAGATAAGACTTGCTACTAATATTGGTTGAAATATCGTGACCGTGTCGTAAATGAGTTGCAATAATTCAATATTGGTTTCATACCGATAAATAACGCCCAATCCAAAAAAAATGTTATTAAAAACGAAAAGCTTTTCTATAGTGTCAAGGGTTTATCACAGTTTAAACATGAACAAAAAAAGTTAAAAGTCGATTCACAATTTATTCGATTTCTTCTCGTCATTACTCTCTTTTATAGGGTAAATTGATAAATGTGCGAGTCAGTTTGTTACCTAATAATTATAATTAGGTAATTAAAAATTATTATAACGCGCATTTTGCAATCCTCTGTTCCTCGATGATATAAGATTATTTCATCTATAAGTCAAGCCCTAAAGATTTTGAAATACATAAATTTAACAAAAAGTTTTAACTCGCAAGAATTAACATAACGCCTGAAAGCCTATTCTATTTGCCCTCGAACAAAAATTCGGAAAATTTCGAAATGTTTTTATAATTTTGTCGAAATTCTTGAAGATTTATCTGTACATCAGAGGCAGTGTTAGGTTCTACCTCCGTTGCATCATAAATTATCTAATAATGCGTCTTTGAAGTATTATTAGTATTTCGGAAAATATTATAGGCCTTCAGGTGTCATGTTAGTATAATGATACCTCCTTGCCTCAACTGGTAATTCTTAAAGATATCTGTTGCCGTATTTAATGAAGCTTGTTCAACCAATTCGAATCGATAAACTGAATAATCGCAAAATGGATATCCACAGTTGTTTTAGCGTAGGCGACAAACTGACCTACTTTCATCAGATAAAATACTAGTAACAGGGCTGTTGAAATATAGATTTATTAGTATTCTTAATAGAATATCGTAATTTTGAAGAATACGTCTGGCAATATTGGTTAGTTATTTTTGTCGCCGATTAGGTATCAAATGACGATTCTCTAGGGCTGCGACAAAGCGGTAGTGAAGAACGATATATTGTGTTACCAATGAATATTCAGATATCCAGAAAATGTCATTCGTAGTTTCCAAGAAATATCAATACCATAAAACTGACGCCATTGACTTCATTCAAACTGCTTGTCAGAAATAATATTAAATCAAGCCACGTTATGGGTAATTTGGTTACTAGAAACTGCTTTAATTTGGCATTTATCATCGTTTAATTTGGCTTCGATTAAAAATCGGTTCAGTCCACTTCTGGACCTTCGGAGCCTATTCAATTCAAATAAACAAACAATCAAGTCTTTCATTTTATAATGTTTACCTCTATATTAATAAGTTTTTACATAATCTACCTATACATAGTATAAAACAAAGCCGCTTTCGGTTTTTAATGCATCATCAATATACAAAGTGGTTCAAAAGGAGGGTTTATAAGTACATATGTATAATACAGAACGACGCGAGCGAAGCAGCTGGCGGGAGCTAGTATGTAAATATGATGACTTTGTGGCGTCCCTGCGTTGCATCTCGTTGAAAGATCAAGTGGCGGGATGTAAAGGCATTTGCGCGTGGTCTGCGTAATTAAAATATTGGTTGAGTAAATTAATTTGTAAAACGTATCTAATGTCGGAGAAACTCCTTGAAAGATTACATTGAGTCTCATTGCTGTTATTACAAAAGAGAATTTGTATTGTATACGAATTTTGATAGCATAGATTGATAGCGGAACTGTTTAAAAATTAAGAAGTTATTTGTAAAATTGGACTGTTTTTACTTGTTATTTTTTTTAGCTAGTAAAACTTTTAAGTTATACATTTGAGTAACTTTAAGGTTTAGCCGATTTATTTTACAATAATAGGTGTATCTGGTTTTCGAGTAATTAATTAAAATATTGGTTGGTATTCTTCTACTCTCTATACCTACGTTGTACTTTTATTTCACATTCAAGGGAAATGTCTGTCTGTTAAGTGAACTTTCCTGTTTGTATATTTTAAATTTACTAGAAGATTAACATTAAGTTTCTTTACTTATTACAAAAGACATTTTCTATTGTATGCTATCTATTTATACTATATTATTAAAAGAAAGATTTGGTTATTTGTTTGCATTGAATAATCTCTGAAATTACTGGACCGATTTTAATAATTTAATCATCTACGGGAAACCACATCATAAGCGGATGACAGAGGCTATAATTTAAGCAGGCAAATTTGTGGGTAAACAGCTAGTTTAACATAATAGAGTTAAACAGTACCTTTTTATCAATTTAAAAAGGAACTGTTAAGAAATCGTAGATCCGGGGTTAGCCTTGGCCGTCCCCATTAACATCCTCCGCTTTCAAAAAATCGAATAAGTTCTGTTATTCCATCCTACATCTTTTCCGCATGTCTAAAGTCTAAATCAATGATCAGTCCTTTGTTTACTCCTACAACGATACTATACAATTGGATGTTTTTTTTAATTGATAGTGAGTTGATAGTTACCTGGAGCAATTCATGCACTAACCAATCTCAATCTATTGCCGTTGTTGTAGTGCTACTTCAATTACAGCTTTATTTAACCTCATTCGCATACAAGAAGCAATGTATAAGGAACTCGTATCCTTTTTATTATCCTGACTCATGATAATGGTAACAGACATTCAGTTTTCGATTGATTCGACATTCTCAGAAGTAAAGGCGGGCAATTTGGCAGTAATTGAACAACCAGTAAATTAGACAATTGGTCGGTTTGTTTCAACGTTTTCGTTCGGCGCGTTCTTTGTGATAAGATTAATAAATCATTTATAGTTCAGCACAGCATTACATCAACAAAATGTCACTTTTTTCGGGTGCCTTACGATAGACTCTCGAGACGTGATAGTGGCGTTTGTTGGAGACAAGGGTTTCTTGACTTTATCATACTATGCGTAATGGTTGATGAATGAGAGATTTTATATATTTTTATTGCTTCTGTTTGATCAGTGTCTTTAAAAGCTTTAACGTATAATTTTTTAGTTGGATATAATTAATTTCGGTTTTCGAGCAATCAATAAAATATTGTTTGGTATTTTTTGCTCTCTATATCAACGCTGTATTTTTTGTCATTCAAGGGAAATGTCTGACTGGTAAGTCAGTTTTTCTGTTTTTTAGATTAACATCATTTTTACTCATAGATTTTCGTAACCTATGGCATTATCTTTCACAAAATTGTCAAATTTCTGAAATTAATTTTAATTTCAGCTTGGATATTTTTGTTGTTACTTGATTTAATTAGTGTACATTTTTCATGTGAATAATAGGAACTTTTTACTTGAAGAAGACTTTTTTTAGATGTTACCAAAAAGTAGTATTAATTTTTTGATTAGGTATAAGTACATTGAAAATGAATCATCAGAAATCTCGTGAGAATATTGCACTCAATTTGCCACATACCATTTATGCAAAGTGTTAATATGCAGTCGAGAACTGAATTCAATCAATTGATGCACTCGAGAGCTCCTTTGTATTATGCCAGCCTGGTACTTCAATACAATGTTGCGTTGTGAATTATTTTAAACAGCTTGTAATTTGTCTGTGCACTAAAATAAAGCGTAGGTCTTAAAATTAACTTTAATTAGAACAACGCATTTGAATTTAAATCTGAATGATAAATTGCTAATATTTTTTACAAACACTGTTTAGTTTGATACTTGATCGAATTTAATTACACATTTTGAATATGTTTATTAGATTTCCCCCCTAAATTTACCAGAGCTCATGAGAAATTACATGTGTACATATGTATAATAATTTTACTGAGAAGACATGTTACATACCATATAAAACTAAGCGCCAATGATACTAACGATATTTGTTAATTTTTTTAAATACGTTAAAATGAAAAAAAAAAAAACATTTACACCAACTCCATCTGTTGACTTTAAAAATATTTACCAGGGTGTCATTCCACGGTAATTGATTCATTCTAACAAAAGAAACTCTTAAATCTAATATCACTTATAGCGCAGTACTTGCAAATTAATTGATTGGCATTTTCTTGTAGCATTCCTGTCTATACTTCCGATCCATAAATAAATTTGGCATCGCACGATGTGTGGGTGCCAAAATGGGTAGATTATTAATAGACCCATAGTGAATGGTATCTATCAAGTATCAAGTTCGTTCACCCGTGGTATACAACCGTATTTTGTCGGGTAAACGTTTGACACAATGATAAGAGCTACTGTAGAAAATAAGCCAAGTGCGAAATTTATGCGCATATGTTTTAATATAATGATAAGTCTGTGTGAAATGCATTACACTTCAGTAGAAATGTTTTATGAAACTTTAACATTATACGTATAAAATAAAATAAAATCAGCAAAAAATAATGAAATCGAAGACTTGCTTGGTTACTTAAACATTGACGTATAATATAATCATTTATTTTATAAAGAAAGCACATTAAAAAGTAATAAATTATTTGATATCCTTTGTCGGCAACAATAGCAATAAAAAAATATTAGTTACCAACTGTTTATTGTTCTGTTAAGATCCAGTAATAGTATCCGTAGTGTTTTAGAAACAATGTACATGTATTATAAATCAAATTAAAGTCAGTGCATAACTGACGAAAGATACGTAGTGTAATTGTCGGTCACGGAACTCTAGAACTAACTTAACTACACATTCAGCTATCAAAACTCTTTGTGGATTCACCGACAGAGTTGCATCGACTCGTATCTTATTATAAAACGAGGACTAACTTTAGTACCAATTTTCAACCATTATCCGGCCAAAATAAATCTACACGTCTCAATTTGACGTTTTCTCTTATGTCATTGTCAATTTTCTGGCGACCAATAGTTTAAACCCAGTATTAACTTTAGTCCCTGTTTTACAATATGACAGTAAAAATGCAGTGATTAAATGATAGTTCGTAATTGAAATTCAACTCAATTTCACTCACTTAAATGTTATTTATTGTTAATATGCTAGTGATCTTTTTTATTCGCTAGAAAAACTGTATCATAAGTACACACGGCCGCACGTGACGCTTCAAACCACCACCGTAAGCAGACCTCTGTTAGTAGGGACGTATATACGAAGCGCGGCCGGTAAAAAGTCCATAATCTATAGGCCGTGTGTACATGACTTATGATACACTTTTTCTTGCGGAGAACTTATTTATGAAGTGAAACCTCCATACCGAACTTTGACACTTACCGCAACACAATGTGGGAAAATGAATAATTTATTATATAATTTCACAATAAACCTTCTTTTGTTACAGACGAACGTGATGCAATACAGAAGAAGACATTCACAAAGTGGGTCAACAAGCACTTGAAAAAGGTAACATATTTGTTTTCTTTATTTTTGTCATAATTTTTATATTATAACTTTTTCAAAATTCTATTACGCGGCCCGATCTAATAAATAATTTTATATTTCGTATTTAAGAAGACTCAAAAGGCAAGCAAATAAATAGGGTTAAAGGGTTGTGAGAACAGATGCTTTAATTGTGAGACCGTAAAGAAGAACCGAAGAAAAGGTACGTTGCGTGTGTTTAAGAAAGGAGTAAATATTGAGATTACGGCAGTTCGAGGCATATGGAAGAAGAATACATGTTGCGTCGACTATAAATAAATAATAAGGGAAGGACAAGCAAATTATTGCTATAAACAAGAGTACTATTTATAATTACTCTATGACTTGCACAACACAAACATACCTTGTTAATAGCTTTCAAATTTATTAATATTTTACTAGCTTAATACCAAAATAGACGCAAAACTTTTTATAGCCTTTACTAGCTAACAATAGAGAATTATTTCGTTTATTCATATTTTTTTCCAAATAAGAGTTTTTATGTTTTAACAAAAGACAGAGACTCTTTAATTTTTAATTTCTGGTGTAGGAAAAATAACGAATTTATTTGATGTTGTAGAAGACGAGATTTATAACTTAAATTTCATGTATGATGCTGATTGGTTTACATTATTTAGAAAGGAGGTCATAAGATAAACTATTGGTAATTTGTATATGTCCTGAATGGATGATAAGCAAAATAAGTTTTGAACTATTCAAAAGAGTTACATTATAATACTACAACTTTTTATAAAGCAAACTGTTTGGTGCTATACATCATGTAGTGAAATATTCATAGAATACATCCCTGTTTTATGTCGGCAGTCACCCTCCGCTTTTGTAATTTCTGGTCTTTGATTTAGAATTTTAACTCCTCAACCACGTAACGGCGTTCGTTGTAGTTCTTACTGTTATAGAAATTACTAAAATATATATATATAGATATTCATCCTATAAGTTTAGTTTTGAGATTATCCTGTTTGAAGGAAAGATAGCAATATTATCCTTAAATTACGCCACACATCTAGTGACCCCACATCATGTCACACATGACTCCCTAGATGTGAGGCGAAAACTCCAAATCATTTTTTTCTGAAAAGATAAAATGTTTGTGATTTCGTTAAAATATAAATAAAACAAACTACGGAAGTGTTGTTTTAATTTAATAGTTTCTTCGTGTAAAATATTAAGACGACACTAGGAAGCGGGCAGCCTCATAAATGTGACAAGCTATGCTGTCAAAAATAGCCTCGATCTATCATAGAACATCAATGACATAAACCTTATTACTTTTCGGAGTAGGTTTTATATGATTCCGATCATATATACCTATGATAGTTACGCTTGATGTCGAGTTCGTTACAGTTTTTATAACAGAACAACACTAGGACGGAGTGGGAGTAAAAGTTAACGTATTTTATGGACGGTCCCTTATGATATGTTGCGGTGAATAAAATAATAAATAACAATAATAGCTATAATAAATAGGGTTACACTAAAGAAAGTATGCCAAGCAATGCAGACGGAATCGTATACCTTGGCCTGAATAATATACCAGTCGACCTAGAATAACTGCATCTTGACATTAAGTGGGACCTGTAATTCGCTTGCCGCCCGACCCAACAAGGAATTAGACATAATGAACTGGCGAAAGCAAAAGGAGACCAGAAAAATCGAAAAATAATAAGATTATAAATGTCCCTAATTATTATTAAAATTTGAGATTTTGTGTGATCAGAAGGAGCGTACGCTTCAGATAAATAAAATCTAAGCTGTAATAAGAAAACTTCATAATTTTCTAGGGGTTCACAGTCGGTGTTTTTTTAATTGCCTCGATAGAAAAGAATCACAGAATTACCCCTAAAATTCTCTAATTTTCTGTTTCTTTTTGTGATCCAAACCTTTTTTAATGGGAAAATTTATAAATAAACGAGTCAGTTAGTGTTTACTACTCTAAATATGTGATGGACATTCTGAGTTCTGGAATTGATCCGCAATGTTACTAATAAATGATGATATTCGCTTCTTTTGAGGAAATTCATCGAAAAGTTACTTTTAATATTATTTCCCATCAAAAATATAACCCACGTTTCTTATTCTGCCGTAAAAGTTTAAGCTTTTAGCCTCTGGTATTTATAACATCAATTAATTTTGTCTTTTTTGCTATTACGTCACAGTTCATTCTTAGAAACGAGCGAGTTTTATGAGTTTTATAGTTCCTCATATCAAGCGTTTGGTCACATTATTATTCCTCTCCCATAGATGCGCGTGTGTCACGAACATATGTGTATTTTACGAGGACTGACAATTGATCGATCACGATCACAATAATATGCTCTGCAAATTGTTTTGTTTACAGGAAGCTTATTTGCTATCACCCAATTACACAAACGTCCTTTAAAATAGAGATTACTCCTGCGTAAAAAAAAATATATTTAGTCTGTCAGTCAGATAATATAGAATAATTAGATACGTATTTTTTGCTTCAATTTAACAAAAAATCACAGCTATATAGAAAATGTACAAAGGTGTGACATCTTGCGACATTTCAGCTCAATGAGTCATCTTCATTTAATGATTAATAAAAAAATTATCCCGACAGACAGACAAACAATAATAAAAACTTAAAAAATAAGATACATAATACCTATTTCTAAAGCTACTAACAAAGGAAAACTTCAGTTCCGATTTTGATAAAATTGAAATGGGATCAGGTTGGTCCATTAAGCTGTCGAATAATAAAGAATTTTGAAAATTGGTCTACAATTGGCGGACATGTTGGTGGACATACATTAAAAAAAATATACATCGCCGTCGAACATATAACTATTGGAATTATGTGACGTAAAGCGATATTACTGATAGAATTTTCAAATTTAGAACATTGAAGAGGTTATTAATTCTACTTATTTTAATCGACTTCAAAATCGAAAAGGATTTGTTTCTATTTTCGACGTGATGACGGTTTTTTATAGTACCGAGTCTTTCGAGAATCGTTGAACGACGAGCTTATGGACCTGTGGCGGAGGGTGAGGGGAAATTAAAAATAACTGTTATGTATGTTCACCAAATTTTCCACGAATTGTTAACTAATTTTTCTATTATATAGCTTATGGGCCCTTAGTGCCAAAAATACTTGGATTACATATTAATTTATTTGTATAGGGACGAATTATTTTCTCCCGACTTCCCCGGATATATTAAAGCCAATATCCTGCGTATGATGTATGTAGCTTTCTTCGGTGAAAGAATTTTTAAAAGCGATCCGGTAGTTTCGGAGCCTATTCAATGCAATTAAACAATGAAAATTTTCCATTTTATAATATTAGATGTCGAAATAATATCTCAAACAGTGTGTTTTTCACACTGTGCTATGCGTGAATAATTACCTCATAGTGCATATTTACTCTAAGTAAATTAAAATCACTAACAAAAATAGGGAATTTAACTTGCAATAATTATTAAAGACAAATTTAATGTAATTTGGAAATGTGCTTCGATATGTACTGACCTCTTGGTCAACGAAATTTAAGCTTGCGAAATTTACTTCACAACGAAGTTATAGGGGTCAAAAAATGGCTCGAATGGCTTCGAGAAAAAGATGGTACGGGCGTGCCTTTTTTACTTTTTTCTCGACTTGGCGGGAGCCCCTCCGTGCCCCCAGATTATTTATTCTAAAATATGGATGAGTAAGAAGGCGGGATGTAATCACCTTGTGATATCAATCAACAAAGAACAAAGATAAAGTGAGTCAGACACAAACAAATAATCCTTTGTGATATGAAAGTGTTACAAACATGTGCACAAATGATGGGATCAATGAAAATCCTTATATTAATACTGATAAGGGTTGGAATACCGTAATTGTATGACATTCGATATGTTTCTTTGATGAAAGAAATGCCAAATGAATGAAACCTTTTTGCTGGTAATGAAAGCTTGTTCTTTTTTCTTCGTTCTTATTTTTATAGGGATGTGGATTCATGATAATTAATTGATATATTTTACTGTTTATATATACAATAAATCATTGTTAAAATTAATTCGCCACTGTATTTTTGAACCTGGTTTAGGTCGTTTAGCTTGCTAGGGTTGGATCCGGCGGGTTCCTTGTCGGATCTCGAGTCCTCCGGAGAGTACTCTGTTTTTATATCAGAGGAATCCTTATTAATTGAAAGAATTATTAATATGATTTGTTTTAACTTATTGCTTAACAAATCATACTTAAAAATCAGTTCGTAATCGTATACTGCATGTAAGCAAAATCGGGCACTGCAAAATAGCCGAAATCAGTGTACGATCGAAATCAATATTTTTGTTTTTTTTTTTTAGTAATTCTAGTGTCCGGTAATAAAACAATTTCACGTAAATGTCTGGAGTTTTTAAATTGTTTGTCCGGCTTCAGTAATTTAGCTAACGACAGCCTTAGGTGTAGCTGTAAATGCAAAGCTGTATTGTTTACATTACGGCTCGAGTTTCTAGTCCCCTAATAAGTGTGCTTGTATACAAAGATATGTGTTAAAAACCGCTAAGTTCAGGGTCAGACGTCTAGTGCAGTCTAAGCTTAACTTGTATCATTCCGACTATCCAAGATTTGCCTCCCTTCATAAGTTACCCTATTGCACAAGCAAAGCTAACCTAATTGTGTTCTACGTATAGCAGTTGAATTTCACTTTAGGTCGAGTTATGCAACTGCTTGGTTAGGTTGGCTTACTTACGATTAAGTTTAACAAATAGTTATGTATAACAAAGGATGTTATCATCAGTGAGTCATGCGCGAGTCTCGCCGTCGCTGTCGTAACCTGTGACCTAAGGATATTACTCATGCAAAAGAATTTGATGACGTATATCCGATATCCAGCGCATTTTGGTTATTCTTCTACGCGAAAGTATAAAGATACTTTCATTAGTCGATATAATAACACGTTTAGTGATTACGGTTAGTGTTATGCAGAGCAGGAATGTGCATCTTTCTGTTTAAACCTATGAAAAATTGGAACCATTTTCATTACTGATCTATTGAAGTCTCCGCTGCTGGAGGATAGGCTTTCCCTATGGATGGATTTAAATAAAATAGGGAAAATGGACTATGACCCACCTACGAGCTCCGACGTTGCCAGATACAATAGCTCATCAATAATCCATAATCTTAATCTAGGTGGCTACTTTGGCTTATCATTTTAATGTAATTTCTTCTAACCGCCCATCCCACACATCGTTCCAGAAATGACGTAATCGATTTCAGTAATATAAATAAAAGTTGTTATTTACTACTCGACTACACGTTCCAACGGTAACCTTATGTGGATGTAATGACCAAATCTTTTTGATCACCCTTAACATTCGACTGGCTTCACCATTAATAACTTTATTGCTTTCGTAATAAAGTTTAAATGGCATTATCTTCGTGTCACTACTTCGCCCACTGTCAAACCCACGTTGGTGTCTTGTCAAAATACATTTGGGTGGTCGTAGTGTTGTAACAATGTAAAAATGCTATTTAGATTCGACACATCAGAGATATCCTTCTAATATAATAAATGCGAAAGTTTGTGAGGATGTACGTTTGTTACTTTTTCATTGCAAAAACTAGTGAACGGATTTGGTGAGACTTGCTTTACAAATGTTTGTAAGCCTTAATTAAGTATAAATTAACTTTTTTTCCTACTAAACTTATAGTAACACTCGGTCTGCGATACGGTTGTTAAGCAACTTTCGCAATTCCCGGTCATAAGACGGGTGAGCATAAATTGATTATCTCGAACTCTTCCGTCCTTTGTAAGTCACGTTACGTCTTTGTTCCCGGCCGTAACTGCAGCCTTTAATACCCACCAAACCACACCGGGGGCCGCTTGGTGGGTCACGGCCCGTTATCCCTATTCGATTCCATCCATAGGGAAGGCCTGAACATGGCAGTGGGTAAATTATTAGGGTGGTCAGGACGGGCTATGACCAGGGTTCACGAAAATCCTATATTTATAACAGATATCAAAATATTTGATATTTATCCGATATATAACGGATATACATATATCATGTATATGAAAAGCTGCGATTTTTGATCTGCCAGTGGCTTTATATAATTTTAGATTTTTTAAATCAAAGGTGTAAAATAAAAATTGAGTTTAAATTATTTAAATTTTATTTATTTATTAGGAAATAATTAAAACGCGGGGAAAATCGGATATTCCTAATAAGTAACATTGCTACTTCGGGCCAATGTTGCTAGCGACACATCGGGTTGGTTAATTTTCTAGCTGAGACCGAATACTCAATACTCGAACTAATTATAAATCTCAATTGATATATGTCGATGTATATATCAATCGATATATATCCGTTGAAGTTTATCAGCGAACCCTGGCTATGACACTTCAAGCGGGCCTATTGCGGATTGGTGGGTGATAGCGACTACAGATCAAGCTAAGACTATTAGTTTAATGTGCCTTCTGAAGGGCGGAAGAGCTCAAGATAAAATCCCAAAAACATCAATTGAGAAATATAGAGTATTATTAGCATTTAAACGAATTGAACCATGATGACCATATTCAGTACGACCTAAATAATCCTCGTAAGGATAACTTAAACACCGACATTAACTGGAAATCGTTAATAATAACAGAATTGACCCCGTTTTAAGATGAATCATACGTTTCTCCCAGAGTCCATTGAATTGAAATGGCATTTACTTACATATTTGCAATAACAAGAATTGATATGAACTTAGAGTAGCATCCTGTTAAATGTTCTCCTTCATCGTAATTTATCTCTATGCGATTCAATTAGTAGTAATATTAACATATCTTGCAACTTAAGACGTATAATTTTTATCTAACTATTTAATAAAGACCTCTGGGATGAATCTGATTAGCAGTTAATAGCTTTAGGTGCGATGAAGCCTACAGGTCAAGGGACATGTATCATTGACATTGAATGATGAATTTATGGATCTCAAACTAGGACTTTGAGTATTAGACCCAGAATGGTTTAACATTTATATATTGTTACCTTTTCATCTGCTTGAACCGAGTTTTTTATTGAAAACTGCTACAGTGATGTATTTGATTTGCGCATCTCTTGCTTGTTTGTTAGAATCTGCACCACAGGCGAATAAAGGTGAACCCTTTTAATTTAATATAATTTCAACATCCCAATTTTAAATGTTCCTAATACCAGAGATCACCAAATTCGTGAAGTATTGTTGTTGCGGCTGAATTTGATTTGAGCAAATTTTCATTATCTTTACTTAGCTTTGTTTGTTTGCATTGAATTGGCTTAGAAACTACTTAGTGGATCGATATTAAAATTTATTTGACCTACGGAAAGCCAAAGGCGAAGTAATAATATTTAATATTCGCAACAGGAAAGTGGTGGGATGTAGAAGTTAAGAAAACCCAAGACAATCTGTCTTGTATCTGTCTATCACGATCAAATTGTTAGCTTTTACTGGCGGAAGATGATGTCGGAAGCCGTTAAAACCAGCGAGCTTAAATAAAAAGAGTCAAAAATTACAAGGAAACGAAACATGCATGTAAAGACTGTACACCCTTTGTCGCTAAGTTCTCTCTTCCTGTCTTACAATGGATATGGCGTGAAAATATAGACACAGGAGTTTATACAACGTGTCCCAAAATTCAACGATAAGCGGGCGCCAAGAGGTACCCTTGCTCATGTGTACTTATGGAAAAATAAGAAAAAAATTATATCTAATCTTTTTTATTATAAAATTAAATTCGAAAATCTTCGAAAATTTACACCTTTTATGATATTTTCAACTACCACGACCACAACTTCTCAATTATGTTCAATATTTTTGGTATCGGATACCTAAGTAGCACTACTATTCGCTACAACTCTTTCGAAAATTTTCGAATTTTATTTTATAATAAAAAAGATTAATAAAATATAATTTTTTTCTTATTTTTCCATAAGTACACATGAGCAGGTCTACCTCTTGGCGCCCGCTTATCGTTGAATTTTGGGACACGTTGTATGTAAATATGATAGCACAAGATCTTCTCCATTTCTATTCTGCAATAAAAACTGCATCAAACTCGACGCCGAGCACAATACTGTTACAGATTAGAAGATCAAATGAAACCTACTTGAAAGGGTAATGAAGGTTTTATTGCATTGAAACTGTGCTATGACAGCGCTGTTCTCTAATTTTAGAGAAAAGCATAGCATAGCATAGTTGGATATAGTATACTTTTATGCCGATAAAAGATTCTGATATGTCAAGTCCATCTAGATTATGTTTCCGGCAAAACCTATAAATATAATTCATATAAGGTTTATTGCTTTAAATAGGGGCACAATAGCTACATTTTGTTGGTCTCTTTTCTACATTCTTCGCGATGACTAGCATCTGTATCCTATGAGTGATATAATTACAAAATAGTCGGAACTTGTTGATTCTAAGAATCGAACTAATCATCTGACTAACACTTTATATGAAGAGACCAAAATAGGACATTCAAATGTAGATCATGTTGACTGAGTCAGAAACGTTTATCATTTTTAAGTTTACGTTACGTTGAATCCGCTTCGAAATGAGCTTCTTACGCTTAACGTTAACCAGCTGGATTCAGTATTGCTTAATGGGTTTCGATTCTTGTTATTTTCCTTATATAAAAACATTGGTTCCGTTACGAATTACGAATACTTTTGAAGTGTTGCGTCTGGGATCTGCTACTAACTTATGGATTTCTGTATTATTGCTGGGATTATCAACTGGTGTTACGAAATGACGTATCGTAAACATCAATTGTACATTATACGTGATAAAAATGTAAAAGCTATTGTATAAAGTAAAAATATTATTTTTATGTATGTACGACGTAATATTAATGACTGGGTACCGCATAATAGAATTTTTCAAGAGATTGTCTAAGCTGCAGCTAGTTTTTCAATAAAAATAAAGCATGATATTTGGTAAGAGTTTTTCTCCCAATTGTATGCTTATTTATCGCTCAGATTGTATATTGATATTTATATTGTACTTTTCCATCGCTTTTCATTTGGATATGGAGCAGCACTGGAAATATTTGAAGGTCTGTATAATACACAAAGCTTGTATCATCATTGTGTTTTAGAATTATGTTTTTTTTAATATTAGAACGGGTTTGAAACTCTATATTCGATGTTAAATAATTATTAATACTCTTTCGTTACATATGGTATTAACGTTTTTTAGTTTTAATAAAATACAAAACGATAAGACTTGCATATAGTTTATGTCCAATTTGAAATTTTGTTTGTGATATATTAGATGCAAGAATAATTACAAACGATAATTAAAGTAATTCAATTAGTAAGTGAACCTTATAGAGGTTATAGAGGTTCACTTACTTTATACTTTTAACAATATTAAGACAACTTGTTCAGAACCTATTGCATTTTCCAATTCAAAAGTTGTTTTAATTAATTGAGATACATGCGCAGAAATATTATTGTATTTACAAAAAATAATATATTTATATTTATCGGCGCTGATCCTTTATTTAGTCTATTTTTTGGAATCATTTAACATCCATCGTAGATGCCATATCGAATACTCATGTCGTTTTAATATTCAAAATTTAAGTCTATGTTGTACTATTATCATCACCGAGTTGCTTCCTAACACATTACATATTATCTTGCACATTTATTGATTATATTCATATATATTTCAATCAAATTATTCATATTGTTAATTCCAATAAATATTCAATAGCATATTTAACGTTAGTTCTTACTGTTCACAGATTTTTTATTTTTTATTATAATGAATGAATATTATATATTTTTTGTAATTTAATGGTAAGATAATTAATATATTATTTAAATATATAATATATTTTTTTAAATATATATTGATCATAATGAATTTGGTTCATCGTATCGTTTTAGAGTCAAGTCAATATGAAATAATGATTTTTGGGTTTAAAGTTAGTGACACAGGTTTTTACAGGTTAAACGGTTATTAGTTAATTGCATTATAGTCGCATCTCTAAAAGCTTCGATTTAGGGATGTCAATTGTTTTATAATTGATTTCAGTTTGTTTTGGAATATCGTTTAGGTTATTAAGTATTTTCTGCCCATGCTGCTCGGACAGACGTATACACGTCTCCATGTTTGCGAAGTTGTCAACAATCAGCCTTGCTGTCCACCGCAACAAGTAAGTTTGGATGTTGTGGTAGCTAGTTTCAGTGCCAGCCGACCCTCATCGCAATCGCTTCTGAATTTCGTTTTATTATTCAGCATGATGCTTTTCTAAAAAAACTACACTAAAAAGGATTTTAACTAACTTAGAAATTAGGGCCTGTTTCACCTTATTGTTTGTTTATTTTTTAAAGAACTGCACTATTTTTTCATTTTAACTTCGTTCACCTCTATGAAATTCTACTCTCGATTCATAGGAATTATTTCGTTGTTCCATTTATGAATTTAATCGGTAAATATTAATCTAAAAATAAGATTGACAACTGTTTTTTTTCTGTTTTTTATCGAGTTAAGAACCCACTGATGTCATTTCTTTTTTTAATCTTTGTCATCATCTTATTTCCATTACCAAGTGTTGTTCTTACTCTATCGTATAGTTGTTTCTTTTTTATTTCTGGCCAGTTTAATTTTGCTTTTGTACAAACGGTAAGGCGCTTTATTCGTCGATGTTGTTTTTTTTTGTGTTCAGCTTCAATCAAATGATGTTTTTGTCGACTGAAAATATGTTTACTACTAATAATATGAAAGTCATGATTAGTATTATCAACAAAAAGCGTAGAATATTATATGAAATTAAATGTTCCGCGAAATGCTGCTTCGATTAAAAGTCGTATTTAAGTCGATCACAGGCTGGTTACAACTAAGATTTAAATCAGCCAGTTTATTGTGTCACTTTTTATATTGTCTTATTATGAAACGAGGAATAATGTAAGCAATAATCTAACACGTCTCAATCTGACGTTTGCTCTTCTGTCGTTATAATTTTTTAAACCAAATTTTTTGGTTAGTATTAATTATTTTTTGATCCAAATATTAACTTTAGTCTCGTTTTATTATAAGACGGTTAGTGTCGTAACTTAACGTAATCACGAATTGCATAATATGTAAAATTAAATAATTTACCTTTTAATCTGAAATAATCTTTCACATTGGTTCGCAGATATGTAATCTACTTAAAATAATTTTGGTTTTACCATTTCGTCATTTGAGGTGTTATAGGTAAACTAATATTTATTTTTTTTATAGGTGAATCGTCATGTCGGGGACTTGTTTGAAGATCTACGCGATGGACTTAACCTCATTTCGCTGCTGGAGGTGCTTTCTGGCGAACACCTCGTAAGTATTTTCTCATATAAATATACGAAAAAAGTACTACTATTAAGTTTATGTTACTAAAGTGAAATATTTTATACGAAGTTCTTTATGGTATAACTTGCTTTAATCTAGGTGCCTTGAATTTTTAACGCCAGTAAACTATGGTATACTAGGTATACAGTCATAAAAGCAATAATTTCGAAAACGGAATGCATCCATTTGTGTTTTTTCGTTCGTATGAGTATTTTTGTGAGTATGTATGAGTATGTTCATATGAGTACGAGACTTGTTTTTTTACCATCAATGTAGAAATATTGGGAATATTATAGAAATATTATACATGTTCTGAATCATGGCCATGAATAAAAATATTGGAACGTACCACTATTTTATTCATGGCCATGATTCAGAACATGGGAGTGATTCCGTAAAATCCTAACCTGAATTAGAATTCATTCATGTGTTTGAATTCACGTCATTTAGTCTATAAATTATATTGATTCCATTTTTCCTATAAAAATACGAAACAAAACTGATTGATTATAACGTGCCACAGATATTCTATTACTGTGTCATTTAGAAACTCACTTCACTTATACCACGAAACGTTATTACCAATTAAAAGTTGAGCGGATACCGATTTTGAAGTGGACCCGGACACATGAGGGAATTCGAAATCGAATTCGGATTTTTACAGAATCGCAGGGCATGACCGCAAAATTTAAAAAATTCCTAACAATATTAATACCTACTGAGTATGGTCACTTATAGTTTTACCATAACAAAACTTCGAACTTAATTCTATTTTACAAGATGATGACATCATATTATTGAGGTCTTAACAATACCCATTAAAAATGTTTAATTGCCTTTCCAAATATTAGTAAATTACTTAAACGGCACCAAATTAAGATACACGGTTTCTTTTAATCAATACAAACAGTTCACGGTCGTTCCTTTTTATTTGATTTTTAATTACTCTTACGGAATGTTTTAAGAAGCAATTTATATTCCAAGAATGTAGTTTTATTCCAATTACATGTGGACATCTGGAAATAGAAGGAAATAAAAGTATATATTTGAAATATTTCATTGAGAAAATATAATACCAACTTATTATTCTCGCCACTGCTGCGACACAGGACATAGAAAGAAACGAATCGAATAGGGAGATTGCGCTAACAAACCACGTGGGTTCAGTGCGGATTGGTGGGTGCTAACGACTGAAGATACAGCCGGCTCCAGTTTTATCAAAGTACGAAAGTTACGCAAATTTTCGGTCACCCATCCCATGACCGGCCGTCCGTTGAAATAGTTGTTGAACTGATAGTATATAAAAGTATGAGGGCCTAAAAGGGTCATTTCAGGCCCTGAAAATTACTTAATTTCAGGTTCATCACATATATTTATTTTATTAGAATATTTTCTCCTTAAAGAAAAACACTTAAAAATCCACTTTGTCCCTGGCACTCAGAGATGGATCTCAAACCTATGAGCTTTCGCAATCCGGACGTCTGCTCTAATTACGGAGCTACTCAGGAACTAACAGGACTGACGCATTTATCTTCCACTTATATTTTAATTTTTCATTAATATTATTCGTCCTACTACTAAAGTAGGACGAAAAAAACTTAATCGTTCTTTAAAAGCTCCAATATAATATTCTACTTATTATTTGTATATGGGCGCAGTGGTACAATACTTTAATTTTATGTCAAAGCATCATCAGGTCAGGTTATAAAATTTGTTGTCCAATCATTTATAACATTTAAAACGTGATGAATATTTATATTCTTAATTGTGCACTCAAATTAATTATCAATAAATCATAAGCGAATTGCCTTAATTAATTTTATTACTACTACATTTTTTTTATTATAGTGTCCTCTTCATTTGTAACGATACAAATTGATATATCAAAATCTTATTTTATTATACAATTGGATAGGTACCGGTATTATGTACGTTTCATAATCAACGAAATACAAACCTACTTCCTAGTCACATAGATCTATTTCATTTATTTAATACGGGCTGCGTTCCCACAATTTCGTCCGTGTTAATTACAACGTATGTCACCCACGTATGACGCAACTTCCTAATAGTGAAAGATTTTTTTAAATCGGTCCAGTTGTTTCGGAGCCTTTACAATAAAGCTTACAACAAACTATTAAATCTTGGCTCTTTATAATAAATAATTTAGTAAATATTAATAATCAGGTGTTAACTTTATTATAAACCTGTAATTAGCTAAACGTAAAATATAAGAATTTAAAAAAAAACCTTTGACTATGATGGGTGCCAATTTAAAGTTATTTTACTCGTAATCAATTTTATAATAATTTGATAAAGCCCTCTACTACTATCGAGATTAATTATATTCACATCATGATACAAATGTATGTATATTCATTAAGTTTTTTTAGGAAATTCTTTAATCCTCTCATGACAAATAGCAGTTAGTATTTGATTAGGGCGATATTAATGTAGAACTCGCGTGCGAACGCAGCAGAAACTCGAACTTTAATTAAATCGAGTAACAGATGATAGGGAAATTACTCAATTCAAATATTAAACAAAGGAGTTTTTATTTAGAAAAAAACCTTTTGCGAATAAAAATAAAAGTTTTTATTCATATTTGATAATATAAATAAAAAAATAGCATGAACGAAGGAGATTTATGATGGATGTGATAGTATTTTTCAGTGATGTCGTTCTAATTTTAATTATTTTATTGATAATATAAACAATTGAAAAAAGAGCGCCATCCATTGACAGACAATATTAACAAAACCGTGACGTTCCACATTTGCGTTGCTGTTTCATATTCACTTAAAATTAGGTCATATGCCTGTCAATAAAAATTCGCAGTTTGACATATGATGAAGGCTAACCTATTACTAAAAGATTAAGTCCAGGTGCGGCCGCGGAAGTGAACCCCTCTCATAGAAATTGCTTAACGTTATTGGGGTCAGGGTAGGTCAGAAACGGGTTGTATAGGGGTCAGACATAATATGCTAGCGTTAGTGATATTGCAGCTATGATTCTTTTGATTAAAAAAATAATGTTTTTATATATTTAGGACAAAATCTCACCCATATTCCCGTTAGCAAAGAGCCCATGTATTTGGAAATTCCAAATAATGAAGGCTAGAAACTATACACTAGATTTAGAGGACCAACTCTGTCCATCGACGAAATTTCGGAAATTTCGAAAGGTTCTATTAATTTTTTTAATATCATACCCATGAAGATATCTGTGTATCAGAGGCAGTGTCAGATCCTACCTCACTCGCGTCATAAGTTTTCGAAAAATGTGCTTTGAAAATAGACGGAATTTCGTTTTCGGAGAAACAGTATGTCACAGAGCTAGCGATGGAACCAAAATGTCTAAACATTTAACAAATCAGTTCGCACAAAAATGTAAGGAACTGTTGGAAAACTGTTTTTTAATCTATCTTTTTCTCAACTTTTCCAGCCGCGCGAAAGAGGTCGTATGCGTTTCCACATGCTGCAGAACGTGCAAATGGCTCTCGACTTCCTACGTTACAAAAAGATCAAGCTCGTCAACATCCGAGCTGAAGACATCGTTGATGGCAACCCGAAGCTGACCCTCGGCCTCATCTGGACCATCATTCTACACTTCCAGGTAAGTGCCGTAGGAAATTTTGAGGTTAGAAGCGGCCTTTTTATTTTGTTTCACGCCAAAATAATTAAAATTGCAGCCATAATTTTCAAACAGTTTTACTGACCCTTGCTTCTTTCGTGCTGTCAGTAGCAAATTTGATCCGGTTTTAAATTTTTATACTACATATCATGTATTTTAACCGACTTAACCAACCGGTTCTCAATTCGACTGTATTTTTTTTACTTGTTTGTTACCTCATAACTTTTTACTGGGTGGACCGATTTTGATGATTCTTTCTTTATTTAAAAGCTAGTGCTTGCAATTCTGGTAGTGGTATCTATGGAAAAACCATATAAGTCTTAATTTAGCGTTAAGTATGCGTGATGTTTATTACCCCGAAACTCAAAATATCACTAAAATGCACGCTGGCTGAACTTATCTGTATTTAATTATATATTAACCGCCCGACTTCAATGTTTCTTAAAATATTTAACTGCTTTTAAGATAAGTATTACTTTCCCTTTTTAAATTTGAAGTCAGTTCCATTATTTTAAGACATATGACAACAACACATGTGCCATCTGAGCAACCTAAATCTTTGTTATTTCCAATATTTAGTTTAGATATTAGAATTTGAAGATTTTATAACTTAAATTTTCGAAAATTAGTTGTTGTTGTGTGGTCGAAACACGGTCGAAATTGCTAATGTTTAAAAATATTCATATTTGAAATTTTTAATTAGCAAGTCTTATTCCAAAGGTCGATAACCTCTGAATTCCGCAATTCTATTTTTGCAAACGGAAAAACCAAAAATAAATAATATGAATACTTACTACATATAAACTATATATCTGAATAGGAATTCGAATTTCGAGTCAATTAATTTAAACATAAAAAATCTATAGATATAAAGGCGAACACCACACAGTCTTATTTATTCCCGCCAAAACGCTTTTAGCATCTTATCAGACCAGCTTAGACCAGTTTGTAATATATTTAAAGCGAATTACCAATTTTTATTTTTTTGTTTTTTCACTAAACCTTTAGATTGGAACCTTTAAGGTCCAGAAATAATTTCTAATTATAGAATCAAAGACATCTAAAGTTACTTAGTATAGAATATCGTACGTTTAAAATCTTCAATAGAAATAATTTAATTTACTTTGTATTCAATGAAACATGTTTCATAATTATGCCCTTAAATACAAAGCAAATATTTAACTTGTAAACCCAAATCTTTATCTGTTAGTTCAATCTCATTTCTTTTTATACTAACAGTTCGCAGTTTCGTTTAGTAACAGTTACAAAAATTGTAAGAATTATATTTGGTAAACACTTTATACATACGCGTGCAAAATATTATGGCAATTTAAATCAAACCCATCTGATCGCAAAAAACTCGTTCAAGATGTTTACCGAATTAATATTAGATGACACTTGACCTTTTAGCCGTACTATGTGCTCGCTAAAGAAACGTACAAAGATATCATTAGCACGAAAAACATATATATACACTGTGGATTCTAAAATGGCTAGCGAAGGCAATACAAAACTAACAAGAATTGAAATGTATGTATGCATATGTATGTTATGAATAAGCTAAATTTGCAAGAATAAAAATAGGAACTATGGTAACAAACCGCGCGTAAGCATCGACCGGCGAAAACTTTTTAATGTATCCTCATTCCACCTTCACCGCGATTCAAAAGAATTATAGACTCCTAAGTTTAAATTAAACATGTTAGTTCCATTTCAGTAAAAGAGACGCAAACATTAGTGATTGTTCGCAATCTATTGACATTCCCTTAAAACTCACGACAAGTAGGTACTGCTAATAAATCTTTCTCATCGCGATTCTTGCTTGGTGCTAAATACACTCACTTCTCATTATACAAACCTCCTTGTTAGAGGTGTGGCGAGTATTCCGTAGACACACTTAGCTGTAATATAATCCAGCGACAAAACTCGTTTGTAGTTTTTGGATAGACATGGTGTCTGTTGTCTATGGTTTGAACACTGCCTTATAATTCTCATTCATAATCATAAATGATTATTTTACGATGTTGATTGGAAGCAGATATTCAATAATTTAATTTACTTCATCGTTATGGAATGTAGAAATGACAAAGTTGAAATATTAAAAGTATATTTATGTATGATTGCGTGCGTAATATGATATCAAGGAACAAAAACATATTAATTTGTCCTTGACCTGTAATAAGTAGACTTTGTTTTTTACCATAATCCAATTAAAACATTAACCTAGACGTGGCTGACCTAAAAACAGTGGCGAAATCATAATACAACCTTTACCACATAGAAAATAAAGTCCATAATTCCTTCTAATCAAGTAATAATACAGGAAAAGCTGAATAACCTCTTTGATTGATGTGTAAATAACTTTTTTTCATCTTCTTACAGAATCTTATATGCCAGTGTCGACGTTTTTATCATCACTGCGATTCCAAGGTTTCTAAAATACATGGCAATTTGCTTTTTAAACACGTGTTCCTTTGCCCTTTATAGAGCAAACTATTCACTAAATGGCGGAATATTAGTTTGATTGGTTGCTAATGTATAATGATTAATTTACAAGACGATATGACACAGGTGATTTG
This sequence comes from Diatraea saccharalis, assembly GCA_918026875.4. Taxonomy (NCBI): domain Eukaryota; kingdom Metazoa; phylum Arthropoda; class Insecta; order Lepidoptera; family Crambidae; genus Diatraea; species Diatraea saccharalis. The sequence continues at coordinate 5,162,953 of OU893336.1, forward strand.
GGCAAATTATGAAATATTTAAAATAAGGTTTTAGTACACGTTTGTATTCATTTAGAATTACTAAATAAAATTATCAAAATTATATTTTTAACTTCACACAGACACACAGACACTAAAAAGGTTAAAACACTGCCATTAAGATAAAAAAAATTAATTCAGTCCGAATTCAATATTATTTTCCTAAATGGCAATTAATTCCTATTGATTAAGATTCTAGTTTGGCAAGCACATGAGCACCATACACCATACTCGACACTTCCTCAATAAAGTACCCTTTGGTACTAGTTTCAATTGTGCACTTATTTTAAACACAAATACTAATTCTATGCTAAAGTTGTATTTTCTCTTCAATTTTATTGACTCATGAATATTTTGGAATGCATCATATATTGATGAAAACTAAAAAAGTTGTTTATGTTACATGAGTCAGAAAAACTGGCGTTCCTTAAAACTTAAACATTTCTCTTACGGCAAACGAAATACCCATAATAATACATAGAGCCGTGACACCAATATTGCGTATTCAGATCAGTACGTTTTTCTATCTATCTTTCGTGTGATGTCATCGGTACTGGGAAATACTCAGTTGTAACCTCGTTCCGACCTTAGAGCTGACAAGGGCTGAGGCTTTTATTGCATCAAATTAGGAACTGGTTTATTATGATTTGGCAACTTCTTACGTTGATTGCAAAATAAAATTTTCGTTAATAAGCTATAGAAGGACGTCGGTATGCTAATTATTGCCACTACATAATTTTAGATAGCTATTTACCCGATGTTTCTTAAAAAGTAGCCTATGTAGTTAACACTCCAGTCTTCCAAATAACTTCACAAAAAAAAATACATTTTCTAAGGAGTCATAGCATTTGCAAAAAACACGTTTCGCTTTCGTAGAAACTTAATAGTTCTTCGGAAGAAAGTAGATTAAAAGTCGTTCAGATCTGTATGTTTAAGGAGTGATCAGAATGGACAATGTGATAGGTACAGTCTTTTGAAAGTGGCATCAGTGACAGATTGAGGGAGATTGTGGGATGGTTATGTAATTAGGAGAAATGATACGCATGTAACCAAATAAGGTTTTAAGCAAAAACATCGTTGGAATGTACGATGTGGAAGACCAAAATAAACATATAGGACCAAGAAGTTTATACTCAAATTTTGTGTATAGGACGACATGATGATGGTTTAAAGAGTTCAAAATAATCTTTTTTTTTTAATTTGCATGTTGTTCTATAGTTGATATCGTTAGTTTAGGTATTACAATGGAGGTTCCTCTTACATCCGCTAGGGACGTTGTATTAGCTTCCTATCGTAGTTTATATTCAATTAAGTTTAGATACTTGCATTGTAAAGATAAAACACATGACCATTGTCACATTAATTATAAGCAGCATTCCAAATTATATTCACAACATCTTTGTCTTTCTGTACGAACAGAACAGGGACCGCTAGCAAAAACTAAACCGTTAATAATTCTAGTTGCTCTCCGTGTCTGTCATTCCTTGAGCTTTGTAAATTTTTTTGAGTATGATATTTCCAGAATAAATTAATAATAAGTCTGGTAAAATTAAAACGACCTGATTTATTACGAAAAGCTTTCATCTCTTGCGAACTTATGGTATTAAAAATACTTCTGGTCTATACAGCTATACAAATAGAATAATATCAAGTTATTAATAATTCAGTTGACTTCTGATCTATACAAATTGAATAATATCAACTTATTAAGCATTCAGTTGCAAAATTTTCATTGTGTTCATGAACAATTCGTATTATAATATCTTCATTGCTGTCCTTAAAATTTATGATCGTTGCCATTACATCACAATCTCCTCTATATAAAGAGTGCCTAAAATGTCTTCTTACATAAAACACGAGAGAATGTCTTTCATCAAAAAGTTGGTAAGCTTTCTCTTTCACTCCGTTGCACAATATTTGCCGTCTTTCTCTCGCAAGGATACGTTGTCTTGATGAAAGGGAAATGAGATTTTTTGAAAATCGAAAGTGGTTTTGTTTTTTGGTGCTGCATACACAATCGATTTTGTCGTTGAATGCTAATGGAATTTCGAGTATTATTCCTTATTCTCTGAACAATAAAAGTGATTAATATTATTAAAAGATTGAAACGGATGAAACTGTTTGTAGGAAGAATGAAGAGAAAATATAAGAAATTAGTTATCTGAACGTAAAAGAGGTAATCTGAACGATAATATGAGGGCTAACAGAAAAAAAAATAAGATAAACTAACTTCAAAAGGTTTTTAAAGTTTTTATATCCACTTGCGTTGTTACAGCGCTGCGTTCAACGCTGATTTTTATAGATACTAAAACTATTCACAGAGGCGTTAGGATCGAAGCCCTGTTGTATGTTCTCCAACATTGTTTACAGAAGAAAAATCCGTTTATCATTATTAGATTTTTATTGTCATCTATTATTAATTCTTATTTTAATGTGTATATCTTATCTCTTGTAGAAGACGTTGTTTGACTGATTGATTGCATTTAATAGATTCTGAAACTACTGGAACGATTTTAAAATTTGTTTCTCAGTAATTAAAGCCTGTATCACCTGCGCCGCGTATACCTTACGCGGCGCAGGTAGCTCGGTGGCGTAGTGGACACCGAGTAGCTCGGTGGCGTAGTGGATAAGCGCCGCGGCCCGCGATCGTAGTCGTTAAGCAACTTTCGCAAGGGTCGGTCACGGGATGGGTGACCAAAAAATTATTATCTCGAGCTACTCCGTGCTTCGGAAGGCACATTAAGCCGTTGGTCCCGGCTGCATTTGCAGTTGTCAATACCCTCCAATCCGCATTGGGCCAGCGTGGAGGGTCATGGCCCATCCTCCTTAACCATCCATAAGGAAGGCCTGAGCCCCTGCAGTGGGGACGTAAAAGGGCTGGTGGTGGTGGTGTATGTATTAGTATAAAATTATACTTAGGCATTCTTTTTTTAGTTTATTATTCCTTATTTGGTTGGAATTTTTATACGTATGGATTTGTTAACCCCATATCATCCATCAGCCCTTTTCGAAGAAGGCCCGATCCCTTACATTGGGGAAGTAAAAGGGCGTAAAACAGATAATTAAGAAGGATGGTCCATAACCCTCCACAGTTATGCACTACGCTACCGAACTACACAGCCCCATTTAACCATTGATAATACCATAAACATTGTTTGTGTCAATGGCTATCAGTGTAGAGTACTGATAAGTCAACAATGACGTCAGCAGTATGATCACCTGTGTCGATATCAATTATTTAATTTACTTTCTACAATTCACATGATTTAAAGATATCTTACAACTGGTGTAATTCTCCTTGTATAAAATAAACGTGAAACACCCAATCCTTATAGAATAACCCTCTCAGGGATAAAAAATAAAATCAAATTTGGTATTATAACTTTAGAACGCTAACGTCATCTATTGACAGTCAGATGATTCAATTATAAATTATCTGTAGACTGACATACAGATAATTTATAGTTTCCCAAAGGGCCTATATTAGCTGCTTATGGCGTAGATGAAAGAATGTTTTGATCAGATAAGTATTTACGAAGATTAGCCCCTAGAAACAAACAAAGTTAGAAATTTTATCTCTTTATAATATTAGTATAGGAGGTACTTTATTAGTTTTTAGAGTATCGTACCCAAAGAGTAACGGAAACTCTGTTCCTAAGACTTCGCTCTCTGTCTGTTTGTCCGTCACCAGGCTATATCTCATGAACCGTGAAAGTGAGACAGTTGAAATTTTCAGACGACATATTTCTGTTGTCCCGTCAACAATAAATACTAAAAATCCGAATAAAATAAATATTTATGTTGGCTCCCATACAACAACCGCCAGCTCGATCTGATCTGATCAAAATTTTTTTGCTCGTTTTCGGTACGGAAACCTTCGTGCGAGAGACCGACAAAGATAAAAGAAATAAGTAATTAGTCTGTGTATGTTGAGAAATTGTTTTTATTTAATTCAGTCACAACCGCGTATCAGGGTTGTCATAATTGCTGTAGTCTCCAATAACCATAAGTCACTTTATACGTGGGCGACACTAAAGACTAGTGTAACAAACCATATAAGGCACCGCGACGTTCGACCGCGTTCACAATATAATTTAATTGTTACTTATAACGTTATAAGCTTTTTATTATGTGGATAATGATGTGCAGATGCATATTCTTTTTTTTACCGGTTTAAAACAAGGAAATTATTAATTTGACTTTTGTCTATGTGATTTCATTGGCAATTCGTAAATGTTAGTCTATATGGGCTTCTTGTGTCCTAAATTTTTGTTGTTCTTTTTGTGCTAATAAGTATCAGTACTTTATTACCAATGTCTCTATGTTTGTCTTCGTATTTCTCGCAAATTAGATATCGGGTCGAGTCTGTTTTCGTTTTATTTTACTTAGCTTTACTTTCAAAACCCATTGAGTAGTTTGTATTATTATATATATAAAAATATTATGGATCTCTATATACCCTATCACTATCCAATCCATTTGATTACCCCTTAAATATGTCGTCATATTGTAGAGTAGCGACATTTCTGACACAAAACCGTTTTAATTATTATCAAGCGTAACTGTATACCAAACTGTAAAATGGCGCTATAATTAATTAGTTGATATTTATAATGCTATTTTTACAGGCCATTTTGATGCGAAACTTTCTTTATTTATTACAAAGTAGCTCAGGATACAACTGGTCTCATTGAAAGTGTCCAACCACACCCCTTATAATATCGGCTATGTAAGGCTCGGGTGCGAACGCGAGTGGAGCGATTTTAGAGACGCATAATATTAATGGAATTATATCACAAATAAAACTGACTTAGACAAAATTATTATACTTTTATTTTAATATATAAATTATGATATGGTAATATTTTTTTAGACTCATATGACGTCTTACTATAATATCAGATATAACTGTGTTGTATTCATGTAATAAATTCATTAAATATAATTAATTTATTAGGAATAGTAATGACATTTAATACGAAATTAAATTTTATTCGTATATGATTATAAATAAATTACTTTACCTTTACTTTTGTTACATTTGAACAAAACTAATATTATTGACAGCTGTGAAGTGTAATTACTCTTAAAATGGCTCAAACCGTGTCAAAAAGTAGGAGGGACCTACTATTGTGAAAACTAGTGTTGTCAGTACAATTTATCCAGCTATAAATTTATAATTAAACATAGTCTTTCAACGTCCACAGATACTAGTTAACAACCTTGGTGTATAAATTGTAGTAATATTATTAAGTATTGATATTTGTAATTATAATACTTCAGTCTTTTTTCATAATTTGATTACAAATAATAACAAATGAAATTCATTTTTATTATGTCTCTTTTAAAGTATTTCGACTGAAATTATTTTACTTTGCTCGCATGAATAATTCCATGTAACACTAGTAATTATAACTAATATTTTACAACAAAAAATAATATATTTATTTAATAGTTTATGCTATTTTTTTTTCAATAGGCTAATTTGCCCGCTCTTTTCATAGCCTGGGCTTGCGACATTGCGACACCTAAAGTCAGTCGTGACTGATTCCGGCGCAGAGAAAGGTTAATAGTTTCCCAATCAATCAGCTTATAGTTTTGTCTGTTTATAATGCGTGACAGGAGAATTTATTGTTACGAATATAATTCTATAATTTTTTTACGCTTTTAGGCAAATTGGAAATTATTTATTTGTCTCTTGTTTTATTTATTTATTTGATTTCTGTTGCTGAGTGGTTCATATCTAATTTCATAAGTATTTTGTATATACATAAAGCAATTTAAGTCTCCAAGTGAGTGCCCCGGCAATAGCTTTGACCTCCGTGTTACCATTTAACTCGGGTCGGGGGTCAACGCCCGTTACATGTTCTCACCATCGCTAGATGGTGCTAGAAGAAGTTTATTTATTTTTATATCTGAAAAATTATCTTTGTTAAGTTATACAAACGATTCGGGTGTAAATAACATTGTGAAAAATAAGCAGGATAAGTGGTTTAGTGTAGTGATAGAAAAGCCTAAGTTTAAAAGTGGTCACGTTTACCAAGTACGTATTAAATATTGTATTTTCATTTCATAGGTATTACATTTTAATAAAATCTTTTAATACTGCAGACTTGGATCTACGAATTAGAACAAATTTTCATCTTTATCGAAAGTTTAAATATTTGTAAAAATATGTTCTGAACATCGATAAGAATGCGCTCTGTAGTAGCGAAAAAGTAATAAGTTCTTGAAAAATTCATCGGTCACGTTGAGTCCTCGGTAGCTCAGTAGTTAAAGCAGTCGCCCGGATTACGAAAGATCATGGGTTCGAGTAATCTCAGAGTGCCAGAGACATAGTGGATTTTTTAAGCAATTTTCTTCAAGTAAATCAAATTAAACTTTATATGTTGCTTGCTGTATACACACAGAAGCACTTCAGGTGACCACATATGTCAAATTATCGCATCTGATCTTCAACTCTAATGTCTATGCATTACGGTTTACTGATAGATTTGTATTGTCTGACGTACTGTTGACGGTCCTACTGCGCCTCCGCCACAGTAGCCTTACTCTTTCAACATTAAATACTTTAGTAGAATGGCAACAATAAGTGTATTATTGTAAAAATTGAATTGATTATTACAAGTTTATATCAACATATAATTATACTCATAGATATACGACTTCAACTGCGCGTTAACATAGTATTGTGGGTCGATCCAAAGATGGCAATATAAAAACAGCCATGCTGTAACTTGTAACCATAGAGCTAAGATTGGAACGAGCCATAGAATAACCATTTCTCTTTTATTACAACCATCCGTTGCAGAGGTTCGCATGCTAGTTTTAACTTTCAAGGGCTGATTCTCCGTTGGGTCAATACAGAAAACGAATGAATGAAATATGTGATGTACTTTTATACTTATTTATATGTAGCTACCATAAAAGACATCGTTCAAGAAAGAAAACCGTTTGAAAATTCGTTCAAACATTTGAGTTATTAGCGCCCAAACAGACAGATTTTTTTATTTACGGATTATTTTATTTTTATTATATACATTTGCATAATGATTGCTTATATTTTATTTGATTAAATTGGATGTCCCAAAATGTAATAAGTCTGGGCCTGGATTTGGGTTTAAGTACACCAAACCAAAAGTAGGCCAATGTCCTTTAAACAATATCCAAACATTTGATTCTTCCGATATCTGTTTCTTTTTAAGGAACAATAAAATTTAATATTACAAATGCAATACAAAGAAAACATAAATCATGGCGACGGATGTCAGTTAATCTCAAGGTCGGTCAAAGAATATTAGCTAGTATTATTATATAAACACTGCTTAAATTTAGCATTATCTTATATTTCTTACACTATACTTGATATGTCACCACAGCCACCATCACCTAACGCAGGTGAATATTTGTTTCTTGAGGTAATTTTACGGCATACTAAAATCTTACTGGGAGTATACTAAAGTCCATCTTCTCGAGTAGATTACTTCTCTTCATTTGAAAATTTATTACAATCTCTTACTCCTTCTTACAGTCAAACAATTATTATGGGTGACTTTAACACCTGTCTCCTTAAGAACAACTTTCGCTCTTTATCATTGACTAGTGTGATCGAGTCTAGTAATCTTATCATATTACCTTTAAATGCTACTCATCACTTCCCAAATTGTACTCCTTCACTTCTCGATCTTGCTTTTGTCTCTTCTCTAGACCATGTGGCTAAGCATGGACAATGTCCGGCTGACGCCTTCTCTTATCACGACCTTATCTTTGTTTCTTATAAAGTTAAACCTCCCAAGGAAAAAGCGAAAATTCTTCTTCAGCGCAATTTTAGTGGTATGGACATTGATCGTCTTCGACAGGACGCCTGTATTATTGATTGGACTCAACTTTATAGCTCTATTACAGTCGACGAAAAGCTTGATTATTTTGTTTCGCAAGTGACTCAACTTTATGACATCCATGCTCCAATACGTCCTGTGAAACTTAAACATCCTCCCTCACCCTGGCTAACTGAAGATATAAAGTCTCTAAGTCACCTTAAGGCAGTGGCTAAAACAAGATATAAACATAAACCTACTACGGCAAACTGGGAGAAATTCATTGCAATTCGTAATCGCTGCAATAGGGTATGTAGAAAAGCACAACGCCATTTCATCCACAACTCGGTAGAAAATGGAGATCCAGCAAGAGTCTGGAAGTTTCTAAACTCAATAGGGATTGGGAAATCTCGACAAGCTTCTATCTCTGATGTCTTCGACATTAACTTATTAAATCAGCATTTCTCTTATTCGCCTCGCTTTGATGAGGCCACGAAAGCAAATACAATCAAATCTCTTTCATCTCTTTCCTGCCCTAATCACGAAACTTTCTTGTTTAATCAATTCTCTGAATGTGATGTTAAAAAGAGCGTCCTGTCAATTTCGTCTAATGCCGTGGGTAGTGACTGCGTCAGCCGGAAAATGTTAATTCCTATTTTAGATGAAATTCTTCCTGTGATCACTTATATATTTAATACTTCCATCTCAAATGGAGAATTTCCGTCTTCTTGGAAGGAAGCACAAGTTACTCCACTTCCCAAGAAATCCAATCCCTCCATAATCTCTGATTATCGCCCAATCTCTATTCTTCCATTCCTATCCAAAGTCCTTGAGCGCCTCGTTAGTGACCAACTTAGTATTTTCCTGAATAAGAACAAGCTCATGAATTCCTATCAATCTGGCTTCCGACCAGGTCACAGCACTACCACTGCCCTCATTAATATTACGGACGATATAAGACTAGGAATGGAAACTGGAACTCTTACAATTTTGTGTCTACTTGATTTTAGCAACGCTTTTAACACAATTGATTTCGATGTTTTGATTAATATATTACGCTCTATTAACATATCTCCATCAGCGATTGATTGGTTTCGAAGTTACCTGTCTGGACGTCGGCAGCGGGTCCGCGTTGAGAATTCATTTTCTTCGTGGTGTAATATCACTGCCGGGGTGCCGCAGGGTGGCGTGTTATCTCCTCTTCTTTTTGCAGTATACATTAATTCTATTTCATGTCAATTAGTTTCTTCCTACCATCTCTATGCAGACGATTTGCAGATTTATTCTCAGGCTACTGTTGAAAATATTAATTCAGCCATCGATAATCTGAATAAGGACTTATGTCAAATTTCTGAATGGAGCCGTAGTCATGGATTGCTGATAAATCCTAACAAAACCCAACTTATTATAATAGGCAGCTCTCGGGTTAGAGCAAAACTTAAGTATGATCAACTTCCACAAATTGTTTTTGCTGGAGTTAATTTACAGCTCAGTGATCAGGTTAGAAATTTGGGCATACAATTTGACAAAAACTTAAATTGGGATGTACAGCTCAAAGAATTGAGTCGCAAACTTTTTGCCACTGTTGGGTATTTAAGAAGACTCCGCAATATTTTACCCACTGCTACTAAAATTGCGCTCACACATTCTCTTATGATGCCCATACTTGATTATGCAGATGTCAGCTATCTTGATCTTACAGAGATGCAACTAAACAAGCTTGAGCGACTTCAAAATGTTTGCATAAGATTTATATTTGGATTACGCAAATATGATCACATTTCTGAATTTCGTAGAAAACTCAAGTGGTTGCCTATTCGACTTCGCCGGAATGCACATATTCTAACGATGTTATTTAGCATACTTTTCAATCCCGTTACTCCTTCTTATTTAAAGGATCGCTTCAAATTTACCAAAGATTCTCATTCTCGCCTCTTGAGATCATCAGAAAATTTGCAATTGGATATGCCGATGCATTGTACTATCTTCTACGATAAGTCTTTTACAGTCCAAGCCGTGCGCTTGTGGAATGCATTACCTGTATCGATTAGGAAAGCTAAGTCCATTAATATCTTTAAGGAACTCGTGAAACAACATTATTTGTCCATATAACCATGCAGTTCATATGTATTTATATGAGTACGTATAGTATGTATGTATGTAGGTATGAGTGTATGTATGTATGTGTGTATGTATGTATGTATATATATTTGTATATAGTATGTACGAGGGTCAAACTGAAAGTTCTTAGAACTGGCCACTTATAAACAATATAATAAAAAAATAATTCTAAAATTTGAAAATATAACTCTTTGCCAATATTACTGAGTATATATTTCATTCATTTGTCATTTGTTTTACGATTTGGCGGCAAATTGAAAATTGTCTGTGTCACGTCATCATGAATTTAACACGAGAAAATTTTCGTGCAATGATTTTTTATGACTTTCGATGTCATTTAAGTCAACAAGAAAGTTATGATAGACTACGATTGGCCTTTCACGATGAAGCCCCATCTCGTGCGACTGTTTACAACTGGTTTAATGAGTTTAAACGTGGTCGCACTAATCTCACTGATGATTTACGTGAGGGACGGCCTTCTACGGCGACGACTGAAGATAACATCTGTGTTGTGCGGCGTATGATAGAGACTGACAAAAGAGTGACCTATCAACAGATTCGGACAAGCTTAGGCATCGGTATGAGTCAAGTGCACAAAATCCTCCACGAACATTTAGCGGTCAGGAAGCTTTGCGCCCGGTGGATACCTCATAATTTGACTGAGGCTCAAAAACTCCATCGTGTGGATTGGTGTCGTAAAATGATTGAAAGATTTAACGGAGGTGACTCAAATGCTGTGTTCGACATACTAACAGGTGACGAAAGCTGGATTTACTGTTATGATCCTAAAACCAAAAGACAATCTGCTCAGTGGGTGTTTCCTTTCGAGGAGTTGCCAACTAAAGTGAAGAGAGATCGAAGTGCGGGAAAAAAAATGGTGGCCTCGTTCTTTGGAAGGATAGGTCATTTTGCAACAATTGTGTTAGAGGATCAAAAAACAGTTTCTGCAGAATGGTACACTACCAATTGTTTGCCACTTGTCTTGGAAAAAGTTCGAGAGAAACGACCTCGCAGTAGGATCCTCCTTCACCACGACAACGCCTCGTCGCACACCGCCAAGCGAACGATCGACTATTTGGCGACATCAAACGTTGAATTACTGGGTCACCCGCCGTATAGCCCCGACCTCGCGCCTTGTGATTTTTATTTATTTCCAAAAATTAAAGAAAAACTTAAAGGAAAGCGGTTTATGAATGCTGAAGAAGCGGTGGCTGCGTATCGCGATGCCATTGAAGAGACCCCTAAGGACGAGTGGGCAAAGTGCTTTTCCCAGTGTTTCCATCGCATGCAGCGGTGTATTGACGTGAATGGACAATATTTTGAAAAGATATAATAAAACTAATAACTGGCTAATGTAATCAGTTTTTCATTTTCTAAGAACTTTCAGTTTGACCCTCGTATATGTATGAAGTATTTATGCTTATATTGTTTTTCTTCCTACACAGGATATATGTATATACACCGTCCACTACCCCATTATTATTAGCTCATTTATGATTTAACTCCATCCCAAGGTTGCCTGGAAGAGATCACTTTTAGTGATAAGGCCGCCATTTGTACGTCTCCTTTTGAAAATTGAAATTGTAAGTGTTATGTGTGTGTACAATAAAGTATATTCTATCTATCTATCTCTATCTATCTTTTTTATTGTATTTTTGTCGTAATCAGTGAACGTTTTTTTCATGATTTAACATGGTGTATTTACCTAGTCTATTTTGGACCATATCCTTAAAATAAGATACATTTAAGAAAAAGAAAATAATCTTGTTTTAAATTATTAAATAACAGTAATCATTATACCTTATAAAACATCAACATTTTTCACATTAATTTATTAATTTACGATACCAATTAAAGTTTGAAATAAATGAACTTTATTCAATTCTAGACATATTTATAATCTATGGCATTGACATTATGTGTATGGTTCTTTTCAAGGCTAAAATAGTTATCGAATTGTTACATAATAGTGTGTATTGAAGAAAGATATATTTAATAAAAAGGTCAGCTTCATATTACATTTATATCTGGACGAATTTTTTGTGCTGTTTGTTTTTTGCCGAAGCAGTTCGTCGTCTTAAAGATTTTAAGCGCGTATTTTGACATATCGTTGATTTTATCTAGTCAAGCTCTTTGCATTTAGATTTTTTGTTAGTGGCGTTGACCATTTCAAAATTTAGTTTTATTATTAAAAAAATAATAAAAAAACAAATTATATGCTCCTCCATCGGTAGAAAATGGTAAGCTCGAAAATAACAACAATAGATTAAGCTTAAATTGTATTTATTTCAAGAATGGGAGTGTAATACAAATATGTGCAATCCAATATTCACTCAATCACTACGGCCGATCGAGTTGACAATCCAAAATATTTTCCATATAATGTAACATTTCAGACATTACATCACAATATGCCTCAAGACTAATAAGCCTTTGTCTGAAACATATATTGGACTTCCGTAGCCAAGTAGTTCGCAAGCCGTTTTTAAGGTGTCGTCATCTCCCAGGTCCTGGGATTGATTCTCGATTGAGTCAACGTAGAAAACAAACTTGTATATTCTCTCGGCTCTGGGTGTTGTGATACCTTCGTTGCTTTAAATGTTCCATAATACAAGGGTTACTTATTATGGAATCTGAGCAAAGTATGTGAATTTATTTAATATTTATTTATATCAGATGGTTTACGTTGTGCAGTATATGCTTGCTTCTGTTTATTTACTCCATTACAAACGAGTTCCAAAGCTAAACAGCTCGGACAGAAAAGGATAGGAAGTCTGAGGTGTGAGGATCATCCATTTCAATTAGTCCGGAAATTTTTCATGGTCTTCTGCCCTACCGTCGGTTATCTAGGGCAACTAAGGTTCTGACGTCACACGGACAGGTGATCTACGCAGGGTTCGCGTAGGCGGCAAGGCTGCGGAACAGATGGCTCGCCCACCATCCGCCCTCGATCCTTGCGACAGAAATACTTTTGATTTTTTCCTACCTACTTACTATTTAGGCTTACAACATAGAATGAATTTTTTAATCGTATTGATTATGGAGCCACTGGAAATTATTATTATATCACGTTATTATTTATAAATAATTGATGGTGTTGACTTTCGTATTTGTAGTTTTTTTTATTTTATTTATTAACAGTAACCAATTTATTTTACTGATTAATTTTTCCATATTTTTTACAGTGTGAATGTGATTCTTTTGTTTTATACATTATTATTAATGATTTCGATAATGGATTTTGAAAATTTCATTTCTAAATTGCCTTAATTGCCTAATTTGTTTAATTTTTTTAAACCATTTTTACATTTACACAAACGAAATTTAATTTATTTATTCGCAAAACTAAAATAAACTAAATATTTTGACAAATTTATAAAGACATAATTATTTTAATAATAATATATATTGTTATTATAATACGCGAAATGGTCATATATTTAACAATATGATAATTTCTAAATTCTAATTAGAAATCTAACGCCATCTCTTGGCAATACTCATGAACCGTGACGTTTTATCTTTTAACTGCTTATTGCTCTAAATTTATAGAAACAAACTGCTTAAACTAAATATTTAAGTAATTTTACAAGCCCATTTTGATTTGAAAGAAAAAATAATTTTCTAGTACCAAATTACACACTCTTAGATCAAAGTCCGATTAGCAATATTGCTTAAATTTATTATTCATTTCGTGTGCTATTTATTTCCTACTTATAATACATTAGATGTTCATAAAAGGCGTTTCAACAATAAAACGTCCATCATTCTCTTATAAAATAATATTTACATACAATACGGAGATAATGTCCGAGCGCTAGCCAAGTTTATAAACTCAACATACTGTTATGGCATCTCTTAGTACCCATAGTATTCCATGATAATTGTCTGATCGTTACCGTAATGGTTGCCATTTGTAAAAATCTTCAAAATAGAACCTGGTACTTGAAAACCCTATAAAGATACCTAATAAAGGTGGCGTTAGATTGAAAAAAAAACCAGATGTAAAACAATGGACCCAGATGTCGCGCGCGAGTTTCATTTCTTAGTTCCAATTTCAAAATTAAAACCGTCACATCTAATATTCTTTTTCCTGTCTATTCCAAAGAGGTTTGACATCATAAAAATCTGCCAATAAATTTAATACTGTATGGTTATTAAGGAGATTAAAAATCTTGGTTTTGGACTCATATAAGACATATTTATCGTGCGTCTTAGTGCGATGTCAATGGAAAGTTATATTAGCGATCCAACTTGAAAAACGGACAGAATGCAAAACTTTCCGGACGCCTACCAATCTAAAACTAATCCGGGGAAATTCATGGCAGCTCTAGTCATGCTGACTGTAAACGAGTCAATCATGTATGTTTTTTTTTTCAAATGAAGCTCACAAGAATCATATATTTCAAAGTAAGCAGAAAGTAGAGCTTTTATCTAAAAACATGTATTTTCTAAGAAACTACTAAATGCAATTACTATTAAAGGAAAGGAAGTAGAAAAATATTAGTTAATTAGAAGAAGCTAAGTGAACGACAGGTATGGAGGTATGGTATGCATTGTTATTTATATTTTTTAGTTTAGTAAAACTTGCTCAACTGTTTGCATTTATGAAAATTCGAAAAAATCAATTATGAATCTATAAGAGTTTTCTGGATTTTTGTAGATTTTAAACCAGAAACCATGTTTTCGTCAGATAGTTTTAAATAAAGCTGTCGAAAATTTCTTGTCTTTCTATCAAGAAGATAAACTGACAACTGTTGAATGAAGCAAATTCATATAAATGTTTCAATTAAAAGCTCTCACTGTTATGTACTCAATCACTTTATTTGTCCATGCAAACCTCTGGCAGACCATCATGGTAAGTCGTCAGAGCGTTGCGCAAAGTGTATCAGCTTTATGCTTTACGCTTGTTGCCACAACTTTAAGATGGCGCTGATGGAACTGTTACAATACCAAGCTGTGGTTCGTATCGAAGTTAGCTTAACGCTTTGCGATGCCCGCGATAGGTGGCGTCACTTGTATTTTAAAAGCTGTACCTTAAAATAGAACTTATTATTTTCATGAAAACTATGTGAAATAACTTTTTTTATTATTTATTAGATAAATATAAATATTAATACCGATGCATTAATTGTTAATTTTCAAATAGAAAAATACGGAAATAAGGATTTTAATAGGTGTTTTGTTTATTATATTATGAATTTAGGCTACAAATTCCTATTCAAAAAATATTATTACAGTATAATTCAGTAATTTAGTTAGGTACTAAGTGTAAGTTTAAATAGTATTATTTTTAACTAGATTTTCACATAATATTATTCAATAGATACTAATAAAATATATCAAATGAATCCATATGTCTTTTCGATATACGAGATATTTTAAAAAAATATATGTAACAAACATAACAATCTCTTTGGGCAGGATAAATAACTTTTAAATGAGCTTAACATCATTGCGAAATTTTATTTGTTTACGATCTTAGTCTTACCTAAGGCTGTATTAAAATATAATTCAGTGCAGAATATTATCCCACGTACTTAACTTTTTATTAGGGACCACCCGTCACGGGTAACTTACCGTTGACATCTGCGCGAGCGCACACCAGTCACCTGTTAGCAAGCGACCGAACCGCGCGCGCCGACGCATTCTCAACCGATTTCAAACTTCGAACAACGAATCGACTAACCGATAATCTCTACTAATATTTTTTAATCTGTGTTTGAAAATCGGTATAGTGGTCAGTGCTCATGGTTTTATTTTTTCAAGTGTCTCGTGCGCTATTGCGGATTCGATACCCTTTTTGCCGATACCAGTGACAGTAACGGTTTTGGGATGGCACAATTGTTAAAAGTGGGAAATTATCGATTATTTGTTCTTGTTATTGGCGACTTGGATTAGTCTTTTCTTATTGTAATTTGACAGATTTTTTTCTAATTGTTAATCTTTTACTCAACCTTGCATTTATAGTGCATTGTTATGGCTGACGTAAAGCTTAAAACAAATGCCATTACAATGAATTAATTAAAATCACTGAATTCAAGTGCATATTTAATTCCAAAAAGTGTATCGACCTTCCCTAGATTATAAAAAATATGCTCTTTCAAATAAAATAATTTTATTATAATACTGCTAGGTGAATTTGTGTAGAAATCTGTTATGTTCTTCATTTATTTACATGACTTCCGTATGAAACGAATCAATTTCACACATTTAACTAGTGCATATAATTTAAAACTCTACGCTTTCAAACATCGACAACTGTAGAATTTAATTGCTATTGTTTTTAGACTTCAAGTTGAGGCTTTATCAATTGTTAATACTTCTATAAGAAAGCTCAACCACTAAGAGTGTATGAAGACTTACCTATACTTCAGTTTAATCAGCTATATTTTTACTTTCTAGTTTAAAATTATCAACAATATTTACAGAATTGTTACAGTACTGGATAATTTAAGCAGATTAGCTCAGACTTAGAGCTTTTTGTAGATTCACATATTTGATTTAAAGTTGATAAAAAAAAAATCTAGAAGTAAATTATTTGTTAATGCATAAAGGAATTTCAATTATCTAAAGAGTCTATTAAAAGTAAATCGACAGTACCTATGCCATATTTAGTAACGCAAGGTTTAGCTGTAGGCGTCACCATTGATGGCTTACCTCAGCTTCCCCCGCAAAAAAATTAGTACCACATCACCCACACCAGGCTATCGTTGAATAATTTAAATGATTTAATACATTAAAATTAAAATATGAAATGTCAAATTCCAAATTTAGTATCGCCTGAAGTGTTAATTACATATTTTATAGTTATAGGAGCGATTAGTATAATACTGAGTAGGTCAGTGAAAATAAACAATATTACTGTCCTTAACAAATTAATTACTTAACAAATATTATAAGTTTCAACTAGCAAATATAAACGACAATAAACGAAGCACAACTTACAGATGGAACTTATGTAATAATGCGTAATTTGTAGGCCAAACGTTTGTGGCAAGAATGTAATTAGCACCTTTGTTAGACGTATACTGTTACTTTGTTTTCACTTACCGGTCATAATCTCGACATCTATAGGGAATTGTTTCTAGTAATTCCCCTAGTATTAAATTCTTTTACATTTTTGTACTAATGTTTGTTTATAATCTATGCATTCGCGCCGCCCGCGCTATAAACTTGATCTTCAGTTATATAAATTTTACTAGTTGTTTATACAGGTATTTCGGTCAAGGTTAACTACCTTTTATTAATGTCTCCCACATTTTCTTCTTTAAAGTAAGATCGACACTTTTCTTTGTGTACCTTATCAAATATCACACTTTCACAATGGATTTTCTTTAAAAAAAAATCCATCGCACGATTTGGAAGGATGTCTTTATCTATTTTCCTCACATATTGTCGCTTCAACGCCTGCCGGAAGGGTCATACCGTATTCGACACCCATACACTCTATTTAAGGATTCAAGAACACATAATCCGTCATATACTTGCATTCCATCCATTTTTTAATATACTTCAAAATAAAATTCACTTTCCAAAATTCTTAGCCGTTGAGATAATTTCCCACTTATTGTCTATTATAATTCCGTTTCGGATTCGACACTTTCTAACAAGTTGATTTCTGAGTTTCGTCTGTCACATGGTAACGGTAAATTACTTGTGGCGTGTATCGAATCTGTAATACGAAATATCTCGCTAATATTACAGTGCGTGAACATTATTACTACAAGAACAATATTATGCCTTTGGTGGCGTGAGAAACGAATCGACAATGTCAATGTACAGATTCGTCAAAGAAGGCAGTAGTAAGCGTCTCTTTGTCCAAGGAACTCTCGAGGGCGAAGAATCGAAACCAAGAAAATCTAGTTTGAAGAAATCCTCTCAGTCGCCAGTCGGTTCTCCGATCACTACCAGTTTGAATCTTGCTTCGGTCCCGAGAAGCTTACGGGAAGGTTTGACCAGGCACGAGACAGTGTACGATGGTAATTACCCAGGCATGGAGAGGACTTCTAGCTATCGTTCTGGATCTTACCGCGAAGAGAGTTACAACGGCCGCGTAGTGCACGACGGTAACCAGACCCACTTCGAATATGATGGCGAAAGCGCTTTGGCTGTGCCGACATCGGCCGGCGGGAGAGGTATATCGGAGCTGCAGGCGATTCACACGAACAAGCGTTTGTCGACCGAGGTCCTCGGCTCTTCCTTAGAGTCGACGAAGATCTCGAAGAAAGACGACAGCGGACAACGACGGATCACAACTAGAATTGTGAGGAAAGTGACGACGCTTACTAGAGGAGAGGAGAAAGCGTCCGCCGAAGATCTGGCGAGAGGAGGACGTGAAGTCCATCGGTCAGCTGAGCACTACAGACATGTCGAAATGGAGGAATCACATCCTAGAAAAGTAAAGGTACCTTATTAACGCACTAACAAATTTTATGCCTTGTTAATTTCTTCAATTCTTATTTCTTCACACGATAGGTATCTATTCATCTTGAATTTAAAGATTTTATAATCAAAACACGTACCTACTAATGACCCGTTGGCACTCTAAATTACACTGCTAACTAATAATGAAATTACCACGTATTATATGTTGGAATAATAGCCGCATACATTTAGCAAATGGTTCTTTATGTAAGGCACATTATAAAAAATATGCCTCTTTTTATAGAGTCATTTTAACTACAACCTTTACAAAATGACTTATTCGAGTGTGTGAAATATGAAGTTTTGTGATGTATGTTTTTGCAATAGTTTAAGGTATTTTCTGGTTATTAATTGAGATCATGTTATCTTTTGACAGTCCTTTTAGTGTTGATTTTGTAGTTTAAATAGCGGTCGTTTTAATCAACATGATGTTTGCGACATAGTGACATTAAAATAGTATGATTGACCAACTCAAACGCTTATGGTGATACTACTCTCTTGATCGTCATATGGCGAAAGGATAACATATATGGATGTTGTCGATTTATCTCTTTAAGAGAGCTTAGTGTAGCTATGTGTGCTAGTTTCAACAATGGTATACTTGCAATGGACGACTTCATGAATTTAGAGCCGTTATATGAGAAAACAGTTATAGTGTTCTACAAAGAAAATCATTTGATTTCTTAGGAAAAAAATATATGTAAAAGGAATGCTATTTTATAACTTTCATAGTAATTTATACTATTTGAGTTGATGTAGTGTTGTTTTATTGGATAAAACACACTTGATACAAACTCTTACAGTCAGTTGCACAAACGTCCATTTTAATTGTCATTAGTTTAAAACGAAATTACCGATAAAAAATTTTGAATTTAGAACATTCATTAGAGGTTAATGTCGTCATATTTCGTCGTCAAATCTTAATGGACGTTTGTCCAACTGGGTGTTTGTGGCTTATTTAAATTATATTTATGTTGTCTAATGATAGGACACAATTTTGCTTACAAAGTCAATACTAGCAATAAAATATTGCATTTTAGTAAGCACAGTATTTTTATCTGTAACACCAATTATTTGAAGCTTATAGACCTTATGTAAATTTTAAGATAAGTTGTAATATACGTTACATTAAAAAGTATAACGTATTAAGGCTTACAACAAGAACAGATGGAATTATAAGACATGTTTTATTTGGACTATACCAATCTCATTAACGGCATGAAAAGTTCTCCTATTAGGTTTAATGTTTTTTTTTAATTTATACGTCCTGCAATTATTGCTGCCTTCTATTAAGGCTTTCACTTACGGAGTACATATCAATGTCGTATTTGTTACAACCATAAACATTCTATTATATCTCATATAATTCTGTTTCAGAAAAAAAAGTTAACAGATGTTTCGTTTGAGCCAACTGAAATATCTTAGCGAATACTAAATGTGTATTTTTTTTTATTTTCATCGTTATAAGTCGTAAGCTGATACTTAATTAGTTCTTATAGTTACGTATTAGGTCTACCATAAAAAACGGACGTTGAATTTGAATGCTCATTGTCTAATCCATTCTATATCACTATGGAAATGTTAACGAATCATTCGCTACTGTATGACCTAAACAGCCTTCATGACGTAGTCTTCGATCAGTATCTGCGCTATATCAGTATTATTGATATACCGACTATAGTTGCCTCATTGATAACTGATAATAATTATTATGTGCGTGTATTTGACTACCTTGACATTTATTATTGTATGCGACACTACTTTTTATATATTTAACAGGCTTCAACTAATGTCCTTTGGCTCGATTTTTTTTTATTTATTACGTTTTACTTTACCTTCAAAATTAAACATTTTGAAAGCATTATTGTGAAATTGAAATTAGCGTACGGTTATAACCCTCTTTATTAATGCCCAATATTTAATCGCAAGGTCTTATAGAATTGCACGTTTAACTTTTTAACTAAGACATTAAGGAAATTATTAAATATATTTTTGTTAGTGTTATTTCGAGGTTTGTCAATTTTTCTTCTTTAAGAAAAGAATGGCTTAGTAAAAAGTATGTAGATCCATATTAATATGCGTGAGTTATATGAATATAATAATACAAAGATAACATTAGTGGATTTGCTAGTTTTGCAAAAGTATCTCGAATAAATTAATTACAGTTACAAAACGAAAATAATAATTTGCTATTTGACAAACAATTTACAAGAAGTTCTGCTGTGCAAAGCATATGGCAGCATAAAGGAGAGGGAAGATCAAGCCCCTACCTCATCCACCACTTTATCTTTAAAGGCAGTGTATTTTTCGTATAATAGAATAAATTTCAAAGTTGGTAGAACGAAATACAATAAAGTACACATACACATAGGCCCTATATGTTACCCTATATTATAGAGTATGTAACCAACAGAAAGTATCGCAATCTTCTCTTTCTTACCAATCGAATAGAGTACGGTCTTGAATGTAGTAAGAGAGGTAGGTAAAATATATGTGGCAGGTTGGAACACTAGTGCCATCTCTTTACAGTCAAATGTAATTAAACCATAACGTACCGCCTTAAACGATATAAATGTCGGTTATAAATATTGCAGATTCTCAGTCGGCTGAACTTTCGAGACGTTATTACAGTTTATTTCTGGGATTGAACTTTAGAAAGCATGCCCATGATCTATTATTGTTACTTTATCTAATACTTTCGATCGTTATGCAATAGTTCACGGTATTGCAGACTATTAAAATTCTGAACGTTCTTTTTTAATTTACATATCATCGTGTCAGTCTTCAGTGACTTTTTTTTACAGATGGTTTAAAGATTTCAGCCTAGGAACAACCGATAGTTATTATGTTCAATAAGACTATTTCATTTACCTATCTGTATAAATCAAATTAATTTGAAAGTGATTATCAGGAGACGGGATCTCAATATTATTATCTTTTCTCTTTATATAAAGCGTCATTGGCAATCAATTTTGAAATGTTTTTACCAACTTAATTTGACATTGTTTTATAATTTATTTATTATTACAAGCTTATCGCTATTATTACAGGTAATCCCAATACAACAGCGTAGCCACATTATCTAAATACAATTATAATATTCTCTTTACAAGGATGCTAAGGAATTCTTTTATATATTAGTAGAAATCTGACTGTAAACGACAATTGGTAAAGTGATTTTTTTAAATAGATAATCGATCAGTTATTTCTATTAAACAAAAAAAAACTATAAATAAAGCTTTTTTTATATCTTATCCATGTTTTGATTCGTGTTCGAGCGTTCAAGCCACTCAGGCACGGAGGTCGTCAGCGCCAGCATCACATTTGCAGCCACAAACAGTATTCCAGAGAAAGTTAATAATATATTTGTTTATCAGTTTTTAATCACATATTGTATACATCGGATCACGTAAAGTCGTTCTATTAATTAAAGCAAAAGGAAAGAGAGGCGTGGACGCATACCAATCAGATCGAATCAGCGAGATTGTTTAATTAACCATGAGATATGTGCATGTATCGGTCCGAATGATAGGTAATAGATAAAAATACATTTAAATTATCAATATTTATTTTAATTTTCATCATAATTTTGACCGAAATTAGCAAAGACGTGATGTCATTTACCTTTTGAAAATGAAACTACAATAATAATTAATCACATATATAAATATATTTAGACTTTAAATTCAACCGAGAAATAGTCCGAAAGTGTGCCATATCATGAACAACTAATTCAAATTAATAAAATTATTATTAAGTATATTATAGGATTATATTTATATTTATGTTCTACTTAATCAAAGGCCTTACTGAATTCTAAATTGATATGTAGATATTTGTAGCTTCTTTAAAGTATTTAATGTCAAAGAACGCATGAGCAAGCCTTTCAGTGAAATTTCACGATTCCGAAGAGAAATAAAGCTAAAAGTTCTTTATTTACATTGGATATTTCTGAATAAAATTGTGGTACTTTCCATTTTTTTGCTGATAAAATCATGATGAGAAAATAGTTTTTCGTCTTTATTTTATTCACCGGCAAACTATCAATTACTTTATCTGTAAGTCAAGCAAAAAGTAAAAAGGGCACGGCCGTACCATGCTTTTCTCGAAGTCATCCGGGCCATTTTCGACCCCTCGTAACTTCGTTGTGGAGTAAACTAGAAGCCGAAATGTTCAGTGACCAAGAGGATATAATGTAATTTACTATTAGGTCCTAACGCAATATTTATATATAAGGTTACGAAAAAATATCAATTACTGGTATTCGCGAGATGTTTACCTTCTTTTGTGTGCTGTTTAATCGATTCTTATTCTCAATCAATAAATACTTTTGTATGATGTTTATTAGCATGATAAGCGGTTTTTGTTTGTTCTTTACTGCTGCAATCGTAGTGTTCCCAAGTTTTTTCTCATTATCAATACTGGAACTCCTATAGTACCGTTATAATGTTGATGTGGATGTTTTTAACGTAATGGATGGTTTATCTAGTTTCATTTATTACAATTATAATCTTAGTTATTTAAAAAAAAACAATTATATGCTATTTGCAAAAAAGCGTTGATAGCTCGAGCGCAAACAAGTTTTTGGAGAAACTATTTTGGAACTGTTTCTGAAACTATTATGCACATAGAGGTGTAACTGTTCGGAATTTCAAATACCTTCCGCTTTATTCATTTCTATGTATTAAAACTTTTAAATAAAATGAGGAAAATGGATATCGAACCTCAAATAAAATTAAGCCTAGCGTAGCTAAAGGCTTAGTATATATAATATTTGTTCATATAGCTTAAGTGCCACAAACGGTAAGCCTGCTATGAAAGGATTTCTAGAATGAATGCCCACGACATATAGTCGAGAATCACTACATAGCGGAGATTCGCTCCGCTAACTCGAATCACCTGAGTCTCGCATCAGGTTGCCTTGTGATCATTACTCTCGATTTATATTTCGCTTTTCTACGAAAAATATATTGATAGATTATATTAATGAGATTTCAGAATGGAAAGAAAGTCAAAAATGAAAGCTCTCCTGGAACATTTCAAATATGTCAATATCATAATAACAAAAATCAACTCTAAAAGATAGTTCGACTTTGAGTTCGGTTGAATGGGTTCGATTTCTGGTATCAAATTATCCTTAATAAAATAATTCGGTGTTTTATTCTGTTACTTATTCTTACACTTCATTATATTTATAAATTCAAGAATACATAATGTCTTTGCAATTACTAAGATTACTAAGTAATTTTGCAGAGTAAAAATCCAAGCACCAATTCAAGATGGCTGACAGGAAACGTCACAGGTGCGCCGGCGCACGACAGCGCGAGCGCAGCCGTGCGTTAACAGTGCGAACGCTATGGGTCTAACTGCATTGTGTAGAGTATGGCTTCGATTTTATACGTTATCATATTTCGGAGATGTGACACAAACAAGGGATACTTCCGAACCTTAAAACGACTAACTTGGTACTTATATTTGAAAGTATCATTTAAAGATATGTAGTGAGTTTAGATGATAATATGCTAGAGGGTGGAACATCAATAAGAATGGCTCCTCCATTCTTATTCATGTTCCACCTTCTAACGTAACCAAACTCAAAGATATTGTCAGTGAGAAATGTCAAAAATGACATGGATAAGACAGAAATGAATTTTGATATAGCAGCGGGTCAATGAATAAGACTATGAATAAGAATAAGAATATATAAAAAACGAAAAATACCTAATCACTGATAAAAGTGATCTTTACTAATATTACAAAGAAGGAAGATATGATTGTTTGTTTGTTTGCCTAGGCTAGCTACATCATAAGGATACCATATCTATTTCCACATAGCTTTAATTTACGCACACAAAGGCGCGAGGAAACGATTAGTATTTTATAATTAGACATTTGAGAAATTAGTAGTTTAAAAGTATAAATTACGAGTTTAAATTATAATAAAACTATATAAATGACACATCGGTTTTTAAAGTGTTGTCTAATAACGGGTTAATAAAGCAAAGGATTTGCGATGGTATTTATTGGGAATAATTTACGATGTTATGGTAATTTTTATACTAACTTCATTGTGATTCCGTTACGGTGTTAAAATATTTTCGTCTACTAGCACTCGAGCTTTGCACTCCTCATTTTTAGCATAATCTCGTTAACTATCACTAATCAGCCTTTTAATTTTACAAGTCAATTTATGTTTAATGCCATCATTAAATATGTTGTTACTATTCTGTATAAGGTTCACTACCATAATAATAATGTCCATGTTAATAGTTTTGTTTAATAAATTATCGTCAATATTTATACAGCCAGTAATTTTAGTATATGTTTTTTAATATTTTTAGCAGGTTCAGTTCAAAGAGTGAAGTATTCTATCCGTATCATATCTGCAAGTTGTTTGTAGCATATGTCTTTGGCTTAGAAAAGTACCTAATCCATAACGTTAGGTTCTAAGAGAATTGGAACAGTCTAAGTTACAACTTAAAATATTAGAATCGTGTGCAGCATTCGTGAGCCGTGGACGTGATCAGCTGATAACACTGTTCACGATCTAATGAGAGTTGTCAGTTTGAGATCACCCTTTTGTAAATATAACGGTTCGCGCCCAAGAGAAAAGAGTGTAAAGCTTGATAAATGATGGCAGATTCGGTACAGTGCCCAGTTTAACTTTTCGAAATTTGAATGTTGAAACGGGATCGCCTTTCGAAAATGAGGCCAGATAAATTTGTTTTCTCGCCGAATTTGCCGTGATACGGATCTGATTCGAATTTCAAACCTTTTTTAGGCCAGCGCTTGCTTTATGTTTTTAGCTTGTGCGTACTTGATTCTAAAAATGTTTTTTCTTATTAGAGCATTTTTACACTTACTTATATTCGCTTTTCGAAAAGACACGATTAAAATATGAATTAGTGTACTAACCTAGGGTACAAACACTATTTAGCTCTATCATTGTTTTGACCACAGTTTTTTTTTCATGCCTAAGATCATGTTCATCTTGTTTCATTGATCCATTGAAGAATTGGCATTTTTATGTGGCATTCCATCCTTCGATAATAATTTAACTTCAATACATAAAACCTCAAAGGTTTATTTTTTAAACTGATCTGCGTAATTACTAGGTGTAATTGACTCAATCCATACTTAAAGAAATACTGTACCGTCGGCAGATTGTCGGTGGATACAGTGGGAACCAGCATCACGGGCATTGTTGATGTTAAAAAATTACATGATTGTTTCACTATCTGCTATGTATCTGTCTGTTGAGTACAGTGATCATGGAAAACTATTAGAATACAATCGTGTGTTTCATTCATGTTTTCACTGAAAATAGTGAAAAATTCAATGAAATTTCTAATTTCTGAGAAAAAAGTTGATAGTAAAAATATTTGGACCTTGTTCTTCTCAGGAATTTAGAATATAGTTAATGTATTAAACATCCTATATTGTGTGGGAGCCCGAAATATATATCCTTAGGTAATTAACCTAGAACGTATATTATTTATTCTCGTTAAAATTAGGGTTAAAGATATTCAGATATACCAAATCGAAATTTAATATTTATAAGGCAAATATTTTTATGTAGATGAGATCACAGAGCGAAAAACTACTGACATCATTGACTTTTATGGACATGAATTATTCAAGGTCTGTTTATAGATTATAAGCAAGCTAAATGCATGGGTGTTATAGTAAATATTGTCAATACGAGTGACATAAACGCTATTCTATAAAAAATAGTCCCAAATTAGAATTAGAAGAAATCACGAACAACGAATTTACGCTCTAATATTATTAGGTCATCGTTGTTAATTATAAGAAATAAAAAAATAATACCGTTCGTGAAAAAGTTAATTAAAATTCCTTTTTTTTAATCACTCCAAAACTAATCGTGTTATCACCGATGATTCCACGTCGGTGTTAGTCATTGTGGATGAGGTAATTGCTTCTACATTTTAGGGTGCGTACACATGACTAGATTTTAACGTTTGTTAAGAAATTTGAAACCATGTTTTACTGGTTTTCATCGTCGGTCTTTAAATGCTGATGCAACACATGTTATTCCTATAAATCGAAATACACAGGAAGAACGATCAGTAATATAAGGGACGCATCAACGATATACTTCATTTGGTACATATTCCAAATCACCGCACCAAGAGCCTTTCCTCATCTTTTTTATTGCGCACTGCCAAAAGGTGGTATTATCTTCAGTCGTTTATATACCACAGTGTATTTAACACAGTTCTATTAAATAGAAAGTGAATAGAATCCTTCCAGGAGGGATTGTTCCACCGTCGAAGTCATTAGTGTCATTAATCTGGATTGAGATCAATAGTTAGCCGGTTAGAAATAAAAAAATCAAACTCGCTGGTTTAATGTTTCTTGAATCCTTACCACTGCTTGCGGTCCAGATCAAGGGCTTGACGTGCCTTCCGAAGAATGGTTTTCTCTTCATTTCTGTGTATTAATTATGCTAATGTAGTGCAGTGATTTCCAAAATTTAAAGCCTCAGATCCCCAAATGTAACAAAACTTTCCAATCTTACCACCCTCCTCTTAGCTGTTAGAAAAAAGAGAGCGTAAATATTTCTTAAACAATGATGAATTGGCTATTACGGCCTACTCAATGTTCATTCCAACCAATAGTGTAGGAAACACTAAAGTAGTGAGTGATTTCGTTTTAATGGCGTCCCAGTTCATTACATTTTTTATCGATGATTTTACCACTGTTGTATCTATCTGGGGCTAAATATTATTAGTAGACACAATGACATCTTGATAAATCACAATGGATACCAATGTTTTTGTTTTGTAGTCTAATGCCAGGAACTTTGTCAATAATATTAAAAGAGATGCTATTGAAAGCGTTATAAACACGCTATATTTACATTAGCATTAGCAGAATTGTACCTTGGTCAAGTGCTGGATTTGTATTTAAAAAAAAATTATGTGGACACGTTCACAAACCAAGGAAATTTCCGAGGAAATAGTATTTGAAACGATTTCGCGAAAAAATCCACTCTCTTGTGTGCACGGCATTAAGCTTGCATTTCTGGGTATCAGGAGTCGATACTTGTTGCAACAATCACGCCTCCGATGCCTTTTAGAGTATTTTACATCGGTCTCTATACTAAGAAGTAACGGTGTCAACGATCGGGTGGGTGGATCAACATCCTTTTATTTATGTCGACTACATTTTAAATTTGGAATTGATGTCCAAATTTGGAAAGGGGAAATTAATGTGTTTGGAATTCAAATCTTCATTTTAAAATGCTTGAAAAACTCAGCCGATCAATTACTTCTATATATAGTGTTACTAGTCCTAATAGCTACTAGAAGTCTGGCCTATCAAATACTACTAGGAAGCTTTGCAAATGCTATAACTTAGCTTCGGGAAATTTTCTGTCAACTCCAGAAATAATTTTCACAGGTAAATTAATTAGAAATATTGATTCTAGAAACAATTATAATTATCTCTACTTCAAACAAGGGTTAATAATGCTTGATCTCAGACAATAGTCAATATTAATATCTGTGGCAAGTAGGTTATACTTTAATAGGTGAGCGGTCGTTTCTTTAGCTCACGACTACGTTCTTGTAGCTGCTTTGCATTTTAACGAGATAGCTGTTTAATTTCATCCTGATGGATAAATCAATATATACGAGCGAAGACTTCCGATTCGAAATTTAAATGTTGTGAATTATTGTTTTTATTGAAAGTTTTATTGTGGCAACGTATAAATTTATAAGTGTAAACAACGAAATGCTAAATTTTAATTTTAAATTTTATCAGAGGATATTTTTTTGGGTTGTAAATATATTTCTGTGAGAATTATTTTCTTATTTTTAACCTTATACTTATTTTCTTACTTTTAAAAAAATATTCACATTAAAAGTAACGACTGCTTTAAAAATATTTGCTACTATTTTAAAGAGCAAGAGCGGATTTTTTTGAAAGAAAACGAGGTCATTTTGTTATTTTACTGACACCTTTTGGTTTATAAAAAAGACTGTTATGATTATCTCATGTAATTTTTATGAGTACTTCATACAAATTGCACCCGGACAAGGCCTAGCCTCGTTGCTTGAAAACAAATCAATGCGAATATTTCTTGGTATCAAGTACCAATGTATCATGTGCATTAACGTTTTCTCACTTTCCCAATTACAGTAACAGCCCTTTTGCTTTCTCCCGGGCGCATAGTTATTAGTGCGGAACCTCTTACACTTTCGATTGTCTTCGCAGTGTTAATCTGTTAATATCCTTATTATCCTGTATTTAATAAAGCCTTATTTCAAATTGAAACTCGCAAAAGTTTTATAGCAAAAAAAGTGGAACGTCACGGTTTCATTGATTTTTACTATCAATAGATGGCACTAGGTGTTCCAAATTGATGCTTTTAATCTTCTTTATTATTATATCGGTGGATATTTCTAGATTTATAATCTAAAGTTATTACATATTATTATTATAAATCATCTATGTATTTGATTTAATAAAATAGTTTTTTGAATACGTACATACCTTTGTCTAAATTAAAAATGGTTTCAATTTTTTAATATGACCATCGAAGGCTCACTTTATGATAAATACTTTATATATTAGTAATATAGATACATGTTTCAAACTGAATTTGTTTCAGTTCAGTCAAATGCCAGGTTGAGGGTTGTATGTAAAACGTTTAAGTGCTATTTGAGATCACAATGTACTAGGAAAACATATTTACAAATTCTCTTTGTTTCGAAATAATATATAGTCCGGGCAATAAATTTCTATTAAGCACAGTAATATTCTGTTATGCTTAAAATTTTCATTGTTGTGGCTATTTTATTGCCAACCATTAAATATCTCCATTGAAATTTTAGTCTAGAAGCTATTGTTTTAGGTTTGATATTTCATTGCTTTCATTGCAACCGCAAGTATTACATTCCACTAGGTCTGGATCACTATAAATAGATGAATTAAATTGATTGATTGCTGATCGATATAATTCGGTATTGAACTTGTTGCGTTCGGTTCAATGTACTCTGAAGTGTTTTAAATCATTTAGTTTATTAATACTGTATTCAGTATCTAAAATTTAAATTTAACCCTTATGAAGAGTTCTTCAGTTAACTGCTAAGTGTTTCATTATCTCTCTGTAAAGCGTCCATATTTGATTTGGCTGCATCCATATATGATACAAATTTAACTTTACTTTAATTCAAATTTCTCTGTAGTTCTGAAACTTTAACGTTCGGTATATAAGCTTTTATTATATTCAAATTAAGATCATTTCAATGCCTTGAAATCATGTCTGGATTATTGGCGCCATTCCTTTTTTAGCATACGGCGTTAGGTCGCGATTTGTTTGACAATTAGGAGCCATTCAATTGATTCCTTATCAGCCGTGACGATCGTTTGTCAATACATGATACCATTCTCTCTAATCTTAGTACGGAGATGTTTCATTGATTTCAGTACTCGAGAAGTGATGAAAAAAATATATAGATTTGTATAACAACATAATACACAGACAAAAATTAGATAATGGCTGATTGGGTAAAATCTTACAGTAACTTCTAAGTATTTTTTTAGATCTCACCAATGAGTTTAATTACCTTATTGGATCTCACGAAAACAGTTTATTCGAACGTCTTGTGACGATTATCCCAGTAACTAGTAAACATTCTATACCTATTAAACCGGCCGAAATGGGATTTTTTTATCGTACCTTTTTTCAGACTAAGTTTACTGAATTAAAGAGTATTTATGAAGTTGAAAAGATTCCCACGAATTATTATTATACCTATAGCGAATGGTTGATTTTGATAGTAATATTCAAAATCTAGATTCAATGTCCGGAACTAATATTGTATGTGTGCGAACCGCAAAGCTCTTCAGTAGACAATATTTTGCAAAAATACTGACGGAAAAAAATCTTTATAAATAAGAAACTGTAAATCCATATTTCACAGTCGCCTGTTCTTTCTTTATCAAGTTTTTAGACTGACTCGTTTACCAAGTTATGACTAGTTATTATGACAATCGAATATAAATCTTATCCCTATGCCGTAGAGTTTTTTAAGTGCACAGAAATGAGACTTTATTAGAGCATGACCATGCAATTTCATTAGTTTTGATTATCTGTAAACGGTCAGTATGGAAGTTGGAATTTTGTGCTCCTTATTTTTATTGCTCTTTTGATACTGATATATTAGTATTGATTTGTTTTCGTTTTTCCAAATTATTGTGTAATTGTTATCCAAATTATTTGTAATTATTTTCATTCATCAGTGATACAATACAATGTTTTGTTTTTTTATTATGGATAATCTTTTTTTCAATGATGTGTTTTTTTCTGAGGAAGGCAAAAAGATTTAGAACTACACAGCCGTGTTTACTATTAAAAAAGTTAATTAATACTTTTGATGTATTCATTTAGAAATATTTATTGTTTTATAAATATATTATACTTTCTGATATTTAAGTTTATATAAAATCTTTTTATTTTAAGAAAGGAAACTTTTGTGTGACTTAACTAACTTGTAACTGCCTTGTTGTACGTTCAGATAAAGCTAGATTTATCTGTTAAACAAGTTCTAATTCGTTTGAAAATACCGTCAAACTTGTCAAGACTAAAATATGTTGCATCGTATCTTCCTGTTGTAGATTATTCTAGTCTAGTTAAAAACTAAACCATTTTAAATACTAGCGGATTTCGACTGCACTTTTGCAATCCTCATGTAGTGAGACTTCCAGTAGACATGATACATTTGTAAAAATAATGACATATATTTCATTACGCCTCTACAGATTCCACGAATATTTCCTATCCGAAATTAAAACAATTTTTTCACCCCCTCCTTTAGCTGTCAGAACCAAAGAGGATTTAAACACTGCGTTTTACCTGTTCTGAACTTTCAGTGTGAGCCTATTTTACTTTGTGTTTTACTGTTCCAATGATATGCTTTTCCTGTTGTATATGTAAGCTACTTTTTCTCTAAGTACTTTGGGCGAATCACTACTTAAATTAACGATAAATAAAACGAAATGTTAACCA
The DNA here is from genome assembly GCA_918026875.4 of Diatraea saccharalis. Taxonomy (NCBI): domain Eukaryota; kingdom Metazoa; phylum Arthropoda; class Insecta; order Lepidoptera; family Crambidae; genus Diatraea; species Diatraea saccharalis. The sequence continues at coordinate 5,194,375 of OU893336.1, forward strand.
ATTATAAATGTTTATTCGCGATGTGTTTACGACAGCGTGTAATTATACGATTACGTAAGAAATCTTTTGTCTTCAATGTCTGACCGAAACAAAGGTTGTAGTTACAGGTAGATTAAAATCATTCTGTCTGTCTGTTCGGCGGATGCTGACGTCATACAAAAAACGAAGTTAAACGAATGAAGAGAGCTATGAACTCGCGTTATCATAATTGTGCGCTAAACTTAGTGTGAATTTTGATTATTGAGTTCAAAGTCATCTTTATTATATTATTTCTTAATTTAGACAAATCTGATTCGGACCGATTTGCCAAATTTATTAATATCCATTATGAAATTTTAGTTAAACATATTTTTCTTGCGTATTATAAGTTTTAAAACGCAGTTGTTTTAAACATTTTAGTGCTTCTTTGAAGATTTTATGTCAGCCGAAAGATATAAGAATGCAGAGAAGTCCTCGGAAAGAGATGAACCGAAATTCACGGCACGCTTTTCTTTTTTACGACCCTAGCACTCTATTAATTTATTGAATTATATATTGTTCACATTATTTTGTGCCTTGTTTGTCAAAAATAACACCAATTTTATGAAACAAAACCATTAATAATAAAAATGCAATTAAATAAACCGACTCCATACTTTTCATAACTGTTCCTGCCAAAAACTCTCAGAGGGTAAATATTGCCTTCCTCCTTAGAAACTTAGACTACAATCTAGTAAATCAACTATTTACCAATCTTTAAATTTTTGCTTTCTGTACTCTTAGGTACATTATGTGTCAGACTTGTTAACATTCGTGTCACACATGGTGTCATACAAAGTTGAGCATTGACATTCGATACATCGTGAACAGTTTCGTCGTTGGTCCTGCTCTAATTAACGTATTTTTAATGCAATATAGAGTGGGATAGAGCATGATGAATTTCCTGATATTAATATATCTCAAATTGGTTCTAAGAATTCGTCACCTGTAAACACTTTTCGATACTTTGTTGACAGTTAAAATCGATTACGGAAATATTGAAGATTATTATCGTTAAGTTAGTTTAATGCATGCAAATTCATAAACCATGGGTAGTAAATCGTTTTAAGTGTCGACTAAGTGAAGGCCCTGACCACGCATGACATCATAGATTCCTCAGACCTCGACAACGCCCACGTCCTCACCAGCGAGTAGTATTTAAAGTCTCGACGAAAACAAATCCGATCTTAATACATATTTTAGGAGAGAAAACTGGAAAGGTTTTATGAATATTTTTTTTACTTTGGGTTTATTTAATTGAAAATTGTTATTTTGACTTTGAATACAAATTATCTATTCTTATATTATACACTCAAAACTAGAACCTACTAAATATTGGACCGATTAAAAAACCTCGAACTAGTACAAAGCTACATTAATGGCTGTTTTGTGGGCATTAATTAAGATAACAAGAGTAAAGACAGTGAAAGAGTGTTTTATATTTATAATAAGTTAGCTTTATGGCCATTGAACAAAAAAAGAAAATAAAAACAAAACAAAATCTGTAAATTAAAACAAAGGAGACAGAATATACCGCCGGCGGTCATAATATTTCAGCTATGTCTGAACTGTCTGGTCCGAATTTTGAAAAAAGAATTTCCCAAAATTACAAGAGATACTTGTACGTACGTACTGATATCCACGGTTCATACGCAATAAACCCTTTACTTTAAAGTTAAAGTATTAGTTAGCTTAAAGAAAATATCAAATTAGCTTTAGAAATATAATCCATGTTAGTAGTGAAAGTGTTTACTGTTGTTGATAGCGATTATGCGCGATAGCTTCATGGACTGATTACTCTGGTCAGTAGGACCATGACATTTTAACTTTCATACACCACTAGTGATGTGGAAATGGTTTTCTATTAGTTTTGAAGTAGGCACAAACAATATGTTTGAAACAAAAAGTGAGTTACGTTTAGTCAATAAAATACTAATAAACACACAACTTTAATAAAAGAAATACAGGTATATGCTAGGCAATAAAGCGGACGAATGAAAGTCGATTGCACGTGGCTGAGTTGAGATGTGTGAAGTGAGACAATGGTCAAAGTTAAGAATTAGTACATTAGAAGAAGTTTGAAAGTAGCGGCCGTGAAAGAAAAATTGGAAAGCAACAGACTTATCTTAGTATGGACACGTGATGAAGAGAGATGATTTCCATGTTACAAAAAGGTTACGAGTATGAATGTGGAAACAAATGTAAGGAGTAAGAAAAGATAGACATTGTGAATTATGATATGCGTAAGAACGGAATTAAAACTGACATGACGGCTGATCGCGACGTATGTATCCTCAGAATACATATTGCGCTGGTCACAAATGATTCATTGGGAAAAAGGTAAGCAAAAGATGAGGTATTAGATTTTGGCGTGTGGTTCAGATGCTGATGATGGCTCACCGTTCCAAGAACATATTAATATCCGATCTTCAAGTGAATGAATCTGAAAGGTGTTAGAGTATTTAAATGAGGAGTATGCTTATCTTTCGTCAATTCTTTATTTTCTTTCAAGTAGTTTTCTATCGAAAAGCTTCGCCAAATTAATAGCAGACTTCAATTAATTTAATCAAAATCGGTTGAATAGTTTCCAAGTTAATTGCGGATTTTTTTATAAAGATTAGAGTTACTTTTTTTTAGTCAAAAGCGATATATTTTTAATAAAGAGGTATATTTATGCTTCCATTAAAAAGAAATAAACTTTGTTTAACAAAGTAAGGAAATTTCAATTAGAAATTCCGTCATAAAAATTCTATCACATACGAGAAGCTACATCATAAGCTGGTGGCATAGGTCATAATTAACATGGATTAAGTCGCAGGATATCTAGTGTCGAATGAAAATCATCTTCCGATCAATTTTAATCGAGATAATTTGTTGACAACAATTAAAATTCCAACAGATAATTAGACGACTAATTATTACGTCACAGTTATCTAGCGATAGAAATAATTGGAATTCCTTATGCTTTTTTAACAATGCTCTCGATTCAATCGGCGGTATCGAGAAATACCATCACGTATCAGCTAGAATGTCTTTGTCATCATTAGCGTCGATAAAAAATATTTTATGTGTTTGTTAAAGCTACCGAAAAGACTGTTTGAAGTGATCAATGAAATAGCTACGGAAAACTACGCTTTTATTTATTTTCAAACAAGTTTTTGTGTTAACATACATATATGTTCGAGTCTTTGGTAGCATTTAGTACTTGCTGCTTTTTGACGTAAATTATTATAGCGTGTATACTAAAATTTACGTACTATTATATAATTAGAAGAATTTTAAAATTTATCGAGTAGTTTCGGAGTCTATTCAATGCAAAGAAACAATCAAACAAATCAAATAATTCCTTCTTGTTATGTTAGCATAGACACAATTGCTGAAAACCTCGATTGTGCTTGTGATGACGTAGGTTAGTGTACATTTCTGTGCTACTCGTTCTAAAGGCCTGTGACTGATAGAAAAATGGTCACTTCTGTCGTCATATTTATTTACAAAATCAAAATGCAGTTTGACAGAATTAAAACTAAGTTTAGTCCAATCTGTGCAACAGAATTGCCACAATTGACAGCTTACGAAATTGTCACTTCACGACCGTCGTTCTATTCATAACGTTTACTTCTACAGCGACGATAGTCAGCTGATCGAATCAATTAAACGCCGGGTCAAGAACCTCCATTGAAACTGCGAAAGCTTAATATTTTTCCTTTAATTTGGGTTTTGGATTTTTCGTTATACTTCTTCGGACTCTCATTGTAAACATTACTTTAAAAAATATGTTTTTTTTTTAGTGGTCCAATATCACGTTTATAAATATCGTGTCTTGTTTTGTTATCTTTTCTATCATTTAGTTTTCTTCTTTAAATATACATCGGATTTCGATTATATTTTGCCTAGAATATTTGTCATATATTTTGCCTTGAACTTCACTGTATTCAAGTTTAGTATTACAAAATATTTAGACTCCCGTGTGCCTTAAATTACCAAATTTCTCGCTTGCCTTATTTTCCTCATGATTTTGACTAACGGAGGTTTATTTTGAGTCGCTTAAATTTACGGGTCTTTTTTCGGCTTAGTTTAGTTTATTTTGAAATTTCCAATCTAGCATTAGAAAAAGTGTTAGGCTTTAGGTTTGAGCCGTTATCTTTTTTTAGATCTGGTTTTTGCTGCGCAAACTGTTTGGAAATGTATTAAGGAAATTGATAGAAAATAAGATACAAGTTCTTGCTGCATGGATAAAATAAACATATACTCATGGGACTTGCAGCAAGTTTGGCAAACTTTCAGTTCGGCATAATGAAACATAGTATAAATTCGAATGTATTGATAAATTTGGACCTCCTCAGTGGAAAGACCATTGAGCAGATCAAAGGACGGAAGCATAACCACCTGAGTATGCCCTAGGTGATATCCGGAAAATGAAATCCGAGCCTTGTTGCCAGGCCAGATTAAAGTAGACCAATTAAATAACATTAAACATGATTTCTGGTTTGATCTGGGTACGAAGAAAGAAATAACCAATACTAAAATCATCTTATTCCTCTTTTCGGTATATTAATTGATTTGAATTTGTTTTAATTAAATTTCAAAAGTTATAACGACCTAATTACTCGGGAGGTGGAAACAAGTTGAATTAATAATAGCAAAACTGTTATTGAATAACTTAAAATATCGATGATGCGTACATAATTGTGATTAAGTTGCTACCGGCATCAAAGATGGCTCTTTATGATATTGCGTTGTATTACTATGATTTATTACATGTAATGTGTTTTTACCGCTACGTAGTATTAGTTCAAGTCGCTCTCCGCATCTGCTTTTCCCTATATCTGTTAAGTGTTTAATCATTTAATGCATTTCAATATATTTTGGATTTAAAATTTCTAGTGGAAGATTTACCATCCATCCGAAGGCGACCTTAGTATTCAGCACAGCATTATTTATTTTGTAGTTTGGCTTTTTCACCTTTGGTGATTATTTATCACTCATTTTTCTTATAAGGAAAATCATAGCGACAAGGTTTTATATAAAATCGTAATTCCTTTCTTTTCATTCCGATATTATGACAGTTCGCAAAAAATGTCGATTGAGAATAACTGTTAAAAACTTCAATTGCAAGATTTGATGAACGTTCCTACAATATACGTTTTAAAATCTAAATACACCAAGGATTATATGGAAAGAGGTTATTGGAAATAGGCTTTGAATAATTTATCGAGTGTTATCTGCAATGTCATACATCTATACGATCAACACATACCGAATTGAATGCTAAACATGTTAGCAGTAGTAACAATAGTGGCCTTAGTATGGTATTGCTTAATTACCAAAATCAAAAGCCAAATACCTTTTTGATAAACTGTAGATTTGGAATCGTTATTCATAAAGCATAAGTTGTTATTTATTCTATTACTAATATTTCATTTTTTGTTTCCAAATCTCGGCCATTTTTCAAACATGTTTGTTGTGTTGATCCAATGCTTCAGCGGACTAATACGTGGATAGTGGATAGTTTGGTGTGATTGATCGTTTGGTTACAATTTAATCTACATCGCATCATCATGAGCGATGTGACTAAAGTATTTACCCAATTATGGACTAGTCTCGTGGAAAATATATAATTTTGTTGTTACTGAGTCTGAACTTTGTTAGGTTAATGGCAAACCTTATTTCTGATTTTATATTATTATTTCTGATTTTATATACAACATTTTTATTTAATACTAGATGACCAGGTGTACTTCTTATTACTTTTTAAACCTTTTCTGTACTACGACAACCAGTTCAAAACGCTTAGCCGTTAAAATTGATTGAAAAAATATGATTTATTTATTAGAGCTGTGGTTAGGATATTGCTAGGATTTGTTTAGGTATTATTAACTTGATCTAATGGATTCATATTTTCAAATTTCGTAAAGTGGTATAGCTTTTTAATTTTATTATTGAGTGTGTTAAGTGTTTGCGGTCTAAGAATAGGTTAACTTTCCTTATTGCTATCTCCTATTATTGATTCTGGATCTAAGCCAGCCGTAAAGATCCAGTCTAGACTTTCTCTAGCTTCATTTTACTACTGGCTAACCTCTGATCTTTTATTTCTAAATCATCCTATTTTTATTTCACTCCACTTCGGTATCAGCCATATCGTCTTGTGCGGTTTATTATTAGTAAGTAATAGTTTAATCGATACAGCATAATAATACAAACTGTTGCTTTACCGTTCACGAAAAATAAAATAAAAAATAACGGTTATAACTATTTATTCGTTACTAAATGACGCTTTAGAAACCAATAAATAGTGTTTAGAAAGTTTGTATAAGCCTACTTATAAATACCAAAGGATGTATTAAAATTTTTCACCATGAAGTTGTTATGTGCAAATCTCAATAACGTACTCTTTTTGACAGAAAGTGATGTTTGTGATTCAAAATTAAAATTGTGGTATTTAAGGTAGCCAATTTATTTCAACAACAAAAAAATTTACAGACGCCTTATGCGTAGAACAAAAATTGGTAGATAAAGACAAGAATTTGATTAGTCAATTTGTTAGGAGAAATAAAGTTATCAGCAACCAATATGAAATTAAAAATAGAGAAGCAAGAACGAAAAAATATCAGTTGGTAACAGAGATATGTCAATTTTTAATCTCAGGCGATCATTCAAAGATTACTTTAAAAAAAAATCTGGTCAGTATTTGAATAGAATGTGGTGTGCAATTGCGCGAGAAAAAAATGTAGATTGAATTTTTATTCATAAATGATTAGAAATTCATTTCGGAAGATAACCTTTTACGGATTAAAATGACTGGCATATAATTTGTGATTACTAAGTTTAAAAAACATAAACACATGTACTATATATTTATATACAAGATGAATTAGCATATTGTCATCATATTCAATTTATTCGTGTTCACAAAAAATACTTTTTCAATTTTGTTGATTCGTTTTTATTAATCGTTACTTCTTTATGCTATTGAAAACTTGATAACGATGAATGTGATCATTTATCCGTAAAAGAAACGTCGGAAGTACCTATCATATGTTAAATTGTCTGTTGTAATGTGTTACTAAACGATGCGAATGCCGCGCGCTGGCCATTATTGTCCATTGTTAGTAATAATGTCTTGATTAGTTATTTTCACATCGTCCAACGATATACAGCATCGATATTTTGATAGCAGATTAAAATCTTCAACGATGCTATTCTGAGAGAAAGTGTTATTGTTTATTTTTTTGCTTAGTTGCTGTAGTTTGTATACCGAATTCACATATAACCTTATTTGTATTCTTCAAGTGAAATTTTATGATAAATTGCTATTTTGATATGAATATGTATAACAACGTTAGGGTCTGAAGCGCCATTTTCTTTTCGTAGCGCAAATTGCGTAGAATATGCTTGTTGTTTTGAAATACTTTTCCCAAAACAGCCAAGTAACCAATTAACACGGGTTAACAATTAAGTATTTGTCAATAGCGATGATGCCTGGGTAAAAAAAATTAATCCCAACTAGTTCGTTATTCAGATAATAGAAAAAATATTAGATACGTATTTTTTTGCATCAATTTAACAAGAAACTACTTAGATAATAGGCATTAAAGTTGAGGGTGGGGGCTCGCTACGTCACAACTATGTATAAAAAGTACGAAGGTGTGACATCATGGGACATTCAACTCAATGTATCGATCTAATTTATTGATAACGCAAAAAAGTATTTAATATTCTTCTATAGTCTTCTATAGCAAATTAAGTTGACATAACAAGCAAATGAGTGAACATGTGGTAGCTTGTTTTTTCAACTTTCTCAGCATCAAAATCAGCATCGATTGTTGCTAATGTTGATATTCGCAACAAACCTGATTTGAATGACTTCCTTAATTATTAGATATATCATGACAGATAATGATTAATTAGTAGTCTTTATTAGAATATTGAGAAGCCTAATACATTCATTAATCTTGATTGTTATGTTACTTACAAAGGCACACATGCTATTAAGCATTTTGGAGCTTGATAGCGCAGTGGATAGTGCGTTTGATCTGGGGTACGTTTGATCTACGATATGTGATACGATACGAACGACAAAAAAAAAAAAACGTATCCTCACGTGGAAGACACTTTAAGCTTTTGATCTCGGCTATATCTGCAGTCGGTAACGCCTACCCATCCGCAATGGGGCCGCTTGGTGGGTTTATATATGGCTTATTCTCCCTATTCGATTTAAGTCGCTTCCATTCATAGATAAGACCTGTGCCCCAGCAATGGGGACATTAATAGGCCAAACGGTATACCTAAAATTTTCATTTTTTTTTCAGATATCAGACATAGTGGTGGGGCAAGAAGCGAACGTAACCGCTCGCGAGGCGCTGCTGAGCTGGGCTCGGCGGTCCACCGCCAAGTACCCAGGAGTGAGGGTGACTGACTTCACATCTTCGTGGAGAGACGGTTTAGCCTTCAACGCGCTCATACACAGGAACCGGCCTGATCTGATAGACTGGCGTAATATCAGGTAAGAACAAGTTTCTGGCTAGTAGAAATAGAACTTGTTAAATAACTTATAGCTTTCCGCCAGCAGCTTCCCCGCGTGGTTCCTAGGGAACTGTTTAGTAGGAAAAAAAAATTCAAAACTAAAACCAGCTAAATCTCGTTGTAAAAAGTTTGAAACAAGAAATTTATTTTATAGTTATATTTTATTAGTGGTGACCAAAAGACAGCGTAGTCTTATTCCACAACAGTTTGTTTTGTTATGATCAGTCGGCTGCTAGTTTTTGAACTTATTTTTTTTATATAATTAATACAAACAGTTAAATCTTTCCGCTTTATAATATTAGTATAGAAGTATAGTCTAGCGGCCCCCTGCACGGGTATCCAAGGTTTCATAACTATCGTTTTTGAAAATGCAAACAATCAATCTGTTCTATTTATTAAATAATGTAGATAAATTGCTTCTAGCTTTTACATTTCGCTAAATTTTGATCTTCCTGACATTACTTCACCTTGTTTTATCCCATAAAATTTGAGATAGGTTTTAATTCGAATACAAAGTTTAACCAGATTTGTTTGACAAGTGTACTCTTATGGGTTAAGGTTTAATCAAGGGAAATGGGTACTATGTAAAAACTCACTGTAAACCACCAATAAGATGGCTCTTGATATCCCACCGGTTAAAGAAGTCCATTGCCATTCGACTTTTGTAACTTTACTGGAGTACCTGACGAATTTACACAATGTTGATTTTACATATGTTTTTCTTTAGATTCCCGTTTGACATATTATTCAAAAGGAATAGCCCGTTGTAAATTGTTTTTAATGAAAGTCTGATAATCTTGGAGATGGTATCTGAAGCAATGTGGGCTATAACTGTTATTTTATACTTGCGCATGTTGTAACATTGTGCTATGTAATGAATGTAATGCTAAATATTGGTCTATCACTTTAGGTCAAGGCAAGTTCGTGAGCGTTTGGAGACAGCATTCCATGTAGTCGAGAAAGAGTATGGAGTTACCAGGCTATTGGATCCAGAAGGTAAGAAACACTAATATTAGAAAACTGTATGCCTAACTCTGAGATAATTTGCCCTTTAATCTAGAGTACAAGCAATATGATACTTACTCTAGAGAAATATGAACTGGGCGTAACTCATACGAACACGGTCCAAACTTCACCTAGTTTTATGTCATTACAAATTTCTGAATAAATTGGGTTATAAATTAAAACATCAAGTATCTCAGCCTGGTTTTTATGCATAGCTTTTGCACTAAGAATTCAGGATTGTCACCTACATTGAGTGGTTATTCTATTTGGCCACAAACGAAATTCCAGGCAATTTACAAATGTTGTTGTAATTTTGCCAAAATCACATCTATGGAGATTATCTGTGCATCAGAAACAGCCGCAGGTCCATCCTCCGTTTCATTATAAATTACCGAAGGCGTTTCTTCGGAGTCGTTATTAGCGTTTTGAAAATAAATGATTTTTTCAGATTTTTTTGAGAAACAAAGGAGGCCTTCTAGTCTTACGACTTTTCAGGTTCCCTAAGCTGGTATGGGGTTCTGATAGTTCAACCCAGCGAATATACGGGTTTGCAGGATATTTTGTTTGTAAAGTGAAACTGTGATTTTTTTAAATTTGTTACAATTTTTTTGGTAATTCATTTTATAGTACACACACAGTATACAACTTTTTGCTTAGATTAGGTTAAATAATATTAATAAAATAAGTTTCTAAGCTTTTTTTCAGTACTATTTACATACACTCCAACCTTGTAATCCCTAGCAGATATGAGTAAATATAGGTACATATTTGTTGCATTCCATTAGGTTGTCGACCTTATTACTTAAATCGTTCAAGTTCATTGCAATCGATAACGCACAAAGCAGGTGGATCTCCATTGTTATTACACGCATCGATAATGTCGAATACTCATACACCATAGACACGATGGAGCGTGACGCGAATTTTAATTTTATCGTTCTATAGTTGTGGTTGGATTATTATACTGCCTCTACCGGTGAGAACTAATCAAAAGTAGACGATCGTAAAATTGCTTTATTAAAATAATTAGAAAAAAATCAAACTTCCAAACGAAAATATGATTTTTAAATATTTTCATAGGATTTATTAGTCTACACGATGGACGTACTCAAGATAACACATAAGGTTATCAGTAAGTGTCGAATTTCACGAACTATTTTGAACTCAAATTAAGCGCGTTAAAATTTTAAATTTTATTCTTGTAATTTTTTTAGTTTTGTATAACTTAATGTGTTGCCGACTGTACATATAAACATAAAATAAAATACTTAGTGTGGGAAATTTTGGATAAAAATATGCAGTTTACACAGCTATAAATTTTGCATTCTTTTTTAGACAAGAATTCTTGGATCTGTAAAATTCGTTTACATTCTTTATAACTGTCGTATGCACCAAATAATAAAAAAAAACGGAACGGAATAATTTAAAAAAGTACCTGCCAGCGTTGTTTAATTCTCAATAAGAATAATTGTCATCACTTCCAATGTGTAAAGGAAGTTTTATGCGAATCCGTAATGCTCGTATGGTGTCCGTTTGTTTATGGTGTGTTATTTTGCGAGACAAAATTTCATTGAAATGAACTATATCAAGAATGACAAAATTTCATTGAAATGAACTATATCAAGAATAGACTATTGAAATTACTTATATGCTATGTGACGTCTAACATTTCATCTCGAAGTTTGTTAGTTGAATATGAACTAGAAGAACATTTCTAATAGAGTTGATGACTAAAATTATTTTTACCTGTCATGAGATTCATGAGAAACATCCTGGTGACAGACAGACTGCGGAGTCTTAGTAATAAGATTCCGTTTTTACCCTTTTGGTAAGGAACTCTAAAAAATACCGTTTTAACAGTGCGTAGAAGGCAAACAGAGTTACTTTAAAACGTTTATCATAATAAATTCTATACAGACAAAGAGGAACATAGGAACTCACTTTAGGGAACATGAAGCTGATGTTAAGCATTGGCGCAAAAATAAATTGCATTGTGTGGACATGCGTTAATAGGACCCAAGCATTACATAAGATTTGACAACCCAAAAATACGTGAATGATACGTGAGGTTATTGTAATTAAAAAATTTAATAGAGATAGAGGGGTTGGCATTTACGACTGGCTTGGGATCCAGCAATTAGTCAAACAAAATATCGATTCAGATCACACATTACATTCATTCTGTTAATATTGAATTCGATGCGATTCACTTTTCTTGTCGGAGTTTGTTTCGTCAGTTCTTTTCAGACAAGACCCTCAAAGTTGGAACTGATGGTAGATTACGGTAGCTAGGAGTAAATAAATAAGCCAAATGTATTTTTATAATATAATATAAGAAATCAATCTGTTTCGTGAATTTAGTGCGGGAATGGTCTAGATTAAATTTAAATAACCTCTGAAGTTACATAAAGTTTTCATAGTTACATAAATATTAATAACGAAACGTGATGTCAATAATTATGATAAATTATGGAGGAATTTATTGAACAGGTATTGAGCGCCCAAAAAGTTAAAACATAACACGAAGGCGGACGCCCACTGATTTCCTTTCAATAAAACAACAAAATAATAGTCTTTGTTGTTTTTGATTAACTAGATAAATATAAGTATGTCGACAATCAAAAGTAAAATTTGCTTGTAGAGTTCCGTAACCAAAGGAAAAACGGAAACTCATAAAACGTGATAGACAGTTGAAATTTTCTTAGATAATGCATTTCTGTTGCTGTCAAAACAACAAATTACAGCTTAAAAACAGAAAAAAAATATTTAAGGGCATACCCATACGATAAACGTTTTTTTTTGTGTTTTTATAGATAATGGTACAGAGCCCTTTTTTTAAAGTTAAGGGATCTCAACTATAAAGTCAACAATAATACATTTTCCTTTTTTGTGAAACTTTGGTTTTATACGTTTCAAATTTCGTTTAGATTTTTTAAATAAATTGTATGATAGAGGTAGAGGTTCATAGAAGTATTTTGTATTTTTTTTATTTAATGAAATAAAAAGACACCATTTTGGTATTTACAGCAAAAGCTCTATATAAAATTATATCTATATTCTATATAAAATTATTATTACTATACAAAGATTACTTCTCAGAGGTAGCACCATATGAATTATACCATAATTAAAACCTTCAACACCGCATCATTTATCGTGATGACATCTCTGGCTGTGTAATACTTGACTTTTACTAAGAACCGAAACGTAAGCAAAGTTAACATAGATTATTAACCATTGCAGTGACATACGCAAGTCTGTACAAATTATTGCGAAGACTCTCAGCAGTGTATACGAAACAACGTTGTTTGTAACTTCGTCTCTACAGTGAAGTAGGTGTGGTGATTATTCACGCTAGCGAAGCTCGGTCAGGCTGTACACATACATTGCAATGCAAAGTTCAGCTATAAAGACGGTAAAACTTGAGTCATGGCTAAAAATAATAAAAAAAAGACTAAAGGCTTTGAATAACATTTGTAATAGCAGGAGACTAATGTAACAAATAGCAATACTTAGAGTCTGTTTCATTTTAAAGTTCTTTTATTGTCTAATCTAGTAGCATTTTAGGAAATTATTATAGATCAATGTGCAATGTATTTGGAATAACGTATTATTATTATAAAAAAGTAAACGAAAGATATCCGGTTTTTTTTAAAAACAAGAATTAACAAAAATCCGTATCTTAAAAATAGAACTACTAGGAAGAAGGTCACTGTCATTTAAAAAAACAATTCAAACTTTGACGCTAGATACTAAGTCAAATTTGGAACTATTAGAATTAACTTTCAAATAATACCTACCTATTTCTGTTCTTTCTAGATGTGGACACACACGAGCCAGATGAGAAGTCGCTTATCACGTACATTTCATCTCTATACGAGACCTTCCCCGAACCACCACCGGTGCATCCGCTATTCGATGCGGAGTCACAACGTCGCGCCGCAGCATACACCGAACAAGCCGCCATACACCGCGCGTGGCTGCATGAGAAATGTGCACTTATGCAGGTGAGAACAAAGCTTCTTTTACTAAAAAAAATATAACTGTCACTAAAACATTACGGACAAAAGCATTTTCTTTTCAATATAGAATCGTACAACATCTTATAAGTAACAACATTAATTACTCGAAGGACCAAGTTAACAGTCATTTATAATGAATAATTCTTTGTAAATATATCTTGAGAAATCGGTTCAGGTGTTGTTAAAGGCATATAAATATAAGAACTGATTTTTACTCACAAAAAAAAATTTATGTGAATATGAAAGGTTCGAAGGACCAAGTCTATAAAAATATGTTTTTGATGGTGAAGTCAATATATTTTCTTTCTTTTCATAGGACCGTGCTTTCCCGTCAACTTTGATAGAGATGAAGAAGCTGCTCAGTGAGAGCACGCGTTTCCGCAACGAGGAGGTGCCGCTCCGACAGAGAGAGAAACAGAAACTCTTCCATCAGTATAGAGAACTAGAGGTTACTATTGATTCATTTCATAAAAACATGAACAGCCAGGCAGATTAGGTTACTATAATATCTCAATTATCGCTATCGATTGTGAACTCTACTGTAACGCATTAAGATATGAAATCTTTATGCGTACAGTAGAATACAGTGTTGTAAGTTAATGGCAAGATATCAAACATTATAGACTCATTGTATTTTTATAAACTAACGCGACGATATTAATCTACTTTCTCCTCTTTGATATTTTTGATTAACGTCAGATGCAAGTTTTAAACAATACAAGTTGATCGGTCTCGAAGGACTATTTTTACTACAACACAGTTTCGTAATAAGCGATATTATCGCTCATCAGTCAAATCTGTTATTGCCAACAGAAATATTTCGAGTCGGTGGGTGAATGTGACATTGAACCGACTCTCCGACCTGAAGCGTTGGAACAGGCCTGGTCACGGCTGCTGATGGCCACACAAGAGAGGGAGCGAGATCTCTCCGATGAGATCAGACGCTTGGAACGTTTGCAACGGCTGGCTGAAAAAGTACACAGGTAAATACAATAATCGTTATAGATAAAATTAGTAACATTTTCTTTTATTCTATGCTACTAAAGTATGCCCAAATTCCACCTCCATAACTAAATAACTAGCATTCTAGTATGACCGGATGTTTTTTTTTCATATTGATTTGATCTGGGTGTCGTCGTATCTTAAACACAGTTCGGGGTGTAGTTACTTAACTTTAGATCCTAATAAACTTAACTAATTAATAAAAACTAATAAACTTAAACTTTAGATCCGGTGATGTTATCTAACATTTATTTTATCTACAATGTACATGTTATTATCGATGTGACAGTCATTGCCACTTTAAATCCAGCTCAAAGGACCAAATCAGAGCTGTTTATTTTTGTAGGAAAACACCCACGCACTAAATATAATTAAAAATATAAAAATTAATTTATTTTAAACACCTTTTTTTCTCTGAACATAATGTGAACTGCTCTCATATTAGGTTATTCAAACTGTATCAGAATTAATAGAACTTGTATACAATCGAATTCGAATATTCTCTAATATAAGTCTGATTTTAATTATACAGAGACATAAAACAAACTGAGAGTGGACTGGACAATGTCGAGCGTCGTATAGAGAGTGAGATACGACGGGTGGAACGCGGCGTACACCCCGCCGAGGCCAAGATGGCGGCCGAACAGATAGAACAGGAGTTGAGAACTATGGAGCACGTGATACAAGAGATGTTCCAAGACGTACATACGTTGAAGGAGGGCAAATACCCGCAGTCAGCTGAATTGCACCGCCGGTGAGTATCTTGCATTATGCATAAAGGTTCATTCATAGTGGTATTATAGATAGAAAAAGTGAGATTTCAGTAGATCCTCGGTTAGATGGAGACGGTAGCTGAACTCTTTCCGTCACTCTACTCGCCTATGCGTAGTTAAAGCGGAAAGGGAGTTCATCACAACATTTCCAGAGTTTGTTTACAGCTGTCCTTTGCATGCATCAGTAGAGAGATAGAGACAGTTGCTTCGGTCTTCTCTCTGTTAATTGTAGTAAAGACATATATCTGTACTACTCTATCTATAATAAAGAGGAACTATATAATATTTGGAAACGTAACGATTTCATCCGTGTATGAATACATGGCGCCATTGAAAGTGCTTTTTAATAAGTTTATTTTACTAAATGATATTTTGGTTTTGAAAATCATACGCATCAGTCACTGCGTTATCGAGATTCTGACTGACTATTTTTTTTATTGTGTGCCTTTTGACTCTGGTCATAAACAATTTTTCTTAGTTAGAGCGTATTAGCTTTGGTATGATTGTTACTGAAAAGATAATAGACGAAGTACCTAATCGAGCGCGTCGTGCAATTTGGTTAGAGAAGCCGCCTTTATGTCTTCAAAATATTAACTGCAAAGCGATTCTGTAAAATTCATGTGTCTGAATACACGTCATTTAGTGTAGGAATTCTATTGATTCCATTTCTGTATAAAAATACACAACAAAATTGATCGATAACGTTTCGAATCTCACTACGAAACGTTATTAGCAATTCAAGGTTCAACAATGCTGCTTGCATTTGAATTGAATTCAGACACCTGAGAGAATTCGTTCACAGAATCAATACTCAATAAGTCGCAGGGGTGAAGATCTCTTTTGATTTTTGATTTAGCGTGCAACAAGTGCAAGAGCGTTGGGCTAACGCGCGTACATCGTTCGCTAACCGCCTGGTGGCGCGACTGGCGGGCGTGCGGCTGCCCGTGCAGCACACCACCGTGCGCCGCGAGACGAGGACCGTGCTCGAGACGCGCGTGCACGACGCGGGGCCCGGCTTCCAGCAGCTGGCAGACGCCGCGCGCTGGTGCAAGGACAAACTGGTATGTCACGTGGACTAGTTCACCTCGTCCACTTGTATGTCGTGGGCCAATAGCTGAATTGGGCTGATCGTAATATGTCCGGGCATATCATGAAATACCGCCACATCTTAATTTGGCAATCTATCATCCGCCATATCTTTGAATGCTTAGCGTTTGATGATTTGCCCGACTATACTCAGGCCAATCGGTTTTTTAGGATGACCAAAGTACTATGTGAGCGGAGATAAGCAACAACCCAAATTTTCTCTTTAAGCAAATAAAATGAAGTTTTATTGATACGTTGCTCTCCTCCAAACTTTTAAACCGGGCCGAACGTGATTTTTCCGGCCAAATTAAGAAATGGCGGCATATCGTGATATGCCTCGGCAGAACTCGATCGGCGCAATTCAACGATTGATCCACGACATATCGATTTCCTTGACATCGGACTCGATCAAAATACAGAATGATCCAACTATAATAAGTATAAACATTCTTTGATTTCTTACATCTACCACCCTTACACAATAAACCCTTATTTAAGGATGCTTTTTGTATTTTACGAGTTATAATTTAATTTACTGTAATTCTTATTATGATCTTATTATAGCCCTAAAAAGATTCAAAAGGGAATATTTTCTTTTTCATATAGAAAAAACTTCACGAATCTGACTACGGATCTGACTTGCCATCGGTGCAACACGAACTCGACAAACACCAGAGAGAACACAAACAGATTGACCAGTTCCACGCCAAGGTAATTTTTTACTTGTCTTCTTACAGTAAAACTTACTAATATGACTTCCCAATGTATTAATCAGAAGGCTGCATTAAGAATGTTTCAAGTAACTCGCCTCATAGTTTCGAATATGAAATACGATAAGGGTGGGAATGGGTGGGAAATTAACGATGATGTTGTACGTCTTATGTTTGATTAATATCACTACTCAAAACCAAAAACCAGCAACGCGTGAAAAAATAATAGTCGTTTTTAAATTCCATTGTACTTTTCGGCGGATATTGTGTTCAAATATTAAAATGACATCCTGGCAAAGCTGCAATAAAAACATAAATGAATTGTGCAAACAGGTTTTTTTAGAATTTGCTTTCCGTATTTGCTGAGTACGTAATTGAAATTAGCTAATACAAAGTATCGAAAAAGGAATGAATATATGTATTTGCGACAGTTTTGGTTACTAACCTATTCTGGTGTGAAATAGACAAATGTTTGTGGAAGTTCCTTGCCTCCATACTCCATACAATTAATAAATTTTAGGTCGATATTAGTGACGATTCTGTTGTTATTTATCAGTTTATAAATATCCCCACTGCTGGGACAGTCTATATATCTAATATGCAGGATAAGCGGCCACCACGCGAGCCCTGTTTGGATAGATCATCGGAAGCACAGAAGAGCTCGAAATAATTAATTATTCACTCATAAGAGTATTGTCAGTATTGAAACTTAGTCTCGTTTATGTTATCTAACTTCACCATAAATAATTTCTGTCGAACTTGGATTTAATGGAATTAAATCGGAAAAGGCAAAATACAATTGCTAGTTAAATATTTTCATTTCAATTTTTCCTTTGCTTAACAGGTGGAGCAATGCGTTCACAATCGCTCTAACTATTCAGGCGAAGAGCTTACCCTTTACAACCAACATCTTAGTCAACTGCAGAAGCTTTATGCCGATTTGCTGTCTACTAGTACGAAACGGTGAGTACATTATACCATAAAAGTGAATTAAATTTTCGTAAAATAAGTTTAAATTACTAATGCCTCTTTTAAACATGGAAGCCTGATTTAGGGTTGATTACAGAATTTAAAAAGTTACACGGACATATCATTGTGAGAATTTTAAATATAATAATAAATTAGTTTAATACATTATCTACGCGAGTGTCTGACTCGGTCTGTACTGGTTGTTTAAAGTAAATATGACACCCACAAACCAACCACTTAAATATATCGACTTCGCTTTTGTTGACTTTGGATTCAATCAAAATACACTCAACATTAAATACTCTATAGAACCTTGAGTGTATTTTGATTAAATTCAATGTCAACAAAACCGTTACTAATGTAGTAACACGGTAGAGCTCCTGACTTAGTGAAGTAATTTGGAATTTTGTGTTGTCTAATATATATTTTTTTGTTTACTTTAACAGTATGTCTGATTTGGACGCGTTGCAAGACTTCCTTCAATCAGCCACCGCTGAACTGAATTGGCTCAACGAGAAAGAGCAAGTGGAGCTCTCAAGAGATTGGGCGGATCCTCACATCAATCTGCCAGCTGTACAGCACTATTACGAGGTTAGTGTATTGTTCAAACTATTTTGAACCTTATTATTATATTCTTAATAAAAATAACTGTCAATAAGTTTCATATTTACGAAATAAAAATAATTATTATCGTAATGCGAATAGTTTTTAAATTATAGTATAGTATAAGTAGCACGGTGGCTTAGTGGATAAGCGCCGCGGCCCGCGATCGTTGTCGTTAAGCAACTTTCGCAAGGGTCGGTCACGGGATGGGTGACCAAAAAGTTATTATCTCGAGCTACTCCGTGCTTCGGAAGGCACGTTAAGCCGTTGGCCCCGGCTGCATTTGCAGTCGGTAATACCTTCCAATCCGCATTGGGCCAGCGTGGAGGGTCATGGCCCATCCTCCTTAACCATCCATAAGGAAGGCCTGAGCCCCTGCAGTGGGGACGTAAAAGGGCTGATGATAATGATGATGATGATAGAAAAGGTTTTATCAAAAAAGGGTCTTAAAACTGCATCGAAAACATAATCCAAGTTTGAAATACTTTCTCTCGGGATTTGTATATAAATATACAATCACAGAAGGTACAAAACCAGCAATGGATATTGTTAATAACAATATTTTACGTTAGCAACACCTCAGCTTCAGTATTGCCAACATCCCCATCCTCACAGATGTCGTATTCATATAATTTACACAATAGTTTCAATTTCTTTTAATTTTTCTGTGCAAGCATTCATTTGGAGACGATAGTGAGGTTTGTTTCCACAAAGTTTTAGTTCTTTATATTATTTCTGTTGCTGTTATGTTACATTGACGTTGCTTCTTTTTATTCATTGTGAAAATTTGTATTCTATATGTATGCTAATAAGGTTTATTTTTCCATAGCAACTGATGTCGTCTTTGGAGAAACGTGAACTTCAATTCAGCAATGTCATTGATAGAGGAGAGGCGTTGATCGCTCAACATCACCCTGCTATTAAGACTATTGAAGCCCATTTACAGGTTTGCTTTTGATAATTTAAGCTACAAATGACTTTGAACCTTAAAGTCTGGTCATTGAAACTAGAGGAGGAGAGGCGTTGATCGCTCAACATCACCCTGCTACTAAGACTATTGAAGCCCATTTACAGGTTTGCTTTTGATAATTTAAGCTACAAATGACTTTGAACCTTAAAGTCTGGTTATTGAAACTTATAATTTTTAAGATTAAATTTTGGGAACCTACAGTTTATCAGACACTTCATAGTATTAAAATTAACATTAATATTTACAAGTATTTTGGCAGGATATCAACTTTTTATTATATAACATTTTTATATTTATTGTGTAGGTGATGCAGTCGCAATGGGCTTGGGTGCTTCAATTGACATTGTGTCTGGAAACACATCTCAAACATACAACGCAGTACCATAATTTCTTTGAGGAGGTGAAAGAAGCAGAGAAGTGGATACAAAAGTGAGTAAAGAGATAACAAGAGAATTGGATTAATTAAGAAGAATATAATAGAGATATCATTAATTACTGATATATCTCTATATATATAAAATTCTCGTGTCACAATTTTCGTTCCCGTACTCCTCCGAAACGGCTTGACCGATTCTCATGAAATTTTGTGAGCATATTGAGTAGGTCTGAGAATTGGCCAACATCTATTTTTCATACCTCTTAGTGATAAGGGTTGCGGGAATCTGACTTCCACGCGGGCGAAGTCACGGGCGGTCACTAGTTATATATAAAAACATCAATATAAATAAATGCTAGTCGTAGTAAACTCAGCTTACGACTCATCTTAAAGAATCACTGAAGAATTTTCAGCTATTCACTAGGGTTTAATATTCCTTCGTTTTTTTTCACAGCATCTACAGATTTATTCAAATGACTCTTTTTATGTCGAATAGTAACAAAATAATTCATACTATAATATAAAGTTTTTACATGATGACAGAACCTAAAATTAAATTCTGATTTCTCGAATATTCAATTATGTGTTTCAAAGTGTGAATGTTTGGAACTATGGTTTGATTAGAAAAATTAAATACCATTGTTTTTATTGAAAGGCAAGTGAAAATAGTGTTTTACAATTTTCTCAAATATCTTATCGATGTTCTTCTTTATAGACGCGAAGAAGCTCTCAACACTACGTTTTCCCAATCGGAGTTCACTTTGGACCAAGGCGAGCGTTTATTAAAAGGAATGCAAGACTTACGCGAGGAACTTAACGCTCACGGCAGCGTTGTTTCTAAGCTAGTGGATGAAGCTCAAGAGATTAGACCGGTGAAACAACGCCGGTCACCCATCACGAGACCTATAAGAGCCGAGACCGTATGCGCTTATAAGCACGCTAATGTGAGTTTTCCTTTATTACTCAAAATAGCTGAATGTTTAGACAATATTTCTTTCATTTAGAAAACAAAGAACACGCAGTACGTAAGATTAAGTAAAATGGCGATTGCGCAGTTTTCGGATCTCCACTTTTAATTTGTACTTTATAAACCAGCCCATCAATGGGTGTTCGTTTGTGTAGAAAATTTAGGTTAAAAAGTTGTATAAAAACACATATGAAAATGAAATATTTTCAATCCATTAAAAGTTTGTTTTCAATTAAAAATTCAATAATCAGGAACTATATATTTATTCAAAACTAAGCCATCGCCCTTCTCAAGCACTTTTAAAGTCGCTCTTGCAAACTCACACTTCTAGTTTCTTTTATCTTGAAAAAGAAAATATATTCCAATCAAGTCAATTTACGATAATGTAATGATTTGTATTTTATTATTTTTTTTATTGTTGATACAGGTGGCAGTAGAGAAAGGTTCAGCGGTGACTGTGATCGACAACTCTGGTCGCAGCAGATGGCGTGTACGTCTCGGCGGTGCGGGTACCGAAGTGCAACTACCAGGAGCGGTGCTAGCGCTACCGCCGCCGTGCCAAGACGCTTTAGATGCAGCGTCTCGACTGAGGAACTCTTATGATAGAGTAAGTTGAATATAACTCGTTCGAATAAAAATTACACTTGGAGGCCGATTCTATGCGTCCTCGAATGAAAATTCTGAAAATTGCGGATTGGTAATAAAAGTTTATTAAAATAATTTCCGTCAAGATTATCTGTGCATCAAGGGCAGTGTCAGGACCCCCGTTGTATCATAAATTATCGACAAATGCGTTTCTTTGGAGTCGTATTAACATTTTGAAATAAAAACAAAAGTTCGTTTTCAGAATAAAAGAATAGACCTTCAGGTATCGTTGTAAGGGTAGTTCTACGATCACATAATAATTTTGGGTCATTGTCAATTTTTCGCCAGCCCTTGGAAAATGATTGAACGTTTATTAGATTACAAATGGCCCCTGCGGAGTTTGGATCCAACGAAAGGTAGCCTTAAACTCCCAGTACCAAAAAATACATCTATATTCATTCAATTCGCACATGATAATGTCATGCTAATGTTTACTATTTGTAATAACACGAAAGTATAGTTAATAAACATTACTGTTTACTAAGTTTATTTACTTAACATTTAAGTACTCGATCATTGTTCCGATTATTGATAAGTGTACGTTAATAGCATTTGTTATTAGTTGCCATTTAACAAGGGCAAGATGTGGATGCATTTAGTGTTTTATGAAGAGGAACTAATAAATTGTCGCAAAACGCAATTAAAAACGGTTAAAAAAGGCTGCTGCCTCAATATTTATTTATTTGTGCAGTGACTAAAATGAGTCTAATGAGCTTCTAAATGACATTTAATAATTGGGTAAACTAATTACGTATAGTGCGTGTACCATGATCCTAATTTTTTGTTTCTTGAAGGTAAAGTTATTTTAAAATTTACTATTTCATATACACTTGTTAAATAAGACATATGACAGAAATAGAAAAAAAGCGACTATTTTTAATAACGATGGGCTATTACGTCATATGTATCTTTCTATCCTTGTCTAATTGAAATTTTAAATGTTCATTTCTCAAAAAACATGTCCATTCATAATTTATTTATGGACAACATTAATTTATTTGATAAGTTTTCTGATTTTTCTGGTTGGATTTAAATAACAAAATAAATTATGACACAAATATATCAATAATTTATGTTGCCAAATTTGTGACACATTTTTATATGAAAACACTGGAATAGCAGGACCAATCCATATGAATGTTTTTACAGAGAAAAACCCGGACTAATTTGATGTAGCGCTTTGTAACTGCGAAATCCTCGCAAACGAAGTAAAGGACAGAATCAGTGGGTCTTCTCTAAAACTGCTTCCTATATACAGGGTTATTTGGAAAACAATATAGCTAACATCAAAACGTTTTATCTGCGAGTTTTTTAATAACTCAATACTTTGAACAAAATATATTTTAAACAATTTTGTATTGTGTTGTCTGTTTTATATATTTATAAACGATAGATGTAATTATGCTCACGCGCTGATGTTATCTTTGTTATTAACGATTCAATAGTAAATAAGTTCTTCTATGAAAGCCAAATGTAACGAAATATCAAAAGTTATAAAACAACAATTTATGATGATGGCTATCTAGGCTTACGAAGTTGTTAGTGTTTTACTACTGACCCTGTTTAGTAAATAACATCGGGATTTGCCCTACTCTACGCCAGAAATACGAGTAGAAGACAAAGAGAGACGTAAAAATAGTTTTTTTTTTTTTTTTTTTTTCTATTTTTTTAAGGACTTTTATCTTTAAGATATGACAGTCCTATCGTACCCTAAATATACATAATCTACAGCTTTAAAATAATAGTTGAGAGATCAACTATCATCGATGACTTACCATGTCGCATATAAGTTTAGCTGTGCTTGCCAATGGTTCACTCAGTAAACTTTGGAAAATGCCTAAGTCAAGTTGGTTTAACTTTAGAGTAGTCATCAGTGTTTGTCGCTCTCTCATATTTCTGTGACATTCCAACAACAAATGTTGAACGTCCTCAATTAGACCACAAGTATCACAATTAGGCGAATCTGTTTTTTTCATTAGGAAACCAAAATTGTTAGTCGGATAGTGTCCAGATCTAAGTCTATGCATGACTATAATATCCTGTCTGCTTAAATTGCAGTTACTGAACCATGGTATTCGAAGAGGCTCACACTGGATAGTTTTATACCAAATACCTTTGGATGTTGAGCGTTCATCAAAGTATTGCTTCCATTTGTTGTAAATATATTTCTTATACTTTGGTAGTAATTCTGTATAGAATTGAGAAATATTTAACACATTTCCATCTGTAGAGGCTACTTTCGCTAACCTGTCAGCCTCTTCGTTTCCACTTAATCCAATGTGAGATGGAACCCACTGAAGTCTAAGACATTTACCGCTATTATGACAATCATGAAGCTTTGCAAGAATGTTATAAGCTATCGGTACACCTCTAAAACCAGAGGCGCAACGAGCTATATGTTGCAAAGCGCTTTGACTGTCTGAAAAAATAACACATTTTGTCAATTTTTCTTCGATTGAAAATGTAATTGCTTTATATATTGCTATTAATTCTATGGACATTATTGATATATCAGCTTCTATTTTAAAACCAGCTTTATGTTGTGGATATGAACAGAAAAAGGCAGCACCTCTCTTTGCTTTTGATTTCGATCCGTCTGTATAAATTTTATGCCATTCTCTATATTTTTTATCTAGTTCTGATATAATATCATATTTCATTGATAAATTGTTTTCATTCTTCCTTTTTGAACCGTCAACGCTTTCTAAATTAATTTTTATTGCTTCTAATAAATTGATATAAGTAACCCAAATATTTAGTTGAAACATACACAATGGATAGGAAGAGTGAATATTATTTTCATTTTTAGTTATATTATATACCGTAATTAATAGTGGCTTTTTCTTTTTATTCCAATAATTTCTTGTGCACTCCTGTCTTAATTTTTCGAACAGCTCAATTGTAATATTATTTTTCCAAGATAATGTTTTTAGGCAATATTTAAAAGCTAAAAAATGTCGTCGCAGATGTAAAGGTGGGATAGACGTTTCGCTTTCCATTACATGTATCGGCGAGCTTCGGATAAATCCTCCAACAATTCGAAGAGCTTGGTTTTGTAGCTTGTCCAGTTTCGAAAGATGGGTTTTAGCGCTATTGTCATATAGAAAACATCCGTAATCAAATCTACTTCTAATTAAAGAGATATATAATTTTCTTACATGTTTTGGGTGCAGTCCCCAACTCGAACCGGAAAGCACTTTCAACACGTTGAGGATTTTTTGAGTCTTTTGATAAATTTCATTAATATGTTTTCTCCATATAAGCGATCTGTCGACCCAGAACCCTAAATATTTAATACATTCTGAAGCTGTAATTCTTTGGTCATATATAGTCAATTTTAAATTTTGTTGCTTACGTCCTCTACTAAACACACAGTAATTAGATTTTTTAGGAGACAATACTAATCCAATATCTTCCAAGAGTGTTATCATTAAGTTAATATTATTTTGAATTCGTCTTTCTAGGTCTTTTAAATTTTTATCTCGAATATAAAGTACAAAATCATCCGCATATTGACTAATTTGTACATCTTGAATTTCCTGACAGATTTTAGCAGTAACAATATTAAATAATAGAGGAGAGATAGGATCTCCTTGTGCCAATCCTCTACTACTACATCTTTCCATTGTTTTAGCCTTGAAGTTAGTTATTTGCAACCGTCTAAAACTTAAAAAAGTCCAAATATATCTGCAAATTGATATTCCTACTTTTAATTCATTAAGAGTTTTCACAACTTTGCTTATTAAAACGTTATTGTAGGCATTTTCAACATCCAAAAAGCAAGCCAAAGTAGGTTCATTCGTCGAAAAACCTGTCTGTATATAAGTAACAAGACGCACCAAGGGGTCAATACAAGAATGAGCTCTTCTAAATCCTGTGGACATGTTAGATATAATTTGATTTTTTTCTATATACCATTCCAAACGTTTCGCTATCATTAAGTGGAATATTTTACAGATACACGAAATTAACGATATCGGTCTCAACTTTTTTTCACCTTCATTATTACACCCTGGCTTTGGTATCGGAACTATTTTAATACATTGCCATTGTATTGGTACTATTCCACTTGAAAAGATATCATTATAGAGTGATAACAGAAACGTTAGGCTGTTTATTGGTAAGTTGGATATCATAGAGTATGTGATATTGTCGTTTCCTGGAGCGGTGTCTTTTTTTTTTAGACAATGCTTAAGTTCTTGCAAGGTGAACTTCGATTCCAAAATTGTATTATCCGAATTTAAGTATGGTCTATTTTCTAATACTGTGTCTGGTGCTAATGTATTTAATAATTCTTCTACTTTTTCTTCTGGCGCTTGAAAATTTGTTTGTTTATAGCCTTTTATCCAGCGCATTTTTCGCCACATATCAGAAACACTATTCGAATTATCTATATCACAACAGAACTTTTTCCATGATTCCGATTTGGCCTTGCTTATCATATGCTTTGCATCTTGTGTCTTCTTTTCCAATACAGATAAATTCTGAGGAGTAGGATTACGTCGGAAATGTTTTAAGGCTAATCTACGTTGTGCAACAATTGCCGATAGTGATGGATTCCAGTAATTCTTCGGTACGAACTTTCGTTTTATATTATTGCAAAATTTTACTAATGGAATGTTATTGTCAGCAGCTTGTTTAATTTTTTCTTCGAAGAAGTTATATTTATTTTGTAAATTTTGGTCATAAAACTCACTGCAACTATCAAATGATAATTTTAATTCCTCCTTGTAACCTGTCCAATCCGCTAACTTGTAATTCCTTTTTTTGGTTATATTGACTTTATCTGTATAGTGTAATGATATTTTGATCATGAGGTGATCACTACCAAGTTTTTCATTCATAGTTTGCCAATTTAAACTTGTAACAATATCACTTGATGCAAACGTTATGTCGGGAGTTGATTCCTGAAGGATTCCATTGACTAATCGAATTCTCGTAGCCTGACCGTTATTAAGTGATATGAAGCTGTTTTCTAAGGCTGAATCAAATAGCTGCATTCCTCTTGTGTCATTTTTGTATGACCAATTGGTATGGTGACCATTAAAATCACCAGCTATTAAAGTCTTGTTTTTATAAGCCGAAAAGAGGCTGTCCCAATTCAATTGAGTAGTATGTATCGTGGAAGGACAATAAACGGACACAACATGTTCAATATGTTTACAATTGAGAATCTTTATAGCTATTATTTCTATTCCTGAATTAGTTACAGTCACTGGGGTCGCATGTGTAACAAGAGAACGATGAGCTAAAATTGCAACTCCCCCATATCCATCAGCCCTATCTTTTCTATAAAGGTTATACTCACCCGTATTTAAAAGTACTTCTTCTTCAAGCCACGTTTCGCTGATTATAGCTAAATGAATTTTTTCTTGGTTTAACAGCGAGAAAAAACTTACGAATTTTGGCCTTAGACTTTGTGAGTTCCATTGCATCACGTTTACATCGAATACTTTAAGAGAACTATGATCCATAAAGAATATCAAATAATGGTTTAATAAAGTCTCCACATTTAAAACTAGTCAAAATATAATTCTTAATTTCTTCAAATATTAATTTAAATATCAATACTAATTTACGTTCTAGGGTCATGTTAGATATAACGATTTCTTTAATCTTAATTAATAAAATTTTGAAAATGTTTTTTCTGTCTATGTTATTTGGATACTCAGATGTGTTATGATGATTTTCAGTTTCATGAGTATCACACATATAATCTTCCTGTTGATATTCTTTTGTGGTCTTCTTTGTTTTTGTTGATTTTATGCCTGACTGATCTTCTTTACTGTACGAGTCTGATTGGTTTTCTTCTTCCATACTCTCCAAAAATGTATTATTTTCCTTTGTATTCATTATAGGTTTATTTGATTTGACAACGCTGCTATAAGTGGGTCTAGAAGAAATTGGAAGGACGACTGATTGACAGTCCATATTTTCATTTATATATGATTCGGTATTTCCACCTTTGTTCTGTCTTAAAAATATTTGTAGGCCTTTTCTATACGTTATATTTTCTTCACTCATTATTTTACGAATCTCTTTTTCTTTAAGAAACGCTGGACAAGATTTATCCAGAACGAAATGTTTTCCTTTGCAGTTTAGACATTTTATATCTGTAGTGGTACAATTTTTGTGGTTTTGACCACATTTTGGGCATTTAATATTTTTACTTGGGCAAAATTTTAATATATGTCCAAATCTCCAACAGCCAGAGCACTGAGTGACCGGAAATACGTATCGTTCAACTTTAAATCTACACCCATAAGCATATACATACGGTGGAAGTGTTGAGTTGTTGAAGCATATACGAATTGTTTCACTTTTTGTCCATTTTCCTTCGGTATTTAAACGATTCAATCGATTGACTGAAATAATTTTGTAACAGGATTCGAATATCTCAATAATATCTTTATCTTCAAGCTCTAAATCTACTCCTCTTACTATTCCATAAGATAAGGCCATCTCAGATACTATCTGACATCTGCCACCCATCTCATTAATTTTGGTGCATTTCATTAATTTTTCAGCCTCATGTCGATTTTCAAAGTCAATAAGTACTTTATAAGGACTTTTGTATTTTATTTGAGTAATACTCTCGATGTTTTCGTTTTTTAATAATTTGGCTAAAGCCATTTGTTTTGGTAGTATTTGTAATGAGGTTATGCATACTTCTGTTTTATTCTCAGTACTTGTATCAGTTAAATTATTCGAATTTACGATTGAAGTATTCCTGTTTAATCGTTTCGATCGTCTCTTGGTAACCGTTGTAAATTCATCTTCGATAATTTCTTCGCTGTTTTCACTTTCTTCGCGGGTTCTCTTCTCCACTAATTTATTTTTAGATAAGTCTCGTTGCGTGTTTTGATTTTCCAAACCTTTCCATTCAAATATTTCTTGCATTTCTTTCTCACATTCCTTTAACACTTCAGAATCGCTCATATTCACATTATTATCATCGTCATTATCACTATTTTCGCTCATTTTAATTTATTGTATTATCCGAGGGTACTTGTAAAACAAAATACCAATATGTATGATGCGGCTAGCCAATACACTGCGCACGTATGCTCACTGCAACTCCAACCGCGCAACTGTAAAAATAGTTAAAAATAGCTTGAATTCAATTTAAAAATTAGATATAATAGTTATCAAGTTATTCGTTGTTACGTAAAGTCATAATTTAGGTTTTATTACGACTGTTCAATATTATTTTCTAAATTTTTTATTTTGTCCGTAGGTAATTCAATTATGGCAGAGGAAACAGCTGAGGATGCGTCAAAACATGATCTTCGCTACCATAAAGGTGGTGAAAGGATGGGATTTCCCTCAGGTATTTTTTTCATAGATTTTCGTTCGAAAAACCTACTTATTACTATTTTTATTTGAGCGACACACTATATGTTATGTGTAGCTCGTGTGTAATGTAAACAAATACATAAACCATCATTTTTCTCTATACCTTGAAGTGTTATATTATTTGTTGCTATAGAAAACAATATTTGTATATAAGAAAAAGGCATAGTGTAGAAGAAGTGCTTAAGAACATTGATAGATGTAGTTAGTCTCTTAGTATGTATTTATATTTTATTTCGTGAATTCTTTTATGTAAGAAAAACTGTCGCTGAATATAGAGTCAATTTAATGTTACATTATACAACTTTCTCACGGTTTTTTTATAGATTTAACAATTTTATAAAAAGTTTGGAGTTTAAAATTGAAAAATTATTGTAGTTAGTTAATGGTTGAATTTTCCCACTAGTTTGTGGCAATGGGAGCGGAACAGAGGCAGGCTATTCGCCGTGCTTTGAATGAGGACGCCGAGAAGTTATTGGCTGAAGGCGACCCTGCTGATCCTCAACTTCGACGCCTACGCAGAGAGATCGATGACGTCAACAGGCTGTTTGACGAGTTTGAACGGCGAGCCAGGGCTGAAGGTGAGCTATTTTTTTTGGTCTTTTTTATAGTAGTAATAGCATAAGTAATGTGTTTATGACTATAAATTTCTAAGCAGTTTAGCATACGTTATTAGACGTTCAAAAATGATTTCTTCCTATATATACAGGATACATTATTTATACTAACAACCTCGCCAAACTGGAACAGCTAACATTATAAACAACAAAATTTGTTCTACGAGTTTTTTGATAGTTTATTACATTTTAATTGTATACAAAAATAATAAAAAAATAGTTTGATCAACTGCTCGAATGTTAACTCGAACTCTACGCTCGTAAGTATTTAATTCACACAGCGTACGGGCATAACTTCATCCTTTCGTTAGTAAATAAAACCTAGACATATAAATTACACGATTGTACAGTAAAAAAATATTGAGTTATGAGTATTAACTCATAGATCGAGCGTTCTCATTTATAATCTTAGCTATCCAGTCCTGATAGGTTCTTGATGACTCATAATTAACCCTGTATACATATGACGTTTATTGTTAAATTAATTAATGAAAGATTATACTTTAATATCAGTATAAGGAGTGTTAGGAAAAAATACATATTTTATCAGCAAAATAAAAATTCGGAGGACCTCGATCTAGCACTGGTTAATGCGTCCAGTCTGCGATGCGGAAGTAATGGAACTTTCGCAAAGTTCCTACTGCCTATAAATGAAATCGAATTCAACCAAACCGGTCATAGGAATGATGACCAAAATGTATTATCTCTAGCTCTCCCGTGCTCGCATGATGAGTCATGTCCCATCTTCTTATTCGATTGAATTCGATTCCATCCATATTGACGCCGTGTGCCACAGCTGTGAGATATTAATAGGCTAAACGCGATAACAGTTTGCAACAACAAAAGCCATCAAAACGAGATTGCAGGGACAAAATCTTTAATCTTCAAATAAATTTTAATTAAGTTTCACCATCACCACTATGCCTTATCATTACTTTAAAGGAGGACAAAATAGTACTTATTACCTTTATCTCTAATGAGAGCCAAATAACAAGGAGAGATAAGACCGCTGTGGAACGTCTCTAATGTCTTTGCTACATTAATGACACACTTAATGCGATATATTAAGCTTAATCTCGTTGTAGAAGTAAGAATGACAAAAATTCTTATTACAATACCACCATGTTATATCAAAAAATTAAGTAGTGTGAGAGAAAGACAGTGATTTTTATTCAATTAAAAATTAGTTTTTTTTTTTACAATTATAGTTCAAGTTGTGAAAGAATATTAATCTCTTTGGAGACAATTCTCTTTTTATAACAAATATCACTGTAATGATACGTTCTTATTTCAAAACGAAAACTTTAATTAATAATTTGTAGACTTGCAACAAATGGTATATTCGGCCATATGCCTAATACCGAATAATCGGTGAACTTTCTGGCCTAATATATAATAATTAGTCAATATATAAATAAATAACAAAAAGGACACTACATATTATTCCAAATAATACTAGTTAGTTATTTCATTTTAACAAACAAATTATATAAAAATAAAGGTTCGCTTGTCTATTGTTATACGAATCTTACGTAGTAGTTTTTTGTATGAGTAAAAATATTTAACAAAATTAAAATATAAACACCTTCTTAAAAGTAATTAAATCATCTAAGTAATGAAAGTAATATACTATTTCAACAATTATTTTTAATTGTGTTTATAAACAATAATTTTCAATTTATAAATGATATAGTGGTTTTTTCCTCTTAAATGTGGTTCAATTTAATAGCTCAGCTATATGTTCTTTGGAGCACCAATTGAAAGATTATTATCTATCATTATTATTGGGTCACATATGGTGCGGTTAAATTGAAGATCCATTTCAATTGACATTGGGCTGTTGAATGCAGTAATCGAATTGAATTTTATTTCATTTAAAAAGGTTAATCTATTTTTGGTACCATACCATTGTGTTTATAATAATTTGAGTAGCTCGGTGGCCTAGTGGATAAGTGCCGCGGCCCGCGATTGATATTAAGCAACTTTCGCAAGGGGCGATCACGGGATGGATGACCAAAAATAAATATTATCTCGAGCTACTTCGTGCTTCGGAAGGCACGTTAAGCTGTTGTTCCCGGTTGTGTCTGTAGTCGTCAATACCATCCAATCCGCATGGGCTCGCGTAGAGGGCTATGGCTCATCCTTCTTAACCATCCATAAGAAAAGCCTGAACCCTTGCAGTGGGGACGTAACAGGGCTGATGATGAGGAATAATGTGTATTTTAGCTTGATGAACCAATGTTTACATTTCGATACCATTTTCTATTACTTTATTGTTTTTTTTTGATTTTGCATCTCGCTCAAACTGAAATTGTTTCCTATCGAAATCACATTCATTACTAGAAATTCCTTTTGTAAACTTATTCCATAAATGAGAATGTTAAGAGGATAGGAGCTGTTTAAGTAAGTCATACATGTTTATTGTTTACTTTTTTTATAATTCAAGACGAAACATCCTTATAGTGATACAGACATGGTTTATTTTTGTATAAACCAGGTGTATGAAAAAACCTGTGCTCTTATCATTTGGAGTTATGCTTGTCATTTGAATGCCCTATGATATTACTGATAGCGTAATTTATGGTGTGGGTGTACTATTACTAGATAGCTTTAAGATTTTTTCGTCTCGCACGTGTCCTATTCCTTTTGATATTTGCTATTAAGTAGTTTAAATAAATATTGATCTGTAGTAATGTAGCCCAAAAAAGTATTAACAATGATTAAATGATTACAGGTTACAGTGCGCTTTTTATAAATATGTTATTTATATCACAACCAATTTCTATCGTATGATATGATTTGATAAATGCTTTGAAAAAGTCAAGTCTCTGTTACTAAATGTAAGATACGAACCGTGCCGTTTTAATAACAAGATAACTATTCTTCCACAAAAACATTAACTGTCTAATTTCTCAAAACCTTTTGCTTTTGTTGATAGTAAGAATATTTTTATCATTATATATTAAATACGAATGAAATGTTTAAATTATCACAAACATACAACAAAGACTTAAAAAGTTCAAATCTTTGCTTTTATTTGCATTCGCAATATTTTAATTTTGTTTTATAGAAAGATAGGAATTGAAACATTCAACAGGTGGTGCTCGAGTGCTATATATAAAAATAAAATTATAAATACGTAAAAATATTTGTTAATTAAATAATATTTAAAAAAAGGGGTTCTAAAATGAAGGTAATTTATTAGTTCTGCCCATTATTGTTACTCTTCAAAGGATCAAGATAACATCAGCGTAGTAAAGTAATGTTACGTACGAGGTTGCGTATAAAAGACGCGTTGTACTGCCTATCAGCGTCCTACGGGAGCACTGTCACATTCAATTAGTTCACGGCGTTGTCACGGCGCGTTTTTTTTATTATCTCTTAAATAATAAAAAAAAAACAAGGCAATCTACATTCGGCTAAAAAGTTTCCATAATTTCTTTTAAAAAAGTTCTTAATTCATATGATATAAATATAAAATGTGAACTAATAATTAACTTTACACTAATTCGTCTGTTATATTCAGCTTATGAGTGAATAATTTTAGTCTCTTCATTATTTATGTAATGACCAAAGACTTTTATATTTAGCTCAAACGAGGGACATACATTTATTTCAAAGAAAGATCATTCAATGCTTAGTTTGAATATAAACATTGATATGTCATATACGCTGGATGAAGTGGTTGTGTGCGCTTATTATAAAAATAGTTAAAATTAGTGCTTTGTGTTCTATGTGGTTGTGATAAAGTTGTGTTTCGTGCATCAATTATGAAGAAAATCAAAAGAATTTTTTCATTCAGCAAAGGAAATTCAGGTAAATGGAAAGTTTAACACCAATATCAAATCTCCGATAAAATACAAGATCATATTTAAATTTCGGAAAATTTTGAATCGTATGAAGCTTATCTGTGCATGAGAGGCAGTGTCCGATCCTTCCTCCGTTGCATCATAAATTATCGTAAAATGTGTTTCTTTGGAGTCGTATTATCATTTCGAAAATAACGAAATTTCGTTTTTGGTAAAATAGGATATGGCTTCAGGTGTCATGTTAATTCGTACTTATAGTAATTACCATCTATGACTTGAATAAATATAAACAGCAATGCCAGGGTTTAATTATTTTTTTTATATATATCTCGGCCAATTTGAGTCTGTGGTCTTTTAATTTATAAGCAGTGACATATGCTCGCCGGTTTTTATGGCATATAGCTTCGTTTTCCGAGAACACGCGATCAGTTTGATGGTGAGAGGTATGTCTTGACCATGCCGAAGTGTAATACTGTTCCTTCGCTAGTCATTCCACAATCAGTGATATCTCAATGTGAGGAATTGAGTATAATGGGCAAACAAACACGCAACGCTTGTACGTGTCGTCAAATTGGTGATCTCACTCACCAATTACAAGGACTGCGTTTAGGTGTTGACCTTCTGTTCATTTGCTTTTTTATTTGCCTTAAATTGGACACCTACATAGTCTTACATAAAATATCTAGGTTAAAAGTCAAACCAGTGGAAATTAGGGTTTTATTGTATGTATTTTTTATGTGGTCACGCCCAGTTAAGAATTA
The DNA here is from genome assembly GCA_918026875.4 of Diatraea saccharalis. Taxonomy (NCBI): domain Eukaryota; kingdom Metazoa; phylum Arthropoda; class Insecta; order Lepidoptera; family Crambidae; genus Diatraea; species Diatraea saccharalis. Next base: position 5,228,584 of record OU893336.1, read on the forward strand.
AGAAAATTAAGAATTAACAATAAAGAATTAAGTTATAATATTTGTTTTTTTTTACTTTTTTAAAAGAATACTTTGTTCTCAACTTTCATGTTCATTAAAATAAGAATTTGGTTTTTGACCAATTGGAATAAACTAAAAATGAAGAAATTATAAGGTCATTTAATTTAAACAGAAATTCAAGTAAATTTAATTTGAATTTTATTAGTAGGTAGTAAATAAACACTAAGTACGTGGACACTGTCGCTACTGAATGGTATCTTACTTATGTGTTAGATAGATTCAAAGGTCTGACTTTACTGAGAATCTCCAATCTCAATAAATGGATCTCAATAAATGGAGACAATCACCATCACATCATAATGTCTCTACTGATCTGGCATAAGCCTTTCCTATAGATCGAATTGCTTAAGCAGTAGGTCATTACCCACCGCACCCAGTGAGGATTGGTGTCTGTTAACAGCTGTATGTGCTGAGACCATCTCCTCAGAATATTAGACAATATCAAATACATTTCTCTGATCTCGAGTACCTGAATCTCTGCGGCAATCTGAAACAATTAAGCTACAGCAATAAAATCTTCGTCGATATATATAATGCTCTATTCTACCGCTACTAAAACCTTTGTCATGTTGTGTCTTGATCATCATCTGCACACGGCATTAACGAAACAGTTTTCCTATCATGCTACTTAATTATTTTGTTGACAATGCCCAAAGAACATATAAAAGTCATATTAATAACAATATTAGGTAATGAGGTCACAAACTAGGTTCTAAAATATAATTGGGTTCATCCAGAATCCTACCACTAATTGCCAATTACCGAATGTTATCCAGATATGTTATGATATCATTCCATTTTTAAAGAACACTATTGACCTTGTATAATGAAACCAGATTGACAGCGTTAACGCTGCAATTTCGAATCAAGACGCAACTATGAGTGGGTGACTAGTGTCATAGCCTAAAAACGTCCAGTAGTTTAGTTACTAACATTAACTTGGCAGATAGGAAATATCATACCAACTTATGTTTATTATATGATTATACAAAAGTAATTAAAGTAATGTTTATTTAAAACTTATCATTGAAGGACTAAATCAAAAGACAAATGTTAATGCAAACAAAAGTCTATTAATATATTAAAAAAAAAAAAGCAATATTTTTATGTGTCTTCCCAACTACTAGCTTTTGGCAAGAGAGTCTACCGCCTATTGATTGTGCGTAGTTTCTACTATTACGGACATGGTTATTGATTCAGACGAAATTTGTAATTTCAATTGATATAAACTCATCCGACACGATAGACATCACGTCGTTTCGTTGTGTCCCAACATTAAATCCTAATAAAGAAACAAGTTTTAGGCTACATTAAGATCTTGTCGGGATATACAAGTACCCATTTAATTATTTAATGTCTCAGAGCATTTTGGCTACTGTTTCTTATTATGCTGTGTCTATTTATATATCATGATCCTGGATCCCGACTTTTCAGTTACGACATGTCATACCGTCTGGTGGGGTTATATTTTGTGATGATATTCTAAGTCGATTTATTTGGACTTTAAATGTCAGTAAGGGTGAAATTAATTTATAGGCAACGGACTATTGAAAGAATAAATATGGAGTGGCGGTTATCAGGTGAGTATTGTATTATTTGTGAAGTTAGATGCAAAATCATTGTAATAAGTGATACATTTCAAAGATATTGAAAGAGCGTTAAAAGTATTTTACCAGAAAAAAAAAAACATATTTCTCTCCAGACAAGAGAAGTTCATGTTATGAATGACTATTATGAAAATGTATATTTCACAAATCGAGTTTCATACGCGTATTAATATATTTCATTAGTGAGCTTTTGAACTCGTAATGTTTTCTTTCGATACTTGACTAGTGATTCATAGGTCAGTAAAAAGATCAAAAAAATAAAAATATCAGCTTTGGCCATACCAAACGCAAACTCACAGGCTGTGAATCAAACCAAAGCTGATTTTTTAATAATCCATTTTAAACTTTATAATAATATCTTGATACGAGCAGTTCAAAGTGGTTACCGACCAAGATGCGGAACTTGAACAAAGACTAAAAATGTATTATCTTGAGCGCCTCTGAGCCACGAATCAATACTCGGCCTATTCTTCTTATTCGATTCGATTTCATCCATGGAGAAGGCCCGTGCCCGAGCAATGAGTACATAGCTATCTATGTACTCATTAATCGGTTGTATTCATCTCGATTGTACTCATGAGTACATAGATGTCCTGCTGTGGGTACCGAAAATCTGGTGCAATATTACAGAAATCATGTGTTATTAATTTAAATTTACTTATCAGTTGAAAATTACGTCACATTTCTCATTCACGATATATTTGTCCCACAGAGGAGTCCAAGAATGCCGCGCGCATCTTCACGGAACAGTCATCGAATCTTCTCGAACGTCTTGAAGTCCTTGAGCGGCAACTACACGAGAGAATTGCTAGCCACATCCCTAGAGACCTAGACACCTTGGAACACCTCGTATTGCAACACAAAGACTGGGAAACCAGTCTACATTCACTGTCATCAGATGTAGAAGAAGTCCAGGCAACTTTCAGAGGTTAGTCGTAATAAATATATGTATAATATAAATTAGACAACATAATTCAAACTTATTTCGGATCTGATTTTAATTAAGTTTAATTAATTAACATTAAATTTTATAATCATTTAAAGAAATTTGATAACTCTTGATAACCAATTGTATGATGTTGCAGCTATCCATCTGACTGCTATTATATTTACAGTATATGTTTGTGTCACAGGTATTGCTCTCAAGACTCCGGCCATGAAGAAGAATCTAGATAAGGTTATGGGCAAGTGGAACGATATGCAGAGCAAGAGCCAACTCTTCGTCGAAAGGTAATTTGATAAAAATCTGACGGCGTTCAGTAAAACAAATTACGATATTGAATGACATCGTGTTCTAAAAATAATTTTTACCTAATTTATTTGTAATTAACACCTCTGATTTGACGTCGATATCTAAGAGGTCCCAGGTTATCCTGGTCAGTGTATAAAATTAATGTGTCTGCATTATCTTGAGCTTGTACTGTTTTAATTGTTATAGTCGCTACTTCTGATGCTTCAATAACTCGTGTGCAAGTTGAATCACGTATTGTTTTCCAATATTAATATAAAAAGCTACATAACAAACTGACGAGGCAATGGAAATGTATTTCAATGGCGGTCAACGGAATTGATTGTTATCGTTTATCTGTTAAGGTTGAAATTCGTGGAGATAGTGGTTAACAGCATGGAAGAGAACCACCAGACCATCTCAGAGTTCGAGATCAAACTTGCTCAGTTCAACGATCTTCCTAATGACGTAGAACTGTTGAAGGATGTAAGTAACCATTAACTATCTAGAATAAACTCCCAGTGGTTATCCACTGGGAGCAATCACGCACTTGTTTTTAGGAATTTATTGAATCTGTTTCCGATTTTGTTTGTTTTAAATGGAAATTAATTTACTAAGGTATAGCATTCATCGACAGCTTATTACGAGGGCGACACCGAACGCTTTTAGAACTGCTTACTTGAAAACAATATAAAAAAATAAGTTTTCTATCTTAAATTTTTAAAATTGACCTCTTTACATTTTGGAGGCAAATCGAAAATTGTTTGTGGTACATATTCGTGCAATGATTTCAGCATTATAATTATGCCATATTCAGTTAAAATAATTTTGAATGTAAGTATTAAAACATTAGGGAAATAATAAAAAAGACTTACACTCATTGTAAACCCGTAGATACATGAAGACCTACTCCGCATGCAAGTAGCTGTCAGCAAACAGCAAATACAAATAGACCAGATGAACGATGACGCTGAAAACTGCAGGCGTCTAGTGGAGAGCTCAAGAGCTGCGCTCCCGCATTCCTCGCTGCCCAGAGCTGGAAAACATATTGACCTCGAGAGATTGGACAAAGAAGTGTCGCAGCTGAATAATAGATGGAATAACGTTTGCAGTCAGCTGGCTGAAAGGTAAGCAAAGACCATTTTCGACTCTGAAATAGAATAATTCACTTCTCAAGAATATTTCATCTCTATTCATATAACCCAGACCTAGTTAAGGCAAGCCATTATGAATACAAAAGAAATATGCAAAATATGAAATTGTATCCTTAGTGGTAATACCTACCTGTTATCTGACAGTTTTTACAAAAATGAAATGGATTCTATCAGTTGATGCAGCTTGAAATTATTTATCGAGCGGCGTATTTTACCAATTTTTGAAAGTTAGTTAGTTAACATGTTTTTCCAGCACTGATGCCAAATAGTTCATAGTAAATGAATTAAATACGTGACATGAATAATGTTATATTTATATGTCATAAAAAAAGTACATAAACTGTCCTTTTATTTAAATTGTATACTTATTAACTCTTAAACAGATTACGCAGCTGCGAAGCAGCATACCAACTCCTGCGCAACTACAACGCGGGCTTGGAAAAAGAAGCCGAGTGGATCGACGATACATTCGGCAAGCTTCAAGCTCAACCACCTATAGAAGTCCGCCCCAAGGAACAATTCGAACCCACCAGGGTGAGATGATGAACTAAACAAGACTTTGATTGCAGGGGTTAACAACCATTTTTCAATGGAGTGCCGAAAACGAAGAACGATTGTTACTATTGCTCTTGCAGCTGCCTTCGTGGATTAAGTGCTCGTTTTTACTGTATTGAAATAGTGTCATAATGACCCAAAAGTATGGCAAAAATTAACAAACACTTTCAGATATATTCGTTTTACCAGCCGAAGTATCACATCGTCGAAAAAACTTGATCGATTTTTTTAATATTGCATGTTCAGGGTTTTTAAAATATGCATGACTGATTTATGATGTAACAACCCATAAAAATCCAACCTAACTACAGAATGGCGAGGTTTATAAAAGACTTAAAAAATGCATGCATTTTTTTTAATAACATAAATACAATAGTTACAGTGTTTTTAATACCAAGCATGTATGATAAATTTGACATTAAAAAAAAACACTCTTTTGTAATAAATAGGTCCAATATATAAAAATATATTTCAATAACTAAACATAGGAAAAGTTGATTAATCGTTTAAATAATATGGAAACATGTTTATTAATAACACAAATGAGAGCACAATACACCGGACTAATTTTCTCATATATTGGGTGTCTTGTGGAATTTACAGAATCTACTGACAAGTGTTGTGGAGAGGACACCAAAGATTGAGAAGGTTAACGTTGACGGTGGCAAGTTCATTAGGGAGGCTAAGGTAAATATCGGTATTCTAACTATATAACATTACGAACTCTTTTTTAGTCTGTGGCATTTTGAGAATTTTGAAGGTAAAAGAATAAGCACTTTTTTGTTCATGAACAACAAAAAGGTTGATTACTAATTTTGAACAGTATTCTTAATCTGTCTCGTACTGTGGTTAGGTACAAATACGATTTATTTTTCTTTCTTTCTATACAATAATTATTACTCATTCCGTACTTTATTGTGTTTCAAACATTAAAAAAACTGATAACTTTTTAAAGATTAACAATGTTGTTCAAGAATGAAGTTTCATTCAGACCTAAATTTTTAAGTCAAGACATGATTTTTTTCTCTTCTCAAAACGCCATGTATTAGAAAATTAGGCGGTCTTCAGTCAACTTTGTGTTTCAAAAGTCTGAAAGATTGTGAGGTATGAGTTATATAGTCCGTGGTTACAGTCCAGCGATTCTTCCCGCTTCTTGTTTCTATTGTAGTTATTTTTTTGGGTCTTTTTGTGGTTTCTTTGTTCAGGTTTTTTCTTTGCCAGCGTTCGAACACCGCATTATTTTTTCAAGTTTTGTGCTATTGCAATGCACGATCATTTAATGCTCCGCGTTTTTTACTAACGGAGTGACGCATAATCTAATTAATGATAACGCTTCGCTATATATTACTAATATTTAACAAAAAATTTTGAATGGGATGTCTGTTTGATTGAATATTTAGTTTTCTGTAAAAATAAACGGCACTTTATTACTGCCTACGTTGTGACTAAACAAATAATAAATTCAACGACGCCAGCGTTTCAGAAGCATACCTAATTTGAATTTCAAATCAATTTCTTGTCTATGAGTTCACAAGCTACAAAAGGAGGTTTAGCACAAGCAATGAGTTCATTGTTTCTTCGAATAAATGACTTTGCATGCCTTGTTTACCTATCAATGTTGCCATCATAACATCATTCAATTTCATTACAATTAGAGAATAAATTGTTTCTGAAACTTTTTTGCAACAAAAATAAATAAATTCTATTTTGCTTTGGGTGCGTAAAATGCACGAATCACAGGTGTTTATAATACACATGCCTCTAGTTTTACACGCTTCAAAATCTGTAATATTTACAGACACAATTTTAAGCATGATGTCTACCCTATTACCTGCAGACTGGACTACGAATTTAGTATCGTATTATTAATTACATAAAGGAATAATAAGAGATATTCATGTATTTATCTCAAATATTTCTGCATTGATATTATTTAAGATTGGACTGGATGAATATAAAGATGAATAAGAAAGGCTTGAAATGAAAATCATGAACAAGGAATATTCAAAATTAATATATTCTTTATTGATAGAATGTGAGAAGAATGAAAGGTCTTATTATGTTAACAAACAGATTGTTTTTTGAATAATAATATAAAAATAAGGAAAAAAAAACAATCTGTGTAGAAAACTAACCTAACCTAACCTAACGCGCTGAGAACCTAACGAATATAGATACACACATCGCGATGTCAGCGTTACGCTGAGTGGTTATGCGACGAGGTACACCCGTCATTGGATATGAAGCAACTAAAGAGGCAAGCGGACGTCGAGATGGCGGAACGACTGCGGAACAGGGGCCGGCAGGTGGATCCGGAACGTGTTCCTGTCGGAACAGAAGCTGTCGCGAGGGAGTTGGACGAGTTGAACGCGAACCATCAGAAATTATTGGACTTGCTTTACGAGAGACTGAGGAGGATAGCCGCTGCCAACCCTGGAGATATTGTTACATTGGTGAGTGGTTTTATACTATGTATAATAAATATTTAAGTGATACTCTGGTCGGTGGAGTAATTTCCATTGTTATGGAAATTACTCTATGCTCGGCTATGATCTTGACTCCTTAGCTTATTTACGACCTACGCTTATTTTTTTCACTTGTTCATTTTTTATTGGATCCAAAATCCCAATTGAATGTTTATCTATAGTAAATCTTTTGTACTATAAAATGTGTTAATCCAGACCATGATTTTATATGGAGTTTCATCAAAATCCATAGATTAGTTTTCGCGTAAGGGTTCAGGATTCCAGACTAGGAATCAAGATTCCTACTATAACAATGTCATGGGCAATATTTCGACACTTTTTTAGTTATATTATTAAGTTTCAATACCAATATTTTGTTAGGATTATTAGGACAATATTCGTATCAATTTTGAATTTTGATGTCGTACTGCTGGAATACTTTGTTATTTTACTAAGAAAGAACGGCTCGCCTCCTAATATCTAAACAGTATGGATTGGTCAGGGGCAGACGCAGATCTCAAAAAAGGTTGTCTCACTGAAAAAAGTCAAATACAAGTCGGGGTATGAACTGCTCAAAATAGTGCATCCATGCAAAGATGATTACCAATATATATGACCACCATAATCAAGATTAAATGGGTAATCTACCACAGTAGACCTTTAAAAAAATTACGTCACGATTCTATTTAGGTTTTTAGCATGCCCTTCGTGCCCTTCGACGGTGGATCCATACTGAAAAAAAAATATCAAATACAAGTCGGGGTATGAACTGCTCAAAATAGTGCATCCATGCAAAGATGATTACCAATATATATGACCACCATAATCAAGATTAAATGGGTAATCAACCACGGTAGACCTTAAAAAAATTACGTCACTACTCTATTAAGGTTTTAAGCATGCCCTTCATGCCCTTCGACGGTGGATATTAGTGAATGTTAAAACGATGATGAGAATAGCATGAAGATCTAACGTTTTAATATGCTTGCCGAAAAGGGGTCGATTTTTTTGTTTTCTGTTAAAAATATTAGAACATATTCGAATTTAGGAGGACGTAGGAGTTATAGTACTTAATTAAAAATAATGAATATTCTGCTTTTCCAATTTTTACTACTCACTTGAGATAATAATGTTGTTACTTATTTATACTGCAACTGCTTTTTTATTTAGATTGATGTAAATATACATAAAACTTTACTTATATATATAAATTTTGCGAAAGTAAATGTTTTTGATTATATACTATATCACGGTCTGAGCACATACCACTAAATGAAATAGATAAAAATAAACTTATCATACATCTTTTAGGTCGATATTGTAATTCGTTTTGTTTTCAAACTGCGTTAGTCTAGTTACGTGCAATTGATATGACATTGAACTTTATCGCAGTTTGTTTTTGGTTTATTTTAATTTGAAAATTGACGACCGTCGCCTTAAGACTAAACGGTCAAATAAATTGTCAGACTACAGTGGGATATTTATTTTCAGGGTCAATTTCGAACGTGCAATTTGCGATAGGATTGTGAACCTTGGGAGATTTAATAAAAAAGCTCAACAAAACACTATAATTACCGTGTGACTTTGATATATTGAGCGATTTGTTCTAAATTATTCTTTGGGATTAGTGCAATACAGTTTTTTTTTGTAATTGATATTGGTGATAAAGTTATTTCATTAAACAAGTTAATACTTAAGCTAAGTGTTTTATAAGCAAATTATGCTGATTGTACTTTTGCTTGTGGGTATATATAAAACACTAAAAGTTTATTCGAATCCTAATCGATAATATTATATTTTTAATGAATGCAATTGTTCATATTTTTCAGTGAAAACATCAGAGTTTACTGACAATTCATAGACAATAATAGTTGACAAAAATTATAAAACAAAATAAATTATTTTAGTATAGAAAAAAAAACAAAAATGTTCACGTCTAATAATTTTAATTGGCGTAGTTTTCATGAAATACAACACTATAAGCTCATTCAAAAATTGTTTTAATAAAATCACGACCATTGTTAGCCGTCAGCCATACTCTTGACACTTTTATCGTCTAATTCACGCACTATGATGTCACCCAGTTATGTCATGAATAGTTACAATCCTTGCCAGGGGCCACCGGTTATGGAAATAAATTCTTCAAAGGAAAACTAGTAGATATATAGATCGTTGTTTTCATGTATATCGCGTTAAACTTGACATATCCAATTATAAGTTTTGCGATACAACTGAAAAGGGTTTGTTTTTTATAATATCTAAGTAAATATTGTTTTCTGATTTTGTGAAACCTTGGCTACAATTCTTGCGTATGATTAAAGTGTTAAAAATTATTAAGAAGTGTCCCTTGTTTTATCAAAAAAAACGTGTACCTGTAGACAATTTTTTTGTATTGCACTTTTATATCGTATTCGGGCCATTGCAACTTTCTGTTACAGTAAACTAGATCGAAGTGCATAAATTATTTTTGTAGCAAACTGTTTTAATTTTTTCTTTCCTTATATTTTTTTTACAAAATAATAATTCATGAATTATAGTTTTTTTTATATAAAAATATCAAGGTCGAACTAGATAAATAAAATGTCCTCCTGAAGAGAAAAATATTCAATATTTTATCTAAGATTATATGTTAATATACAGGACCCTAATCTAATATTTCTAAGACAACACGTATTAGATAAACAAGACAGATTTTAGTTTCCAATTACTTCGCTGTTTATTTTAGTATCTGCCTACATCTTTCGACGTATAAGGTTTGTAAACGCGTGGGTTAAGGTTTTAAACGTACATGGAATAGTGCAGGTTTTGTAATCAACTAATTACATTGATTTGGCTGACATGAATAGGATTCTTTTATACCTATTCTTTGAGATTGATTTTATACTTTAAGTCTAGCATCCCCACTTCAACGAATAATTTAAAAAAATTTTTTTTATTATTATTACGTTTTAAATGTTAATATTTAAATTCGAGACCTAATACAGCCATCGCTAACGGTAATTCTTTAAGAAAATTCCGCTTAAGTCTTATTTCTTCCAAACAAGTTGGTCGGTTTTTTAAGGAATTATTTGTTTCTCATAATAATATCTCACGAGCAACAACATAATCGTGCTTGCTAGATAATGTGTCTTTTTGCTGCTTGTATGAGCTATGTACTCAATTTGTTTGTGCACGGTGTAGGTGGTTATTTTAGTCATTTGTGCACATTAATGTAATGTAGCTATTCTGGGTTATGTTTTTTACAACATACTAATGACCTTAAGCGTTTCAAAACAATCTACGATTCGTTTCCTTCAACAGAAGTAAGAAAATAGTTAAAATATGTCAGTCAACTCTGCTTTTAGGTTTTTCTCTATTTATGTCAGAGTATTGATTTGGTCTTGGACAATAATTTTACGTATCATCTGAAGCGTGGAAATTTGTGATTTCGTCTCAGAGCAACTAACTTTTTTATATAAAGAGTCTAGACTTTATTTTACCTGACACTTACAATAATTGATTTTATGATTTAATATACATAGGTAAAGCTAAAAAACATGATACATAATATTATTTTATGTGGCTATACGAATCAGATAAGACTATAGAGTGTTTATTTCATCATTCGAACAGACTATCTAGTCTAGTTGGGCTTACTATTGATTTGGAGGAAATGGAGAAAATATATACCACAATCTGTGGAATAAAAATTTATTCCTATTTTGTAGTTACTCATAATAATACTCCTTGCTACTTCATTATGCAATTTAAAAAACTAAATCTCTAAATTATAGAGTTAAAATCTTTTTTGGCATTCTATTAAACTGCTGGCTTTGAATATCTAGGTATATATTTTTTGGCAAATTTGGGACGTGCTAAGCATCCTAGCGAAACCGGGTCATCGACACTGAGACTGACAAAAAAGTCTAATGAATGAATCGACAGTAACATTATAAGTGATCACCTGCAGTATATTGAAGTATTTGTTTAATAAAATGTTCATTTTTCGAAATACTTTATCTACAAATGTGGTTTTTAAGAGTTTTGTACTCACGTTTGTTTATTATCTACGTTAAAATTTAATGTCTATTAGCTAACGTATCTCACATTTCACGTTTTTACCACCACCATATACTTTTCTGATACTTCTCTCGCTTCTTCCATAGGCATCATGTGCGAACCCTGCTTTTGGATACTTTTGATCTGTCCTTTTTTAGTACGTTTGCGATTGGTCGTAATACGTTCGACTAGGTCTTCCCTTTCCAGTATATTCTTTTTAAACTAACTATCTGCTGCATATTTGGATTTTTTTCAATCATGTCTAGTCCGTCCCACTGCGGAAAACTTTTCGAAGGGTATTGACTCAATTTTTTATACTATTCTATATCACTCCTTTCTGAGTTATAAAAGCATAAAATGGGGCATATTTCTTGACTGTTTTGATTAAAAATGAATTGCGATTACCGTTTAAAAACCTACAAAAAACCTCCGCCCGACTTCAACAGGTTCTTGAATAAATAAACAGCTTTTTAAATAAGTATTATTTCTTACTTTTTTAAAGACTGAAATCTGTTCTATAAAAAATAAAACTCATTTTTAATGGTACTAATGATTTAATTTTATTATTAGGTAGTTGTTTTGTATTGTTATGTAACTCAATTTTGGACAATGGCTACCAACCCAACTACTGCTTATTGTGCTTGTGTTAATTTTATTTGATTACCGACTTAAAAATTGGCGTCGTAAACTTAGACAGGAACTAATAAAGCTCTTCAAATATAGATAAATTAATGACTGGAGCGTGAAGTGTAGTTTATAGTGCTAGTTATTATCAGGTGAAATAGGTAGTCGTATACTAGCTGATTTCCCGCGACTTTGGTTACGTAAACTATGAAGCTCGCGTATAATATAGTTTAGCGTAGGTGAAAGAATTTATAAGTCCAGTAATTTCGAAGCGATTATTCACTGCAAAAAAAACTTAGCTGTTTATAATATTAGTATTAATTTATATTTGAAACGACGAGCTTAAATGAATCGATAAGACTGCTAAAGGCTAATAAATTTCATTCCCCTTTTTCTTATCAGCAAAAAGACGCCCTGAATGGATTCTAGATAGGGTACGGATTAAAATGAGTGCTTTTATATAGACTTAATTGAATTCATATCTACCTTACATTATTAGAATCTTTCACTTTACCAACTAGTCTAACTATAGTCAGAGACTATGTACATTCTTTGATATTTTATGTACTTATTTTGATTATGTAGATAGTTGGGAGGCCGAGGCAACTTTTTATCACAAAATAAATTAATTGTCCTTTTTACCTCTTGAAAGGAATCTCGCAAAAGATATTTTATTTTGACTGGTTCGACATAGACGATTCTATAAATTGTAATAGAGTTTGATAGCCGTGTGGAATATGGTAGCAATCATTTGTGTCGTATATATATTGAATGCACCTTTTATCTCGTTGTCATACGCGCTTTTCCTGTTTAGAAATGACTGTAGTTTTGGCACCATTTTGAACTGAATCATCCTTTACTATTGTGTCTGTATTAGGTTCACTAGTTTTTTCATGAGTGCTTTTGTGATTGTATTTTTGTATGGTTCGTTCTTTTCATCCAGCTTTTTTTCATCCAGCAATGTTCCTATCAAGCATTTTCTAAAACAAAAACTCTTGAATTTACCAACGTAAAAACATTATCAAGATATAAAAGTGTTACTTTCCTGTTTTCTTATTTTGACTCATTGAAAATAAGTCTGGCATTCCTTGATTCAAAAATTGCTTGAGTCAATATATTGCTTATTTCAAATTGAGAACTGGACAACCTTCAAAAGTGTTTTCGAATTTAATATGTATATCGTGTGCGGAGGAAATAAGTCAAATAACAAAATTATTAATAGTGTGCTTGGTGACGTAACGCTAACGACTCTAGTGGTCATGATGTCAAGGTTGATTCCGATGACTTACACTACACATCGGTATCCTGTGTTCATATGTTACTTTATCAGGAATATAAAGAGTAGGTATTTAAAAATAAATTAGCATTCACTGATGGAATGACAACAAGATCACACTTGTTTGACATATGCATGTCAAGAACGAATTCAGTAATCACAATAACAATATTCCAATGTTTTCTGTTTGAAAACACAATCTTAGAAAGCACACTGACGTTCGATAAGAAAATCCGAAGGCGGCGTTGAAGCGTGGAAAATGGTGAAACGATTTGAATTCCTTTTTAAAAATAATTGCAGACAGAAAATAGAACGTTCAATGAAATGTAGACTAAAAGCGAAGAAAATGCAATTTACTAAGGTGGTATTGCGATGTATATTTGTTAATAATGAAACAATGAAAAAAGCGACATCGTTTAAGATGGATAGTTGCTAATTAAATTTAAAAACTATCGGTTATGTCTTAAACAGTGTCAAAAGATAATTAAAGGGTGTTACGTCACCGAAACTTGCAATTTAATCGTCTATGGATAGATAGCGCAATAAAATTGATACGAACGCCGATGCGAGTAGATTTTTCAGTGACGCGCGAACGACGACCGGCGACCGACGCTCGCGTCGTGACGCTTTACGTATGATCGAATACGAACGAATTTGAATTTGGGATTTCGAATTCAAAGTGCGAATCATTATTGAACGGTAGTGGAGTGTCAGTGTTTTTGTTAATTCTCCCAAGAAAGTTTAGAATGTGTAAAAGTTTTTAAATTTAATGTGAAAATTTATCGTAATCTTATTTAAAAACCGCTAAAGCACAACACATATTTTATCTCTAATTTTATTACTTAATCTTTACGATTTAAGGTTATCATTGGTTTTTCGTAAAATATGAAACACATACCGTTGACAAGTTCACACCCAACTTGTCAGATAACTTTCTTAGGTACTTACCGATGTCCTTAACCCCGAATTATAGTTGGATATAAATGCCAAAAATGTCATAAAAGAAATTTTTGGGCTTTATTTCCTTTGATACATACACATTGTTGGTACGATACAGTATGTTTATTTTGAACGCTTGCCAATTTCTTATTGTTTGTTTGAAACACTTAAAGGTCTTATCATTATGATAGCAACCTTTTCTTATTTATCAACAAACAGTTCAATTGGAATGCTGGAACAAATTAATCTTTCCTTGTTTGGCTTTAATTATAAATCGATGAAAAGCTGAATTTTGAAATGCACAATTTCGTACTTTCTCAAAAAAAATCGCAAACACTTTATTTTTCTGAATAAGTGTTCAGTCATCTCTTACACGAACCTTGACAGTTGTCTCTCTCTGCAACCCCAGCATTGACATAACTTGAACTAACCGTTTCAGGAAATTTGCTATGTACTTGGAAACTTTTTGCTGTCTGCATTGTTCCGAAACTAGCTTAGTTTTTTATCGTATAGCATCAGTATTTTAAATAATTCACAAATGCCAGAAACGTAGAAGCTGAATCTTCGTTTTATTTTGGATCGTCTAAGTTTTTTCATGTTATGGTGACCGCATGATACGCAACGTCTAATTTTAACATTAGTCGAAAATACAATGATGTCATCAAACATCTAATCCTTAATATCTTGTCGTGAGTTAAGTATAAAGCTATTAATACGTCAACTATTATTCAATAAATCAAATTTTAATACTATTTGTTGCGGATATAGTTTCTTTTATAAACTTTCCAATATCAAAATCAAAATTATGAGTGAGTTCTTAATGTCGCCTATGGGCTATGAATTAATGTCTTTAGTATAATTTGCACTGAAATTCTAATATTGTTTGTAAAGTTCGTTTTTAGGTCACCTTTCGCCCATATTTCAGTGCCCGACAGCCCCCTTTATAGTTGTCAACTAAGTCACCTTGATTAAATCAACTGCTCACCTCAAATAGCGGCCATTGAATGTACAATTGTGCGTTCAGAGGAGACAGAATTTTTGCTAAATACATTTGATGAGTTTTTCACCTTAAATTCTTATTTCGTAATTATTTTTCTTGCGAACTGTTCTCATTTAATATTATAGGCAACTTCCTACGATTCAATTAAAATAATTCCTGACGTTGATTATCTGAATATATATATATATATATATACTTTTGTATCGGCAGCTAATCAATTATCATAAATTTCTGAACGATTAAATAATCCTTCTTCTCCTACTATTCTTTACCTAAGTAAATAAGTTTTTATATCTAACGATCTGTTTTCCCGATAGAGTACATTTCTCTTTTAACTTAAATCATAGTAAGCGATATTAGATGAAATGACTAAAGAAAGATTATAATTCAAATGTAAAAGTGGTAAGAGTATATCCCTCAAGTGGAAATGGTATTTGGCAGCGTGCTCTTCGCATTATAATACAACGCACGCCAGGGTTATTTTTACGATCATATGACATTAGCTATTTACTGTCGATCGAGCACCGTTAATGATGATATCCAAACTAGCTGAATCTGCCAATGGACTACTTCTGTTTTCTCTTGCCATTTGTAAGTGTTTCAATTATTGGATGTAGCATCTATTAGTGTATAATCTTAGATAATGGTGTTGTAGTATTTGGTTCTGGAATAAATGGTTTATGGTTGGAGTTAATTTTATTATCTTCATTATTTCAAATCTTTATTATTACGTGGAGCGCTACATCGGGTACTTCGATCAATGTTATCACGTTTAAGGACATGTTTCAAATTCCATATGCACCTCGCTGTATTGTAATCGCTTTACATTTCACGCTACGGTAATCGCTAATTTTACTGCCAAGTTCGAATCTAAGGTCATTGGCATCATTTCTATTACCTCATGCGGGCTTCAAAATTCGTTTTCCTCATAAAACAAGGTTAATATCGGTTTCGTACAGAATTTCAAATTTGCTTTTTACTATCCTTTATAATTATTCCGCTCTAGGTAAATTTGTTTACTCGATAAAAAATAATTTTCCGCTATGATATACGTATATTGCAGATAAGTTTAATAGCAACTTTAAAAATAATACCATAGTTATTTGAATTATTGCAGTTCTCAACTATATTGCTTAGTTATAATTTATAAACTCATTTGATTCTATACGGATTGCCATTAATCATTATTATGAAAGCACGTTTCATAGCCAAATTTTTAATATGATTTTAGTTCAACGGCTTCCATTGACCTAGAAAGTTATTATAAGAGAAACATCATCCATTTATTGTACAGTAAGAAGCCTCACAATATTCTATTCAGATTAGAATTTTACAAAATTATTCTAATTTAGTATAAGAAAATCATACGATTAAATAAATAAAAACAAATAACTGGGCAGTATTGCAATGCTACATTAAAGTTATTTTTCTTAAAGAACTATGCTCATTGAACGAAAAAAAGCATTTGAATTACTTTACAATTTGTTTTAGAAAATATATTATGATATATTAGTTTATCTGGATATTGTCTATATTATTTACAAACAAGAATATTAGCTTCTATTCTATAGTCGTGTCCACTTCGTCAACACACAAAGTAAATATTTGGATCACGCAAGGAGTTTATTTAGGCCCCATTGTTTACTACGATGACCTTAATAAATTATCACACTCGGTACACATTATTCTGTTCTCTATGGTTAAATGAAAATTAACCCTTTCATGTTACAAAACTATAAAACTAAATAAGAACTTTTACATTTATAGTGAAACCACATGAAATATTTAGGGTTAGTTCATATCCTCAGTATATTGATGAGTTGTACAATGACATCATTGAGTTTTTACGAATACGAACATTGAAGATCCATCATAATAATGGTTGCCGATGAAAATATTATAATCGAATACATAAATTGACTGTAAAATCGAAGTGTTATTAAATAAATTGTTATAGTAACAAATTTTGTGTTATATTTACTACAAGGGCACTGGAATTCATCAAAAAGTTACATAGGTGTCTGTCTAGTCTATTATTAATTCGATCCAAGTTTTCATAATCGGAGAAATATTGTCTTATGTTTATTTTCATTTTCAATATTTGGTGGCTCTTTATGCGTTGACACGTAAATACAAAATTCAATATACTCAATATTTAAATTAAATTCAAAATTGAAATCACCTAAAAGTTACGCAATTTGCTCATGGTGTTTCCCGAATGTTAGACTGCGTCTTTCGTATCCGCGCATCGTTCTGCGCGCGCATTGCCCTCAAAATTTCCACCCGTATTGAATACGCTAGTCACTTTTCATAACCTCAAACCTACTCCTACCTCTGAAACAGCTGTTCGGCACATAATAACTAACGCGCCCAATTAAAAATATTACGTCCGAACAATCGGAACTTACCGGCTAGACGTGTCAAGAGATGATTACGAAATGATTTAAATTTAGAAACTTGTGTTTTTTACGATTTACGGTTTTGCTTGGCTTTCATTCAGTTTTCAGACAGCGTTCTATGCGAATAGTTGTTTGATTTAAAAACTTTTTTTATATTTGAAAAAAGAATCATCGTTAAATAATAGTTAACATTTCTTGTTTTTTTTACTTCTATCTAATTGATTTTCTTTTAGGTTATATCGTTTGAAAATGTGTTCTCATTTAGACTCTTGTGAATAGAGATTTAACTGAAATATGTGTTATTGTGTAAAATACAAATAACAGTGTTAGTGTAGTTTAAAAAGACTAGTGAAGTGTTAAAATGGAGGAGTATGAGTACGATTTCTCGTACGAATGCCGGGTTGGTATTTTGTCATTTAGACTATTTTATGTTTTAAGTATTGTAATATTCCTGATATTCTTTGAGATAAATAATATTATTTTTAATATTGATCCTCATATTTCTGATAATCTTATTCACTGTAACCTCTAGAGTTAGTGATGTAGTAGTTTTACTTAAAACTCCTATAAATATAGAAAGATTTAACTCTTGCTGACTGTCAATAAATACCGCTTCATAGTGTTCTAATTTTATTTCTTTATCAATATTAATGTCCATATCGTTGTATATTGATTTCTGCGCAAATAAAACCGTTATTCTAAATAATCTTTGGATAAATTAGGTTTTAGTTTTCTGGATATATTAATATGTCTAATATGTATAAATTAAAAAAAAGGGTTCCAAAAAGTCTAACTCTTTTTTTTATTTATGAAAGTTCTTACTTTATTTGAAATCTAAAAGTTAAAGTTAAATAGTTCGATTATGTCTAATCTGTTTTTAGAAATACTATTACGTTTTATTTCTTTTCAATGTCACCTTATAATATGTCATAAAAACTAATTAGGTATATTACAATTTTATTAATAGTTTGTTTTCCTTAAAACCTAAAACAATTTCATAATAGAGGCTAAGAACTAAGTTTGACCTTCAACACGGTTTCCTTTTCCTTATTTAGTTGCATTGAACCAATTCGTAATGTTTGGTAATAATAATAAGATTGTTATGTATGATGTTTTGAATTATCAGAAATAGGTAGGCGTTTCCGAATTTGGTTAGGCTTTTTAATATGTAAGACATGTATTGTTTAATAACAGTAGCGCTCTATTGATAATAAAGTAAGTAATATTATTAAGCTTTTTATGTTTTCTTTAAAGTAAAATGGCAACACTGTTTATACGAATTAATAGCTCAATATTATATCTCCTATTTATTTGCTGTTGTTACCTCAGTATAACGAGTTATTCAATTCCACTAAATTCAAATAAAAATTGGAGATATACCATGCTAAGTCAATGAAAAACGGCTTGTCATCAATAATTATTTCAAAATACGTGGTAATATCTAGTTTTATTCGAAAACTGCTGTTTTTTGTTACTACCTTTCTTGTTTTGTGCACAAACAACGTGATATGACATTTGTTACTAGTAGAATAATGTATTATTCATGATGTCTCACCACTAGAGTAAAAGCTAGTGTGTATAGAGTAATTGTAGAAATTGAGTAATGTTCGAATTTGACGCATCGTATATTACGCGGTGAAACCACTATACTATGCGTTTCGTATGCAATTATGCATTCCTCACCTACTTTAGTCATATTAACTTTATGTCATACTTCATGTTAATGTATAAAGAACTAGCTGTTCCGCGTCTTCGCACGCATAAATTAAAGCCTATGTCAACCCAATGTAATATGTTGTAGCCCGTAGATGAATGAATTTTTAAAATCGATTCAGTAGTTTTGGAGCTTATTCGATGCAAACGAACATATGTACAAATAAAAAATGTAATCTTTCCTCTTCATATTATTAGTATAGACAATGTCATTATTCAGTCAGGTGTGCCTTAAATTGTTTTTATTTAAGAAAGGCAGGGGGATGATGAATATTGCTCTAAATGTTTACACCGTTACGTTAGTGGGATATAAAATATGAGTCTGATATTGGATGGACTCG
Organism: Diatraea saccharalis; assembly: GCA_918026875.4. Lineage (NCBI taxonomy): Eukaryota > Metazoa > Arthropoda > Insecta > Lepidoptera > Crambidae > Diatraea > Diatraea saccharalis. The sequence goes on from OU893336.1 coordinate 5,247,983, forward strand.
AATAAAGAGAATGGGTCATGATCCACCACGCCCAACGCGTATTGATATATGTTGAAGACTGCATACAGCCGAGGCAAATGGCTTATCGTGCCTTCCGAAGGCACGGAGGAGCACGGGATAAAATTTTTTTTTCAGCCATCCTATGACTGGTCATTGAGAAATTTTTACATTTTTATATTATGCTTAAATGTGTTCGCTTTGGATTTTGATGAAATTAATACTTATTTAAAATAAAGTTTTTTTTTTAATTTAGTCCTTACGACTACATAGTTCAAACAACTTTTAAAATTGAAAAAGTCGAATGAAATTCTTCATAGGACGTCTTCCGTAGTCTAGTGATTTCAGTGACGCCATCTCTGAGGTCCGATCGGGTCGATGTAGAAAATGAACTTTTCTATATTGTTTCGGGTCTGCGTGTTGTAGTTTTAGCTACTCATGTTGGAATCTGAGCAACGCATGTGATGTTTAATATTTATTTGTTTATTTATCATAAAAATACTAATGTACAATGTTATTTACATTGTATAAAACATTACGTGTACAAGTTTATGTAACAGAGGATCGCAAACTACAATCTCTTTTCCTTTTTCTCAGCGTCTCGTGGAGGCGATGGCGCCGCGTTCAGCTCGCTCCTTCCGCCAGGAGTTCAACATGCAGGACCTGGCCACCACAGAGCATACGGTCACCCACATTACTACGGAAAAGTAAGCGTATATTTAAGTACACTAATAAAATGTCTTATTGTTGTCAAGAAAAAATGATATCTACTGCTATAAATAAACATAAATAACCTATCTAGTATCTCATTTACTGATTAAATTCTTACAATTATAACAGATATGTCAGGACATCACACACGACAGAGTTAGATGGTACACCTATCAAATCAATGGCCAATGGAAAACTAAGTTCGCCTAAATATACAAGCAAAACGATTTTATCTGACTACGACAAACCTGATTTACGGAATCTCAAAAGAATTTACAAAATGTACGAGGGTACCGATATCACCGAATCGCGAGGTATAGTCCACCCTGAAACTAGAGAAATTTTGACAGTCGGTCAAGCGATCAGCATGAGGATACTGGACGTTAGAACCGGGCGATTAGTATCATCTCCTGATACACGACAAACTATATCAATTGAACAAGCAGCAGAAAAAGGTCTTATTGATCCAAAACTAGCTGCACGTCTAACAGGACCGTGCGGGATGACAGAAGATGGAAACGAAGTCACCTTACTAGAAGCTATCCAAAGAGAATTATATGATGCCGAACAAGGACTTGCCGATCCAGCAGAAAAAAGAATTAAGGTAACAGTTGAATCTGAAAAGCCCAGCACACAAGGAATGAGTATCTCTGATGCATTAAACTGTGGTCAAGTCGATCTCCAAAGGGGCTTGTATAGACTACCAAATGGAAGCTACATTACAATAGCTGAAGCCTATCAAAAAGGTTACCTCATATACAACGAGATTATCAAAATAAAGTCGAGTGCTTTGTCCTTATCTGACGCGATTAGTCAAGATTTAGTAGACAACAATGGTTGGATTTTGGATAGGAATTCGGGCGATAGGTTCCAATTAGATACTGCTATTAAAAATGAATTGATCAATCCTCATATTAGAGAAATCGTTGATCCTAAAAATGACAGAAAAATAACTCTTGTTGAAGCGATTGACAAAAATATTATTAACACCGTTCATTCTAAATACGTACATAATATTACAAAAGAAAAGCTTTCTTTCAAAGACGCAGCAATTAAACGATTTATTTGTAAACCTATGACTCTAAAAGACGTTTGTGATAATAATCTTATGACTAATGACGGTAAAATTTTATCTCCAACACATAGGGTACCTTTAAGTATTTTAGAAGCAATCTCTACTGGAGTTCTTGACAGTGACGATGTAAAATGCATAACTGATACAACTACTGGACAACTTCTTACTTTATCTGAGGCATTAGCTGCTAAGATAATTTTAACTGATAATAAATTTCGTGATAACTTAACTGGAGAGATTTGTACGATACCTGAAGCAGTCGATAGGGGTCTTATCACGTCAGTTTCACAAAGATCGATATTCAATATTGACGGTTTTAGAGATCCAAAAACAGGAGAGTTTATTTCTTTTAACTCTGCATCCAAAAAAGGTTACCTTAAATATGTTAATGGTGAAACTTTCCTTAAGTCTGAAACTGGAGATTTTGTATTCATAGAAGACTGTACAAAAGTGTCCATAGTCCGTCCTGAAGTTTTAGAAATGTTTAATCGTAAGATAGGAGTTTATGAAAATGGAAAAGAACTAACTGTGTTGGATGCAGTATTCAAAAACATTCTTGATCCCAAAACGGGTCATTTACTTGATGCAACTACTAAGAAACCCATCCCTTTTAATAAAGCCGTAGAAATAAATATGATTACTCCTGAAGGGGCAGCATTATTAAATTCCCTCCTTAATATAACTCTTACTTTACAAACAGTTACTAAAACGGTAAAGCGTTATGTCACTGTAACAAATACTAATGCATCACAAAGATCCGAAGCAATACTTACTTTTACTGAAGCTATACGTCGGGGTCTTATTGACGAAAATACGCAGACGTTTACAGATCCAACTACTGGAACTGTATTCCCTATTCAACAAGCTCTAGATGAAGGTTTGCTCGGCGTAGACAAAAACGAACCCCGAATTGTTCGCATTCCAGAAATAACCCGAAAAGAATTGATTCCCGGACAAGTAGTAGAACTTAAAATCACAAAAAAGTCATTCATTCCTGATTTGCCACCTAGTCCTGAGAGTAAATTGCAACAAGAAAATAGACCGGAAACTATTAAGAGCCCTGATTTAGTTACTCGCGATGTAATTCAACAAGAATCTATAATTCAGAAAGTAAAAACTGGAATCACGAAATCTGTAACAACAGAACCGACTGTAACATCATTAACGATTAGAAAAAATACTATTGAGCTGCCACGTGATGGCTGGACCCTTAGAGAAGCCATATCGCAAAAATTTTTCAATCCTGTTACTGGTATTTTTGTTATTCCCGGAACTGATAGAATCATAGATCTTAAAGAAGCTCTTAAGCTTAATATTATTAATCCTAATTCTGCGGTAGTTATCAATCCCAAAACTAAAAAAGAAACATCCTTAAAAAGTGCCATCGATATGCACATTCTTGATAACACAGGTAATTATAATCTGCCTACTGGTTTAATTAATATGAAAGAAGCTATCGATAGTAAATTTATTGTTTTTGTTGAAATTTCTACTAATATATCATTACAGAAAGTTATAACTATAACTTCAGTTGCCGGCATGCCTGATGAAATTGAAGTTTCCGAAATAAATAAATCTACAACCCCTTATGATGTCGTAAGAGAAGAACAAACAATTTTAGAACCTATTCAGGTAGAGCCAGGTGTTATATATGATCCAGCTACGGCTTTAATTATATCGACTACGTCAGGTGTTTCAGAAAATATTTTAGATGCTGTTGACCGGGGTATAGTACCAAGTGATAGTGTCAAAGTTATAGAACCGTTCACAGGGAATCGAATTACTCTAAAACAAGCATTAGATAAAGGTATATTAGACAAAAAATCTGGAGACTATAAAGATAAGTCCGGTAATAAAATAAGTTTGTCAGATGCAGCAAAAATAGGCTTAATCACAGTTATAGGAGCCCCGTTAGTCGGAGCAGCAAAGGTTATTCAAGTCGTTAAAAGTACCATGGTGGTAGACCCAAGAACGGGAGAAAAAGTGCCTATGGAAGTAGCTTATGAAAGAGGTCTCGTGGATCCATTAACTTACAAGAAATATGAAGATTCTATTAGAGATAAATCTCCAGAATATGATTCTACAATACACAAAGAAAAATTGGCAACGACATCAACCAAAACAGTTACATTTACGCAAGTCAATACTACGCCAACATTAACTAGCACTACTATTATGTATATCATAGATCCTATGACAAATGAGAAAGTGCCTATAGATGTTGCACTTGAAAAAGGGTTAATTGATGAAAAGATTTATAATGAATATATTAAGTTAAGTGAAGATCCTTCTCAAATTCAGAGCAGCACTAGTACTGTGTCAGTTACTGAAAGTGCTCATACACCCAATGTAACGATAACTACGGTTGTAGATCCCGTTACTGGCGTTAAAGGACCTATAGATGATGCTTATAAGAAAGGATTAATAGATTCAGCATCACATCAAAAATATAAAGAAACCTATTCTCCCCAGTTCTTTAACCCTGAAGTCTTAAAAACTCCTAGTGATAAAAATACGGTGACCTTTACTCAAACTACTAAACCTGTCACTGTGGGTGCTGCTGTTTCAGAAGGTTTTATTACTGTAGAATCAATTCAAAATAGCATTTTAGCTGATACTAGAAAACCTGTTAATACATCATCGGTAATGCAAATCAAACGTCCGTCTGATATTATACAAATAACACAATCGCAGGTATCTGCAATACCTAAATATAAACTTCAAGTTCCTACAGAAAGTGTCATCGAGAGTCAAGTTATAGAAAGTAAACCTGTAGTTTTACAAAAACTTAGAAAACGAGTAGTGACTCCATTAGAAGCAGTCGAAAAAGGTTTACTAAGTAAAGAAACTGCAAAAATTTTGGAATCTGTTAAAGTTTACAAAGATGAAAATGGCAGACCTCTTTCACTCGAAAAAGCCATCGAACAAGGCTTTATAGATGACGAGAAAGGTGAAATTAAAGATCCTCTTCATGGCGATATCGTTAATATTAAAGAAGCTCTAGAAAGAGGTATACTAGACAGTGAAGGACAGGATGAAGTTCTTATTCCTTTAGCAAAGAGTCTTTCAGTTGCAGAAATTTTAGAACAAGGTTTATTAGACCCCGTTACGGGTAAAATAATTCACCCAGAAACTGGTAACCATTTGACGTTAAGAGAAGCAATTATTTGTGATATAGTCGACCCATTATCTTCTGTTAATATTTCTCCAGGTAAGAAAATTACACTTGCTGAAGCTATAGAGAAGAATATAATAGATAATGACAAGAATGTGGTAAAAACAAGCAATGGTATTCTAGATTTAATATCAGCTGTGAATGCCTCTGTTTTTTCTGAACCAGAAACTGCGAGTGTTGAAAAGATTCCACCAGCTGCTTTGACATTACCTCTTGCTATTAAGATAGGTCTAATTGACCCAGATACCAGAACCATGAAGCACCCACTTACTGGTGATGTCATAACTATAAAAGAAGCAGTAGAAAAAGACTTGTTAATGGCGTTACCCTATCCACATTCTAATGACACTATTACTCTTGAAGAAGCTTTAGACAAAGGAATAGTGGATTTGAAAGAGAATACATTTACAGAGCCAACTTCGAAAGAAATTATTCCTTTGGACAAGGCAATGGAACAAGGCTTGCTAACTATTAAGCCCAACATGGATGTTTTACAAACAACTGGAGTTATGACGACCATAACAGAAACATTTTCATCTCAGCACACGATCACTACTAAAATGATAGAATTACTGGCTGATTACGTTCTAATTAGTGCAAATGAAGTTCAAAACACAAAAACAGGAGAAATAATCTCGATGGAGGATGCCCGTCTACAGGGCATTGTTCATGATGAAAAAACTAGCAAGGAACAATTCATAACTAACGAAACAAACATAAGTTTCGAAGATGCTCTTAAACTTGGATATATTAATATAGATCAAGGTACGTTTACCCACCCCAGTACTGGAGCAGTAATTTCTATTTCAGAGGCAGTTAATTCTGGCATCCTTAATACGGAAGTAATTACTACAGATGAACCCAAAATATCAACAACAAAGAAAGACTTGGAAATGTTGGATCTCAATGAAGCCTTTGATCTGCTGTTTGACGAAAAAAGTCAAACATTTAAAGATCCAAAATCTCCTACAAAATCAATAACATTAAAGGAAGCTATAAAACAAAACATTATTAATCCAAAATCTATTATATATGACGTAGAAGCTGCTAAACCAGTTACTGTTCAAGAAGCCATAAATACAGGTTTGATTGACAACAAATCTGGAAAAATTAAAGATCCTGATACAGGAAAGTCAGTTGACATTAAAAATGCAGCTAAGATGGGTTTGATAGCAGTTGTGGCTGCACCTGTATTAGCAGGCCTAGCTGTAGTTCAAGGTGCAAAAGCTGTGACGAGTAAAATAATGCAACCCAAGAAAACTGTTACAGAGATAGAAAGAGCAACTGAAGAAACGATCACCCCAGTTAAAAGTATTATAAGTTCTGTAAAACTACAACCAATGCCGATTACGAGTGATAAGGAAAAGCAAATAGAAACTTCTCCACAAGATATCACTAATGAAAAACAACTATCGCAAGATACATCAATAACAATAATGGACACTAATAAAAATACACCTGATCAAGCTAGTCTTAAGATAGAACATTCAAAAGCTCACCCTGTTCACAAAGAAAAAAATACTGTAGAGCAAAAACAACAACAAACATTGATTGAAGAATTACCACCACCAGTACAAAATGTGATTTCCACCATGATTAATTTGCCTGAAAAATCAGAAAGTCAAGAGCCAACGCTACAAGAAAGTCAAGAAATAAGTATAGATACAATTCATCACAGTGATATAACTGACATTCGAGAATTATGTGTAACTATTGACGAGAACATATCTAAAGAGAAAACCACATTAAGAGATCAACAAAAACTAGACGAATCAAAAGAATTAACACCTGAACAAGCAAAGCTGATTGAGTATAAAACTTCGAAACCTATTGAAGTTGTTCATATTTCTCCAATACTAACTCGGCAAACTGGCAATGCCATAAAGGATTCTGAAAAATTTATTCTTGAAGAAACTGCAATAAGTATACATGGTGCGGTACCGGTGACAAAATCTTCAAGTTCTTCCCAACCTGATAAATCCATTTTGATAACTACAACTGTAGAACCAGAAACAAATCCTGACTCATCTAAAGCGTTTGTGCAAGAACCAGTTATACATGAATATCGTGAAGTTACCCCTGATAAAATTGAACATACTAAGGTAAGCAAAACAATTGTGTCTAAATCAGAGCCTTCAGAATATATAACAGAAAATACGAGTACAGTCGTAACTACTAAGTTATCCAAAGTAACTACGGTAGAATTAACGCAGAATGAATTTACGTCACATCATATAGTCACTGAGGAAACAATTGAACCACAAGCGGCACTAGAAATATTAAGCAGTGACAAAGAAAAATTAGTTACAAAAGCCGATGATGAAATAGATGAACCTTCAGTAACAATGATGGAAATAACTAAAACTGTTAAATATGTAGACTCCAAGAAGGAGCCAAACAACGAACCTACAATCAAAGATATCTCTCCGGTAAACGTAATAGAAAAAGATAAAATTAAATTTGAATATAACAAACAAGATAATAACGACGCCTGTATTCGAGACCTATCTATGCCTAGAAAGATCGATGAGAAATTAGTCAGCGATTCTTTCAAAATTGATAAAAAAATACCCGATGATATTCAAGATACAACAACTAAAATTCAACCAATATTAGACTCGGTTGACGATATATTTACAGCTGTTAACAAGGGTATCGTCTCCACTGAAACTATTCATATAGTAGATCCAAAAACCGGTAAAGACTTAACTTTCAAGGAAGCAATAAGTAAAGGAGTTGTCGATGAAAAAACAGGAGAAGTAACCAGTAATACTGGAACAAAAATCAGTTTCAGTGATGCAGCTAAATTAGGAGTAGTTGCTATTATAGGAGCTCCAGTTCTAGCCGCATCAAAAGTTGTGGAAATGGTTAAGAATGTCATAATAGTAGATCCGAAAACCGGTGAGAAAGTTCCTTTGAATGAGGCGAAAAGGCGAGGTCTGGTTGATTCTGCAACTAACATTAAGCATGAGCTATCCACAAAAGAAACTAGTCCTGGCGTTACAAGGGAACATACATCAATTATAACGGAACAGTTATCAACTACCGCTGCTAAGCCTATTGTGGTTAAAACTTCGCAGCCGGTTATAACTGAAACTATCATAACGACAGTTGAAAACCTATCCCTGGATAATGCTATAGCACAACCTTTGAAGCCTGACAACTATGATGGTAAAACAATATCAGCTCTTTTGATCGATGCTGAAAAACAGCCACTTAAAGTAATTGATGAAATAACGGAACAAAGTTCAGTAAAATTAACTCCACCAAAAAGTAAACCTTTGTATGAAAACATTACATTAGTCGATGCTATATCAAAAGGTAAAATCGAATCAAAGGTATGTAGAATTATTATAAATGGCATTGAATCTCCATTAACTGTGCAAGATTCCATAGAACAAGAACAAATAAGTAAGTTTGCATTGGTAGATATTTTGTCGAAGAACGTAGTTAGTGTCAAAGAAACTGAACCAAAGTATTATATTGCTATTTCACAAAAGCTTACACCAGAAGAACTTTCTGAGATGGGTGTGTATGATATCGAAAAACAAGTATTTTTGAACCCTGAAACAGGTTCTAAAATATCTTTTGAAGAATTAGTCTACGGGTTACATGTCTTTGACCCTAAAACAATACTTGTCAAAGATTTGGGCTCCAAATCTGACGACTATATTTCATTCGAAGAAGCTATTACAAGGCCAATTATTGATAAAAGCACTGGACATATGGTTAATCCAAAAACGGGCAAACGGGTCCCTTTTTTGGAATGTGTACAGATAGGATGGATTGTAGAAAAACCAGAAGATGTAACGGTCTCTGAACAAATATCCATCGAAAAAGCGTTAGAGCATGGTCTGTATAATCCTAAAACGAGTGAAATAGTCGACATAAATTCAGGTAAATTAGTTCCGATCGGTCAAGCCGTTGAGAGTGGTTTAGTTGATCAAGAATCATTCTTAATAAAAGTGCCCTTTACTAACGAGAATATCCCAATATCTGATGCTGTTGAACGTGGTATTATAGAAATACATGAAGGTGTTATTACTATTGTTGAAACTCATCAAGTTATAGAAATGTCAGTAGCAATTCAATGTGGAATTATAACATTGGCGCGAAGACCAGTTTCTATTGAAGCTATTATTGTAAATGATATGCTAGAACCAAAAACAGGGCAGATTAAAGATATAGTCACTGATCAATTAGTAAGTGTTAGCGATGCTGTAGATAGAAATATTATTCATCCTACTATATCTGAAATAAAAGACACAGCATCGGAAATATTTATTCCTCTTTCGGAAGCGTTGAATACAAATCTTATTCACCCGGAGACTGGCAAAATCAAAGACAAGAAGACTGGCGAAGACATTCCATTAAATGATGCTTTGAAAAAAGGTTTACTTGCCACTAAAGACGTCACGTTTTCTTTGTTTGATATTATTGAATTAGGTTATTATTCTCCTGAGACTTGTCAAATTTTAAACCCGAAAACCGGTAAAGCAGTAACATTAGGTCACGCCATAAAAGATAAGCTAATCGACCCATCAGACGTTAAAATAAAAGACGATAATTCTGAAGCAGTTTTGCCATTTGATCAGGCTGTAAAAGTAGGACTTGTAGATACAGAGAGAGGTATCATTACCTCTCCAGTTTTTAATCTCAAAGATGCTCGCGATAAAGGTTATTTGCTTCACGACAAGAAACCTTGGACATTACAAGAGGGTCTTGTTCAAGAGTTTTACAATCCAGAAACCGGTCTCTTAACCATCAATGATGCCACAATGACATTAGCGGATGCTATCCAAAAAGGAGATATTAATCCCGATGCAATGACTGTTAAAAATTCCATTACTGGTGATATAATTTCTTTGAATGACGCTATTAAAATTGGAATCATAGATTCAAAAGAAGGCAAGGTAAATGACCCTGTCCATGGTGACAAAATCTCTCTTACCGATGCGTCAGAGCGAGGACTTATTGTACCCGCGAAACGTAAACTTAGTTTACCTGAAGCTGTATTCAAAGGATTTTATGACCCTAAAACTGGTAAATTCTCACATCCGGAAAGTAAAGAAAAAGTTCAGACTGATAGAGCAATTAAAAAGAGAATGATAGACCCTCAATCAACTTTAGTACATGTAGGAGGCAAAGTGATACCATTTGAATTCGCAGTTGACAAAGGGATAGTAGATGGTAGGACCGGCACCGTTCTGTTAGGATATGATAAAGTAGATTTCCGAGAAGCTTTTGAAAGAGGTATATTAGTTGAAGTGCGCAAACCTATGTCCCTTATTGAAGCGCTTGAAAAGGGAATTTATAATGAAATCACTGGCCTTTTTATGGACCCTCAAACAGGTAAAAAGCATACTCTTGCAGAAGCTATTAAATTAAACTTGATTGACCTCAACTCTGTACATGTTCAAGATAACAGACTGGGGAAATGGAATAAAATTACACTTCCCGAATCACTACAAATAGGTGTTATTGATGATAAAACTAGTAAAATTAAAAATATAAACAATGAAAATGAAGAAATCAGCCTTCGCAAAGCTTTTGAAATTGGTTTACTCGTGGATAGTAAAGCACCTATTAGCTTACAAAGGGCTTTACATCAAGGTCTTTATGACGATGCGACTGGAAAAATTTGTGATCCAACTACTAATCGTAAAATAACTCTTCATGAGGCCATAAGGCGTTCTATTATTAGTCCAAAGCATTTATGTTATTTTGATAAAAAATCAGAAAAGCCATTATCTCTAGCGGAATGTTGTCGCAGTGAAATTGTGGATAGGAGAAATGGAAAATTCACTGAACCTGGATCAGATGTTCAAATACCATTATCAGAAGCAATGAGTTTAAGTTTAATAGTAGATATTGAAAGTGCTGGGTTTACTTTGTACGAAACGTTAGCTATGAATATGTATAATATTACTGAACTTGTTTTTGTGCACCCTGTTACAGAAAGAAAATTATCTCTTAATTCAGCAATAACGGAAGAACTTATCAATCCGCAAATGTCTCTAGTAAAACATATTCCTACAAGTAAATATATCAAATTAGAAGAAGCTATAAAAAGTGGCGTTATTGATGGAGATAACAGTGTCTATGTACTACCTAATGGTAATCAAATAAATTTACTTGATGCGAAACATCGTGGCTTAATAGTTACGGCTAAGAAAAATATTAGTCTTGAAGAAATTATTAAAAATGGTTTCTTTAGATCTGATAACGGAAAAGTTGTAGATCCTGTTACTAATGAATTTATCGATTTAAATAAAGCTATTGAAATTAACTTCTTAAATCCCGATTCAACTGTGGTGAAAGATAACATGACTTATAAATACAAACCTTTTATAATAGCTATCCAACAAGGGGATGTCGATGTTTCAAAAGGTAGAGTTCTTGATACGAAAGCTAAGAAAACTTATAGTTTAGATATCGCATTTGACAAGGGTCTACTTGTAACAGTTGTTCAGCCCCTTACAACTCAATCTATAACTAAACGTTATGTTCCGGAGGCAACTTCTAAAGAGCTACAACTAAGAGAATTCACTCTAGACGAAGCTATCAAATACGAATTTATAGATTTAGAAACCGCTGTTATAAAGGATCCTCGCAAAAACAAATACATTCCATTAAAATTAGGTATGATTGAAGGTATAATAGATAAAAATGTTAAAGGTTCTTTTGATACACAAAATCGCGCGCGTTCTCTTTGTTTCGTTTTTGAAAATAGCTTGATTGTATATGTTCGAGAACCTCTCACGTTTGAGCAAGCTTTAGAAAACGGTCATATAAATGTTGCCGCCGCTCGATTTACTGATCCACATTCCAATGAAGTATTAACAATAAAAGACGCTACAACTTTAGGTTATATCGATTCGGACACTGCGCTCATTAAAGATAATCTCAAAAAGAGGTTAGTTAAACTGCCAGAAGCGTTCCGAAAGGGCCTTATGGATGCTGAAAAGGGTAATATTTTGGATACTGAAACCTCTAAACTGAATACACTGGCGTCAGCTATAGAGAGTGGACTCCTAATGACACCTAAAAAAAGTTTCACTCTCATCGAGACAATTACTTTCGGAATTTACAATCCAACAACTGGAGCGTTAAACGATCCATTTATAACGACCAGTGTAATAGATAGAAAGAGGTTGAATTTAGGCGAAGCGATTCAACAGGGAATTGTAGATCCATCCAGTACTGTAGTCAAAGAACCGGAGACTGGAAAGATTTGGCCATTGGTTCAAGCGATTGAACAGAAACTCATCGATCCAATCGAAGGCAGACTGGTTATAGATCCTAAGAAAGAGATCAGCCTCGACTTAGTGAAAGCTCATAAGAAGGGTTACTTACTGCCAGCAGAAACGAGGGTAAGTTATTTTATATTTTTCACGTATTGTTGCTTTTATCAAGCAAAGGTGTTGCTTTACATCTTCCTATTTCCATTCTTAGACGGTTACCTCTATCTGAAGCGTTTGGCTTTAAACATTGGCATGGCACGACACTCACAAGACATGCAAGTGTCGAATACAGGGTTACTTTTGATATTTGGTGACGTCACAGTTTGTTGTGGCATACACTAATACAATGATTGTAGTTCATCATAACTATCATTATGTTCGCCTAGAACTTAAGACATCCAGAGTTTTACATAGATTACTTAGTGATTTTTACTATTTTCTATTACATAGTATAAAGCACATTTCCTACAATCACGACGTATATTCTTAAATATTTGATTTGCCGTAAAATTAGCTTCTTCACATAATAGGTAAAAAGGTTTTGCTTTTTATAAATCGTAGTTATTAGAAAGAGAGAGTATTACAAGTTATATATTAATATCTACAAGCCTCTTGTGTTGTTCTTAGATGCTTAAGTTTAGGTTTATATAGCGCTCCACAATTGACAGTTTATCCATTTCATATGAAAGGGAAAAACTACCAATTGAAAAGTGTGCTTAAATTCACATGTACTAAGGCTCGATGTATGTTGTTTTTTATTTCCAGCCGTTGCCTGCGATGCTAAGAACCCCTTTTGAGCTAAATCGTGAATGCTTGCCTGTGAGGGATCATAATAACGACGATATAAAGAACTTATCACCGTCTCGTCAAAAACCTAACTCCCATAATTCACATTGTGCTAAGACTGACGTTGGAGGTCGGAATTGCTTTGTGCTGTCGACCTCTCAACGTCGCAGCTTTATATTGTTTGCTTCCTCATTCGACAACCAGCGTAATATGACTGCTGGCTTTGAAATTGACCTAGTTAAAAGTTTACTATAGAAATTGTCCCTAAACTTGATATACTCATTCCTTGGACGCGCGTGCTCATATATTTTAAATGCATGAGAGCGCAAATGCTATTGTGATGTCGGTAAATAAAGCAGGACACTCGCGATGCAAACATTCACAATATCATGAAACGGTAAAACATTATCTTCAAATTCAGACACGTAAGGTAGTATTTATAATTCATTTAAGACTTACTTTAAATTCTAGTTTTTGTGGGATTTTATCTCAATATTTGCAATGTCTTTCTTTTAATAATGCAGTTATATTACAGATCTTTTTTTTTTTGAGATAAAATTCCACTCTGTTTGTTTTCATTATTATATATTTTTATTGTAATTTACTGTACAAAACACTATTCGATAATTTCAGATTTTTCCGAAAAGGTACTCTACTTTCAATACTTTTTAACATTTAACTCTAATCAAAAGTTTAATCATTTTTAGTGAATCTGTTGGTACCATGTTAAACGGTTAAGAGATTTAAGGCAAATGTCAAACACAACTTTTCATTGTCTATGCTTATATATCTTGGTCTATACTTATGTTGTCTTTGACAGTTGCGATTTAAAAGTCACTGCTTGCATGCCACGCTTTATGCATGTCCATTTCTTTACTTTACTTTGTACTATACGCATTGTTTTATATTTGTTGTGTTCGTCATTTTCACGCTGTAAATTGGCTGTCTGTTATTGTTGCCTTCTCTGTTCGTGTCTAGGTATATTGTCTATGCTTCTCTTTCTGCGTAGTGTTGTATCGCTTTTTTACAGGTGTCGTACGGTGAATGACTTAGTAATTGGTACTTCAAAACGCATGACGCTAAGTTATTCTACCGTTGTCTGCGTGGATTATAGACAATTTTTTTTTTAAAGTTTTTGTAAAAAAATACGATTCTAAATACTTGCACATGTGAAGTTTAGTTAACTACATTTTTACTTAATGTAATGCACTTCAATAGTAGATTAATGCATTGTAAATTTGCTCGGTAGTCATAGAGAAAATGCACTTGATTTGAAGACGATATTTCCCGCTTGAATATGTTTTTCTCAATCATAGACTAATATATATTTTTTTAATATTTAGCAAGCAGTTGAAGAGAAGTACAGGCTTTGTGATGAGACACTTTCTAAGTTATTGGAATGGATTGCGATCGTTGAAGAGAGACTGGCCAATCAAGAAGCAGCAAAAGAAGATATGGATGAGCTACGAAATCAAATAAACATCTTGAAGGTAAACAAATAGTGTTAATATTTGAATGTAGCGATATATGGAAAGTTTTAAATCGTGCACATCTTTATGATTGACCAAAAATCATGTACTACTTGCAGCTTATCAAGGATGACTTGGAGAGTCACCAGCGCCAGGTATCTGCGTGCGCTGACCAGGCTAAACAACTTCTAGTCTCCGGTGGAGATGTGCTGGCACCACATGAGGTATAAAACTGGGAACTGTCACATTTGAACAACGCCAAAAAGTGAATTATTATCATAATATGTTATTTTTATATATGTTCTTTTTAAAAACACTACAAACGCTTTGGTTGTAACATATATGATCGATCCTGGGGACTTACCCTTTCAAATATTTTTCTTTATGATAAACACGATGCTTTTTATATGGCAAATGGTAATTGTATCTGTGAAATATGGAGGACCTTGAGATAGTAAATTTTTGAGCACCTATCTTGGGACAGTCTTTGTAAAAGTCCTCTGCAATTTTTAAGTTCTCTGGGAACTAAACTACTTTTAAAGCTAAGTTTGCCAAACTTGCAAGAAATATAAAAGAAAGCCGATTTATTCGCCGTGACTCGCACGATGGTTTCAAGATGTCACATTCGATTCCCGGCCGGGTCAATGTAGAAAATTAAATTTTCTATATTGCTTCGGGCTTAGATGGTAGTGCCTTCGTTTTTTTTTTTTTTATTTCCATAATACAAGTGCTTTTGTTGCTCAACTCCCTAGTTTAGTAACAAAAGTTACCTGAGTAAAAAAATATTTATAATAATAATAAGCTACTCTTAAAATCAGTTTATTTACGTGTTATTCCTTACAATTAAACCTGACGTTTGCTTCTATTGATGCGTAACGAAATATCTGTAGCACAATTTGAATATACTTTATGCATTATAGCACTTACTGCTTATGTTTTAAGTTTGTATATCGTTGGTAGCTAACGATTCATTTATTCCGGCAGGTGGCGGCATTAGAGCGTGGCGTGCGCCAACTGAAACAGCGGTGTGACAAGTGCAGTGACAAGTGTGACAAGATGTTGCGTCGCTTAGCCGCCGCTAGGGATGAACTCGGCAAATTCAGGTTAATATCCCATAGAATAGACTATGTTATATAAAACTGAACTTTTATATCGATTTAGCCTATACAAAGAAAGATAATGGAAAGATTTAATACTGTCGGGTGTTCTCTATGAATAAGTAACTTTAGGGAATATTAAAAATAATATGTACTGAAAATTTAACTCTGAATGAATCTTTTTATAATGTTATTTGATGCGGCAATAAAGTATTATTGTTTAGTTTTGATTTGCACATATTTAATACCTGTTATTTGTATTAACTTTACTTATTTTTTAAGAGATGAGGAGGGGGAATCGGGATGGTGATATTTACTTATTGTTTCTGATTTTAATATACAAGAAGTCGTTCCCAACGCCATTACGTGCCTTCTAAAGCACAGATGTCGAGATATCATTGACTGAGAAGCTCACACGCCGGTTTCGATTCCTTTTCTATATTGTCTCGGTTCTAGATGTTGTGGTATCTTATTTATTTCAGATTTCCATAATACAAGTGCTAAGCTACTTTATTTGGAATCCGAGGATTATACATATTGCTGTCTTAATATATTTATATAAAAATTTTGGTCACCCATCCAATAACTGCCTTTTGGGAAAGTTGCTTAATTTTCACATTTTTTTAAGTTGCCTACTACTTGAATGATTCCAGACTTATATAGTAATGTGTAAGGTTAGTAATTATAATAATAATATTTTAGCAATGAACTGAACACTTTCAATGCCTGGATGGAGGGCGCATACCGCCTGCTGGAAGAAAAGGAGGCGGCTATATCCAAATTAGACAAGTTACCCCACCAGGGAGACGACATCAGGGAGTTTGTGTCTGACGTCATAGCTCACCAAGCCGACCTTAGGTTTATAACAATGGCCGCACAGAAGTTCTTAGATGAAAGCAAGGTACATTTTAAATCATTACCAATATCATAAAGTATAAATATTTCACTACTTGTTTGCATTGAATATGCTCTGAAACTATTTAAAAATTCTTTCACCTATGGGAAGCTACATCATACGCGAATGCCATAGGCTATAATTTACACGGACAGAGTCGTAGAAAACAGTTAATAAATATGTATATATATTTTTACTGTTCAAACGAAAACTTCTCATCTCGTTTGTGGTTATAGTTATCAGTTTGATAATGATAAAAGCTAGGACTTTTTGCCCTGTTAAAAGTTAAAAACTTAAGTTATTGATAGTAATCAGTTGGTATCGGTCGATAGTTGAATAAAAATTAAAATATCTTTATTCAAGTAGGCTATTACAAGCACTTTTGAATCGTCCAAAAAAACCACTTGTTCAGGACGTCTTTTAGCTGACAAGAAGAACAAGCGAAAGAAACTTACCAGCATTTTATTATAAGTAATAACATTTACATAAATCAGATTACATGACGGTTAGATAGATGACTGACAATAGATGTTATTGTATATTGACTCAATGGAATCGTGTCAGGAATTCCTGAGTATTCTGAACGAGTACCGTACAACGTTGCCGTCGCGGCTGTCTCACGTGTCCCCGGGCGCGGAGAGCGCGGTCCGCGAGGGCGCAGCACTAGCGCGCCGCCGCCACGCCGACCTCGCGGCGCGCGCGCAGCGGCTGCAGGACCGCCTCAGGGGCACCGCCCACCTCACCAAGCAATACAACCTCGCTTTGGAGAAGGCCGGCAAGTGGATAAACGATGTGAGTTATTGTTAATTATTATTTATTTTCGTAACTTACAACTGTCATTACAGGTGTATACCAATATAAATAATAGATTTAACAACTCAAAAATACAAAAATAGCAAGTATTTTTTCAAATAGCAAGGTTAAACAAAAATTCATCCCTAGAATGATAAGTGAGGCTAATAAAGCTTTAGCTACCATACTCTTGTTCCATAATATTACTTGCAATTATTTTGTATTCTTAGAATAAAGTATATAAGCAGTATTGTTGTGAAAATTAAACATTTATAACTTCAAAACCTTTTTTTAACTTGAATGACACCATTACCCGATGTAAATACAATTAACCAAAGAATTGTTAACTATCAATTCTTTCTACATGCATTTACAATGAACAACACATTAAATTATTATTTGGAATATTATATTAGTTAAACTATTATTAAAATAACAAATTGTGTTTGAGTTAGTGAGCGAAGTAATGCCCACAAATCAGGTGTTAACGACACCTAATTATAGTATATACTTCAATATCAAAACAAAATCAAAATTATTCGTCAATTATATATAAAAAACTATAAGAACGTAGACAAACATAAAAAAAGTTCGGTCCAGCTGTCGTTTCTCAACATTAGCGTTAATTAAAAAAAAAAACTTAAAAATTCCAAAAGCCACAGCACCACAGTTCGAAGCCACAATCTTTCGCAATCCAAAATTAATATAACCCCAAAACCCTTTATCTCGAATACAGGGCGGTGCAGTTAAGTTCCCTTTCTTTCCCACTAATTCACGAGTGCTTCAATTACTTAGGAATGAAAGTCTAATATTATTTGTTTCTTTTTAGATCGAACCACAAGTCCGCTCAGTACTATCTGAACCGGTAGGCGGTGAACCGAGAGCGGTTGAAACGCAATTGGCTAAGGCGAAAGCTCTGCACTCGGAGATACTATCGCAGGGACGTCTCATCGACAATGCTAAAGATGTGAGTTTAATAAATTTATGAAACTGAATTAAAATTTTATTAAAAAAGTATCAAGTCTTTATTGCAATGAACTTTGACAGTTCATTCATAACATTTTCAATTTAGTTCACAATGACGTATAAAACTAACATTGGATTAAAAGCTTGCTTTATATATTTTTTTTTTTATTAGATGTTCAAATCGTTAATTGTAACAAACACATAGTTAAATTAAGTAACTGATTACGATTTTTTCTTATAGAAATAATAAATAAGTAAGCTTTTGAAAGCCGTCAATAGAGAGCGCTTCATTTTAAGAAGTGTTAATAACTGACAACTGATGATTGTTTATGTACTCGTAAAATCCTTAATTTCGAAACGTGGCAAACGTCGACAAATATAATGACTCTAGTACCAATATCCAAACGCCTATCCTCCGTTGAGTATGAATAAAACGGACACCTTGTGCTATATTTTACACCTTATTGTTATTGAAACAAGACTTACTTTAAATGTTAATCGTACGTTCGGTTATCGTTGGTATTGCGCAAACGCAGATTCGCCATGTGCCATATTGATTTGGACTTGCAGCGCTATATTTATAGATTATGTCAATACCCACTGAATTTGCAAATAATTCCTTGATGACAGGCTTGCGATCAGCTAGTGAAATCGCTGGAAGGCAACTTGACACCATCAGAGATACGTCAACTCGAAGTTCCAGTGTTAGATTTGACTGCTCGATACAAGGACATAGATGGCGCTGTAGGCTCTAAATGCGCGGAGTTAGAAGCGGCGCTACTGCAATGCCAAGGATTACAGGATGCAGCGGAAACACAAGCCCATTGGCTGGGACAGGTCGAGAATGTATTCAAGTGAGTCTCATATCAATTTCTGGTGATATTGTTATGAAAATATTTGTTACTAAAAAGTGTTTATAAAGTCGGCTTTTCTTTGTTTATTTTGACTACGAACATAACAAATTTACATGCAGTTATTGCTATTTTTTTTTTAATTATCTTCTCATTGGTAATGGGGAAATCAATTTTGTGCCGTCATATATTATTCTCAATAATAGGTAGATACATCAGTAGGTAGATGGCCAGGTGGGATGGCCTATCATACCTCCCCCTCCCCCTTGACACGCCTACATGTTTATTTAACAAATTTGCATATAACAAAAGAGGTTATCAGCTTGAATATAGAATGCAAGGAGAGGAAAACCGAAGAAAAAATAGATAGACTGTATGAAAGATGATGTGGTGTTGGGTGGTGGAGGTTTGTTATTTTATTGAACTTTTTGATTCGTTCTAGGAACCAAATGAAGCCTGCATCTCTGATCCGCGAGAGGCTCGACGAGCAAGTTCGCGAGCAGCGCATCACGCACGGCGAGGTGGAAGCACGTAGGGCTGCACTCGCGCAACTACTCACCGCCGCCAGGGATGCCGCTAGAGCGCCCTCTAACGCCAGGATAGCGAGGAAACTGGAGCAACGAGCCGAGGAAATATATGCCAGGTAATTTTACATACGGTATAACAAAAATTAAAGCTTACCCATTGATCTGTATATAATAGATCGGTATAGAAGCACTTTCCATACATTGATTGACCTGACAGTTTTCCTTATTTTATGACTTTATTATATGTTTGTTTTTAAAACCAGATATAAAGTCCGGTCGCAACAAAGAAATTTTCGTATAATGACAGACATTCATGTTTTTTTGTAGTGAAATAAACCTAAAATGTTCACCACGTCTAATGATAAGCACAGAAATCCGTTTTCTATCCGTATACTAAATATTGTATTATAATCACTTTTAAAACAGATATGAAAAGCTTCTAGAGCGTTCAATAAAGCGGGGCCAGTTCTTAGAAGAAGTATCGAACGAGTTGGCAGTATTCAGCCAACAGGCGGCGACACTGGACGCGGCACATTCGCATCTCTTAGAACAAGCCGATACCAGAGAACTCGCCAGAAGTAACGCTGAAGAACTACGCGCTAGATTAGCTGATTTGGCTCACTACAGGTATTATAAGGATATTATACTTTTAATTAACTTATAAATATTTTTTCCATAATATTATTCTTACAAAATATTAATAGAGTCCGAAAAAAAATTGCAAAATACAAAATAATCTTAATTTCGGATTTGAATTAATTATTGACAGAATATTTCCTTCGTCTAATCAATATCTAAGAAGCTTCTGATTGTCTCATTCTGTATATATTTTTATTACTATATTTACGATAAATAATTCAAATATTTATACCATACATATTTATATTAAGAAAATAATTCATTCTCAGGGATAAACAAATGCCGCTGCTTGAAGATTGTCTTCGTAATGGCAAACAGCTTATAGCCAAGAAAGATGTCACGGATACACATGTGGTTCGCGACAGGATGAAGGTAAGCCCTAAGTAGACTAGTTCACTACTAGAGGAGAAATTAGATGGACTTTGGCATTGTAACGCCAATTTGAAATTTTCAAAATCAAAATTATCCTGTTTTTAAATCTTTTTTTTTATTGGCGATTCCAGTCAGATCACTGAATTTCTTCCAACTTAGCAGACATTTAATGACGTTATTATCATTTATTTATATCAATTCGAACTTTTTTATCTTTAACAGATCTTGGAGAATCAATGGCGCGATTTCAACACCGCGCTAGAAGAGAAACAGAAATTATTCAAACAACGTGCCGACCAGCTTAACCAGTACGAGACACTCAGAACTCAGGTAATATTATTTACATTATATTTACTAAAGAATTTCCATAAAAAAATCGTTTAAAAAACAATAATTTTATAATATTTCCATTAAAAAGAGTTGAACTTCGAAAAATACGGTCTTGTCAAGTTTTTCGCTTCTTTGATATTCATGCATAACTCTTTCATACATGTACGCTTATATTTAAGACTTCTGACATCCCATTGATACATTATGATAAAACCAATTGTAGTCACTAGTAGAGCTCTCTCTGATATTTGAGAATGCTATGCTACTATGGATATTCTTGCGTTCTCTGAATTTAGAAAAATGTGTTATATTTGTAATTGATTAATGAAAAAATTAAGGACCATCTCTTTAAATGATCTAACAAGCTCAAGTGAAGCTTCTATTATAAGATTGTATGTGTATCAAATATTACATTAAAACTTCCGATGTAGTTAGTTCCATACTAACATAAATGTTAATAGTCGTCAAATCGAAGTAATTCTAACTTAGGAACAAGTTCGCTAATGAAGAAATGTAAATGTGTAAATTTAACTTTACCAAAAAAACCGTTGTATTAATAGGCCAAATATATATAGCTGTCTCAATCAGCAATCTTTAAATATCTGATACGTCAAAGTGCCAATGTCGACACTTTATTTTGAAGTTTGATATTCGAACTTCAGTATTGGTCCTATGCAAAATTTCGCATTGGTCTATATCGTATTTCTACGTGTAGATAGAACGCGTAACGTTCTTAAGAAGAATATCACTATAAATAGTTTTTTTTTTTTTATTTCGTCATCAGTTATCCTCAGAATGTTAAGTAAATTGAGCTACTTTCTAATGAATTATAATCTTCTCAGGTGCTCGAATGGCTGCAGTCTATAGAGAACAGAGTTGGAAGACTCAAGCCTGTGGCCGTTGATTTAGACGTTATCAAAATACAACAAGATGAACTGCGGCCACTCACCAAGGAGTACAGAGATTATTCAGTCACCATAGACAAGGTAAATTAGAATGAAGGAAAAAAAAAGAATGAAAAAGAGAGTACAACTACTAATGATTAAATATATCAAAAAAAAAATTAATAGCAGATATTGCGACTCATGTCGTAATTATAAAAAATTGGTTACTGTTTCTTGAAAGTTTTTTTTTCTCTCTTTCTGACAGAAGCGTGGCAGTTATTCAGCAAAAATATATAGAACTGTTCTAGGAACTTTTTTTATCCAATTACATGATCTTGAACACCAACTCTTGACTTTTATGTTAAAATTATAACTGCATTGTACAATATTCGAATACCTATTATATGTTTATATACCTTTTAAAGAGTGAACTTTAATATATATTACTCATGTAAGGAACTTGTAAGTTAAAAAGAGGAGTAACATTTTATATTTTCAACAGGTCAACGAAGCAGGAGCAGTGTACGAAGCATTATCACGCGGTGAACGAGCTGATAGTCCTCACCGAAGACGTCTATACAGTCCCACTAAACGTCACACGCCCAGTAAGTAATTAAACGCTTATAAATAAATAAGACAAGGTAATTATGCGATAAAAGAATCGGTATTGCCAAACTGATGGATTCCCCAATAAAATTATTTGAAAAAAATTGTGTACCTAGTAATGTTTTTTTGTAGATTAGTTTACAACTGGTAGTTGTATAGTCTTGTTTGTAACAAATTTCACCTATACCAATATCAAAAAAGAAATTTTTAAAATCAGTCCAGTAATTTCGGAGCCTAATCAATACAAACAAAGTAAGTCTTTCCTCTTTATAACGTTAGTATAGATGGTGCATCAAAGTATCTTATTGTAAATTATTTAGGCCGTACACTGGACGGAAGATCTCCATCGCCAACTAAAGGTCACGGGCTGGCTAGTCCCGCGTCTACACATTCCACCTCTAGTGGGTTCTCTTCCCGCCGTTCCAGTCAAGAAGGATTCCATCTTGAAGGTAATTGATTGTTTATTTTGTTTTATTTATTAAGTAAAGACGGTTTTACCTCTTTAAATAAGAAAATAATGTCAGTGTTTCTAGTATAAAATGAGGTGAAAAGTTCCTAAGTTTTTGTTATGGTTCGATTGATTTAAACGAGATAGCTTCACTAACAGGTTTTTTAAAATTATCCAAGCAAAATAACACGTCTCAATTTGACGTTTTCTCTTCTGTCATTGTCATTGTCAAGTTAACTACAACCTGGAATTACTATGAAACCATTTTCGTAATATTCTCTATTAGATAATGATGTACCCACTCAAGATAATTTACATGTTAAATAATGATTGTATGTTTTGTGTAGAACTGTCCGGGGTACAACAACAGTTGGCTGAAATCAATAACCGCTACAGCCTAGTAGGCAGCCGCCTTAACGATCGTCAGGCGGAATTAGACGCGCTCCGTACCGAATTACGCCGACATTTAGACAGCTGTCGGGCTCTACAATCCTTCCTGGATAAGGTACTTTAGAAATATATTCATAACATTATTATCATCCTATTAATTTCCTCATTGGTGGAGCACAGGGCTTACCTATAAGTGGAATCGAAAAAGGAGAATTGCCCATAACTCATCTTATCACGTCGTAGTATGGATGGTGGGCCTTGATTACTATTAATACTGCCAGGACCAACTGCTTGATGTGCCTTCTGTATCACAGACGAGCTCGAGATAATTAGTCACTTGACTGTTTGAGGAAAAGTGTTTTAAAACTCGTACTATTAGATATATATTTTTTCAAAAGTGTTGTTTAATGCAGGAAAATATATATTTTCTTTTCTTTAGAGAGATTTCGAGCCGTGACGTCATAATTCAATAAACATGAGTACCGGTTGCACTCACAACAAAGAAGTAGACGTTTAGTTTATTGAAATTTGACGTTACGCGATGCTCCGCCATGACCGCTCTGACGTTTCCATTTTTATAATACAAAAATTATGAATTGCAAGTTACTTTTGTATTAGAAAAATACTTTCATTTATTTAAAGAAAATACTACATAGTTGTTTTTATAACTGTCGAGTCGCCAATAATTTTTTTGGTTACCCAATCTATGACCGTCCCATGCGAAGGTTGCTTAACCTTCGATCTTCTAACAATGTACGAACCATTATTATGAAAATAGGCCATTATTATGAATAAGGCTGAAACCTAGTACGTTGTATTTTGCACCTTGTGGTTACACTTTAATCTTACGTTCTTTCTTCATCGATTTCGGTACTCATATAAGCCATTGATATCAACGAAAACTTGCATGAAATATGAAGTTATGATAAATAAATTAATGGTTAGTAAAAAATATGAACATTGAAACTGACTCTTTTGTCACCATCAAGGCATGATATTGAATTTGTACGTGCACTGATAATTACGTGTGCTTTATTATCTGTTAATATTTCAACAGGTCCAAAGACAACTGCCCAAAGATTCGATACCCAACACCAAAGAAGAGGCAGACAAGACGACGAAACAAGCTCGCGCTGTGCTAGAAGAAATGTACGAGAAGCAGAGCATTCTAGACTCCACTAAGACACAGGTGAGATAGTCTCAATGACCAAAGTGTATTTACATTGCATTTAGACAACGTGTAAACTTAAACTTTCTAAATCATCTTAATCTTAGAGTTAATATTGGACTTCCAAACTACAGCTTCAACCAACGGGTTTCCGAACTTTTGGCATCCAATTTTATTACTGGCCTTAACAAGAGTTGCTTAAAATCCGTAATCCTTATCTATTTTAAACGTGTGTTAATTAGGTTCGTGAGCTGCTTAAACGCAAGCAAGGCGTAGAGGGCGCTGATCGCTTGCATGATGAAATGGAAGACGTCGCTACACGCTGGAAGGCTCTACACGATGCTTTCAAAGACAAGTAAGTACTAAAAAATAAAACTGTTTATATCAATAAATTTTTAACACTGTTTCCATACTTTCAAGGTCCCAGAGTTTCGAAATTGTGCGGTTTTACTGCTTAACTTCGTTGATATAAAGTTCAAGTTAATTTTGCCTTACGATTAGTCTGATAAAACATGAATTGTGTGACAGACGTGACATATATGGCCCCTAATAACCATTAAATTGATTTCATTTCGTTTTCATCTCTCATTTCTCTTGTTGTGTATATGTATTTAAAACGTATCCGCAAAGATATGTAGATTAAGCAATGTGATATTTTTATAGGATTCGTCTAATGGAGGAGATGAAGGACTTCCATGACACTCATAGTAACTTGACCCAATGGTTGGGCGCCAAAGATCGCATGATGGCTGCCCTAGGACCAATCTCGTCTGACTCTAGGATGGTCCAGACACAAGTACAACAAGTAAGTATTAACGCTTTTGCTGAGAGTTTGCTGATGGCAAGAAATACGGTACAATGTATGGTCAGTTAGTCTTAGTTATCTGTTACTTTCGTGTGTTTACTATTTATATTTATAAACTTTCATAGGATAGTGGTTTAAACACTTTTTTAACACCTTTGCTCGTAAAGCTGATGTAATTCCACCGGTTTTAAATATGTAAAGCGGGTCATAAAAACGCGTGTGTTACCAAAGCAAATAGTTAAGTTATAGTCCATACAATTCCATAACAGTATTATTTGCCATTTCGCGCACTGTTGCTATTCAAATTTCGAACTAATCGCCGCGCGGCGCCAGTCAGTAGGCAGCGCTAGCGCGCTGTTAAAATGGCGGGAAAGCAACAGCGTACATTCACAGATTGAGTTTATTTAATGTTTTTTTTTCTGTTTCCTCGCAAATGTGTTAAAAAGCGGGCGAAGTCGCTGGCCAAAGCTAGTCAAAAATAATACTGCTAGCCGATGCATTAAAAATACTTCTTCGATTTACCTCAGGTACAAGTATTACGCGAAGAATTCCGCGTCCAACAGCCGCAGTTAGCTCATCTAGATGAAGTGGCGGCCGCCGTGTTACAACGTTTAGAACCAAAATCACAAGACGCAGACTCGCTCCGTCGGAAAGTGCAACAAGTGAAAGACCGCTGGAACGAACTACTTGCCAAGTAAGCGCTTTAATCAAGGTTATAAACCTGGAATTTAGATTAGTAATATAAAAAAAAATATACCTAAATATAAGTCATCTCTGTCTTAAGGCTGGATTGCACCATAATAGTCTTAAGGTTAAGGTTTATGTCAAATTTGACGATACATTGACTGCGGATTACGTCGCACCGTCCTCTTTCTTGGCATAAAACAATAATTTACAGATAACAAACATTTTAAAGTACCGGTTAACCAAATAACACCCACCTCGTCTCATCTTGGGATGCCTGGATTCGGTGGACTTTTAAGCATTTTTCATTAAAAATGTGTTTGTTATTGTCAAAGTGAAGATGCAACCAACCTTTAGACACTAAAAGAAAAGTAGGCGTCTCTTTTTACAGTAAAAAAGCGCCGTTGCATCTGCATACAGTCAGTAATAAATAGTTTACGACAGTATTGGATCAGTTACATGGAAAATTTCATAAATTTCAATAATTAATTATGCAATGAAGAAAAAGAAATTATTGCTTTTCAGCTACTTCTTTCGAGCAACTTATTGTTGCGCGGAATCGCGAGACATTATAAAGCCATTAAAAGTGAAAACGACCAGCAAGACGAGGACTCATGTATTGTCAATATAATAATTACTTACCTTAGACGCCTTTAGCCAAGAACCCTAATTTGTTTTACAATTAAGTATACAAAATAATAATTTTAATAGGTTGGAAGCACGCGGTGAAAGCTTAGGCGCCGCAGCGGATACGTCTCGCGAGTTTGATGCCGGACTGGCACGTCTCAGAGACGCTCTACACGCTATAGGAGATCAACTGGACCGTTTACCGGAACACGAGCCCGATGAGAGATTACGCAAGATAGAGGTTAGTTCGTGTCCCCTTTAGCTGTCTTTAAATCATATATCTTCTAAAATAGTTGCTTAAATCATTGTACATTAGTTTTTAAGATTATCTAAAGTTGTTCCTAAAGTCATTAAGTACATAAAGTTAAATATCTAAAGTTGTCCCTTAAATAATTGTACATAAAGTTGACTATATTAAGTAATTCCTAAATTCATTGTCCGTTGTTCGTCAACACGTTGTCGCCAATGTTAAGTCCTTTAAGTTGTTCCTAAATGTGTTGTCCTATTTCCATCCCTTATACAACCTATTTAAGTAAATGACATGGTGAATCCTCCCTCATAGCTTTTTCATTTTTTTATGTTTGAAAATTTATTTCATTGTATTAACATTAGGGAAAATAATAATACAGGAAGATGAATTAATGCTATTATTGACTTTTTAGTTTAAAGTTTTTTTGTCTTTAGGTTTTTTACCAAATTTAGTAGTAATGCAACGTGAATAATTTTTTAAACCTTACCTATATAGACAAAAGTCGTAGCTTAGAATAGATTCTTGTTTTGAAAGCAGTAGATTTTTCATTATTTACGAATGTTTATTTATGAACAGAACTTGGAAAGGCAGTTGGAAGGTCAGAGGCCTCTGCTAGCGGACTTGGAGGCTGCAGGCGCGGCTCTAGCGACTGTTTTATCAGATCCCTCATCGAGACAAGACATACAGAGCAAACTGGCAGCTGTGGCACGACAATACGACAACCTGCAGAGGAAACTAGACCTAAAGAAAGCGGAAATAGAGGCGGCTTTGAAGTGAGTAGTACTAATTTGCCTAAAAACAATAGTAATACACGAAGCAAATCTCACTACTGAACTTTCATGTAATTGTAAATGACTATAGTCTACAACGCTGACAAATATATTTCTATCCATATAAATTTCCTACCTACCTCACAAAACAACTGGTATCTTAAAAAACTAATGTAGTTTTAATGTTTGATTTAAATAACAGTCCACGTCCGTATAATGACACTTTTGTCGTGTCATTTCGTTAAAAAGTTGGCAGACGCATAAGTCTAAGGCCGACGGCATCCGCGCTCGCACCGGTTTGAAACGGTTTAAGGCATCGTGTTATCTATGTGTGCGTTGCTCGAGCGCACTTTTTATATAGATTTAAAAGATAGTAACACGTGTGCTGAAAGTATTAATACATTTTTCAATATATTTACTAGAAAATACCATTCGTAAATATTTATCAGTTCTGTGATGTTCATCTGTCAATTTCAACACAACTTTATCTTTGATATCTATTTTAAAACTGATAAAATGAAAACTATTTTTTTCACAGTCAGTCTCAATGTTATTGTGTACCAAAAACAATGTCCTTTTTTATGTTTTGAGCTTTCGTTTTTAAATGTGCTTAAATTTCATTGGAAACATAGAATTCATTAAAATTTTTCTCGTGCATAAAAAAATCCAAACACTTATTCATGTTATTTCCGGACGTTGACTTATAAATTTGCTTAAAATGTTTTTGGCTCCCTCTGCTGATCTTTTAAGAAAACATTAGATTGAATATCAAAAGTCATGAATTGTTTAAAAACAATATTGAAACATCGTCTCGCGATCAGGGATGGTCGCAACTTGGAGGAGAACGTGGCCAAGACTCTTGGTTGGTTACAATCCGAGTTGGCCGCGTTACCTGGCCGCCTGCAGGTATCAGCCGACAGTACGCGACTTCAACAACAGCTGGAACGTCACGAGCCTTTATATAGAGAACTCAGCCAAAGAGAACATGAACTCATCATGCTACTTGACAAAGGTGAGGGTATAATTATTGTATTGAGCTAACTGATTTCGCGTTTTTTATTTTATTTTTATAAAATTATTTACATATGAAATTATACAAGGAACGTGTTCCCAACACACAAAACATAACTATAGATAATATTGATCTGTAAATAAAACCAGTAAGTGTTACAGCATAACTTGGACTAAGTAAAATTCGAAAAGAATATTCTAACATTATATCATTATCCAGGTCGCGAAATGGAGAAGAAACCGTCATACCAGGGTCTCCGTAAAGACCTCGATAGGATTCAAACTCAATGGGACAAACTTAAGCGGGAAATCGTCGACCGCTATACACGACTCCAGACTGCTATGGTGAGAATTCTGCACTAATCATATTCCCTAGATAACGAGGATAAGGACGTAAAGACGTCAGAAGTCATTAAAACCGGCGAGCATCGATTAAGAACCCGAAAAACTTTCTATTTCTGTCTCTCAGAATCGCCATTTTCTATAGCAAGAAAGATAGCGATACGATAGCTCGCCGCGGAATCTTCGAGCCATAACCCTAAGGTCTATGGTTCGATCAAACCTATAAAAAACTACTTTATTGTAAATAATAAACTCGCTCCGTAATGATACTGTAACAAATGCAAGAGGTTTCACTCTTCGATTTTACAAATCAAGTCTTTTCTTTTTGGAATATTAGTAAATTAATTTGGTAAAAGTTAATAATGCAATTTAAATGTAACAGGAACACTGCCGTAAATACAGCAAGGCTCAGGAATCTTTCCTGCCGTGGTTGAGCTCAGCCGAAGAAAGAGTGGCTCAACTTCCGCCCACAGCGTTCACAAGACGAGAAGTTGAAGCTCAACTGAGACAACTGCAGCTGTTGCGCAACGACATCTGGAAGCGGTGAGTTTTTTTGTTTAAAGAAAAAGTTTAGGATGTATGTTTCGTGGTTTGATTAATATAATAACTGAGATTATCGATGATAGAAGTAAAAAGATTGAATTCAGGTTATTTATCTGAATCGCATTTATTAATATGGACATTCCTTTGAACATGATTAATTTTATAGACTATCTCTGTGGTTGACATATGCCAGTTTCAAGGTGTCCATATAGAAAATGGACTTATATTTTGTACGGCCTTGGTGTTATTTCAGATTCCCTAATTGCAAGTGCTTTTGTTATTTAATTTGGCACATGACCAATATATATTGTACAGTATTTGTTAATAAGAAACTAAATTAGGAAATTTATTAAATTACCAAATGAAATTATAGTAAAGGTTCTGCAAAGCCTATTGATTTCAAATAATAAAAGCACAGTACAGTAGCAATAATATCACTTCCTATATAAACAATATTCTGTTGAAAATGGAACAACTTTTCGTCAAACTGTTTTATCCATGTTATTCTTTTTACGAGCATTTCTGATAAGAGTACAATAAATTAATCTACCTACTCCGATCACTGATGATTGTGCATACTTTGTAATGTCCGAAATACCTATGTGTACTATTCATCGTCGTACTGAAATCAGTTCACGCAAAATTATATGTATACCTAAATTTTCCTATCCACTATCCATTTGTGAAAGACACAAATCCATCCAATAGTTTTTCTCATTTTTCCACATAATATTTAATAATGTATAATTGAATAGATTGTAAATTAGATATATTATTCAAAACAGGTCTGGCGAATACGAGAACAACAAGACACTCGGCGAGACGTTCATCTCGGCATGTGACGTTGACCAAGAGATTGTTAGGAAACAACTAGACTCCATGAGAGACCGATGGGATAGACTCAACAATGGTAAGATATAAACATACTTGTAAGAATTTAATTTTATTTATATATTTATCAAAAAAACTAAAAATAGCTTATTAATTTCTGGAAGACGATTACGATTTATTGTAAAATCGATAATAAATAGTATACTATATGAAAAATTTAATATTTCTTTGTCGAGAAAGTTTTTTAGTAGTGACTTGTGTCTAGTTCAGTAACCTCTCGCTTTCATATCATTTTTTACAATTACAGTGCTCTTTATTTGTTTAGTTTACAACTTTTGAATTATTATTAATTATCGCACAAAACGCCCGCATTTTCAGTGCTATTAATAAACGAGGTTTGAGTAAATTTACGCAAAAATTGCAATATCAATTAGTCCAAATTGATAATTAACAGAAAACATGCAAACCTACTTACTACCTTCTAGGAGTAAATGTTACACCCGTAGAACCTCGTACTAGGTTAACCTTTGCCAAGTCTCTCTTTAATAATATGAATTTTGACTAATACTAAGTGCAGTCTCAACGTAAATTTACTCCAACGTTAATCCTTGTTTATTAATAACACTGTATGACTTTATTTTATGCCTGTTTGCAAATCAAAATCAGAAATATTTTATTTGGGGTCGACATTGGGGCTTGGTATCTACTTTTATAAATATTAATACATCTAAATGGTTTTTTCTTCTTCCCCCAAATAGAAGTACTTCAACAAGTGGAATTCTTGGAGACGACAGCACGTAAACTCGGCGATTTCGGTGAGAAAGTGCGAGCGGTAGAAACACCGTTACAGCGCTGCGAGGAAAGATTACAGGACGCTCTGGCTGCGCCGCCAGCCGTGGCAGCTGAAGCTGTGGCCAGATTGACGGATAATATACACGCACTGAGAGTGCCGTTGCAGGTTAGACTTTAATGTGTTAGTTTTAAAGTCGTTAGCCTATTGTATTTTTGTTACGTTGGAAATTATTAGATATTGGGTAAAATGTCTTACGTTTTATTGTCTTTTACAGAAGACAATGTTTATTAAATAAAACTTATTGGCAGACGAGAAATATTCGCGCTATTTTAGAGAGACAATTACGTAAATTATGAACGTCGTAAAATTGAGTTCTATGGAATTGTGTTTGTTTTTTTTGTTTAATGAATTGTCAAAATAAATGAATTCTATTTTATCATGTATTTTGTCATGTTATAGAGCGTGGAGACGGCCGCGGACGATATAATCCGTCTCGCTCTCGAGTGTGGGGGTAAGGAGGATAGCGAGCGTGCACGCGGCGTACTACAGGCCCATACCGCCGCCCTCGCCGATAGACTCACTGATCTGGAGGCGCGCGCTGATGATGCACGAGCTAGACTAGCTGGCGCCACCGCTGCCGTTGCACAGTTCCAGGTACTTATAATTCATGGTATAATCCCCGCAAATTGCTAATGCGTCTGGCCGCCATTTTGGTGACGTAATTGCGTTCAACAATCAGTACCGTTAACAAATAAACACTGGTTGACCAGTACACTTATTGAGATCACACACAAGTTTTGTTGTTATTTGTTATGGTTGACTTAAATAGAAACAGCTACAATGTTTTTCACAACAAGTAAACCTAATAACAATAAAAATAATTATAACTAATGTCTCTCATTTTAATTATTACTTGTGGCTATGTTTTAAAAGTAATTGTTCTTTCCGTTTGTTTTATTTTTAGTTTATTGGTTGTGTGTAATTTAATAAATTATTATTATTTTTATAATTATTATCTTTTTTATATATATAGTACATGTGCTGCATACAAAACAAAGTATTACATGTACATATACTATATTTAGTTCACCCCAACCGAGCTGGAGCAGATTAACATATATTTACATTGAACGCGCAGTACACATAATACACACACTGTACTTAATTGATTCTTCCCTCACTGCTTATAACACATACATTAGAAATGTCTTCACCGACCGGTACATTGAGCTAGGAAGAGGAATGTACAAATAGAAAATATAAAACAAAATTACATCAAGTAACACAACAATAAGAACAATTTAACTGATATCATCCAAAACTAACTATTGCTACTACTATATCTATTGCTCAACGTTTGTATACGATTTTATTAAATTTCAAAACGTGAACTTTTTAAAACCATGACTTTGTTCTCTCAACAGGATAAAGTTAAGAGTCTGTCACACGATCTATCAGACTTAGAGAAAGAGTTGGACACCATGAAACCTCCTGGACGCGACATAAAGACGGTCAAGACACAACTTGATGATGTCAGTCGCTTCTACAAACGATTGGAGAAGGCCGACGACTTGGTCGGTGATATCGAGAGAGCTGCTGAGAATTTGGTCGATAGCGGTTACACTGTTGATTCTGCTAACACCAGGGATCAGGTAAATTAACCATTGCTATTAAAAACATACATTTACACAATAAAACCTGTTTAATATGACAGCACTTTAGGCTACATAAAACTGTAAAATTTCCCCACTCAACTTTAAGTTTTAATACAGTCAGTAGAGTTTAAAATCGATGGCGTAAATTTGACATGTGTGAGTAAGACTCGCCGGGTGTAAGGAAGACGGAAACATAGTGCACCGTTACATAGTGCATTACAAATTTTAATCATCCTTTCAGTTTGCTTGAAAAGTAGTTGAAAAGCCTTATTTCTATGGGATAAATATTATTTTCCTTTGCACCGTCGTCAAACGTTAGTACATAAATAGTTTGAACTATCTATACTATCTTTATTAACAAACATAAGTAATAAAACTTAATAGATCTTAATACAAGTTTGGAGTAGAGCTCAAATATTCTAAAATATTATTTATTTGACCTTGGAGACACCTTGTATTAACATAGTGATAATGTTTGGCAGGTGGAAGGTCTTCGTAAACAGCTGGCCAAGTTGGACGAGCGCGCTCGCTCCAAGGAACAAGATCTGGATGATACTCTTAGCAAGTTGGAAGCTTTCTACAAGGCTTACGACTCTGTTATGGACGATGTACAGGAGGTATATTATTAATCTTTATATATCTATACTTACTAATATAATTAAGGGGAAAGATTTCATTGTTTGTTTACAAAAATACTGGACCGATTTTAAAAATTCTTTCACCTACATCATATGCGGTGGACATAGCCTATATTTTGTCCTGAAATAAAGGGATGAAAATGGGAGTGGAAGTTTGTGTAGGGATTTAGAACGTTACCGTAGTAATTTGTACTATTCATTTTATCATTGAAATTATATCCATGTCGTAATACGAAAACGTATCCGAATTAGTTATTAAGTTATATTCGAAGTCTTGATTAAGTAGCCCATATGGCTACTTTTCATCCCACTAAACAGTTCCCTAGGAACCACGTGAGCGAAGCAAAGACGAAGGAAAGCTGGTATTGTATAAATATATTAACCTATATAAACTTTAACTATCGATAGCTATTATTATAGTAAAAGCTAAAAATTATAAGATGCAAAGAAATTATTGTTTGATTGCTTGCATTGAATAGGGTCCAAACTACTGGATTGTACATTTCAATGAACTTTATTTGAATTTTTCAATGTTAAAATAAAAACTTGCCTCGGCAAATTAGTTATAACATTATTTACTGAAGAAATATAATCCTTAATTACTGTCCACCAGGCTTCCGAACAAGTCCGCAGCTTGAAGCCTGTGTCCTCAGAGGTGGAACAGATTAGATCCCAGCAGAAAGACTTCGGTGAACTGAGACGCCGTACGTTAGAGCCTTTGGGCCAGAACGTGGCCCACTGCAACAAGATCGGCCAGGGATTAGTCAGATCCGCACTCCAGGGGGTCTCTACTCAACAGCTGGAGAAAGACCTGGAGAAAATGAACGACAAATGGAACGCACTTAAGGAAAAGGTAAGTCGATATCATGAAATTAAATTGTGTTATTTCATATGATTATTATTTGTGCAAAAAATATACACGGTTATTGAAAAAAGCAATATCTTAGGACTAAATTGCTAACATCATAACAATGTTTGATCTACAAGTTTAACTATAACTCAATACTTGGAACAAAAATGATTTGATGATGATTTCAAATTTTTATCATACTTTTAATAGGTCTATGGTTTCTTCATAAATATGGTACAGTCACACACTGTGTGAAACACCTACATTTAAGTTACTAGATGTGTGTACAGCTCAATTGTTTGTCAATACATTTAGCTGTAAAATAACTTTTAATTTAATTTAGTATGTTCAGAAAATGTCACGATTTATTAAAAGTTAGAACAGTTGCTGTTATTTAAGAAATTAGCTTAGTCTTACGCAGTTGTTGGTGGTTTATAATGGATCCTGCATCGTTAGCGATTGAATTGTTGAAATTGCTCTGAGTTATTGATTAGATAGCATTCATTGCCTTCTGAATGTGTGATTAAACTACAGACTTCGTGTCAGACTTCATGAATTTTTAATTTTTCATTCAGATGAACGAACGCGAGCGGCGTCTGGATGTTGGACTTCTACAGTCTGGCAAGTTTGCTGAAGCTTTAGCCGGTTTGGAGAAATGGTTGGCTGATACTGAAGATATGGTCCGAAACCAGAAACCACCATCAGCTGATTACAAGGTCGTAAAGGCGCAATTACAGGAACAGAAGGTCAGTTGTTTGCGTTATTAAATACTAAAAATAAAAAGTATAACAGATAGTTATTTAAGAAAAATGTCCTAAGATGCGCTCTGCAAAAAATTATAAAATAATATACAGGGTTAATTTATAAATCAATGCACAACATTTTTCCTACGGTTTAGTATTGAACACTAACAAGAAAAAACCAAAATATTAAAAATATAATATCTAATAACGTAAAATATTTATAAACTACCGAAAGAACGAACTTTTTATGTAACTAAATATTTTCTTTAGGATAAAAGTATCAAGTCATTATGTAAACTACGCGGCCGAAAGCGGTCGTTGAGAGTTAGAATTCCATAAATGCGGTATTTTTATGCTAGCGACGATATCAAAATAGAATCTATAAATCATCACGATGCTTATCGTATCTTCCTATAACAGTTCTTGAAGAAAATGCTGATGGACCGTCAGAATTCTATGTCTTCGCTGTTCGCTATGGGCAACGAAGTGGCCGCTGGCTGTGAGCCTGGAGAACGGAAGTCTATAGAGAAACAACTGAAGGGACTGATGCAGAGATTCGACGGACTCACGGACGGCGCCCAACAGAGGATGCTGGACCTGGAACAAGCAATGAAGGTAACTAACTAACTAACTATCATGAACCCTATGACTTTTATTGGTAATATCATTGCAAAAAATAGATTCTGCTTGTATGGTTGTGATTTTCTCTCTATGTTTATTACTTAAATATCTAATCGAATTTTTTGAATACGGTCGATACGAAATACGTCTGTGGTATTAATACTCTAGAATAGATCTTACGTGATAGTAATACAGATCAAGTTTTCTTAATGAATTTTTGAATATTTAGCTGTTTTGTATTACAAACCCTAATGTACTCGTATTACAAAAAGGTTGTCATTTTACGTAATCTAGATGAAGAACACTATTAATGTTCTTATCAAATAACACTCTAAGTTGCTGACTACGTCCTAACAACTGGTTGTTATTGATATTATCATGTAGTGTATGAATTAGCACTATACAAGTAGCAATTCTAAGATTACTTGTAATTATAACGTACGAAGAGCTTATTGAAATTGATTTTACTTTGTATTTGATTATAAAATATCTTTATAGGTGGCAAAACAATTCCAAGAGGAATTACAACCGTTGGTCGAATGGTTGGGTACCGCTGAACGCAAAGTAAAATCTTTGCAACTCGTGCCAACTGACGAAGAGAAGATTCAACAGAAGATTAGAGAACACAAGGTACTGTATGAAACATCTTTTCTATTGTTTAAAAAAATACTAAATGATTAAGCAATTTTGTAATACTGAAAATCCCCGAGAAATTGACACCAAGCAAAAAGCTATAGTAATCTCCACCAAATAAGTAAAGGAAAATATGCAGAAAGAAAATTTTCCATATTATACAGATATTATTAACAAAATAATTGTTTTATCATTTTATATTATATATCAATTCTCAGGTCAAGATGAAACGAGATTATTCTTATGTACTCAAACAAGCTTAATGATACTACTTTCAAATCATGTATCGTCGATAACAAGGATAGGATCTGTTTGATTTTTATTTACAATTTTTTTCGTTTGACATTAAATTTATGGTTCTTTGTAATAGAACTTGCACGAGGACATCCTGTCAAAGCAGCCAGCTTTCAAACAGTTGACAGAAACTGCATCTACTCTTATGGGTCTGGTGGGAGATGACGAGGCGGCCGCACTTGCTGATCGTCTTCAAGCGGCCACGGATAGGTAACACAATATCCATACTAATGTAAAAAAATAAATAATAAATGTGAAAGTAACTGTCTTGTATGTGTAACGTTTTTACGCCTAAACAACTGGGGCCAATTTTAATGAAATTTGGTATACATATAGAGTGGTTGAAATAGGGGATGAAAGTACACACAATGGTCGGTAATAACCGTATCCTACTCGGGCAAAACTGCAGCGAAAAGTCTGTCTATATAATCAAGGACTTTATTCTACTAACGCTTCTTATTCTGTTAATGGCGGTTTAACAAAATTTCTCTTTGGCACAATTTTCGACAAATCATCCACAAAGTTTAAGGAAAATATAGTAACAAACAGCAATTATATAATCAAAATTTCACTATAATAATAGACCACTATAATTGTTTTTGTTACAAGAACAAAATCAAAGTTCTGGGTGAAGTGGGAGGATTCATCATACCACATTAAATGTGCTTTATGGAAAGTTTATTTTTGTTTATATTTATTGGACTTATTACTCATTATTAGATACCAAGCCCTGGTAGACCACAGTCTGAACATCGGAGAGCTTTTGGACAATTCACGTAAAGGACTAAGACATCTCGTCCTCACATACCAAGAGTTGGCCGCGTGGATGGACGGCATGGAACAATACCTCGCCAAGAGGAAACTGTTGCCGCTGC
The DNA here is from genome assembly GCA_918026875.4 of Diatraea saccharalis. Classification (NCBI taxonomy): domain Eukaryota; kingdom Metazoa; phylum Arthropoda; class Insecta; order Lepidoptera; family Crambidae; genus Diatraea; species Diatraea saccharalis. The sequence continues at coordinate 5,285,370 of OU893336.1, forward strand.
ACATGGAGAAACTGCTGCGGCAAATGGACGAACTAGCCGTGAGTTGAAACTAAACCTCATGCTTAACATAATAGAGTTGATTGTGTCGTGAATTATTTAAAATGAAATCGTCTAAGCAACATCATAATAAATTTTGTAATAAAACAACGAAGTTCTTAAGAAATTTAATTTGATTTTAATTTAAATAGTTTAAAAATATTTTATTGAGAATTTTACTTTTTCCACGTTTACGAAAATCTTAATATTATAGATAGATAGACTGCAAGTTAAAGTATGAAATACTTATATCTAGTCTATCAAAGAATGCATATAAACCGAATCTATTTGAAAAGACAGAATAAACATAGATATGATTAGACTCCTTGGGCAAGCTTGTTCTACCATACATCTCATCTAATTCAATACATCAATTAAAATAAAAATGTCCCCATTTAATTTGGAAAAAGTCATGGTGTACTACATTACCAATCTGTGAATGTAACAGGAAAAGACGGAAGAGATAGCGGCCAAACAAGAAGCAGTAGACTCCACAGTGGAATCAGGCTTGGAACTAATGAAACACATCTCCGGCGATGAAGCACTCCAGCTGAAGGACAAACTGGACGCGTTACAGCGAAGATACAACGATCTCACATCACGCGGCGCCGATCTACTGAGGATCGCTTCCGAGACGTTGCCGCTTGTACAACAGCTGTATAATAGTCATAACAAGTGAGTGTACTAACTTTGACTTTTTTTTGAAAGATTGTGAAATTTTGCTTTAAACTCTTTTTCGTTTGCACATATTTGCGTAAAAAATATGGAAACATTGTACTGTTAACAAAGACGTTGACGTTTAGTTTATTGAAACGTGACGTCACACGATGCTTCGTCATGGCTGCCCGCGTTTCGGTTTTTGTAATACACACATAATAATTCGCAAGTTAATTTAATTTATTGTTATAACTGTCAAATAGGCAATTGAACACATTAGTCAAACTCACCTTAGAGTAACTCTCGACTAGTTGGTTACTATTCCTCTCAAAATCACACTTTTCTCCCTACGGCTCTGAATTTCATGTATTTCATTTCCCTCGGCCAGACTAAACGAATGGATGGCGGGCGCTGAGAACTGCCTACAGTCTGTAGAACCGCGAGAAGAAGACATACTTCGTTTAGAAGCTGACTTACAGGAGTTTAGACCCGTACTTGATACCATCAATCTTGTAGGACCTCAGCTGTGTCAGGTATGTACCTTACTAACATGTATTAAGACTAACTTTTGCTGTTTCAATTAGATAATATGGTCATCAACAGATAATTTAATGCACTCTTGAATGTAATAGGGTAGTTTTGGCAGTGAAAACGAAGTCATGAAATTGCACAAAAAAAAAATAAAAATTACAATAAACATAGAGATAAACATATACATACAGATTTTAATTTTGAACCATAAAATCGCATGATTATCTTAAAATTAAAATCGTAATTTTTCATAACGTATAATAAAATCGTATCATTTCTGTCGCTTCGTCATCTTTCCTCGCACTCTAGAGTCGTAGTCAAGAAGAGGAAGTTTGTACCGGTAGATGCATGGGATTTTGAATACGTACTATCTACTGGTGATTATAAAAGTTGACGGCTCGAAATCAGAATCCCTCCTCCTCCTAAACAAGAACCTGGTAACGTCCTTTATTTCCTTTGCTCCAATCAGACCGTGCTATGCGGTAGAAAAGGTAGTGGCAGGAAAAAATCTAAGGCTTTATTAAATAGTAATTGTTTCTTATTAATTTATTTGTTATAGATTTCACCTGGAGAAGGTGCCGCGCACGTTGAAGCTTTAGTGACCCGCGATAACCGTCGCTTCGATGCGATCGCTGAACAGATACAACGAAAGGCTGAACGTCTACTACTCAGCAAGAAGGTAGGAAATACTACTTATTAAAATGGCTTGATGTAGATCGGTGGCATAGCGGTTAAGCACCGCGGCCCACGATCATTGTTGCTAAGCAACTTTCGCAAGGGTCGGTCGCACGGGATGGGTGACCAAAAATTATCATCTCAAGTTACTCCATGCTTCAGAAGGCACGTTAAGCGGGGATCGTCAGATAAAGATAGCATCAGTTTTCCCATCACTGCTATCTGCCCCAACAATACAATCAGTTTGACAATGTTTTATATTTGTAACAGCGATCGCTCGAAGTGGTCGGCGATATGGAGGAAGCGGTGGAATGGCTGCGTAGCGCTGAGAGCGCTTTACGTAACGCGGCGCCGCCGTCAGCGGACGCGGCTAAAGTTAGACAGCAGCTGAACCAGCAGCGGCCGCTCAGCGATGACGTCGCTGCACAGCGAGCACGTGTCAGGGATCTGCTCGCTCAAGCGAAGAAGGTACTTATTGTTATGACGATAAAGTTCATAATCGAAAAAGTAATTAAGTGCTATACGAAATGTATTTGTTTTAATTTATAATAAGAAAGTTACTTTTTTATACTTCAGATTAATGTCAGATTAAGAATTATAATATTGCTAGGTGGATTAATCAGTATTTTCAAGTCACAAATGTCACACCACACAATCAGAGGCAATAAAAGTTCATTTTTTGGTACTGTCCCGGTGGGGGAACTAAATTCTTAGAGATTCTTGAGGAGGACCTCAATTTTGTCCCTCAGTCTTGAGGATCGTGGCTTCGACGGAAGCGTTGCGGCAGTTTTCTCCATTTTTCTGCGGTCTTCTGCTTGATGGAGAGCTTGGGGTATCGGCATTTTTAGACACCTGATCAGACCATCGTCTAACGACTACGTCTTGGTCATTTGCCATCTATGGCCATGGCGATAACCTGTATTTAAGTCCCAATGTAACATTTGACACAGGTACTCCGTGAATGCCAATCGTCGGAGGAGACAGCGGTGATCCGCGACAGAAGCGAGGAGCTGAAGGAGCTGATGGAAGAAGTGGGTCAGCTCAGTGCCCAACGTCTCGCAGCATTAGAACAAGCGCTACCGCTCGCCGAACACTTCGCTGATACACACCACGGGTATGTTATATGTACTAGCTTTCCGCCAGCGGCTTCGCCCGCATGATCCCTAGGGAACTGTTTAGTGGGATGAAAAGTAGCTTTCATATTAATTAACACTTAGAATTATCCGTGTACCAAATTTTGTCCAAATTCGTTCAGTAGTTTTTGCATAAAAGAGATATAAACATACATACATTCTCACATACATTCGCATTTTTAATATTAGTAAGATAATATTTTTGTTGCGCTACCTCTGATTTATTTGACATCCTTACTGATCAACTGGCAGAGAATGCCCTACGACACTAAGTCCGTTATATATTGAACTGCAATAAAGAAATATTTTACCATACACGAACACGCACACGTATGCACGCACGCATAAGAACATACACGCACTCGTGCACGCGTGGGCGTGATACTTGCGCGTGAATACTCAATCACTTGATACATTAATTTAAAAGTGTATACGCGACCGTAAACGAATATATTGTACTATTTACTTTATTCTATACTTTTTAATAACTCGCAGCTTGTCTTCCTGGATGGACGACATGGAGAGACAGATCCAGATGCTGGCCATGCCAGCTTTACGCCCCGAGCAGATCGTCCAACAGCAAGACAAAAACGAGGTGGGTGGGAGGTTTATTACAACAAATTTTATAATGGTTTTTGACATTTAATTTTTTTTTTGTATTAATATTGAAATTAAACCAATTCTAATGGTTTTATACGAAACTAGCTTTCCGCCAGCGGCTTCACCTGCGTGGTGCCTAAGGCACTGTTTATTTGTATTTGATTCATTAGTAAACAATAGTTACTATGATGTTTTATTTTCTCATACAAACTTCCCCTCCCATTTTAATCCCTTTATTTGCAGTTTTTCGGGATAAAATAAAGCCTATATTCACCGCATATGATGTAACTTCCTGTATAATTTTTAAAATCGGTCCAAATGTTTCGGAACCTATTTGTTGTAACAAAAAATCAAATCTTTCCTCTTTATAATATTAGTATAGATATTTTTTTTTATTCTATTTAGTTTCTTAAACGTGTACTGTTTCCAGATGCTGCAACAGTCGATCGCTAACCACAAGCCTCTAGTGGACAAGCTGGTCAAGACTGGCGAAGCCCTAGCGCGCCTCTGCGGCGATGACGACGCCGCTAAAGTATTGGACACCGTCGAGGGAGACTGCGAGAGATATAATGCTCTACGAGCTGAACTCAGGCAGAGACAACAAGAACTCGAACAGGTACGAAATAGATAATCATCGTCATCAGCCTGTTAACATTACCACTACAGGCCATAAAGTGAAGATGATGCCATTAAAGTGTTGTACACCGTCGAGGGAAACATACACACGCGTGATGAATTAGTGATGAAATGCTGTGGATATACAACCGGCGTCAATAGTTGTGTGCCTTCCGAAACACGGAGGAGTTCGAGTAAATAAATTTTTGGTTACCATTCCCTTGAGAAAGTAGCTTAACTTCCGCATGACAGAACGAATACGCTAACCAATGCCCCAAAGAGCTTCTCAATTAGTAAATATTCTTGATTTTATTATAGCCTTCATACTTGCTGTCTAATAAATGAAATTTGCAAGATTAATAATATATATAATTATCTACTGAGATTTATTTCAAAGGTTCCATTAGGCAATAAAAATTCTCTGTGTTCGTTTCCTTTTAGAAAACATGTGCCCCAGAAGTTTGTCATTTATTTAATAGTACATGTTCGTGACTATGTCGTGTAAATTATAGCCTATGTCAACTGCGTACCATGTAGTTTCCCGTAGATGAAAGATTTTTTTCCAGTAATTTCTAAAGCCTACTCGATGCAAACTAATAATCATATCTTACCCGTTTATAATATTAGTATAGAATATGATTATTTTTTCTTGATTACCAGGCGTTACAAGAGTCTTCGCTGTTCTCTGACAAGTTGGAGGGCATGTTGCGTGCGCTAGGTGGCGCTAGAGATCAGCTCGCACGGGCCGAACCAGTATCTGCACATCCGCCCAAGATACAGTACGTATACATATATATTTATAGTTCAGATATTCGTCGGCATTATTTATGATATAGAAAAGGAGGTAGTCATATTCTTTAGTCACAAATAAGTTTTGATATTGGTAATGTTTATTTGGAGTTTAAATGTTTAACAAACGAAAATAATTACGTTATTTTTCTGGTAGTATTTAATATTTATTACCGATATCATACTACCATGCTTATTTTATTTATGTTATTTAAATAAATAATTAAAATCATTTATTTTATACTCGTTGTCACGTGACTGCAAACAGCGCGTGACGTCTTAATCTTCTAAGAAAGATGTCATAAATTTTACTTTGACATCGATATACATAGAACTGTGCATAGAACGAACGTTTGTTGTTGTTCTTATTTATGTTAGTTTCAGAGGGCTGTGACGTCACATCGACGCCATGACAGAGGTTAGCGTTTTAGCGGGAAATTTTGAAAGTGCAAATTATTTTTAGATTTTAAATTAATATATGAAAGATATTTTTCATAGATTTTTTTTTCAAATATTTTTTAAATATATCAATAAAATTTAAAAAAAATCGTCTACACCCGAATTGATAAAATCAAAACAATCAATCGTTCGGTAACGGCTGAAACAACTAAGAAATAATTCCATTATCTTTATTTGTTAATCATCAAAATTTTTCCGAAGCGAAGGATGAATGTATAGATTTTTGCCTCGAGTAATCCCGAATTTATTAAAATTTTCCCAGATATTTTACTCTACCCATCTGGCAACCCTAAGTAGGATGGTACTTAACAAAAACTTATTATTTTCATTAAATAGTACGACACATATAAACCGTTCTGTCAACGAACATGTTTTTGGAAATTGGTATTTCACGAATAATATTAGACGATTTTCAACCCTTAAAAACATTAGAGATCATATTTGCATCTACACAGTATATTTTATAATTTTCGTCTTTAACGCTACGGAATAGGATTCCATAGAATAGCATAGCAGGAATTGAACACCGGGGAATAGATATTTGAAGTATTGCATAAAAATTTAAGAACTAATTTAGGTTCTATTAACTTATAAATAAGGTTTTCAATAGACTACTGGCGTATAGTTTGATGAACCCAATAGACAGTGTATTTCCGTACTTGATACGTTCATACTACGGTCATGTTATAGCTGCGTATAATGGAAGAAGTCCTTTACTTGATCTGAATCTGAACAACACTTATTGTTTCTTCAAATATACAACTATATTAGATAGAGGTCAAATAGCACTAATCTCACTGATGATTTACGTGAGGGACGGCCTTCTACGGCGACGACTGAAGATAACATCTGTGTTGTGCGGCGTATGATAGAGACTGACAAAAGAGTGACCTATCAACAGATTCGGACAAGCTTAGGCATCGGTATGAGTCAAGTGCACAAAATCCTCCACGAACATCTAGCGGTCAGGAAGCTTTGCGCCCGGTGGATACCTCATAATTTGCCTGAGGCTCAAAAACTCCATCGTGTGGATTGGTGTCGTAAAATGATTGAAAGATTTAACGGAGGTGACTCAAATGCTGTGTTCGACATACTAACAGGTGACGAAAGCTGGATTTACTGTTATGATCCTAAAACCAAAAGACAATCTGCTCAGTGGGTGTTTCCTTTCGAGGAGTTGCCAACTAAAGTGAAGAGAGATCGAAGTGCGGGAAAAAAAATGGTGGCCTCGTTCTTTGGAAGGATAGGTCATTTTGCAACAATTGTGTTAGAGGATCAAAAAACAGTTTCTGCAGAATGGTACACTACCAATTGTTTGCCACTTGTCTTGGAAAAAGTTCGAGAGAAACGACCTCGCAGTAGGATCCTCCTTCACCACGACAACGCCTCGTCGCACACCGCCAAGCGAACGATCGACTATTTGGCGACATCAAACGTTGAATTACTGGGTCACCCGCCGTATAGCCCCGACCTCGCGCCTTGTGATTTTTATTTATTTCCAAAAATTAAAGAAAAACTTAAAGGAAAGCGGTTTATGAATGCTGAAGAAGCGGTGGCTGCGTATCGCGATGCCATTGAAGAGACCCCTAAGGACGAGTGGGCAAAGTGCTTTTCCCAGTGGTTCCATCGCATGCAGCCGTGTATTGACGTGAATGGACAATATTTTGAAAAGATATAATAAAACTAATAACTGGCTAATGTAATCAGTTTTTGATTTTCTAAGAACTTTCAACATATTTTAAATTGCTTTGTTTCTATACAGAGATCAAATAGAAGAGAACAACTCGCTCGCAGAAGATCTGGACAAACGTCAAGAAGCTTACAACGCGGTACAGAGGGCCGCGTCTGACGTCATCAGCAAAGCGGACCGCAGCGATCCCGCCGTCAGAGATATACGCAACAAATTAGACAAACTCAACAAGTACGTTTTTTTTATAACTATTTCAATGTCGATGTTATGTAATAGGTACATTATTGGCATCAACAATTCCAAAATAGACGAGTTTTTCAAGCACGAAATGCATCAAATTTGGCGTAAAAAAAAGTAAAAAAAACTTTCGAATACGGGCGGCTATTAAACATAATTACGAAATGGAATTATGATAAGCTAACCCTCGCTTGTATTTGTTAACCGCCTTTCTTTTTATCAAATTTTCATCCATCATACTTGTAGAAGAAACAATAGTCAGAGGAATCTCTCAGCTGAATAATGTTTTTCCTCTATCAGACTATGGGACGAGGTGCAGAAAGCGACAAACGATCGCGGCTCATCTCTAGACAGCGCGTTAGAAGTGGCCCGTCGGTTCTGGCAACAGCTAGAAGCCGTCATGAACACCCTGAGCGAGTTACAGGACACGTTGGCCGCTCAACCACCTCCGGCTGCTCAACCTAGAGCCATCCAGGCTCAACAGGTGGCGCTGCAGGAGATAAGGCACGAGATAGACCATACCAAGCCAGAGGTGAGATCACAATTATACTGAGTCAATTAGAATAGGTAACTTCACGGCTTATCTGTTATTTTAGTACTGACAGCAAAGAAAATATTTATTTGGATTATTGGAATTATTATTATCTATATTGAAATGAGTTTGTCAAGAATTAATAAAACATATTTTCTAAATTATTCTCTTAGTCTTTACTTTATTACTAAATATAGAGTTGACGATTTTTTACCCTAAATGCGTCGCTATTTTATGACTTTGAGATTAATTACAAATACTTCAGCACTTTTACAAATCTGTCCATTAACTCATTATTAAGTAAATATTTGTTATTCAATTATAACTTTAACTTATTACTATGAAAATAGATTTCATTAATTCTCATACTTACGAAACAATCGAAACTTGAATTTAGATTTATTTCAACTCAAAATATGTATATAATTATAGGTTGAGAAAGTCCGTAAGACCGGTTCTACTTTGATGTCGTTATGCGGCGAGCCGGACAAACCCGAAGTTAAGAAACATATGGAGGATCTGGACCAAGCGTGGGACACGGTCACCGCATTGTACGCACGCCGCGAAGAAAACCTCATAGACGCCATGGAGAAAGCTATGGAGTTCCATGACACGTTACAGGTAATATTTCGAATGAAATCTTCTGTAATAATACTATGTTTAACTTCATCTATTTTTCGCTTAACATTTCATAAACAGATTTTTTTTTTTACGAAGAGGTAATTAAAAACAATGCTTCGTATCTCTACCTGCAAATGAATGGCAGGTGATAATCAAATTCTGCCAGTTGGGTGTATACTGGCATGCAGTGGTTCATATGTTTTCATATAAACAATTCTGAAATTGATTTCTTTGTTTTTGAGGATTAATATGCGTTAAGCATTATACGTTAAGAATGTGGGCAAGTGAAAAAATATGTAATCAGTTCTATGTCTCTGGATTTCAACCTTTTTTGCCAGATTCATAGTCTACGTCAGTATTGCCACAATTGAAGTGAAACTGCTGAACTCATTTGAATTTGAGTTGAAAAAGCAAGATAGGAATTTGAAAACACGCCGAAGTTCAAAAAAATAACCTCATATAACCAATAAGAACAGTTTTACATTCAACATAATACGGATGTTGCATTTCATTTGCTTTTTCTTAAAATCATTTTTGTTTTTGTTAAAAGAATCTCCAAGAGTTCTTGGACTCTGCTGAAGATAAGTTCTCCCGTATGGGCGCCCTGGGTTCTGATATCGACGCGGTAAAGAGGCAAATAGCCCAACTAGCCTCATTCAAGCAAGAAGTAGACCCTCACATGGTTAAGGTCGAAGCTCTGAACAGGTAAGAAATCTTATATACATCGGTATAAAGATAATTTTAAAGTTACTTTTTAGTTTTATAAGGTGCTGTGGTTTAAAAAGGGGTGCAAGTTTTTTTTTTTCGGGATATGAATATAATTTTAATGATCTAATGGTTGTTGAAGTGATTGCTGGTTTTTTTTTTTTTTTGTTATATTGAAATAGACTTTAATGGGATGATTTTAAAGCCCTTTTCTGGTGATGGTCTTACCCCTATTTGTAGTGTAATTAATAGAACCACTACTAAACGTTTATATTTTTTAACTGGGTTATTTAACTAGTACCTTTTTTGTGATAAACGAAATTAAGTTAAATTTAAGAGATTAATATTGTAAATAACTTAAATAGAAAACGTATATATTATCTTTTTTCATTATAGAGATTTTAAAAAACTTAAACCGATTGCCATTTTCTATATTTTCTGTATTATTCTAAAATATTAAACTTGATTTCTACATCGATTGAGTGCATTATTATTTTGCATAACCGATATCAAGTTTTTTTACTGTGAAATTAAAATATTTGTGTATCGCACTCATAGACAGAGCAGTGAAGCTAGGCTGCCAGCTGTGTATTGGTTGGAAAGAGAAAGAACAACGCAGTATCATGCACATCTTCTCTTGCTTTTAGTATCGCGTATGCGTAGTTGACACGAAAAAAAATGAAAGCGGAATGATTTGACAGATTCTTTATGCATAGCAGTTCGTTACTGTACGTCAGCAAATAGAGACATTGGATATCTTCTCTCTCTTTTTAACCCAAGGACATTTCTGGTAGTCATATGTCTTGCCAGCTTTATCTATAATACCTATATGTACGAGTATTACCTTAAGAAAAAGATCGGAAAATGTTGGTTTTTATATGGCAATCTGTTTTCATTGTTACCTCCACTTTGTACTAATTGTTTGTTTTTCTATGTCCCCCCTTCCCTTGGACCTTCGCTCAGGAGTCTAGTCAGGCAAGACTATCTGCATTACTATAGTGTGCTGCTTAATGTGAAACCTCTGGCCTTGTCCGTTATATTTGTACAACAGCAGCACATTAGCTTACACAAAATATCACCGAAATCTATTTTAAACTCTACTGGCAACGCATTAACGTTGAAAATGACACATTTGTATAATATGATGGCTGTTGATTGTACAATATGCTTTGTATATCCGCCGTTTATTCAAACGTCACTTATTTTTATTTCAAATAGAATTGAGTGATCAAGTTTTTAGATATTGGGTTAAATTATTTTATATATTCGATTCATGTAGTGGTGAAGTAAAGCAAGAGGGTAAATAGCAGCCCTTTTCCGGTTCTTTTTAATACATTATAGTTTATATTTTTTCATTTAAAAATAAGCCAAATTTGAATACGCGATCGTAGTTTACTTAATTTTTTTTTTGTGTGTGTGTGTGAAGATGAATTAGCATGATTTTCTGTTAATTTCCTTTCTGTTATCCCTTACTATCCTATATGTTTATTTATTTAATAATTTAAACAAATAAATCCCCGGATTTAGAATTAACCTACCCTTGTTGCACTTTGCTTGAGTTTTGTCCCGTTTGATTTGTGTAGTAAGATGTGTAGTAAGGTTCGTGTATGTTATATAACATTTAACGATAAATGTATCTTGTTAACCGACTTTTTCAAAAGGTTTCTTTTATTATTCCTTTTTACAAAAAAAAAAAAAATATTTCGAGTTGATCTCAACATATCATCTATTCAGTCTATCAACATATAAGACCTCAGTGCTATTAATAAATAAGGTTTAGCGTAAGAGTAAATTCATGCTAAAATTGCAGTTTTAGTATTAGTCCAAATTCATATTATACAGAGAACAAGTTACCATTACCTTTTAGGAGTAAATATTATTCTTGTAAAACCTCGTACCAGGTTAATCTTTGCTAAGTCTCTGTTTAATACTATGAATTTTCACTAATACACAGTGCAGTCTCAGCTTAAATTTACTCCAACACTAAACCTTGTTCATTGAATAACACTGTCTCTGTTTTTAAGATACATATATCGCTTAAATCCGTTTTACAAGCCTAAATCAATATATACATCAACAGGCAAGCGCAAGAACTAACGGAGCGCACGTCTTCCGAACAAGCGTCGGCAATAAAACAACCGTTGACCGAAGTGAACGCGCGCTGGTCCGCGCTGCTACGAGGAATGGTTGAGAGGCAACAACAACTAGAGAGGGCGCTGCTGAGACTAGGACAGTTACAGCACGCGCTGCAAGAACTGCTCTCGTGGATACAACATACCACAGACACTCTTGATACCCTCAAACCGGTAAACTACTTCTTTGTATATCTAGACAGACAGGATATTTCTATTCATAATAGAAAAATTATACTTTTTGGTCCTTCGAGACAGATGCAATAATGAAAATTAAGTGGCTATCTGTAATTTATATGATAAAGTTATAAAATGATCCATAGTCTTAAATAGCTTCAGATCTTATCTTCTTATCTATGTTTAACCTACTGAAATATTTCTTTCTAGCTTTTAAGACTTCTCATCGTATAGTCTTTAGTCCGCTTGTACACAAAGTTCTTTAAATAATAGTCCGTTTGCACATAAAGTAAATCTAGTAACAGTGAGGATCAAATGCAAGTGGTAATCCTTTAAAAGTGGTGGACTACCCTCTTTTTCTTTGATTGTACATAAAATTTTTCAATCCATCTTGGTAGGAAATTAATTAGTCCAATAGTAGATATTTTTTTTTCATATCTCCTATGGCTAGTAAGCCATTTATTAAGTTGGTGATGTGAAATATGATGTAATTATAAAAATATAATCCCCTAGGTGGCAGGAGATCCTCAGATCCTAGAGGTAGAGTTGGCCAAGCTAAAGGTATTGGTGAACGATATAGCCGCTCATCAGGCAAGCGTGGACACCCTCAACGATGCTGGCGCTCAGATACAGAGACACGGTCAGTATATACAAACAATATAAGCTTCTTATCTGTTTCAGGAAAATTATTTTAAAAATTCGATATGATCATATAAACTTGCTGTTTGATTTATTTTCTCCAAAAAGTGTTGTTTAGTAAAGGAAAACCAAATTTTTATTCATTAATTTAAATTGTCCCCTAATATCAATCAGTCACCTTACATTTTGAGCTATGACCTCACATGTCAATAAACATGAGTGCTGATTGCACTCGCAACGAAGACGCTTAGTTTATTGAAAAATGTATATATTGTTGTAATCCACACATTATTAATCGTAAGTTGATTTTTAAAAAATTAAATGTACTTACTATTTATTTTAAAACAAAAAATTAAGTCTAAATATTCTTTATTCTTCTTCTTAGCTTCAAATCACATATACGATAGACCCTTGCCACCAATACAATTACATAGTACTTAAATAATTTTGGATATATAAACATTGATTAGGTTCCGAAGAAGCGGGAGAAACGGCAGAGAAGCTGGCAACACTGAACAGAAAGTGGAGAGAGTTGCAACAGAAGGCTCGCGATCGCCAATCGGAACTTGAGGATGCACTCAGAGAGGCACAGAGGTAATAATTATATTGACTATTTTAATATTATTTAATAGAATATGATTACTACAGAAATTGTATGCACGAAAAGAAAATTGGTGAAATTTCGTTAAAATCACATTTTTCATTTTTCAGGTCCATTTTTCAGTCGTATAACCATTTCGAAGATAAACAAAATTCCGTAAAGAGAAATAGAATAGGTTTTAAGATGTTATGTTAATTCTTACGAGTAGTACGTAGTATATTTCTATGACCGACTTAAAGCCTCTACTCTTGCGATATCCGAAGTCGAATTCATCAATTCCCATAGTCCAGTAGTGAGGATGTTGAGGATGATAATGATGCAGTTGATATCAAATCTATATGTTATTGTTTTAGCTTCAACGCGGAAATAGGTGATCTGCTGTCTTGGTTGTCTGAAGTGGACGGTGTTATCGCCGCTTCAAAACCGGTCGGTGGTCTACCGGAAACCGCGTCCGAACAATTGGAACGATTTATGGTACGAATATATGTATATATATATAAATATGAATCCCTATTTCTTTGGTCACGCCATCATATGTGGACCTATCATTTTTTTATTTTTTGTTATTTTCAGAAAGTTCTTATGGAAGAAAAAAATTAGAAAATTGTGTGAAAAAATATTTAACCATCATTTAAAACTATTTGTAATCTAATCTTAACGCGTTTGACATAAAATTGAGAGGATTCAATATTAATCATCAATTTTATAGTTTAATATAAATCTGTCATACTGCAACATGCATTGTTTCGTTTAGAAATATTGTACGTACATATTTGATATTTTGTCGTCTGAACATGAAACAAACTTGTAAAGACTGAATTGAAGTACTTGAGTTTCAATTCTTAAAATGAATTAAGCTTATATATTTGCATTGTATTTTACACCTTATGGTTATTGAAACAACAAACTTTAATCAGACGTTGAAAAAATAAGAATTGGTACGAGTCATTTGCACAAACTAATGTTCACGACGTGCCATATAGATCTTTGAACTTATTAGAATTTATTGTAATACAGGAAATCTACAATGAAATCGAAGCGAACCGTCCCAAAGTGGAGGCAGTGTTGCAACAAGGTCAGGAATACCTCCGTCGCCAGGAGAAACCGAATCCCACCTCACAACTGTCGCTCAATCTCAAGAATCTCAAGTCCCGTTGGGACAACGTCACTGCAAGGTAATTTTTATCATTAGGCCCTTGTTGAGTAATGAACATTTTTATAGTAAACAAAAATAGACTTAGATAATTGGCATTACAGTTGCTCACTACATCATAACTATGTAGAAAATCTTCTGAAATAAAGTCCCATTTCAACTCAATGTATAGTCATAAATTAATTAATTAGACTTACTGATTGACAAAATAAAATGTCAGCTATTGTATTAATTGGCCACAATAAATTATATAAAATGTAATTTATTGTGGCCTAAAACGCATAATTATCGCAAATGATAGTTTTCCTAACTCAAAAAATCTATCATGTTTTTTTTATTAATTGTTATTGGCCTTTAACGATATTATTTGAATAAAAATACTTTAATTTTTTTTTTAAACAGAGCGTCAGACAAAAAGATAAAACTGGAGATAGCCCTCAAGGAAGCAACAGAGTTCCACGACGCTCTCCAAGCATTCGTAGACTGGCTCACGGGTGCTGAGAAAACTCTCGCCTCTGCTAAACCTGTGTCCAGAGTCATGGACACCCTACTCAGTAAGTACTGAAAATAGTCAACAACCAACCAGGTTACACGAAGCCTTCATTCGTTGCCAATCAGTAAAATTTGATATAGGTATGGTAACCTGATATTCTTCTGGGTTTATCATCTGTGTATATGAACTTAGTCATATATTTTGTGTGCACTTAGTAATGTTAGGTGATCATTTATTACTATGTTGTAGTGATAAAAACTTTTTCTTGTTCAAATGATTCCAATATTTTTTTTAATAATCCACCACCCGGCGGTATTTCTACGGAATTTCATCTATCAATGTCAATATGACAGTAAGAGCTCACTGACAGATAGTGATACTCTTAATTAAATCGATAAACAGAGATGTGCATGGTATTCGATATTTTTTGTATAACAGTAGGAATCGATATGATGTCGATGTGTGCTTTTATACCCTTCCGTTAATAGACTACTAACAGTACCACCTTACCTCTTAGCTCAAATCGAAGAACACAAAGCATTCCAAAAGGAAATCGGCACCCACCGCGAGACGATGCTTCTATTGGACAAGAAGGGAACACACCTCAAATACTTCAGCCAGAAGCAAGACGTTATATTGATTAAGAACTTGCTGGTTTCCGTACAACATAGATGGGAGAGAGTAGTGTCGAAGGCCGCCGAAAGGACCAGAGCTTTAGACCATGGCTTTAAGGAGGCCAAGGAATTCAGTGATATGTGGTAAGTTGATAAATATGAAAATCGTTTTATGTTAAGCTAGACTACAGATTAGAAACTGTCAATCAGCATTTGCGGAAGTTCTGCTCCTAACGGATTTTTTTATGGAAGAAAATAATGTAAGCCACTTGGTCGCAGGCAGAGAAGTAGTATGTATTATCATTATAACTTTATCTTAATGACATTTCAACTTCCATTTACTAGGCACAGTATTATTTGCATAATAGAATCGTGGCTAATCATAGATATATTTGTAACTTGATAAAACCGAGTTAAAAAGAAATCTTATTGAATTGCTATTAGAGGTTATATTTGCTTATACGTTATCAAAATGCAAGTCCAGGGGCCGCGCCGTTGAAGACTAAAGACTTATGACTTATAGAGTTTCGGAAATATTTACGGTCTTCTTGGAAGCTCATTCCGCTTAACATAAACGGAAATAATATGAAAAAGCAGTTAATATCTATTTTGTATTAACCAATAGGAACAACTTGATGAACTGGCTGAACGATACGGAACAACAGTTGGACGAACTCAACAAAGAGACAACAGTAAACGATCCAGAGAAGATCAAACAGAGGTCAGTGTTTACAGATTGTATTTTTAAATCATTTATTCACTCACTCATTCATTCTTTCGTTTATTATTTTATTGTATGAAATAGAGGTTTTCCAAATTTTTATTATTGCCGAAATGAATATATGCCGAAAATTTTACGAATGCCGTTATAAATTTACAATATCTACAATTTAAAGTTATCAATAATATTTCTAGTTTGAAAATCTTACTTTATGAAGCACTTGCTGAACTATGGGGAATTAAAACAATATATAAAAAAATAAAAATGTTAGTTATCAGAACGAGTATTGGCATAAATATATGCTTCGTGTCTGAAGTATGAAATTGTTGATGTAGTAATATATTTTTTAATATCATCGAATTTGTTTCATGCTCTTAAAATTCATGTAGCCAAACTCAAAAATGCTTTGATAACCCATTTTATAGATTTCATTATATCGCAACTCAATATTTCTTAGGTTGCACAAACATCGAGACTTCCAGAAGGCTCTAGGCGCGAAACAGTCAATATACGATCAGACCATGAAGACAGGTAAACAGCTGAAGGACAAGGCCCCCAAGACCGACGAGACCCCCCTCAAGAATATGCTCAACGATCTCAAGACTAAATGGACTACGGTCTGTTCGAAGGCTGTTGATAGGTGAGTGCTAAATATTTGTTAGAAAATTATAGACTACTTTATTTAAGTTAAATGAGACATTGATTTATTTTTTGTTGCGCCATTTATCCTAAATATTGCGAATAAATTAAATTATCTTTCAAAAACAATGTATTAATTTATACTGATTCAAAATCTTGACCAGATAAGTTTAGAAAAATACTTTTTTGATGCGGGAATATTGCTCAAGAGCGATAAAGACATCCCCACGATTGATTTTGTTGTCAATTGAAAGAACAAATAATGTTTCAATAATTTACTATGACTGAACGTTTAAAATCTCGATTAGACAGAGATAGGCATGTACTAGATTGGGATGTCAAGTCAAATGTAGGTACATTACTATAACCACAAAACACTTGCTAAATATTAATATTTTACTCCAACTCCCGCATATTTTTTAGATGATTCTTTCCTTAACATAATGCAGAGATAATGCTTTATTGTTTATTTGTTTCCAGTAAAGCGCACGTTTACGCAAAAATGGCCCAACTCACATAGCAATTTGATCATTCTCATTTGTACTCGATACTAGTGTTTTTATATAATTAATATTTTGATTCATAGACAACGCAAGTTAGAAGAAGCATTACTCTATTCCGGTCAGTTCAAAGACGCCATGTCCGCTTTACTCGACTGGCTTAAGAAACAGCAAGTCGCCCTATCCACCGATTTACCCGTCCATGGAGATCTAGACACTGTTATGGCGCTCATTGAACAACACAAGGTAAACTACACTCTATTACCCACGACTTAAGGTCTGCATTAAATAATCGCCATAACAATTTGTAGTTAATAGAAAAACTAATTTAGATCTCACTTCACAGACCAAATTAGGCTTTTGCGTACCTTTTCTTTAATAATTAATTGAATATTTTTACTACAGGTTACGCAATTTTTTTTATGTAGATACTCTTATTGGAAACGTGTTTGAATTCATAGGGCTTTGCTGATATTTTACTTTAAATGCAAATGATTTGCATTTAAACTAAAATATCAGAATGAAGATAAAGAATCTATAAGAGTCTTCATTTATTTGCTTTTGTTAGCAAAAATTAAATGTTTACTATTGTGACTTACTTATTCAACCTGACAAGTTTTAAATGAAATAGGGTGTACACAACCATCTAAAAAAAATTTTTTAAAGTAACATTCATTTAATAAGTTTAAAATCTATAAATAAATTAAGCGTTTCAAAATTTTCCGCAAAAATGCCAACTTCTGTCATGGCGTCGCTATGACGTCACAGCCCTCTGAAACGAATATCGTTCTATGTACATTTTATGCATATGGTTTAATTCTCTAACTAAGTTCTGATATGAATATGAGGGCCGACGTCACGCGCTGTTTGCTGTCATGTGACAACGAGTACAAATTATTTGTTTTTACATGATTAATTTAAGCAATATTATAAATATAATAAGCATAAAAGTGTGATTATCGGAAATAGTATATTAAACGCTACTAGAAAAAAAAAAGTATATATTTTCGTTCACTGTCTACACCCATATTAAGTGTAGAGGATTAATGAGTTTTGCTTATTCGTTTTTATATTTTTTTAAATACAGCAATTCGAGGAGGATCTCCATTCTCGAGAACAGCAGATGCAGTCTGTTATGAAGACCGGCAAAGAATTGGAAGCTACGGTGTGTACTTTAGTTAATTTTATATTTCATTGCCCAGTTCGTTTATTGATTTATTATATAATAATAAGATAAGTTTGAGGCTGTCATTAAAAAGTGTACTGGAAGTGACATAGAAACTAAATTACATAGAAATATATGACATAGAAAATGTTATCAATTTTGCATTCAGAATGCTATACTGAAAATTATTTTCCAGCATTTTTCATTATTGAAATAGAAACGTTTTTTCAACACAATCACAACAACAACAAATATTATACAACTCCATAAAACTGAAAAGTGCTTATATAATAATAGGGATGACAACTGGGTAAAAAAAAATTAATTAGTCCGTCAGTCAGATAAAAGAAAATATTTTCTTACTTCAATTAAACAAGAAATAGCTTGGATAACAGGTATTAAAGTGGAGAAGTAGGGGCTTGCTACGTCACAGTTTTGTAGAAAATGCACAAAAGCAAGCTTCATGTAACATTTTAACTTAATGTATCGTCCTAATTTTATGATTACGAAAAAAATACGTGTTTAATATTTTTCAACAATCTACCTGACGGACAAACAAACAAAAATTTGTTGTCATCCCTATTGTAACAATGAAATGTGCAGTAATGTCAATTTATAGACTTTTTTGCCTAATATATGAAATAGAAATCAATCGACATTTCACGCCGAAGTTGGTGAACGTACGCCGAATACAGAACTCTTCCTTTTCGATTTAGAAGTCTGTTAGAAGTTGTCGAATTTCTATCTTTATCATTCTCCTCAGACACTTAAAAGTAATTCAAATATTTTTGTTAACTTCTTTACCGTTTAATTTAATACATAGTTATAATTACAATGAAAAATGAAATGTTTTATTTTGTGACATTCGTTCAATCACACTTATCAGTATGCACTGTCACGATAATATTAGTACTTAATCCCTTATTACGTTTACATACAAATTAAAAAAATAAACAACATTCAAGCATTTAATATCAGCTTATAAAGTGACAGTTAATAAATTCCACAGGAAATCAGACTTAAATGTATTAATAGTAAGGTCGTTTTTTAATCAGGTACCACGTGAAGACGCCGCTAATATTAGACAGCAGTGCAGCGATCTCAAACAACTATGGGAGAGTGTCCAGAGTCTGAGCGAGAAGAAAGCTCACAAACTAGAGGGCGCTCTCAAAGAGGTAACTATAAGATTTACACCATAGAATATTTAATAGCCATGCCCATAACACATAAAAGTAACCAATAATGTCAAATCTGCAATATGAAACCTTAATGTGTAATGGTTTAAGTTGAAAATTGTTTATTTACTTACGAAATTTCACTTGTGCAAACGTATTTTGTCATTTTACCCTCGTGACAATGTCAGTTCACGGGCGACGCCTGTATTCTTTTTACTAATTTAAATGACCGAACAACATGGCCCAAAGTGTTATAACAATTCCAAATTAAAGTTTTATTAAAAATGTTTTTATTTTCAATTGAAATTATGCCACCATCGTGCACTTTTATTTACTGAAATGTATATTACTGTAATTTAGTTATCAATATTTTAAAATCTTCGTATTCGATCCTCGTTCAGGTCAATATACAAAATTATATCGTTTATATTGTATCAAGTATTGTGGTACTTTCGTTGCGTCATACTTCAAAAATACAAGTGCTTTAGTCACTTAGTTTCAGATCTAAACTATTTAATCACCAACAACCTATTATCCCCACTGGTGGGGCATATTCTCTTTCAACGGAATGGAGAAAATAGAGATATTTATTTATTTTTATACAATACAGGCAGAGAAGTTACATCGTTCAGTGAATATGCTGCTCGAATGGTTGTCTGATGCGGAGACTCGTCTGAGGTTCTCCGGCCAATTGCCTGAAGCTGAACTGGAAGCTCAGCAACACCTCAGGGACCATGAGAAGTTCGTGCGGGAACTGAAGGAGAAACAGAAGGACAAGGTGACTATTTTGAAATTTAAAAGAGGTTAGGTTGACCATTGTCCACTAGTTTTTGAGATGTCAAATGTCGATTTTTTGTATCCAACCGTAGCCAGATGTTTAAATTGGGTAGTTATTATTATCATATTTGCTTTAAAAAGAGGTTAGGTTTACCATAATTTACTATTTTATGAGAACAAAAATCGACTGTGTACCAGTTAATGTGCAGTTTTTTTTTTAATTGGCATGCTCTTTACAACAATTAATGATAATACATTTGTTGTAAATATTAACTTATATGTAAACAATAACTATGTTGAGTTTTAGTTGAAAAATTCTTAAAAAAATACTTAAAAAATGTTACTTGTTGACTTCATTAGTGTCGATTAATATAAACTTAATAAAATTTGTTTTTGTTTTAGGATGAGACGATCACCCTCGCTCAGTCGATACTCGGTAAAGCCCACCCTGACGCCGTCACTGTGATCAAACACTGGATCACCATCATCCAGAGCCGGTGGGATGAGGTGAGTCGATTTTTCATTTTTAAGATTCCGCAGCCTAATTTCAATGTATATCCGTCCATATATCACAGTCACTTTATTTCGGTATTATGTAGGTATTCTGTGAACCGCTTATTGATTTTTACATAAAAATCTTCATACTAAAGGAAAGCTACGTATATGAAACTGAAACCATTTGACATTGAAGTTACTAAATAATTTTTTCTCAAAGTTAATTTTTTGAAAGATAGACACTTCCAAATTGATAAACTCGTGTCCTTCCCTTACTTGTTAAATAAGAGAGTAAAAAATGTAAAAAAGAAATTGTCGTAGATAAATAAACACATAATGGAAATTGTTTTAAACTGTTTTTGCATTACCGCTAAAAAATACGGCACATAATAAACAGACACGCCTTTGTGACTCGGAGGCTAGTTATACCTGTCTAAATGGAGTATACTCAAAAGGAAAATAACTTTATAAGAGCAATTGTAAATAAATGTTCCAACATATTAAAAGTTTTTTTTTATCATTTTAGTTAACTATAATTCGTTCTTTGTTACCTGTAAAATTTGTTGCTTAAGGCTCAAGCAACAAATTTTTCAAATTTTTTTTTTTAAGGAAGATAAGTAAATTGCAGTTTATTTACAATTCATGACATTTTGCTATTTTTCAAAAACTTGCATAACATGTAAAGCATTGATAATAGAAATCTTATCTTGAGGATTACTTATGATAATGTAGATTGCTTATTTAATTTTATACATTATATGCGCGTGATTTGATTAATATGAACGGATTCATTGAGAATTATTAAAAATGAGTACTCCACAAAAACCAAGGAAATTAGTTGTCTCCATGGTAACTGGTGGCATAAGGGTTTTCAGTAAAGTATCGCCTGGACAGGTATGTTTATATTTTTGTTTTGTTAGGCATATACTGCATTTAACGGAATAAGTGTTAGCTAATACTTTATGGTTACAAGAATAGTTCTAAATTAATGTTGGATACTTTCAGTACATTATTTTTCTTACAGTCATAATAAAACTCGAATTTGTAGTAGGTTATGAAATATTGTAAAGAAATACAGGTGTTAATGCTTCACGGCATTCAAATTGATATTTGAATAAAGTTGTTTTCGTTGATATTATCACTATTTAGGTATCAAAATCAGTTTAAACTAATATAATTTAGGTAAATGACATTGAAACATAGTTTGAGTAGGAGTCAAATCTAATCGAATTACATAATGTTAGAATTTACAACATTGTTTCAACAAACGAAAGTTGTTAGCAATAAAACATTTAATCAAAACTGTTCCTTCGTCTTAGGTATGGCAATGGGCGATGCAGCGGGGTGCCAAACTCGAAACTCACATGCAGAGCTTACGGGACCTGGACTTAGTGCTGGAAGAACTGCTGCAATGGCTGCTAGGACTAGAGAACACCTTGTTATGTGAGTTAATCATTTACGAACTTTTGCCAAACACGATTTATTGGTATAGAAATCGACAATTAATGCTACCAGTAGTAGTCGATGTTTTTCCCTTAACAGTACCTAAAGAGTTTCTTTTGTAATGAGTAAAATTACACTCTTAACGATGTACCCTCATTAGTTCTATATTCTATTGTAATTTTTGTATGGGCGTCGTTCTAATATTTTTCCTAAGATACCAAGTTTCATTGATCTGGCGCTGAAAATATAATAAATATAATACAATGTTTTACAAACAGCATTGGAATCCGAGCCTCTGCCCGAATCTATTGAGTTACTAGAAGGCTTAATCGAAGACCACAAAGAGCTGATGGAGCACACTCAGAAGCGACAGAACGAAGTCGACCGCGTCTGCAAAGCTTACCAGGTATTGTTGGATTTATTTTTAACCAACTGTTTTCCCCCGACTTCGGCCGCGTAAATTAAGGCTATATCATCCGTATATGATGTAGCTTCCCATTGGTGAAAGACTTTTCATGATCGGATCAGTATCTCCGAAGATGAGCCCTACAAACAAACAAAGTTAGAAACTTTATCTCTTTATAATATTAGTAATGATTTGACATGTTGAATTTATGAAAGCAATTTCAAAGGGCATTTGTTTTGCATTGTGTTGCGGTTCAGATGACGTATTCTAAGATGGCGGTGTCGTCGTATTACGATTGTCTTTTGCAAAAAATCGATTATATTCTTTTATAATGCACAGATGAGTAAATATTTTTTGGCAGATGTCGTCACACAAATATTTATTAAATACCGACCATAATCGAATGTACGATTAACAAAGAGTCTTTTTTTATTAAAAAGCCTATAAATTCACTCATAACTCTGCGCCAACGAAAATTCACCATGCAATATATCACTTGGAACTTCTATATGACTCTAACGAGTAATAAACATCAAAAAGAGTCTCCATATTCGGATCTATATCCAGATCATAAAAGAATGACGTACAGTCAACAGCACATCTGATTATACAAATCTGTCAAACTTAGCTTGATTTTAAACCATAATCATTGAGAGTAGAGTTTTAAAACAATTGAGAGAATGTTACTTATTATTGTAACCTGATGTTCTGTTGTTTGTACGTTCAACTGCGCGTCAGACTATACCAAACTGTCAATAAATTTCCCCACTCGATTATAATAAAGCAAGAGGTCAAAAGCCATTGCAGTTTGATATATTGTGGTAACCTGACGTGCTGTTGTTTGTATGCACAGTTCCTCATAATAATAATTTAGATCTCTTACTTGTAGACTTACACTATAGATACTGTTATGTTTAGGTCAAGAGTCAAAGCCAAGGCAGGGATTCGACACCTCGCAAAGTATCAGCAAAGACTGCCACCAAAGGAACACCTGGGTACGTCCTAAATCATAGATAATAAAAACCTATATAACCGTTTTTGTTTGACCTTTACTTGATATGTTTGTTTATGTTTTGTCTCATCCCATTTCTGTCCTAACGATGTACA
Organism: Diatraea saccharalis; assembly: GCA_918026875.4. Lineage (NCBI taxonomy): Eukaryota > Metazoa > Arthropoda > Insecta > Lepidoptera > Crambidae > Diatraea > Diatraea saccharalis. The sequence goes on from OU893336.1 coordinate 5,308,887, forward strand.
ATTATCAACAGCATTTATATAGAATAGATGTGTACCTTTCGATAGATGGCGCTAGTATTTAACGAGCGAGCTTAATTTTTTTTAGCTAATTATTTTCAATATCAAATTCAAATAAAAGGTAGGATTTTCGAAGACGCCTCCATAACGTGACGTTATTTATAGATACTAGCGTCAAATCTTGATTTTCAAAATCAATCGAACGTTTTTATTAAGATTAAAATACAATTGAGCAGCAGTATAAGCAGTATAATCATTCCATTCAAATAACAATAAAAAAATATTAATAAATTCTGTTGTTGGTTGTACATGTTTTATGTTTTCTTTACTCATGTTTCGTTTTATCCCCCTCCCCACCCGTGTCGCACGCCCGCCATCTTGTGACGTCATTGCATGGTGTTTCTACGTCACAGTCGCGGCTCACAGCACGACCTGAATAGGGAGAGATCTGTTTCACCCGATTATTATGGATCCAGACGCTACAGGTTCGTTTTAGGACTGATTTTTTGGGATTTTCCTCCATTTATATATCATAATTGGAAGGGTTTGTTTGATGAACATATTTGACTAAAATATACTTTGTCGTACAAATTTGCAATTATTTAATTTTTAATTCAAACGTATTAATATTTATATTGAATAGACCCTTCTATATTTAAAGATATGTGTCCGTTATTTTGTATCCATTGTTTTTAACCATCATTCGCTTTTAATAAATGTTAATAGTTCATTAATGCTTTCAAATGTTACTATTCAATCTAAATATCTAATCGGTATATAGTTTGGTGTGCTTCATTATTAATAAATAACTAAAAAGTTTCAAACTTTTGCAATAATTGAATAGTATCATTTGAAGCGAAACAAGTGTCATGTGTTCTATCCTGCTCTAACACGTGTAAATGTTGCTTTCTGTCTGGTCCGTCGCACACGCTTCAACACGACAGGTCCCGGATACACAGTCGCAGTAGGAGAGGAAGGTTTGCTATAGATGTTTTTTCTAGGATTGTTTGTCTATGCCAGAATTTTTTTTACTCTATGTAGACTATAGTTGTGCATCTCTATGCATGAGTTTATTTGTAATTAAAGATTAGAATACTGATTTATTAATGTAGTGTGTTTCTGTTGTTTTAGTGTAGTTTAGTATTTCAGTAGATATATTAATTTATTTCTTTTTGTATTGCTTTCCTTCGAATGCAGACGTTTTGGATACTATTATTATAGGTAAATAACTACTTTGACTTCATTATTTTAATTAAAAAATGTATCAGGTAAACTAAAATCACATCATAATTAAATAATATTACAGCACGTATGTAGTTTATTACAAGCCCAAAATTAATGGTACAACTAAATTTTATAATTAAATATTGAAATCTGATATTTAATATTAATAATATAATAATAATAATAATAATATTATTTATTGGCTTCATGATTACATTTCTTACATGAATAGAGGTTCTAGGCTTAGTTATCTTAGGGTTACAATCAAATACACAGCTGGTGCTTAAAAAAGGAATACCTGAGCATTAAGCACCAGCAAATTTACAGATTCTCAAAGTAAACTAACTTGGTTACAGGGTTGCATATGTATTGAAGATTTGCTCACTGTTTTTATTTTTAACTCATTCGAGTGTGTGTGTGTGTGAGTGTGTGTGTGTGTGTGTGTGTGTGTGTGTGTGAAATCTAATATTTAGATATTTTAATGACAATAACATCACAAAATTATAGCTCGAATTGATTTTATCGGTTTTGCATGAGGGGTAGGCTGTTACTCAACCATACATAACAAAATAAACGACATAAAAATCTTCCTATTTCAAAAAAATATCACATAGTCCATTCACATTTAATAGATATTAGAAACCTTGATATTATTCTGATTAAAATTTTGATAGTAGACACTAAAATAGCATTCCATTTTTTACTTAAATAGAACCTACTGCATTGAAACTACACGTAAGCGTATACTTTAGTTTGACTGAATCAATCCTAACAATACGTTGCTCCTAACCATCATCTCCATAGGAGATCCAGAGTCATTGAATACGTGTACTAATTTAGATTTAAGAAGGCTATATTGCCTTTAACTATTCATTCTCTTTAGATTTGCCATAATCACTACTAACCATGCGTGGCGGGTATGCTCACTGTTCTCATCTCCTAGTATAAGAGACCTAGGACCACTAAATTAATGTTCCAATTTGGTTTTTTTAGTGCTGTTTTTTATCATACACTATAATTTTGTCGAAATAGTTACTAGCCATGTGTTACGTCACCAAATTAGAGTTCCATTTTTGATTTTAAAATAATCTACAAGCTTCAACGATTTATTTGAAATCAGCCAGAGTCACTACTAACCATAAATAGATATTTTATTAATGTAGCCCATGAGGAGGCAGTGTACCTAAATTGGTATTACATTTTCGCTTTAAATAAAACATTACTGCATTTAACAAATCACTTGACTTGCCAGAATCACTACTAACTACGTGAGTATCATCATTACTAGGGTTGTCACTGCCGGTGTGGATTTAACGCTGGTATCATTTAACGGGTTTAAATAGGATGAAACAAAAAAATGTACTAACAAATAGTGCTATGGTGTTGGGTGTGTATGCCGTGGTCGTGTGTTAAAAATATTGCGTGTGCTTTAGTCGCGTGAGTCCTGGTCGTGAGACACCTGATCGCGCCCTGCCACACTACGGACCGAGGTTCCCGCCGAAGGGAAGGTAAGATATATAACGTTAGGAACTGACGTATGAACACAAACCTTTAAAATATTATATCAAAAATCCTTTAAATTTAACGAACAATATTGGCATGACATTTATTACAGACGAAAATAATTTACGCGAGTTTTAATTGTAGGCTTTATTATTAAATAAAGTTTTATTTTATTCTGTTTCTCATTAAATTGATCTTAATTTAATGTAAGAATCAATTGGTTTATTTTTAATAAAAAAGGATAATGTAACCCGTAGCTTATCTTGATAAAGATCTGAATAATATACATAGTTTTGCATTGATCGAAAAGTCTGGTAAAAAATATTTAGTAATTTACGATTGTTGTGTAATTTGAAGCGCCTTATAATTCAATAGAATCTATTGCCATTTTTAATATTATATCAGTTTTTACAATGTCATAGGAAAATATTGTCATTTTTGTCTATGTACGAGTATTTTACTCGTTATTTCGGCCAAAATGGTAAACAATAAAAAAAGCTTCATGTTTGCGTGCGTTTTACATGTTATGATTGATCGCTATGTTGCTTTGTTGTGTGCCAAAGCTAGTGTGAATTTTATTGGAAAAATGATTTTTATGCGTGACAACCCTGATAAAATATAATATATGCTTAATTTGCAAAGGGCATGATTTAAGATGTGTTTATTATTTAAAAGTAATAGTGTGTATATCGATATCGAGAGAGAGATGTAGATAAGATAGATTAGTGAACTATTTGTTAAGAGTGCACTTAAATCTATAAAGAAATAATACATCTTTTTCACGTCTCGCATATCGTCTGTTAATGAGACAGATAGATAGAAACGAACGTTGACATATAATCGTCAACACGCCTGATTATTTCTACAGAAGGGCAAATTTCTCCATTCGATTTAACCCTTAATCTTTAGCAATTAAATTTCAAAATTTGCCTTCATGTAGTAACCATGCGGCCTGTACGTACTGCGCTTGATGATTTTCAATTAATTGCTGTAAAATCATACAACTATTATCGTCTTGATAGTGATACACATCTTTAAGAGATAATTTTCGTGCTATCTTTTGTAATTTCGTTCAATTTCTATAGTAACTGTTATTTTTTATCGAGATAATTTTTATATTTAGACAAATAAATGTATGTTTCATGTTTAACCTAGTTAAAGTATGTTGAATAACATTTTACTCGTAATATAGCCTTAGTTGTATTGTTGTTAGTTAGCTTTATTTGCACTCTTAACTTTTGCAAAACGTAGTTGAATTTATAATCCAGCTAGTTATTTTTTTTGTTTTAGTATTTCTAGTAGTACATATCATTTAGAACAATGCATTTTTTAGGAAATATACTAAACTTAGAATGATGTTAAGTTGAATGTAATTGACTTTTTATTCGAGATCAAAGTAACTTGTTGTGCCGATGAAAAATAACTATATTGCCAGTAGTTATTGGTCAATGATTCAAATATTATGAATTTTGAATTAGTAATTAATAAAAACTTATTTCTTGGTAGCACTTGCAAGATCGGCTATCTGAAAAAAAAATGACATTTACTTGTATAATTATATACTATCACCCAATTTAGATTAAAATCTCATTTGACTAACTCTAAATTCTTAATGCGATACAGATATTTTAAAATCGCTGCTAAAAATTACTGCTAAAAATCGCTGCTTAAAAGCCATGCGTTTGATTACGGGAGATAATTCGAGAATTAGACATTTTAAAACATTATGATAATTTGAAATTCTGAACAGAAAGGATTGTATAGCATAGTAGGAAATCACGTGTTTTATAATTAATTATCTATTTATTATAACAGCAAAGGCGCCGAGCCCGAATTCCGTTCGCCACGCGTGAAACAACTCTGGGACAAATGGAGAACAGTGTGGCTCCTCGCGTGGGAGCGACAGAGACGGCTGCACGAGCGTCTCGCTCACCTGAAGGAGTTGCAACGTGTGTCCAACTTCAGCTGGGACGACTGGAGAAAGAGATTCCTCAAGTTCATGAACCACAAGAAGTCAAGGCTGACAGATTTGTTCAGGAAGATGGACAAGGACAATAACGGACTGATACCGAGGAACGAGTTTATAGATGGCATCATTAATACCAGTGAGTATATTTGAAATGTCTCCTTTGTCGTCGTCGCGAGTCGAGTCTAAGGAAAGCTCTAACATACCTACTCTTTTTTGGCGACAAGCATGGTATTTTATTTTATAAAAAAAAAATCTTCTGAAAGAGAAAATTCTGCCGCCCCTAATTTGCCGCTCAGGGCAATTGCCCGATTGCTCCACTTCTGATCCGGCCCTGTATATAAGCCCTTGTGTACTCTCGTGTGTTTTGTGGTATATGTAAGTGTCTTTATTTGTCCTATAGAATTTGATACTTCCCGTCTGGAAATGGGCGCCGTGGCTGATCTGTTCGACAGGAATGGCAGCGGACTCATTGATTGGGAAGAGTTCATTGCTGCTCTACGACCCGACTGGGTAAGCGTTAACACAAATTAATAACTAATTATTTAGGCTCAATTATATTTTTGATAATTTCTTAATAGATTTACACAAGTAAAATTAATCGACTAAATAATAAAAAAATCTATTGCATCTTCGATTGTCATTATCATACAAAAATTACAGACATGCAGCTAGTTGCACAAACGTTCATTAAAATTTTCATTACTTTAAAGTGACATTTCCCATACAATTTCGACATTCATTAGAGCTTAAAGGCGCCATTCAAACTTAATGGACGTTTGCGCATCTGACCGTATGTCAGACCTTTAGTCGCACAACTGTCTGTCTGGCTGTCTGTCAATGACTGTCAAATACTTGGAATTAATTGATTTACTGTGCGACGAAAACCCCTTTAATAAGAAAGCACTCTTACGATCAGTTTTACGAAAGTTTTTTTAAGATTTAATGACGAATTTAAGCTCTAAAGAATGTTGTAATTTTGAAATTTTGTATCGGTATACCGCAAAAGGAATTTAACATGCCGCTTTAAACTAATGACAATTTTAATAAACGTTTGTGCAACTGGGTGATGAACGATCTTGACCTAATAAGTGTGCCATGTAATACTTTTATCAAAACAATTGAAGATCCCCAGTTTAGGTTATCTGTGTTATCTAGATTATCAGATCTAGACTATTAACTGATACTTTTTCACGTTTTTGCAACAATTTTGGACGCAGGCGGTATGTATTAAGTGCACTTCTAATGTACTGTGTATAAGTCCTGTAAATTGCTAATGCGCTGGAGCCTTGTCTAAAAAACACCAACGTTACGTTATATGCAAATAAAAAGTATGGTTAGAACAAAATCGAGAGATAAAATTATTTATATAATTCTGAATAATCCCCAAAATATTAATCAACCGTAACAAGTAACAACAAAACTTAACAATCGAAAACCACAAAAACATAACAAAAATTGTGTGCAATCTCAACAAAACCCACCTCATTATGTGAACCCATCAACTAGTGTTTATTTGTTAACGGTACTCATCGTTGAACGCAATTACGTCACCAAAATGGCAGCCAGGCGCATTAGCAATTTGCGAGGATTATACATCAGATTGTCTCTAAATGTTTCTCAATCGATTTTAAAATTCTGTTTTGAATATATTAAGTTTTAAATTAAGAAAATTATTAATTTTGTATAAGTAATCTGTTGTTATATTAACCCTAAAGTAATCACGACTTAGTATTAGTCTCTTTGTAAGAAGTATTAATTAGAGTAGGCCCACGACGAAACAGTCCAGTCAATTTTAAGAGTACAACCCCAGGAATCAAACATAAATATCTAATTTAAATAAATGTATGATACATTCTCAATTACCTCTCCAAGCTTATAGTATACTAGTTAGTTGCTTCTGCAAGAAAGTTTCATTAAATAAAAAAAATGCGTATCTTCGACTGAGTAAGAGATCATCGGTTGAATGTGCATGTGTAAATAAATAAATGAGAATTTGAAAGAAGTAAAATCTTACAAATGTCAACTTACAACCTTCTAGATTTACCTGTGTATTACACTCGTTAGCTTAGACTTTGTTTAGTCTGTTTGATAATATGGTTTTAAACAAATGCTCAATGCAAATATAGCGTTTTACTCCGGAGTTTATCCTTTGTTTATTATTGTCTAATATTTGACTGTTTAGGTGGAGCGCCGTGGCCCTCCAACTGATGCTGATAAGATCCACGATGAGGTGAAACGGCTCGTGATGCTGTGCACTTGCAGACAAAAGTTCAGGGTATTCCAAGTAGGAGAGGGCAAGTACCGGGTGAGGATTATTTTTTATATATTATCATTGTGTTCGTTTACTTGACATTATTTGACAATAATTTAGGTATAGATGTCGTAGCAAAGTGGTATCAGCCGATCATTTGGGCGACTATCCCTTTAATTGAATTGCGCCATTCAATTAAAACACTGACTTTCGATCAGCCGAGTAACTGAACGCAAGGTTCTACAATACGACTGGACAAAAGTCAGCCAACTAATTAACTATCAACTCACCTGGCCAACCGATATTTATTGGTAGGATTTAATACAAAACTCAAAACTCCTTGTTACGATCTGTAATGATTCACAGATAACCTCCAATAGATGCCGCATGAAAGATAGCAAGTTATAGCCAATAACCAAGCATCTATGAATCTGCATAGATCGTTTTAACAAAAGTAGTAATACACGTATGCGAATACTCAGTTGCGACCAAGTGTTGTATCTGTAGATATATGCTTTGACGAGAAGACTTCTCTTTATAATGAAGTAGTTGATGGGTTAACCATGGCAAGTTGTCGTGTTAAACGGTGAGGAAAAAATAGAACGATGGTATAATTGCAAGGACGATGGTATAATTTTTCACTAGAAATATAAATTTTTATTTGTATTTTTATCTCGCGAAGTAAGGTATAGTGGACAATTATAGGTAAGTTTTAAAAATGTAGCACGCTTTGATGTATTCTTGAAATCCATCCCTTTCTCTCATCACTAAATTAGTATGAAATGAAAATATCTTTATTCAAGTAGGCTTATTACAAGCACTTTAGAATCGTACAAAAAAAAATTTTTTCCCCTACCACTTGTTCAGCACGCGTAGCATGACAAACTCGAGAAACGCTTTGTCTACACTCATTTGTCAGTTTCTCGGGTCGAGAGTGAGATATAGTATGGGCGCACCCGAGAAATTGACAGTTGAGTGTAGACAAAACGTTCTCGAGTTCGTTATGCTACGCGTGCAGGACGTCTTTTAGCTGACAAGAAGAACAAGCGAAAGAAACTTACCTACTTTTTATTATATATATTTATTTCATTCTGACAAAGACACGTGTAACACTACTATCGCTACGATATCGATATTTCCATACGTAAACAGTATAGTATTTTTAATATGACATGAAAAATTTGTACTCGCTGTACAAATTAGTACACAAAAGTACTCTGAGGTTTATAACCAATATTTGTCAATATACGTAGGTACATTGGTATTGTAGAATACTTAGGTTACTTAGTATAAGATATTTCTAAATGTTATTGTTATTCTTCCGTTTTTAATTACAACTTATTTAAATGTATTTTTTGGACAAAATCGATTTTTGAAAGTTATTCTCACCGACTGATTGAAAGTTAGTGATTGAGTGAACGCGCTCACTGAAGCTTTGCCGTTATACGTTGTCCATCAATTAGTTTATAGTGCTATAAATTGGGAATTAAATCAAAATAAATAATATATATTTTTAGTGAGATTTAATAGTAACAATTATTAATTATCAATTATGGACATGCCTTTAAGATATTATGGTCCCCATCACTAGATACGTGTCTTTGTACTTGCCAATGCGGTCGCCGCAGTTACCTCGCCCGCCCCCTGCCCCACCGCTAAGATTAGTATCTTTAATTTTCTAACAAAATAGAAATCATGCGGTATCTATTGGAGGTTATCTGTGGTATGATTCAATACGGGAAACGTACGTACACACCCATAACGCAAGTGCGTTAGGTAAGCTTAAACTTTAATAATAAATTCTTTATAGTAAAATTAGACAAAGACAAGATCTATCTATTGAAAGCAGAGTAAGCAATGTATTCGAATGCAATTGTTTCAGTATTTTTATTACGATTTCGAATTTTGGTGCTACAATAGTTAATAACAAGATAAAATGATAAACATCGAAATTATTTCGGTCCTGTAGGTAATGATTCACCTAGAAAACTAGGCGTGCAATTGAATGGCGCCATCCAATTGTTAGCTGCCCAAATGAATGGCTGTTTTAACCAGTTGGCTGCGACAAAGACATCTCCTTATCTTTATAAAGAAAAAAATGGTTTATTTAACATTTTACTTTAAATTTACTTTTTTACTTTACTCGAAGCGGGTTTTACTAGGTAGGTCGGCCTCGCCAAAGCCTGTCCTTTTAAGAAAGGGTACGGGTTCGAAGAGCCCTAGTTTAAGGCTTAAGGTTGCAATTTCCCTCCGTTAAAAAATGGTTTGGAGGAAGAAGGATATAGAAACCGAGGGATATGAAGACCATCTACGATGACAGATTAGATAAGATAGGTCATTGGTGTTATGTGTTCCAACAGTTCGGCGACTCGCAGAAGCTCCGCTTGGTCCGTATATTGCGTTCTACTGTGATGGTGCGCGTCGGCGGTGGTTGGGTAGCGCTTGACGAATTCCTCGTCAAGAACGATCCATGCCGCGGTAAGTCTCTACCTTACAACACACAAGCTAACATTTTCAATATTAAAATTAGGAATTTTGTGCCTTTAATGTTGTTATTAAATAAGTATAGTAATATACTATACTTAAAACATTTTGTAATTGTAATATAGTTAGGTTAAGTTACAAAAATAAATATTTGACGCCCTTTTTGACACTAATTACCCGGTGTCTTTGTTTTTGCCGCGGCTATTTTTGGCGTTCAGAGCTCTGGATATAAATTTCCAATTTTGTCAAATTGATTTACTGTTATATATTTATATTAATTATAACAATGATGCTTATTCCAAATTATTTGATTGACTGATATAAACAACCTTATTCGCACAATAATTCACAATTATAATGTACACACCAGCAGCAGTCGTGCTTTTAGGAAATGTCAAGTTTCTGTGATTTTTTTAACTTCAATTCTTACGGATTAAGGATTAAAATCAGATTGAAAAATTTGACAATTCTGAATCACTTCATGCGCTGCTGACAGAACAGTAACTACTGAATATTTATTTGAAATGTATTGAAAACAAATAAGTTTTATAACAGTAGTACAGTAATAAGTAAAAAAAACTCATACATAGATAAATGTTCGGTACACTGTAAATAGTTTTTATTAAGACTTTTAAAAGCAAAGGGATTTCCTAAAGAATACTAAGCAATGTTACTTTAATTATTTTTTTGAGAATAAAATCCTCACAATTAACATATGGCTGATGCCCGCCTAATTTAAATATAAATTATAGATTATTTACTGAACTTTCCCCGAAAATTTTTATGACATAATCAGTTACGATATTTTGAAGTTTCTTAAAAGACCTTATTTATATTATTAATTTTAAGTACAGTACATAATGCTAGGTTGCACAAAACAAAAGAAATCTCGATAACAATTAAGTATATATTTTTTCACTTGAATGATAGTTTTACAGAATTCCTATATTGGTATTTATAATAAACCTACACAACAGAGAACTTCAATACATTAAAACACACTCAAAGAGATCATGTCACTATTTTATTATGGAAGATATGACATTTTTAATTTACAATAGCCTTGGTTTCGTGAACTCTTTGTACACTCAATTAGATATTCCGATTTACTTAAACGACCTACTAGTGTTGTTGGAAATGAAAATAATAAATAACAAAATCATTATCTTTGTTAACTTCACCGAAAATACTTTATGACTAATTGTAATATCATTATAGGCATATCATATATATTCAAGAATACTTACTTCTTAAAGGTGAAACAGCTAACCCGGACTTCTAAATAGTAATAATTAATTACTTTAAAATAATAAATACCTGCATAACTTTTTAAAATAGTTTCTTTCATTATGTGTCAAATAAAATATGTCTGTATATATTGTTAGAGTATTAACATTGTTGAGGTCCCAAATAAAGCACTTATATTATAAAGTATCTTAAAAATTGAAGGTACCAAAACATAGAAAAGTTAATTTTCATTGACCCGACCGGAAATCGAACCCAGAACCTAAGGAGATAACCTTGAAATCAGCGTGTGAGCCACTCAGTTACGTGTCAGGTGGGCAGCGCCATTCTCTTACATTAATAGCGATGCCAGCTTGGTCATCCTGGCCACGGAGGCGGTGAAACCTATGATATTCCTTTAAATATTTTGTTTTTTTTTTTATCAAAACAATATATTGGGTGCGATGATAAATTAGTCACATGGTATTAATTTTATTTATTATATTATTTATCATTATACTTATTTCAGAAACTTTTAACAAAATTATGATTAATTTCCTACAATACTGGTGGTCTTTGTCTACAACTTTTTATTACAGGAAACAAATAGATTTAAGTATTTAATCGAGGTCATTGTTCGGGTTATTATTAAATATTATTCAAAAAATAAAAATAAAATTTGTTTAACAATATAGTTTACAATTAATTGATAATTTGAACAATGGCCACTGAATTATTTCAAAGTGTCAATCGAAAACATACGGGAACTATGTAATTAGTGTTCGTCATTGCCTAACAGGGGCAACTAATCTATCAAATTTATGTGATGTCTAATTTGTTACTAAAATTGATATTTAATAAAAATAAATATGTGTGTCAAATAACAAAATAACAGTATTAAAATTAATCAATTTTATTATCATAGTTATCTGTTTCTTACAAACTAACCGCGTACAAATACAATGGATACGTTACAAAACTACAATACTATTTATGTAATATTACAAAATACTATAAAAATTGCACCTAAGGAAAATGTGCTGGCAATACAGGATTTATAAGACTAACAATACTGCTGTGAAATAAATGCAATTAAAAAATATATATCACATAGGTATGAGAAAGAAATTTGAAATTATAACAATTTTTGGCTACAGAGTTGATCAGTAACTACCTGACTCAGAATACAGACTAACACCACTTATATTTGGAAGCACACAACTGGAAGGTCCAAGGTCACACAACCTGTTTTCAAATCAGGCATATCTTGAGTCATTTCCTTCAGAATACTAGTCAACGTTTTAGAAAAACATATTTTATATATATATATTAGTCAGAATAAAGAGATCAGTGATTCACAAATAAAAGTATAATTCATTTTTAAATGTGTTCATAATAAACATTATAATTATTAAGTACTTAATTGGTTATATATTTGCTTGTTTTGTTAATGTCTATTCACAAACAACATGAATTCCTTATTTAGAGTACACTTCTCTATTCAATATTTTTATTAGTTATCATATCACTTACATACAATATATACTGTCATGTTACTTCAAAATGATTATAGTTCTTACATAATTACTGGGGTATATTATTAATAAAGAATTAAAGTTAAATTATGGCAAGCCTGTCAATAGGCATCTACATTTTAAATACACATGCACTTAATTTAATCAATGGTTGTTTTGCGAATAAATGATGTCAATGATGAGATTTCACTGCTGGTTCTTTCACCAGATATGCGACTAAATTCTATTTCCTCGCTTAAGTTTTGAGTATCTGAAGTATTCTCAGCAACAGGCCAATGTTTATGACTGGGTGCATATAAAATCAGCAAAGCAAAGATATAGATGTTCCACATTCCATAAACTCCTGTAAAGAATGCTGAAGTGTATTCCAGTTCAATGTTCTCATCCCATTTCCATTGACCTTCGGCTACTTGACCCAATATAAATCCAATTACAGTCAGTGCGGCGCATAACAGAGTTGCCAACATCAAAAATTTGAAACGATAAATGATTCCTTCATAATGTAAACGGCGCACTGAACACATTGTAGGCAAAGATTGGCGTTTATGAGAGATGTTAATGAATACTTGCCAAATCATGTAGCATAGAAACAGAAAATAAACTCCAGTAGATATACCAGCTAATATTATGAAAGTCAGAGCCAAATTTGTACCAATGTCAGTTACCCATATTGAGTAAAAAGGATTTCGCAGTTGCACTCCACGCTCACACATGTCAAAAATGAATAATGAAATGCAACCAATAGCCACTGCACTCAAGTGTTTCCAATATTGCTTTAAAGAACTTTGTGTTGGATTGTTTTGGATGAGCATATGTTCTCCAGCGAAAACTAGCCAGAACGAAAACAGCATAGCATAGAATATCCCCTGCCTAATGTCACCTAGGAGTAACATAAATGGTAAATCAAAATGCAAGGTAAAATACTCAAGAGGCATATTCAATACACATAGTGCTATCCCTAAACTCAATAGCATTCTCTCTAGCAACACAGGCTTTCTTTCAAGTATGTATATGCGTCTCCAGAACCATGCCAATATGGCTATGATGCATGGGAAGAAAGCTGTTTTTAATGAAACCCAGACTTTAGTGAAGCCTCCATTCTGATTGATCACTGTCAACCACATGTCTTGTATATGACCAATATTTGAATTCATCTCTGGTGTGTCAACTGGAAGCCGTACATTTAGCAAATAAAAGTCATGGAATAAAGAACCCAGTTCAAAGAGTGGTATAGCAGAACAGTTATACAAATATTTCTCGGTTTTAATTTCAATTTCACAGTCCAAATGCCGTTTTTCAATAGATTGCGTATACAATTGCCATGAATCCTCAGGATCGCCTTTGTTCCGGTAAGCTAACCTCGCGTCTATAGTAACTTCGCTGCGTGGACGAACCTCCATTTGCGAATGATATCGAATGTCCATTTGTAATACTCCAATCAAGTTTTGCTGCCACCTAGAAAAGTCTAATATTTGGTTCTGCCGCGGTACCGGCATTTGAAACGCAAACACGATGTCCGTCTCCGATAAATCATGATGCATATCATCAAGGTCGATGATCTCACAGGAGCCTTTCCCACGGTTGTAATACCATTTCGAAGTATCATTTTTCACTTTATTAGCATCTTTACACACTGTTCCGAGAATATTTTGAGTGTTCGCTGGTGTGGGTGCGATCAAACCTCCTATCAAGAAACATGTTATTTGACACAAAAGTAAAAACGTGACTAACACGGCGAGTTTTCGCCCACTCAGGTTTTCAATTATTGTTCCCGTCATTTTATGAGTAATTAAAAACACAATTATAATCACTTAAAATATATAAAAGGTGATTCCATTGTTCATGTTTCCCAACAAAGGACGCGACTTTTCTTTCGATTGATTTGTCATAATTTGACAACCGACATGCGCAGTACTCCAGTATTGCCAGCACACGAAATAACGACGTTATTTTTAACGTTATTGACTAATCGAAATATAACGTTTTATAACTTCTTGGATATTAGTAAATTTTTATTAAACATTTTTATAGTAATTTTGTGTTTGTTAACATTTGATCTAGTATTTGGATGATATAAAAAAAGATAAAATCGTAAAATATATAGTTTACTAGTTAGATAATTTTTTACTTGAGTGGCTTAACAATTTCTTACCGCGTCTTATGTTCAATTAATTTAAATTGATTGTTGGAATTTACTTAATACATAGATAATCCAGATATTCCAATATTCCAATTAAAGATAGCTAAATAATTCTAGATATTCCAATTAAACATAGCTAAATACGCAGCGTTGGTCCACATAAAAATAGTGTTACCGCTACTAATTTATACTAATTCGTATTCGCTTTGCCCAAATCCAAACTCCTGTGGTCCCATAAAAACAATTATTCATTATGTTCATTTTATATTACGTTAAATATCCCTATCAATCCCTTTTACAAAGTAGTATCATTAGTGCTACCGCTGCCTGATCCGAGCAAGCCGGAGCAGCATGAAGCTTGTTGCCCGCTCGGTAAGCTTTTAAACTGGTAATTGGAACCAATTGAATATTGTAATGACACTTTCATATTTATGTCTATATTTAGATCACTTTTGATTCCAATTCAGGATTAAATAGTTGATGTGGCTTACAGTTTTTTTTCTGCGGTTAATCATCTTGGTTTATAAATTTAATAATTATTTTGCTCTTTTACTCGATATTATACACTTGTAATGCTTTATAGTGGGCTTATCAATTGGTCATGAAAATCTGTTAATTATGTAATAGTTATGTAGTAATGGACACATCCAGGAAGTATACGTTATAAAATAATGCTTGTAGTTATGGCATGGTTATTAATTTCATTATTTTTCGCATTTGTATATATTTTATAACGTTTATTTTTACTTAGTAGATTACTAATGCATACAGCAAGTGCAAGATATTCACTTAAAAATTACTAATTATTTCACAAGATAATATTTAAAAATAATATTTTAATTATGTAAGTTTTTTTCTGATCATGTGGTTCTTAGAAACAATATTTTATTAAAATTTCATCGAGTTTGTATGATATCTTGCACTTGTTATTATTGAATGCAAAATTAATTGGTGAAAGAATAAACTAATGGTATTTTATAATTCCTATTCCTAACTGCACACAAAACAATGGTCCGTTCGTTTTTTTTTTGTTATTGTGTATGTTTTTTTTTTGTTGACATGTTCTGATTTTGTTTGTTGTTTTTTCTTTTCCTCACTTCCGATGCACGCTATCCTTTGATTCAACACAATTGTGTTATTTCCTTCCATCCCGGTTACTTATCATTTTCTTTACCCCGTACCCGTTCCTTCCGTTTGTGATCCCGCACTGGACGCCGCCCGCATGCAGCCAAAGGACGCACCAACATCGAACTACGAGAACAATTCATACTGGCCGATGGAGTCTCACAGAGCATGGCAGCGTTCCGACCGCGTACGCCCCGCTCTAATACAAATACACCACCATCCACTGGACCTATTACAAAGGTAAGGTGACCCCAACTGACGATTTCTATCAAGTAACACGTTTTCTCCTACAGGTTATTATAAATTAGTCTTAGCTAGCACAAATACTACATAAATCGCACAGTAGTTGTTGGAGGGAGCAATCGGTTTGGGATTCATATTTTTTCGCTTTTTTTCTTTTGCAAATTGTATATGGATATACAAAAATCCATATGCAAGTTGCAGTCGTGATTACGCATGTGTTGAGCTCGTAGCATTTGGTCGTATTTGCATTAGTGTGTTCAAGCTATGCATTCATACACAGGCTCGTTGTAGTGCGTTGGTGTTGTTTGTTAGTGTATTTACTCATTGGAACCACTGCATTGGAGAGGTGGCACGTCAGCGCATTATGGATTATATGGTAAAGTATTTCTTTTACCCTTCCTGCTAGATCCCATCAAACCTGCATTTCGCAAAATCGCGCGGCCGTCGACTAAACGTGTGGACTAATCGAAATATCACCTCGAAACCCGTTCGCGTTCTTCGATAAGATTGGCACTATGAAGACAAAACCTATGTTTAAAATGGTCGTTTTTCCTTTCCCCTTAATGAGATGCCTGGTTTTATATTGGTGCGTTTAGCTGAGGAGTTTATGGAGCAATTGAAGCCTATATTTGAGGCTTTAAGGCAACGAGAAGAGCTTCCGTGTTCATACCCTCTGCACGTCGGCTCAACACATGGCACTAAGCAGGCGTTTATATATGGCCATTCAAGATCTCAAGGTTCGACGACGCCGGGAGCTCACCATTATACACATCATCATGGATATCAACCATCACCGGGATATCACTGGGTAACTGCTAACTAGGCTATGTGATAGTGTCGGTCGAATGCACCCTTGAACGAACAAATTTCAGCGACTGATTTATTTTTTGTATGTTATTGTTATTTGTCCATGTTTGAGTAATTTTAGATGTCGAAATTGTCAAGTCCCTAATTATTAGTCTAGCATGCTTAATTTACTTGGTTATCTATGATGTGTAAAATATTTGTCATGTAGTGTACATAATGTCATAATTTATTGTGTCATTATATTAATTATATTCACGTGCAGGTGAGGGAACGCACAGCTAGATCCGTCCCAATGTCCGCGGGGGGAGCCGCCGGTCGTGCTTCAAGATCATCGCTTAGTGCAGGAACGCCAGACTCACTTAGCGACAATGAAGCAGCTAGTGGACTAGGAACAAGATACAGGAAACCAAGTGTGCCAAGGTGACGTATTGGATTTTCTTTGAAATTCAGTTGGTAATTTTCTAGTTTATCATAAATGACATATAAAATTATTTTATATGCAGATCAACATTAACACCTGGAGGATCACGACCTGGGTCGAGGCCAGGTTCAAGAACCGGATCGAAACCACCATCAAGACATGGGTCAAATCTTTCTTTAGATAGCACAGGTTAGAAGTTGGGATGCTTTCGAATATTTGTGAAATATATTCACCCTTATCGTTCTTAGTATTTATAGTCTCGTAATTCTCATCAGACGATGTATCAACACCATCCCGCATACCAATGCGAAAAGTGACAAACACAAGAGCTTCAATTGCTCGTGCTGCTGCTACTGCAAGCAAACTGGGAGTGACAACACCAAATGGAGGATCTCGACCGCGCACACCAACGGGCTTCTTGACACCTGCTAGTGGAAGGTATTGTATACATTATATGTTTATATTTATTCCTAGTACTGAAAATAAAGATCGGTAAAGGTTTCTAAACTTTATCTCGACATGATACTACTTTCTGTACCTTAAATTCATCACAATGTTCTGTATTAAATATGGTACACTGATATGCACATGGACAGGTATCCTAGTGGAGCGATGTACCGCACGTCCAGTATACCGACACTGTCTCCGGTGCCGGCGTTAGTGAGGTACAAAGTGTGATAGTTGGTTTGAGTTGTTTGCTCGTCTTTACGCAATTAAAACTTGATTAGATTCATTAAAATCGTATATGGGTTATAAAAAATGTAAATTAAATAAGAAAACTATCAGAAGATAATATTTCGAAAATCTAAACAAGTTATAAGTAGCTCAGAAAGCAGATAATTGGACAATCTCATTGTTTGCTTTAGTAAGGGAACAGGTTTATGTAGTGTCAACGAGGTTACGCATTTGAAGGAATATCGCACTGTATTTTGGAAAGTCACATTTTTTATCTGAATGCATATTGTTGTGATGTCAGCAAACTTTAATATTGTAGTGGTGGTGGTGGTGGAGGGTTAAATTGGAATAGAAATTAGCGTGGAAGGATATTAAATCTCGGCATGTGATCTAGTAGTGGTTAGGAAAACTAATAATCAACTTAGTTTTGTGTGTTTTTGCTAACAATATATGTTATTTACGATTGTATTTATCGCAAATTAAGTCGAATTTTCTCTTGAAATCATTTAAAGACAGTATCTGTATATGTCAAAGAAAGAAATTATAACTAAAACATTTTATTTTTCTTCTTTTTCCCGCATGCATCGTAATCGAAAACGGAATAACTATACTATAGCTCGACACATTCTCAGCCATCTTCTATGGCATCTGAACATCCCAAGTCCCTAACCCATACTCATCCAGCATTCCATACTCAAGGGTCTACGAAAATCCCTATATATATTGGTTCCCAAAGAACTTCATCTGCCGAAAGGTCTTCGATAAAACCACGAAAATCCCACTCTAGAGAAACTTCCCAGGAACCAAGTCCTACTTCCTTAGAACCCTCAAGGAAATCCGAGCAAAGAAGTCCAGAAGATGATTCCTCACTGTTCAGCATATCGGGAATGACGAGCGACAATGAATATGAAAGTAACATAAGCGAGTCGAGCGGCGAAGTGTCTAAGCCGACCCAACGAGCCGCCAAAGGGTACAAGCTTGTAGAATGCTAGCTTCAAATAAATTGATTGATGCTCCTGGATTTTGAAGTTGTTTTGATGGTCATTGTTTATGCAGATATAAATTTAGTTCAGTCACTACAATTAAGCATCACCTCTCATTGTGTATTTCGTTTTCATATCATTGTAATCATAATCCCATTACATTTAACATCAGTGATCTCGTGTGTATATGCAAACCATGGTTAATGATGCTTGGGCGCAATCGTAACACTGCTTGCTAACGAATCTCTCAACAAGCTAATCGTCACTCATTATTATCCTCATTTAAACTTCAAACAAATCATTGACGTCATAGATATATATTCAGCACGCTTTCATAGCCAAAACCCCATTCACGATAAAATATTGTTTATTCTTTATAAACAGTTATACATTTGGTACTTTTTTTTATCTCAGTTAACTTAATTTTATACAAAAAAAATTTTAGAAAAGTTTGCTACAGCTAATAAGCCGATGAACAGTACCAAAGGTGTTATTGATTTATTTACTTTCAAAATTATTTCTCTTGTTTTACTTCTTTTATTCTTCACAACCATTTATTGCTTTTGTTTTTAAAATCTTTGAATGTCCTATACTATTATAATTTATGCTAATGCACAATATTTCGGTGTATTATTCTATTATTATTTATGTTATGTAAATATAATTAATGGAACTGAGTTTACTAATACTTGAGTTCTGATTAATATGTGCATATAAATGCAATTTATTGCCACTATATATGTGAATAAAAATATGTGCATTAACATAAAGTCTAACATGATTTCCTATCCTATTTACTAATTTTACTATATGTCTTGTGTGCTCGCTAACTCTACGTAGGAGCGGGTCGTTTGCCTCGACGGAGGGACAAACTCCCGGCAAGAGTCGCATTCCTGTACTTAAGGATCACCATACTAACTGTAATCTCAATAGGTAAACTAAACTTCGTAGTGTTTTGATTTTAGTCAGTTTTATTTTTGTTTGATAGTTCGTTGTGTTGTGTGTTTTGTAGAAAATTATAGTAATTTTCCTTCTCTTTGCTTTGTTTAAAATCCTTTCTTATTTTGTTGTGTTGAATAGAACAGAGTTACTTGCTATGGAAAAATAAAAATTAGATATACAAAACATATTCATTATTTGTAAAACACCAACAATTGTGCAGGAATAAGTAGTTAAAATCGTAAGAAACAACAGTCTTGTTCTATGTGTTTCGATTAACAATAAACACTTCAAAAATATTTTCCGTTTAAAGTATCGAGTTGTGTCAAATTTGTAAATCAAACTTTGATATTTATGATGTTAGCTATTAAGACCTGGAGGTTGTTGGTGTTTCACAAATAACCCTCGTTATATGTTGTTTATTTATAATTCGGTATTTAGTGCTTATTGCATGTAAGAATATCCTAAACTATGAAAGTATTAAGTGATTTTCGTATATTAGGCAAAGGACACCTTCAGGCAGTACGACTCCAGTACGCTCGGGCCAGCAGACGGCTGTTTCCCGGCTGCTGCGCAAGCCCTCAGACGCGTCAGACAGCGGTGCGCCAACTACGCCCGCCTCCCGACGCGGCACTCCGTCATCATCTCGAACCACGGAGAAACGCGAACCATTCCGACTATAAACGAAATCTCTTTAAGAATCACAAGTCCCTTTCTAAATTCTGACTCAATACTACTTTTCGTGGACTTGGTTAAGAATTCATTAAATAAATAATGTAAGTCGCTTTTGTGTTATGGAATATTTGACTTTTCGTTGCTTTATAATCCTTATGTAAATTCTTGTAAATCCTACTTTCTCTTTTAATCGCTAAATATTTCCATGAAAGCGGCATACATTCCTAATGGCGAGTGCCCATATATAATATAAAAATATACTAACATGAATTAACCTATTCGCGAATTAAGCCAAGCTTAATAAAAACGAATTTGCGAATGTGGCTTTTTTAATTAAGTAAAAATATAGATGGTAGTTTGTAAAACTTAAAGTCTGCACTTGTTGCCTTGTATACTTATTTGTTTTTTCTACGGGCCGTGCAATTTTGTGCACGTTGGATTATTTTTTATTTATTTTGTGCTATCAGTATTTCTCCGATAAGTTCAATAATATATGGGCGGATAAAACAGCCATTATCTGTCTCGACGTGAAAGTTATTCAATTCTCTTATTTATTGTCGACGTTGCCATAATTGTTAGCGTATATTTGTATGTAAACATACGTACCTACGTCTCTCTATAGAGACCAGATGAAAAGTGTGATTTTATAAACTTTTTGTAATTTGTAATTATTTTCCTTAGGGACCATTTTGTTATTCGAACTGAACGAAGTAGATGATTTCGAGCCATCGCTTTTTATAGTGTTTCGTCCCGCGTGTAATTACGCCAGATTATGCGTGGCGATAATACTTTGAAAGGTTATGGATCGAGATCTAATTAAGGTGATAATAGAATTATATAATTATTTTCTTTGTAATGCACAATCATGTCTCATCATCATCGATTCCTTTGGTGTTCAATTATTTGTTGGAATGGTATATTGATAGTTATCATTCGTATTGTACATTAATGTATGTGATTTATTTATATGTTGATAATTGCACAATATCGTTGTTGATGTTCATAATTATTTTCGAAATGTAAACTTTTAAGAAGGTTATCCTGGATAGTCGCCAGAATCATAAGGATACACCTTTGTGTTTACCATTTTCCTGTTCAGTAAAATGCCACATCCTACTTTGGTTTTAGTGATTTAATAAAGTACACTTGGTCGATAAAGACATTTACTTAATAAAAGCTAAGAATTTGATATGGAATAAACGCTTTAAAATGTAACCTTCATTTAAAATGTTAACCAACACTCACACGTATTTGTTAATTTTATTATAAATCTGACTTTTAAGCTTATTATTAGAGATATGTAAAACTATTAATCTGGTCATTTTTATTTAAATCATTGTTGTATTTGTTAATTATATAAATCAAAGCAGAATTTACTAAAAAAAAGCTTGCAATTTGTATAAAATAATGATTCTGAAGACCTACAGTTTTAAAATCTCATTATTGATTTCAAAATATAAAATAAATAATAACAATGAATTTGTTTTTTTATTTATTAATAATCAATTTAGAAAACTATCATGATTTCCTGAAATCTTACGTACATTATGAACGTATATTACGAATTTAATATTTTTTCAATTTTATGTCTCATTATTATTCTCTGAAATCTTCTCTGTAGTATAATTTACCGAATCTACAATTTACATAGACGAGAACATATCCTTTCAACACCGGCTCAGTGTAACTTGGCACTAGGGGATATAATTCCGGGCCTTTTTTACAATCCCGGGGTTCCGGTACTGGGCAAAGACAGGGATCCCGGGACAGTCCCGGGATTTGACGGTAGCATACGAAAATGCGAAATTATGGAAAAATCAACTTTTATTTTTATTATTTAAACTTAAGAAATGGAAAAAATCGGAACAAAAATTATTCTCTTCTAAACAAAAAACAAACAAATTAAAATATAAAAAATAAACTTGTGTAACACAAGGTTAACAAATAAAGTCTCACATTAAGACAAATACTTAGTAGGTAGGTACTTATCACATAGTTAATTATTAATCAGTGTCATTTCTATTTTTTAAATCAGTCAGTCTCGTTTGTTTTGCGTTAGCGTCACTATAATAATAAACCTGTTACATTTCTTTAATATTAGTCAGTCACTAATCCGTCCTATTTCTTAAAATATTATACAGTCATATTTATTATTATAAATTTTAATTATTTGTACTCATTTCTCGTACTAATAGTAATAATATTAACGCTCTATACTTCAAGAAATCAAAATGGTTGACTTTTTATTGGCCATAGATTACTCGATAAATGGTAGGTAAACTTAGTGCGTTTCGTTTCATACAATGTTTTTTGAAAAAAAAAATATCTTTATTATTTATCCTGAAAATTCAGGGGTTTAAGGAATTTAATACCTAAGATTTCGGGACAGTGAAAGGGCCGGGATCCCGTGGACCAGGATCCCAGGATCCCGGCCCTTTCAGAGGCATTTATATCCCCCTACTTGGCACCGTAGGCAAAACACTGGAACAATGTAAATAAAAAATTACAACAAAATAAATGTGTAATGTAGTACATCGATCGAAGATTAATTTTGCCAATGACAAAAGAACTAAGAAAGAATTCCTTACTACTGGTCTGAAAAACGTATACCTTTGAATACCGCAGACATGGACTCAAGTTCAACTAACAGATGTATTGTTTTAAGGTATTTCGAAGTTTCCGTGCGGTTAATGGCCTCCGGACCGACCCCGTGCATCGCCTTCCATGCGAGGGACATCACTGACTGAGTTTTAGTGGGTAAACTCCTGTTTCTTGTTTAGCCCCTTCGGGGGTGGGGCCACAGGAGGTGTCCCACATAACCCGTGGAGCCCGGGTTAGGTGTAACAGTTATGTGTAACGCATTTCTCACCGTCAAAAAAATATATCGTCTATATGATTCCAATAAATAAGCAAACCTTGCCATGCCTTCCTCCAAATACGTGCGCCATAGGCACTTACCAGTTTGCCTATATGGACGTATCTAGTGACGAGATATATCTCAAAATGCAGCTTATTTTTTACTTATTCCATAACCAAGAACGAAACATGAATGAAACAACTTTTAAACGATTTCATACAAACCGTTTAAAAGTTGTTTCATTTATGGATAGTGCGCGTGAAAATATAAGAATTCTTAAAATAATGTTAGGATTTTTAAATGGTACTATGGTAATTACACGAATGCGATTCGGACGGTTTGCTTCTCTATCTCAATGCGACTCGGACTCAATGATGGTTTGCTAAGTTTCGTTTCACATTAACATTTTGATTTTTTTCCATATTTACTAGTCAAATTTAAAAAGTTTTATTTTAAATGCATTAAATCTTCACAAACTATGAATCTCCTTAGTCTCCAGGTATAAAGATGCTAAGATATTATACTATTTTAAACAAAAACTAATTTTAATTATCACTAATTGTGGGTAAACGTAACCTATAAAAACATGTGACAGGTCAACCAATGTATGGAAAGTGGACATTATTCTTTCATCTCTTTGTTTCATATCGTATTTCAAATAGAAATTAGTACTAAGTGTCCTTACTTTTTTTTATTTGGTACATGACATGACTAACCATAATTTTGCTTAATGTATAAATATGTTTCATATTGTCTCTAAAAGGTCCTCTAAAGAGTATATTTATGAAATCACGCAGTAAGCCTAAATGAAAGTCACAACTTGTGATGTGGAAAATAGAACTTGAGTTTGCATGATATTAAAAAAGTACACTAAAACAACAGGACAGGTTAACGAGAGAAGCAAAAGGAAATTCATAAAGTTTGAACCATATGTATTATGATTGTGACAAACCGGTTGTGATTGTGTCAACGTTTAACGTTATGTTATTTATGTTTATCACGTACGTTGTTTAACAAAACATATTTTGCTAATAGCAACATTGATAAAAAAACATACTGTCAAAATGTCAAAACAAAATTGAAAACAAGTTACCGAAGATCCAAATCATCGTGTGTTATAAATATTTAGATTTTCTAACATAGGAAATAGGTAAAATCGTGACCAAATAACATTGAACTTTTGTAGAGTGTGAGAGAAATTAGTTTTGTTCGTTTAAGTCATTATTCGTCTAAATTCAATCATCTATTGAAACATAACAATATTTTGCGATAGTTTGAAAAGTTATTTTAAAACTTTGTTCATCTACTTTTCTTGGGATAATGGTTGGATATAAAATGGATGGTCCAGCGAGAGATCGCGTGTTAAAGTTAATGGAAGAGAAGGATAGAATCGAAAGTGAGATTCGTGAACAAACAGCTATTTTGGACACCAACAATGTGGGAATGAACGATGCACTTGTAGACGGCGAAGGGTATCCTAGAGGTGACATCGATGTGTACAAAGTACGTCATGCACGACATAGAATTATTTGTAAGTTTATTTCAAACATTAATCCACCTAATGAATTCCAATTCATTAGAATAGTTGAGTAGAATTAAAATATACAATCGTTACAGACAATCGTATCAGAATCCCACTAAAAAGCTGGGATCATATCTACTTATTATTAAATGAGGTATTTTAAAAGCCTCTAATTCAAGTATGCAATATCTATGTAATCTAATGCTAATACTGGTTTTGATTATGAATAACCCTTAAATGACTTCAAATTTAGATTATAAAATTGATTTATTAGATCAGTAAGGTGGTTGTGAACTAGGGTTGCCAATCATAATATAATATTGTACTAAATTTAGGTCTACATACTGTATACTGTTTGAGAAATATATGGTATCCAAAAATACTATAATTTTTGACATCAAATACATTAATTTTTTATTAATGCAACTGCTTAGAGAAATAGGTAATGTCATGTAAATATTATTACTTTAACATTACTTTCTTGTCAGCCTAAAGAAACCCTGAATGGTATGATAATTAATGCCTTATGTTTATTATAAAATTTTTGTAGTTCCTAGTCCCTACTTTTTTCAAGTCTTCAAAGTGTAATATTTTATAAATTAGTAACTTAAAATTTTGTTTTATTAAATATTTGTAAGTTAAAATGGTTCATATTTTCCAAAGGTAAAACCAAACCCGTGTTTTCACTTGTAGGACACAAGCTTATTACATTTCATTGATATTATCTGAATACAATTGTCTTAGTTAATCTTTGTATTAGTTAGTCTTAGTTAATGTTCCTATGGATTAGATAGGCAGGCACACTATAAATTTTTTGAACCTGTAGTCACTATAAACTGTACCTTTTTATCTAACTTTTTTCAGTTTGAGATAGATAGATAGATAATTAATTATTCTAAATGCAACACACATAATAGAATAAATATTAACTAAGAATAAGTCATGTACAGTACATTGAAATCACCAAAATGTTGGTGAAGCACTGATTTTCAGCCATCACCCCAGCTAAGAAAAGCAGGGTCAAATCAAAGAAAAGGAGTGTAAGTTGAATGAACAAACAAAATGTAGATCAGGAGCATGTCAGAAAGAAATGTGGTCAATGTTATAATAATGTCAGAAAGTAAATAATATATATAAAATCAATAAATAATACAGGGTAATAGAACAATTATTTGAAAAAAAAAGCATCATGATAATTAGATGTCAAATTTGAATGAACATTTTTGATGGTTTTAAGATGTAATGTTATATCAGATTGTAATTAGTCATGTCATAAGGTAGTAAATTACTATTATTTAATTAAAGTTAAATTATTATTTATTGTTATTCTTTAATTTTAGTAATATTATATAATTTAGTATATAATTTTAGTTTTTAAATGTCGATACAGAGGTGAGACCTCTCAGAGGTGGTGGTATATCATTCCAACACTTGCAAGATTGAAATTTATAACTAAACTAAATATAATCTAAATGCGACTAATCTAAATGCTGTTGTACGGTGATGATAAGAAACTAATACAGGACGAACAGCTCTCATAGCAAATCTACTAAATCTTGTAAAAAACTTTAGTTTATTGTACAAGTATACAGGCTGATGATTCTTTATAATATTAAATATTAAACACGAACTCCAAAATAAAAAACATTACTAAAAACTACATTTCACGTAGTTTCCCACGAGACTCCATTTGGAGCATATTTGCCGAGTTTCAGAATGGAATTACATGAGTTTGAGGACGCACAGGAAAACAAAATCTTCAGCAAGCATTCTGAACTCACTGAATCAGCTTTCGAGTCCTAAACAGAAGCCGAGGGCCAATAACCACATCAGTATAATTCAGTTGCGAAAGTATTAAAGACTTGACCAATGTTATGTGTGTGTGTACCTTCACTTAAAAAATTGTGAACTCGATAAAGATGCTTCAGGCGGTACATGTAAGTCCTGACGAAACTCAAGACATGTGACCACTCAGCAGTGGCCTGCAAATCTTTATTTAATTTTAAGACCGTCTCCTCCGTCATCGCTGGATCTGTTAAAATATAAAGCTGTACATCATCAGCGTAACAATGATAACTGCAGTACTTAATTGCTTTTGCCATATCCACTGTGTAAACAATAAATAATAGAGGCCCAAGAATGGAGCCCTGAGGGTCACCACGTGTAACTTCTCTAGGATCCGACATATTGGTTGAGTTATTAGAGACTTTGTGTAGCCTCACTGACTGATGCCAATGAAGAAGGTTTACTAGCAAACCATTGCACAGAGCAGGCATCCAAGCCGTAAAACTCGAGCTTAGCCAAGAGGACACGATAGTTAATGCTATCAAAAGCACGGGAAAAATCTAGTAAAGCAAGAATAGTGCCACGACCTGCTGAGAGAGGATATCATCCACCACATCTAGCAAAACGGCGGATATGCCATGGTTGCGACAAAAACCGGACTGCGTTGCGGGAAGTACACTCCAAGTGAAACTGTATAGGGAGAAAAATTGTTAAGTTCCTGCTAATTCTTCTCAATAGAAGGTCTCCTAATGTTGATTTACCTAAACTTAATTACATAACTTTTTGATTGTCACAAATAACTGAAGAATAAAAATTTTCTTTGTGTTTTAGGTCTACAAAATGATCACAAAGCGTTAATGAAGAGAATTGAGCAGGGTTTGGCCGAAGTGCATTCAGATTTTGTCGGTCCTAATGGTGAAGGACCATCAGTTGTAGTTCCGTTGCCTAATGCCCCGTACAGTAACGGCCACTCTTCCTATGCTCCATCTAATGAGGGTGATACTGTGAATTTGAATGAATCTGGGTTTGCTTCCGTTGGGAATATACAACCTGGTTCTCCGGCAGACATGGATGTAAGTTTCATCTAATTTTTATTTTTTGAGATAAATAGGGTTACCTAAAAAGCCTTTTCATGTCAGACTTTTATGGTTATTTATAAAAGTCTAGTTATAAAATGATTGCATATTTGGACTGTCTTGATAAGTTTTCTATTTCAATCAAGTGGTTGATATTATTGTTGAGCTTTTTAAAAATCTAATTTCCAATATATTTCAAATACATAAGGTAATTTTAAGAGCTAGCAAAGTATATTTGTACACATATAAAAGCAATACTCACGCGAGGTAGACACAACCTTTACAGGCTGAAAGAAAGATCGTCATTTGCTCATAAACTAATAAACTAAATTGAATTGGCTTATAGACTAAATTGAAAATGTTTTTAGGGTCTGTGTGAAGGAGATGAAATCCTCCAGTTTGGATCAATTAACAGTGGGAATTTCACCGATGTCACTCAGATACACCAGTTAATTTCGCACTCCATTAATCAGAGTATCAGAGTACAGTTGCGACGAGACCATCGTATTTTAACTATAAATTTGACTCCTAGACCTTGGGCTCAACCTGGATTGCTTGGCTGTCATATCCGAAGACTTTAAAATATAATAGAAATCCTCTTAATAACATAACACTTTGTAAGGTTTACAATTTTATTGTAAGCACTATATGTTCGAGCTTCTTAATTGTAATGTTAGACAACTTGTTTTGTTGGCAATCCTATTATTAACAGTGAACTTTGTTATTTACATATTGCTTGCATATGCTTAAGAAATGTCTTGTATAAATAAACAAAAACTATGATTGTAATAAATAAACTAAGACAAAATAATTCTTCTACCAAACCTGTATTCGCGTGAATGTGCACTACTTACATACAAAAAATCATTCGGTGTGAGCGAATGACAACTCAGTAGTATTGATAGTATGCCACTATTGAGAGAAAGATGTCGGTATACAAAAAAAATTGTGATAAATATTATTAAAAAAAAAAAACGCGGCATTTTTTTTGGTTTTATGGTGTTGTTAGTTTAAAACATATTAAAAATAAATTTTATGGTTTATAACCATTGTTTTCATTCTCTTATTTTTCTGCAATTGAAGTGTGTCTACTCGCTGCTTGATCTGCAACCTTTTTGCTTCTATGGTGTTTTTCCGATTAGTCTCTTCTGTAACCTCTTCATTTTTTGTCTCTTCTTCTTCCCCCACTGTAGGTCTTTCCTCGTCACTGTACATGTGCTTCATAGATAAGTCAAAATATAATTTGTCTTCCACCAACCGGTAGTCTGGTTTTTCAATGGTGCCTCGAACGCAATCGTGGTAATGGCACACTATTTTCTCTTGTTCATATGTTTCGCAGGATCCTAGAATTTAACAATATTTTCATAAAAGATTACTTACAGGTAACAGCGTTTTTTCCCCTTTTATGATGTCCCTGATCCTCGTGGAGTACCAAAGATTAATATAATATTTACTAAACGTTTCTATTTTCAGAATTTCTATTGGCGTCACCATGTTCATCCTTTGTAAAAAAAGATCTGAATTGCCCTCAACTTCCACACAAATTTTAGTCGCTTATCCGATGATCAGCTTTTCTAAACATTGGTCACCTGAATTTATTATTTGGATGAAGCTAACACGTGTTTTTATTGGTCTTAATAGATAAATAAAATCAACCAATATTTGTGTATTTGTCAAGTATATTGACTAAGTATGGCTGTTACTTAGAGATATATAACAAATACGCAATCAAGAAAACAAATCATTAGCTTCTAGTGAATAGCGGAGAAAAGTGCCACCATTACTGATAGAACAAATTATAGCCCACTCACCAGGCCTCTGTACTCTGACTGTGAGCACGGCACGCTCGGGGGCCATATTTTTGAAGTGAACGAGATAACATGCGAGCATAGTGCCAGTGCGCCCACGACCATGCCGGCAATGTACACCTATCACCTGCGATCAAAACAAACATGTAAGTATATTGGACATATGATGAGACGTCCTTATGGTGTTCTACACAGCGCAACAGCGAGCTGAACAAATACTAATGACGGGTCAAATGAAGCGAGCAAATCCTTCATGGCAGCGAGCCGAACTCAAATGTTAAGAACTTTCAAATGGATTTTATGCCTTTCTCGCCAACGTTTATTGTAGGTAGTTCATGAGATGATTTCGATATTTACGCGAGCAATAAGTATTTTAACTTGATATTAATCAAAGAATATTCATGCCAGCCAAGAGCTCGTAAATTACAACTATGTCAAACCAGGCAGGATGGCTTGCCGTTGAAATGACATCGCTTTATAACACGTACAGCCAGCAGCTAAGCATATCAGATTACAAAAACTAACTAATTTCTAAACTTAATTTTTAACCATACATAGAGTAAAAACCAAAGCCTATTGTGGTAACTTAACGTACAGCCGTTATAAGAATAAATATAGGTACTTATTCATCCATCTATTTATTCGGGTAACAAGCTCAAGATCATCTTCTATAGCTTTGTTGCAGTAAGTTCAAACTAATATGGCGCATTATATATATTTATAGTGACTTGTTTCAATAACCTTCAGGGGTATATATAACGCTATAGTTTCACTCGCTCTCAGTGGCGTGTGGATATTGGTGGATCGCTCGATGGCTATATCTAATCTTTCCGATTGGTCGCCATTTGCCGCGCTTTCTAAATTTATCCTTTTGCGCAGGTACACAGTCAGGCATATCAGTTGTATCTTACTGTATTAGCTTACCTCTCCTCTGATTTCTGCCCTCTCGCAAATTTCTATAAACTTCAAGATCTGCTTCAATGTCGGCGCACCGAACTCTTTTATGCGAATCTCAGACCATTTCAGTTTCTTTTTGCACTCTAAAATCGGGGGCAGCTTCTCCGGTGATAGAGTGATCAGATGATGGATGCCTGCATCTGCTACGTAATTAAGATTAGCTACAGTTTGCGGCCATCCCATTGCAGCGATTTTCTTTTCAATGAACCAGGAGAAGTTGTACGGGGGATATGACTCATAGTCTTTTTCTTCAGTCCGTATTTTAGGTTCTTCTTTTACATCTACTGCGGGCTCATCTTTTGCCTTTGGTTCTTCTGAATATTTGTAGAATAGTTTTGCAAGTTTCACGTTGGTCCGCATTCTAACAGTGCTCATGGTTTTTTATGTTATTGATCTGAAAGATATTATGAACATTATTTATGAACTTAAACAGGCAAGCCTATGTACCTATGTGCCAAACAACGGCCTTTTGTACTAAAAGTATGAATATTATAATTTATAATTGACCTTAAACACCATATTGCAAAGTTGATAATGCAATGGAGAGTGCGTTTGGCCAAAGATTGTTTTGAATAATTAACCTTTGCAAAGGTCGGTTATAGGATGGGTGACCAAAAATTGATTGTTATGTTAAAACCAATGACACAGACAGAGATTTAGATGTTTTTATGCATAAACTTTTACTAGTTTTGCAACACCGATAACGTAATACTCTGGTATTAGAAATACTATTTGAATAGTTACGTTGGACAGGCGTAACTGTTTCTGTCCTATTTATATCCCTAACTCACCTCGACGTTATATTGACGTTCACAAATTCACTTTATTAAAGGAACTAGTTATTTCACGCACATCGGTTAACTAGAATGTCTTCACAATTATTAACAGCATGTACTTGGTAAACAAACAGAATATAATGTTTGATCATTCAGGAGCTACGCTTCGTTTTTGGTGGGATGCCAAAGAAATTGCCAAACACATTGGCACTCATGACACCTAACTGACATTTTAAAGTATCGTGGGTTAGTGCCAATTAATGCAAAGTTAATTAAACCGGTGCTAAAGTTCACGCAGAGTTTTAATTTTAGGGCTTTCTGTTATGCTAATTTAATTATGCTAATTCTGTTATGCCTTTTTATATTACTATAAATAAATATCGCGGGAAAACAGCTAGTTTATTATATAAATAATTATTAAAGGTGGAACGTAAGTTGAATCAAAATGGTGACTGCACATTTTCGGATCTCAATCGAGGTGCGGGGGTGAGACGCAGCGGATAACCATAGCAACACAGTGTTCTTAAGAAAGAAATCTGCGCTCATTTTGGTTAATCTAGCCGCTCATTAAACAAGAGTAGATTTAAAGAAAACGAGACTATTTTCTTGAAGTCGTTTAAAATTAGTGTATTTTTTTCTGAAAATAGGTGTCTAATACCGGCATAACCAACCAGTGGCGAACTAAGGGGGAGCGGAGGGGGCGGCTCGCCCCAGTCCTCTGGTTCGGGTTGGAGGCCACGTAGACATATAAATACAGCCTAAGCGGAGTGCTTACCGCCCCGGACCCCCTATGGGGTTAGTCCGCCACTAAAACTGACTTGCGTAATAAAATGACTACATAATTAAAATAATATAGGTAAGGCAATGAGATTTGAATGAGTCAAACAGAACACAATGTAACAAATTCATGAACATTCATTTAATCTCAGGTACAAAACAATCACACTTAGGTATACAATTCTTATGGTATATCTTAACTTATCCCAAAGCTTTCTTGGTCGCCTCCCTCGCTGACTCTATCATTTCTTCCATGACTTCCCCGCTGACACCGAACTTTAGAGGGTTATCTTCAGTGAGGAACATGAAATACTTTCCTACAGCCTCCTCCTGTTCCTCCCACTCGAGGGAACCTGAAAACATACATTAAATTGATTAATTTATATCAATAATTTTATTTATAACAGAGGTTATCCTAAATAGTCGATATAGACTTCTTGGGGTCGAAATCGGTTTTACAGGATTTAATTTAACGGAAACTGCAGTGCTATTCTGTTATAAAAACAGTCAGCCACAACATAAAGGTTAAATCATATTTCTACTCCAAAAAATATTAAAGGTTTTATTTCATTGAAGCTCTGTGCTCGACCACGAGTTCGAGATTGTTTTTAAAAAAGCCTTTTAAGGGCCGATGTCTATAAATCGACTTTAAAACTGTAATAACGGTCCTGTTCTGGAACTGTTAATAGCGCGTAGCATTATGGACTCGAAAACGTTTTGTCTACGTGTATAAAAAGCGTTTCTTGAGCTTTTCATTTTACGCGTGATGGAAAGTCACGATTGTGAACTTCAGCATTAACTCATTAGATACATCGTTGTAGAATAAGTTTCTCACCTGGTCTAACCATGCGCACCACATTCATTGCCTCATCTGGCATGAATCTGTGGAAATGCACCAAGTAGCAGGCCAGCATCACGGCACTGCGGCTACGGCCCTGTCGGCAGTGCACACCCATCACCTGTTGAGCATTGATCGATTTCAACATCTGCATTTATCAGTTAGTGTACTCATTGGGACACAGGCATTTATTTATTTACACTATATTGGACCAGAACTCTACAAAATACCTTTAGACATTAAGTTCACCACTACTACCAATCAACCGGCGATCTCGCAGAACTAGATCGCAACAACAACGACATTCGTTTTACCAGATTTTCGTAACATTTAACTTTATAAACTTGAACGGTAATAACTACGCTCCCCAATAACTCAGCAGTAGTTTTATTACTTCTTAAATAATGTTGTTTTAACAATACAGTTGACATGTTTTCTTTACACAATAAATATATGGTATCAAGATAAATTGCTATTCTATACATAGCTGAGTATAATAATACACATTGAAATTTTCACTGACTTTGAAGGTATTTCTGTTGCCGCTATAACAACAAAATACAAAGAAAAAACCTAATAAAATAAATATTTACGTGTTTTTTTGTTTTCGTTACGGAACGTTCTACTCGCACTTGTTCGGTTTTTTCAACAATAACTCAGTGCCAGTTTACTTTTGTTTTTCAGATTTCCATGGAAAAGGCTTTAGTTACTTCATAATTTATTTTTACAACATGTTAGAAAATCTAAGCAGTCTTCACAATTGAAATAACATTATAAAGATCAATAAAGCCCTTCTACTATGAAAATCTGAAACAGAGAAGACTCAGATGCGAAACAATGGAAGAAAGGTTATTTTTTACATCGACCAGCCCCCATATTCTGTAACTCTGAAATAAATTGTTCACAGAGCTCTGTGCGCAAAACGGTCATAGAAATAAGTGATTGGTATTGTTCAGCTTTTACGGTAAGACGTCATTTGAGTTCAGACCGAAAGTCGATGTCGGTAGACTGGCTTGTACGCCAGTTTCAAGGTATCGCCATTTCTGAGCCGTTTTCTTTTCCTAATAGAGTCGATATAGAAAACAAACTTTCGCTGTTCAGATTCCCATGAAATTTTTACTATTTAGATCTGAGCAATTTATGTGATTTTGTTTAATACTTATTCATTATAAAAAAGATATTAGTATCGAAACATCATACACTTTACCTCACCATTCTTGTCTGCTCTTTTGCAAATATCTATAAACTTCTTCACATCTTCAACTGTAGGCACACCAAATTCTTCAATCGGTATTTCACTCCATCTTAACCTAGCAATATCATCTACTGGAGGCTTCTTACCCGCTGTCAGTGTTACCAAATGCGTTATACCCTGATTGATTATGAATTTCAAATTCTCCTTATTTCTAGGGAAGGCCATAGCTGCCAGTTTTTTTGGGATCAACCAGGAAAATTTTAGAGGAGGGTAGGCGTCTACTTCTATCTCTGGGAACGGGTTTTCTGGTATTATAACAGTGAGTTCGTTCCGTATTTCCTTTTTCGCACCAGCTAAATGTCTGTCCTCCTGCTCTGTTATCTCTTCCATTCTTGAAATCACACGGTAAGTTTCTTCACCCATATCAGCCATCCTCGATTTCACTGCCACAAGAAATTAAAAAGTTATGTATTTAAAAAAGTACCTTATTTTAAACTTTGAATATTTTTTATTTACGAACACGAGCACTTTTCACATTGGCACCCTTTACTGCGGTGAACCATCTGGCACGATTATTGTTGTTAGACTGGTGAAAGGGCGCTCTTTTGGCACAAACTCCTTGTTTCTGGAGAGACTGTAACACTTATTTCTGGAGTCCCGAGGTCCACCTTGACAAAGATTGTATTGCCAATGCCAAGGGAAATGTCAGAACGATTTTAGATCTTAAACGCAACGCGTTAAGATGTCTAAAATCAATATTTATAATTTAGAGAGTTAATTTACGTAGGTGTCGCGTAACTCATTTGTGTCGTATACTAGTTGACAGATCTCTATAAAAAAAATATAATGTATATGTAAAAAGATTAATGTTTCGATAATAAAGTGCGAGTGTAAATTCGCGAATGACGTCATTTTATTTCATTCAATGGAGATTGTGACGTCAATGGCAGTGTAGTTGCATCGTACGACAGATATAAATTTACGATTGTTTATATGAAACCATATGTTATAATTATAACATTGTGCGCAATTTTGGAGTCTTCTTTCGTATATAATTTTTGGATAATTTTAGTAATTAGTTTATTATCAACCGAACTATTTTGTATATTCTATATCACAATTTGTTAAGTATCATTGCCAATCTATTTAATGTTTATTTTATCATTATTTAAACTAAACATATCTTTTATAAATTAAAGATTTAGAATACACTTAAAAAATGGTTACAGCTTAGCGGTTGTTGTTCAAAAAACTATTATTAAGTGTTCAGTTAAGTATTCATTTGTACCTTCGGCAGGCGAATCTTGTAAAGTGTTATTTAGCCAATATAAGATTATGTAGGTCTGAATCAGTACTAAATGATATTATATATCTCTGATTTCAGCAAAGTTAACAGAACGATATCGATATAGGGATACAGTTTTAAACATAATGTCACGAACCATTGTTTTAGGGTATAGAATCAAATCAAAAGTTGATATTCGCCTCCTTTCGAATATTTTAGGTTTTATTGCTTTACATTTAGATATACATTCTCCGCAACTCTGTTTCAAATTAAAATATGTGCACATGGTGATAATTTAGCGACATAGATGTCAATTTTAAATCTAAATAGTAAAAAGAAATATCAATTTTAACTTACATCCCTTAAATCTACGGACTACTGAAGCACTGGTATTGACAGCAAATGCAACACTAAACTAAGAGACAAACCCATCCATAATGAACTCATGTTCTTCTTAAATCCATTGTCAATTTTAAAGATCTTATCGCTTAGGCCATAAAGTCTAATTTAGAAAGATAATATTAAAAATTCATTTGACAAGGGTGGGATGGATTTGATTGACGAAGATATTGATGAAAATAATATGCGTTTCTAGTGATGTGCGAGTTAGATACGGATGAATTCCATTTTCGCCTATTTAATCAGAACAAGACGTCAAATTGTGCATTTATAGAAATGTTTTTGAGCTCTAATGATATAAACGATCTTTAATTAAGAATTTGCTCAGTAACGCTCGAAAAGCCATTCATAATGGAGATATAAGTAAGAAAGTTGATCTGAAAGATAGCGTCGATGTAAAAATCAACAGAAACATGCTCCGTTTGTTCGAGCGTGTGGAAAGAATGCCAAACGGAAGTATGACAAAAGTGATATGCAACATGAAAGTAGAAGGATTTAGAAGGCCAAAACACACCATACACGGTCAAATCGATCGCATACTGTTGGAAAAAGATGTTAAAAAACTTAAACACCAACAGTCATGTATGAAAAGGGTAAGTGGATGAGGCAAAGGATGTATGCAAGAATCGTGCCTTATGGCGCTAGGATATCTCTACCTACCTACCTACCCAGCAATAGATCCGGCGTGAATACTATATAGATATACAATTTATATTAAGAAAATAAGTAAAAGTAATTCCAGTAATTGGAAAGTTATGAATAACCGGTTATGCTGTGGACCAATAGTTTGAATAGAATATGTTTTACGCAATATTTCAAAATATTTGCCCAGAATTCGAAACAATTTTAAATTCAATGTTGCAAGTGTTTTGTTTTAGAAGGCGAAAATGAATAAAGAAACGAATATACTTCTGGACGGGGACTTATTAGCAGTAGTGACACATTTAGTCTCTTCTTATAAACCACCATCCCGATAGCCATCAATTGCTAGCTATCGGGATTTACGTAATCAAATATTTTTTTTAACAGAAGTATTTACGTATATAATCAGAATTAATAATCACTAAATAATAAACTAATAAGAGTCCGAGTGCTTGTCGGGCATCATTTGATTTTAATAGAACGGAGGAACCAACATGGAACTGCGACTAACATTTATAAAAAGTATCGATGCCATATAATTTTAGCCAGCACTATTCACTGGATAACATTCACTCTAATTGCTTTGTATTAGAGTTGAATTTTCAATATCATTCGATAACTGAATAGTCTTATGGACTCTTACGCAAGTGTTTACAAAATTAGCTTGGCCTATCAGACTGCGTGGACTTGACGGTGACAGGTAAAGTTGATGTTTTGTTACGGTTAAATACGGGGTCAAGGATTATATAAATATACAAATTTGTTTTTTATTGCAATGATATCACATCACATCTAAACATAGTAGATTATTGCATTTGCATATTATATTCTATGCGGAGATGGAGTTTAGTTACTGTAAAACAAACAAAAGATATGATTTATTTTTATGACGGAATTGGAAAGCTTCAGTGATAATTGACTTTATCGACGGAAAAAATGGTTTTAATTTCTTTCGTTCGTAACTGAATGATACGAATGAAAACTACAATAGGGTATTTGACTAATTTTGAAAATTAAATGAATGAGGAAAATTTACTGTATTCATCACCATCATCATCACCAGCCCTTTACGTCCCCACTGCAGGGGCTCAGGCCTTCCTTATGGATGGTTAAGGAGGATGGGCCATGACCCTCCACGCTGGCCCAATGCAGATTGGAGGGTATTAACGACTGCAAATGCAGCCGGGACCAACGGCTTAACGTGCCTTCCGAAGCACGGAGCAGCTCGAGAATATTTTTTTTTGGTCACCCATCCCGTGACCGACCCTTGCGAAAGTTGCTTAACGACAACGATCGCGGGCCGAGGCACTTATCCACTACGCCACCGAGCTACTTTACGGTATTTATCAATCGAAAGCAAATAAAATATTTAAATTTCCGAAACCGCGCAAATAACGCTGTCTGTCATAGGGGAAACTAGCCTAAAACGGGTAGGTAGTGGTACGCTTCTACGTTATACTTGAGTGTTGATGTGTATGTGTGCCGAGAGTTGTCACCAACAGAACATCTTCAATCAGTTCCGCTAGGGCGCTAAAGTCGCGTCAAAGCGTAGGTGTGTGTATCGAAAGTTTTTTGGCGGTTTTGTTAGAAAAAAGCAAGGTAAGTCTCTTTAAATTAGTCAAAAATGTTTGTTGTTATTGACATTTGAATTAACCTTTATCTGACTGTAGAATGCCACAATTTCTTTTGTTGTTTCAATTTCCATTTCGGGGTTATTATTATTTTACTTAGCAAGATACTCTTGGGCAAAACGGGTAGGGCAAAATGGGTATCGTCTTGACCTACTCATTTTGCCCTGAATTCATTTTCAATATAAGTTATCGAGTTTTCTTTTTCAGGTGGTTAATAAATATATAAGAAAACTCAGCGTGCATCGTAGAGTGAGGCCACTATAAAAATTGGCAATGGAAGATGCTAAATCCTCTTCAGCGTCTGCTACCGCGAAGAAGTATGGGTTTACACTGTCTACTTTGCAGCGACATATTAAAAAGAGAAGTTCCAAGAAAAGTCCTGGAAGGTAGCTGCCTGAAGACTTACAGGACACGCAGAGAATACGTGTGCTACACCAGTGAATGCCACTTTACTTAGTCCAGTATCTTCTCCTCATATCCTCACATTAAACCTGCGGAAATCAGACATTTGCAAATACTAAGCTCAAAAAAATAACTGAAGTTTAAACCAGTACACCTATAAAAGAATAACAAAAATGAAGGAAGAGAGAAAGAAATTAAACAAAACACACAAGAAAAATAAAAAAAATTTAGTATCGGTTGGAAAAAAGAAAAACAGCAATAATAAATCATCTATTAGTAAAACAAAGAAAGTTAATGGAAAAAAAATACAAAAGAAGCAATAAATTAAGTATTATGTTTTGTTTGTGGTAATCTATATTTGTCCACCTGTTGAAGACTGGGTCCATAGGGTGATTGTAATGAATGGGCCAGTGGCTTAACTATACCTTTGGAGGCTCGTGGCAAATTCATCGGATATTCTGTAGTTTTTACTAATTGTATTATAATAAATGTCAGGAGTAAGGATTCTCCAACGACCAGGGGCTCCTTCCAGCAGGAGGCCCGTGGCATTTTGCCAACTTCCGACCCTGTAGTTACGCCACTGGAATGGGCCCACGAAGCATGCACTTCTTTCTCAGGTGTAGGCTCTTATTTTTGTGATTTATGTCAAGAATGAAGACTTAAGATACGATGTTCGATATGAATCTATATACTTGTTACAGTAGATATAGTTGATTTAAATGTTTGTTATTATTTAGAACTTATATTTCTTAAATTGATATTGATTGTCAAAATATGACATTAAAGAATGATTCTATGAGACTATAATTACATTTACCTAAATGAACCTTCATTAAATTACCGAATCTTATCTTAAACTTAAGCCAAATATTAAGACTGCTTAAAAAGTAAGAAATAAAAGCTTTTAAATTATTTGTTACCTAAATTTTGTGATGAAAATAGAGTTTAATATTTGATTTTGATATTTTTATACTATGTTAAGTCATTAAGAGGGTAAAACCGTTTAAAAAAAAATGTATTTGTTTTGCCCTAAGCTTACCTGTTTTGCCCAAAGGGGGTTACCCTTTTTGGCCAATATGCGGGCAAAACGGGTTTTTGGAGACCTTTTGTATTTTTCATACAAAATAAATATGTTTCATTAAAAAAATTCGATTGGTATTTTATTTTATACTTTGATAAATATCCTTTGTATTAATGTAAATTAAGTTAAGGATTCAGGTGAACTTGACGTTTTTTTTTACATTCTCGCTTAGCTTACCCCTTTAAGGCCACCTTCCCCTACGCCGCGTATGGCGTCATACGCAAGCAAATAAACAACCTCGTCAAACTTAAATGTCAAACACCAGGATATTATCATATTTACTAGCGTGTGACGTCATCGGAGATGCAACGAATTATAACGCGTTTTCGCCTCAGATAAAATATCAAAAAATATTTGATTTTAATTTATATAATCTGCAAAAATTATACATTATTTCGTTTAAAATAAAGTGAAATAATGTATTATTTATTACGCTATTAACTTAAAGGTGATCACAATTTTTTATATACATTTAATGTTTTTGCAGTATTTAATGCAGTAGTACTTTATTCATCCGGATTTTCTCGGATAGGGGGCGTCCATAAATTACGTGAGATGTTTAAGGGGGGGAGGGGGTCGAGGCAAATCTCATCTAATCTTACGTTGGAGAGAGGGGGGGGTCTCGGCAAATATCACGCAATTTTTTTTCTGATTGAAACAAAAAAAAATACTATTTTGGTCCATTTAATCTAGATTGTACATGCTTAAGATTTAATCTTAAGCGTAATCGTATACGATTAAGATCATTCACAAATTCGTTCGAAAGAAAATAATTTCATTCATATTTCGACGCTATACATCGAGTGAATGTCAAACCACCATATTTGTAGGGCTCGAACGATACTTTCGATACCGAGTAGGTATCGATACTTTCAAAAGCGATACTCGATACTACAACAAGGCAAATATTCGCAAGTACTCATCAAATTGCATTTTGAAAAATCTCACGTGAGATTGCGGGATGGGGGAGGGGGTTGAATAAAATCTCACGACATCTTACCAGAGGGGGAGGGAGGGACAGAAAATTAAAAAAAACACCTCACGTAATTTATGGACGCCCCCATATTGGTATCACGATTAAAATATTTTAGAAAATATGATATTTTATAAGTATGTATTCATTTAAAAAAGACAATTTAATATTTACAGTTTTGATACATTTAATTAATTGCCAACCATTGGTAAAGTGCGAGTAGGACTCACGCGCAAAGGGAACCGTCTGTGCCATATTTGTAAAAAGACGCAAATAAAACGTGGTTGTTGTATAGGAGTTCCCCTTAAATATTTATTTTGGGAGAATCCCATACGCAATATCAAGTTTCTACCCTGGTTGGATAAAGTTGTCTATCCGGGCCTCCGTTGAGGTTAGTCCGCCAGCCTGTGGGATCCAGTTCGTTCGCGGACTACACAAGACTAATGTAAAAGTTCAGTTATTTGATACACATACCTCGCTAGTTACCAAAATTTTTACTTATACTTGTGTGTTTACACGTACTTAATTACTTAAAATCAAGTTAAGTGCCTACTTACTACTTAATTACGTACAAAACAAACCATTACAGGAATTCAGTCGATAAGTTTATGAAACAACCGGGGGGGTTATCTGTTAATTTTAAAATCTATCGCAATCTCTTTCAATTTGTAATTTGACAAATATTCATGAATTTCATCTTACAACTATTTAACATTTATTAGATTGCGATTTTTTTATTTTATTTTGAAAGAACCATTTCGATAATATATCAGCCAAGTTTATTATGCGACTTTCAGATTCACATAAGCCCCTGGATACATTAGAATAATCATCACAAAATAAAAGCGTAATTTAATTTTAATTTCAAAACGTTTTTAGTCGTTTTTTTTTAAAGTGGTTTTTTTTAACTTTCTTCTTTGGATTGGCCGAAATGAATAAAAAAAGATACTATTTAAATAAGAATATATTTCATTACATACAACACGAATGTATACTAGCTTAGTGTAAATATAATGTTATTCTCTACACTGATTGTAACCATAACTTTTGGACCGTTCAGATTGAGCCAATACTGGACTTTCATATCGTCGCACGCTACAAAGTATTACACAAATCTGAACTTTATATCGTCATACTTACGGTGTATCTTCCAATATTTACTTTTTGAAGCAAATTTGCCACTCATTTCATATTAAATACTCAAATGTATACCGTAATTACACGATATAAAGCTTATTTTAATGTGTGTAGAATAGCTTTAATCGGTACTAGTCTACTTTTAAACTATCTACTTGTAGGGCCGAGTTTTGTTAATACTTGTTTTTTATCTAAGAGTTTTTATCATTTGATATTAAGTAAAATCTATTATTAAAATATTCCTGACGTTTCTTTAAAACCCAAATCGCGTTAAGCAACAAATCAGGTTAGCACAATATAGCATAATGCTGTAATCAACTTTGATTCTTATTCTTATGTTAAGGTTTAAAATCGTTGTGTCATTTCAATCAATAAATATACTTATTTTGTGGCGTTAGTAAAAGTTGATTTTTTTAACTACTTCATTTAAACTATATTTTTTGTTAAGACATCAATAAAAACTATTAATTATTTTTTAACAAGTTTCGGCATTAGAGTATGCAATAAACAAATATTTTCCAACATTTTGTGTTTTGGAAACGAACGACTCCATTTCTGCTTTCACCCAAATATACTGCAATGATGTATTATTGGGAAAAAAAGGACTTTCTGATTATAAATTAAAAAAATATTTATAGAATTAAAGCTTACTATTACTTTTCTCTTTGCTCACTACTCTGTGAAATACGTTTGACGAGTATAAAAAAACCGTTTACTACAAGTTCTAGTGCTGCTGTCTGGCAACAGAAATTTGCAGTAATAATGTCATATCCTCAATTTAGATAAGAGATTTTTTTTAATTTAATTCAAATTAAAAATATAACTAAAGGAAAACTCAAAATTTAACAACACGAAACTCAGCCCCAAAGGCAACACGTGATAACGACATAAAAATTAAGTACGTCGGAAATTAAGTAGAAATATCGGCATCGGTCATGTAAATTTTTGTATTAATAATTTATTACAGCGCCACCTTCTTATGAGAAGGGAACTAACAATATCAATACAAAAATTTCACACGACTTAAATTCGATTTGAACTCAATAATATTTTTTGGTGCTAAGAATATGCTATAAGGAATGATAGTGGAAAAGTCTTGGAAGTTTAAAATACTCTTAACCATAGGGTATTATAGATAGAACAGGGTAACCGGACCTCTAGCTGCCAATGGTAAAAGATGAAAAATGTTCTCCGTTTCTTTAAATTCTGGTTTGCGTAGCTAGCATGCAAAGGGAGTATAGCAGAATGAGCTATGACCTTTTATACTAGAGTGTGTACGTTAGAGTTGGTCTTACTCGATTAGTAAGAGAAAAAAGATAGCGGCAACCCAACAGGCTGATTATAAAGTTATATTTTTTATTCGATTTATATTTTCGATAATGAGATGACGGCTTGTTTCTAGCTATTCTTTACTGTCCATACGTTACATAATATGCGTTAGACAAATAGGGTAACTACGATCTTCTCTCTCTTTCTAAACGAGGAAC
This sequence comes from Diatraea saccharalis, assembly GCA_918026875.4. NCBI lineage: Eukaryota > Metazoa > Arthropoda > Insecta > Lepidoptera > Crambidae > Diatraea > Diatraea saccharalis. The sequence continues at coordinate 5,351,710 of OU893336.1, forward strand.
ATCATATTCTTCCCAACTCTATCTGTAATACCGCTATGCTTTTCATTTATTAATTGACCATTATCAATTCTAAATTAACAATAATAATAGGGTTTACAAGCAAAACTTTTGTTCAATGAAATTTTAATATGATATTTTATATAACAGATATCGTAACAATTAATTGATTTATCATTTAAGTATTGTTTTAAATGATGCTATAAAAATCTGAGCATTACAATTAGCTTATCTATAGCAATCACAATGATATGTTAAACCGATTCATAAATTTCTTAATATTAACCGAATACATTAAATAGTTAAATGTTATAAAACTAAACTAGGATAAGCTCGTTACAACTAAAATTAATTTGATCTAGATATACCTGTAAACATTAACGTTAATTAACAGTGTTGCCAGGTTTAAGTTTGCAATATACATGATGCCTCCTAATTTCTTACTCATTTAACAAAATTTTGTGTAGGTGATGTTAGTGTATTATAAGTATGATATTTATATACTACAATAGCCAGTAGATGGCGCTTTCATGATATTATTCAGAACGTTATATTTGAATAAGTGGAAGTCTTTCACCCGTCACAGACAATACTTAATAGACAAGTAATTTACAATCGACAAATACGAAATTTATGCATTTTGATATAATAACATTGTTATATTAGATGAAATCTTAACGAAATAATTTAAAGATGCATAAGCGCCTACTTTTCTCTTAGGGTGCGACCGCCTAACCTTCTGATCATAACACAAGCTATAGGATAAGACATCTAAGCGATGTTATAGTGCAATTTCATTATTTTGTAATTAACTTTAATAAAGAAGACCGAATAATGAATATAGATTTGACAGGGGTGTTTCCAACTTAAGTCTATTATCCATCAAAAGACATGTCAAAATAGTAAAATTAAACGAAGTCTCGCCATACTATTCACTAAGATGTATCTTATGGCTAGAATTAGAGCCGGGCACACTCCAGGTTCAATGTATATGTTACGCTCAAAGATCGAAATCGCTCATTGAGCGAAAAACAGAGGATGTTCACAGTAAAATATCCACATAGCGAAATCCGTGTCGTGGCATTACAACGCGTTGTGGCAATAAGAAAAACCATGAATCGTATTGAACCATATTTGATTAGGTTAGACTATAAGAAACAACGCACGAGCCGAGAGAGAATAGCGAGCGTGCCACGGCAGCGGGCGGAAAATTGCCAGAAGCAAATCGCTATTGTAAAATGAAATAGCTAGTTAAATCAATGAATGCTCAGAACGTGTTGTGGATCTTCTTTAATGCCATAACGCGTTGTGGATCTTCTTTAATGCCATAACGCGTTGAGGTCGAAAAGCATGTCATCGATGTCACGGATTTTTCTATATTGTTATTCTGCGATTGCCACAACGCGTTGCGAGCTATTTTTTCGCTCAATAAGCGATTTCGATCTCTGAGCGTAACATATAAACACTTAACAGAATAGGCTTCGCATTGAAAAGCAACAAAACTATAATCACTCTAATAAAAATACGATTCTTTTCTTATCAATTAAAATACATAAGCCGTAAGCGAAAAAGAAGTATAAAAATTTCTTTAAAAAATACTGAACGTATACCGCAAGGCACTATATTAGACCACGTAGTTTTCTGTGAGCATATAATTATCATATAAGGGTTATTGAACATTTTTCAACAATATTTTAAAGTATGTCCATATAAAAAATAGAACCGACTCGAAAAACTTTAAAAAAATGTGATAAATAATACTTTTTTAAACTCACACGATTTGTATACATTATAATTATATGCAATCGGGTCTTGTTCGTGCATTTTTTAAAACAATTAATTTACCTCGACGTTTCGGCTACGTTACAGCAGCCGTGGTCACGAGGAGACTGGAGAACTGGCGGCCAAACAACCACGAACAGTATTCTCGGATACCGTAAGTGCAGTGTGTCGCCACCTTTACGTATAATAAAATCAAGTGGAGGGTACATCTGAAAATCAGTTAAAAACATTATTACCGGATTACCCTCAACTAAAATCAGAAGACAACACCCGCCAGTTCTCCAGTCTCCTCGTGACCACGGCTGCTGTAACGTAGCCGAAACGTCGAGGTAAATTAATTGTTTTAAAAAATGCACGAACAAGACCCGATTGCATATAATTATAAAATAATACTTATCTCAAAAGAGACTTATTCAAGAAAATGCTTATAAAGTCGGGTGGAGGTTTTCTGTAGGTTATTAATTAAATGATAGGCGTTTGACTTCAATAGCATTTTCTTGAATAAGTCGCTTTTGAGATAAGTATTATTTATCACTTTTTTTTTAAGTTTCAAGTCGGTTCTATTTTTCTAAAGTTTTTATTTCATGCTTATTAGTGATATTGATATTTTTTATATAACAGGTAACACTAAAATCGGTTCAGCTAAATGCGAGATAGTCACAGACAATACATACAATACGTGTTAAGGTGCGAACCACCATTTTTTAAGTCGGTAATTTTATTTTCTCCCACGTCTGACAAATACTATAGTGAAAATTGGTTCAGCCAAACGCGAGATAATCGCACACAAATATACACAGATACAGGTCAAACTGAGAATCTCCTTTTTTGAAGTCGGTTAAAAACACTTTTTGCAAATATATGAGATACGACCAAAAATGTATTACTATTCATTTAGGATTCGCCGCCATAACGATCATGCATATCTGGCATATTATGACACTCTTTTGTATAAGTTTAATGGACATATTAAAAAACTCATTTTTTTTAATTCTAATTTACAATTTTTTAGACCTTAAAAAGTCCACAAATCAATTTCTTTATAATTGTAAATATTTTATGATGTAGACTCATTTAACAATGACACTGACAGCTGTCACATTAGTATAACGTCACACGTTTTAAATTTTTTTTTATTCACTTGATATGCATATCAAAAATAGTGATTTTATTCTGCAAAAATATACGTGATCTCAAACTAATTATTAACTAGTTCAAGAGTAATAAATAATAAATATTTTTTTGTTTAATTTAAATTTCTTATTTTATTTTGATCACTGTCAAAAACCCTATTATGATAAAGGTTATATAATAGCACGATTTGGATGCATGTATTGTCCTTTATATCTAATAAACATTTTCTATTACTCAGATTTATTTTAGCATGATAAATGTCGTTGTCTAATAACCAGAGGTCGGAATTAGGTAGAGTTATTTATGAGCTTGCATCGAAATGTTGATATTAATGAGGACCTTCCCGGGATTTCTTTCTTTCATTGATGTAAGTTTGGCAACGTCGTGCGTGCAGTAGTTTAAATTGTGTAAAAGTAAATAACTTTTTATTTAAAAAAAAAATTCTGCTCTTTAAAATTAATCTCGGGATTTGAGGCATATCCACTTTATTCTTTCGCTGTATGAAATCAGTTAAGTACATGAATAACTCTACCTAATTCCGACCACTGCTAATAACATATCGACGTATTTCTACTTCAGTATGCGTTTTAAAATTTTAATAATTTACTTATCGGGCAAAATATTGCGTTATTTAAACAAGCGTACCACAAGGCACTATATTAGGCAGCATAGTTTTCATTTAAGCACAATTTATAAGCCATGTTATAACACGATTAAGATGTAAATATTGTTCTCACTACGTAATGCTTAATATTACTTAGCAATGATTTAGTGCGATAAATGAAAAATCTATTTGAAAATCATTCATTAGCTTAAAACTTGGGTGAGCCTTTACTCCAACATGCATTATTTTATGTATGCACATATAATCGGGCAAAACATTTCAGCTCTTTAAACTAGCGAACTCGCCTCTTTATTACAATTCTGCCTGGAGTCTTATTAAGTATGAAATTAAAAAAAAAGAATCAGAGAAAAAGTTTAGCCCTTGCTGAGTTTCTTGCCGGTTCTTCTCAGTAAAAGGTCTTCCATCGTTACACACCCAATAGCATAGGTAATTCGACATACACAAGTGCTTATAACAGCTTAGACCGAGTAAATTTAAATACGAATATCAAATATCATAAGGAACAGCAAATAACCATAATACAGAGATATAAACCAAAACTGGACTGAAGATGCAGAGCAAAAATAAATAGTCAACAAGAAAATGGATTTTATTATGACATTTTTTTAACTGATAATGGCAGGAAATATGATTAAATGGCGTTGGATGGGGTATGGGTTATATGAGAGTTGCCACTACGGCCTGCAACATTGGTATTTAATATTCATCATTATCATAACGCAAGGGCTCAGGCCTTCCTTATGGATGGTTAAGGAGGATGGGCCATGACCTTCCACGCTGGCCCAATGCGGATTGGAGGGTATAAACGACTGCAAATGCAGCCGGGACCAACAGCTTAACGTGCCTTCCGAAGCACGGAGTAGCTCGAGATAATAATTTTTGGTCACCCATCCCGTGACTGACCCTTGCGAAAGATACTTAACGACAACGATCGCGGGCCGCGGCGCTTATCCACTACGCCACCGTGCTACTCTAAGATCAATTATTGAATATTAAATATTCAATTATTGAATATTTAATATTCAATCATTGAATATCTTTCCACAAGCGATTTCACTACTCGAATTTGTGACAGCTGTCATAACTCCATCCCCATCTAGTAGCGCCATCTACTGTTCGCATTTCAAATTAGTGCCCATTTTGCTTGCAAATGCAGTCGTAGCATATGCAAGCAAAATAGTATTAATATGAATACTTTTCGAAATCATTTTCATATGATGGGATCACTGCTAAAATAATATGATTTAATTTTCTATTTTTCACAGGAAATTATTATTAATCATACTAAATCAATACTGTTACTGTATAAAACATATTAATTACTTTTACAAATGCAAACGTCGAAAATAATAATATCACATAATAAATATATGACGGTACCTACAAATATATGAAATTCATGGTTAATTTGAGTTTTGCATTGATTTTACATACAAAACTATATAAAGTTTGTCATTAAAAATACATACATTTTGATCACCACTGAATATCTCATTAGCACCCTACCGGGGAAGTTTACAATACTACAAGTAATGATATGAGTATGAACTATATTCCTATTCACATAAGTTCTAAATTTCATATAAGCAAAAATTTTAATACTACAGAATTTGTTGAATATAATTTTTATCGCTTACATTGAATTTGGAAAGCAAATTTTATTCACAAAAAAAAAAACACCTAACAATTGTGCCGAATTTTTTTTAAATAATACTAATTGACACCGTTTTGTGTTATAATACATTCTATTTAGTAAAAAAAAAAATTAATATAGTTCATAATAACATTGTTATAAGATATAAGAACATAATGTATTATACTAGCAACACTTAAATATCAAGACGGAATGGTCACCATGGAACACAATTAACAATTACATTTTTTTCCTTATTATTGTCCATAATTATAAAATCAATTTGACGAATACCGTTCCCAGTATTTAGAATTTATACTAACTATATTTGTTTTTAAAGTGGCAACATTATTTCAAATGGTTTCATTAACAGGCAACATTAAGTGTACAATACTTTTTTCTGTTAAATACATTTTAGAATACCATAGATTGTGATATTTAAATAAAACTAAACAATTACGAACAAAAAATACTAAATAATGTCTTTTTTTAATATTTATTTTACACATTACAATTGATAAATTAAATATATCGATTGATTTGAAAGTGATCACTTAAGAAATAACTTCGCTTATAAAAGTAGGTGAGAAAAACAAATTCGCCTCTATAATATATATTTACATAATATATTTAACTACTTTGACACTTAATTGATGAAATAAGGCATACAGTGGAATGTTTAAGGCCAGCGTTCGAGCCCAGTTTAAATATAGTACTTATTATCTTTCATTTAAGGTTGAAATTACGCACAGTAACACTGCTGGAATGTTCATTCGATTTTATAACCAATCACTTTGCAGTTGAGGTCGGGTTTGGTTTGCGTCGAGCGCGTCTGTAATTTTCTATTATGTACTAGAGGTGTAGTACTTGCCCGTCGTCTTTTGTTGGAATGCTGTGCGGGAATGTAGCAGAGGGTTCGGGTTGATCTTCTAGAGTGACAGCTGTGAGATCAACTATTTCATCTTGTTCGTCTTGATCGAATCTAAAAGAATAAGAATAAAGTCGTGTGTAATTTTAAAATCTAGCACAGTCACTTTGAATTTAACATTTGAAAGATATTGCGATCCCGACGTTTTTTAAGATTTTAAATAAATGATAACGTTTATTAATGTCGGAATTGTCCAAAAAAAAGGAATAGTCACAAACATCTTTCAGCTATTTGGGAATCTCTAACGAATCGAATGTCGTTCATATTCATCATTCGTTCCAAGACTGTGACTTTTAAAAGTTTCATAAATCACTATTACAACCGCTTTACGTTGGAAAGGCATTGTGATAGATTTTAAATTAGACAATTAGGCCAGAGGTTGACTGAAAAGAATTAGATTGCCGTGTTTTAATTTTGTAGTATACTAGCTTTTCGCCAGCGGTTTCACCCGCGAAGTGCTGTATTATATACCTACCGTTTGAATCACTCTGTATATTAATTAAAATCGCATTGAAAATGCGTTGTATAGTTGAGAAGATCTCAGAGTACAGACGGCAGGAAGTGACTTTATTTTATACTATATGTGCAGTTGTTAACGCCCACCAATGGGCTACTTCACAACTATGACAATAATAAATTGTAAGTATATTCTATTTTATCAATATTAACTTGCGATTTATTGTCTGTGGATTGCAAGAACCAAAACGCGCCGCGGGCGGCCATGACGGAGCATAGTATGACGTCACTTTTCAATAAAACCATGTTTATTGAAATGTGACGTCACTGCTCGAAATGTCACGACTGATTGGTTCCGCAGTTTTTACGGTATTGACATAATAACTAATTGCAATTTCATATTTTACAACATTAATACCTTTTTGACTTTTAAATGATATTATTATTACACTAATTACTAATGTCAGTGTTGAATAATTAACTGTCGTATGTTTACATTGATTTATGACTTAAATTAGGAACAAATGAGAAGATTAATAATTTTTTATTTGAAGAACGTAAAACTATTTACTTTATTCAAATGTAGATGTGTCTAGAAGTAATTTGAATATGCTACACTCTTATAGTGTCACAAGAATTGTACCTAATAAAAACAACCAACCATAAAAACAACATACTATGTGACATGCAATAAATGCATTATTATTATAACCTTTTTTCACAGTTCAATAAATAAAATTTAAAAACAAAATAATAATATTTGTAATAACTTTCTTACCTGTCTTCATCTGGTTCACTGTTGGGTTGCGAATGTCTGGAGGCCGTGTCTGGTGCGGGAGTGCGTTGGTTCGCGGGCCGGACGGTGATAATCAGATTCGAAGAGTTGGCTACCATCATGTCTGTCACCTTCAATTGAATATTGTTTTAGCCTTAGAACACACAATTGAATTTGACCTAATACCGGATACTCAGCCAACCCTAAAACGCCTTGGCGGTATATTCGGCTACCGGATACCGGATAGTAGCGGGATATCCATTTTATCTCGAATCTCAATAGCTACATCTATTGATATACAATCTTGACACATGTGTAATGAAGAAATTAAATCGTGACGTTCTTACGAGTACGAGTTCGTTACACCTAATTAATTTTACGGACATACATTGAATTAACAAATACTATCAATTTATAGGCAAAAAATGTTAGGTGATTAAAACATGTTAATAAAAGTTTTTTGCTAAAACTACAATGTGGACTCCCAACAAAATGTGGTTGTGGGCTCCAACCACATTTTGTTGGAGCATCCGCAGATGTTTTTTTTCTTGTTAGTCTTACAGCTCGCTATTTTTGCCTGCTATTTATTCTTGTTTAAGTCAGAATTTCAATGTTTTTGGAAAATTCGTTTATTTGGACGCGCAAAAAATATGTTAATTTCCTATAATGTATTGTTATCTCACCTGGTCTAGAGTCTTGTTGGATACGTCTATGCCGTTCACTTCTAATACTTCGTCGTTGACTCCTAGCAAGCCCGTAGACTCCGCTAATCCACCAGGTACCAGTCTCGATATGAATATACCGGGAGATCTCTCCACGCCATTAGGTGTCACACGAACTGATGTACCATCCCTAGTAAAACCACAAGAACAGGATTAACAAGAATTATATATTAATTTCTAGAGATAAAACGGATAGCTATTTGTCCGGATACCGGATATCAGGCTGCAAGATATACCTAATATAAATAAAATGGTGTAGTATAATGATATAAATATAAGTCAGGCAGAAAATTGTCGTTTGGTGCATCACAAGAAAAGATCTTGCTTAGGAATGACAGATCTGTAACGACTAAGTAGAAATGAATAGACTTGCTCGAATTGAAGTTGTCTCTTTGATGAGCAAAGTTAGCATTTGTTTCTTTCAAGCACTTCTTGAAGTGATTACAAAAACATTATAAGTTACATAATAAAAAGTTTATAACCACAAATTTTATTCAATAAGTATCCAACTCTAAGTAAGTATGTAAGGTAGGATCCGTTTCGGATATCCAGTAACTATACAATATAACATACATAGAATAACAATATATATAAAACTTACCTGATGAAGAAACCAAGCGGTCTGTCTGAGCCGTGCTTCAATAACTTTACCCTCCTGCAAGTCTCTGGCACTATATCCACATCTATTATTGCTGACACCTAAAATGTTAACTAGGATTTAAATTTTATTTTAATCAAAGTGGTTACATATTTATAAGTCTGTCTACACACGTTCGTTTTCCGCGTTCAGTTTCCTGATCGGGAATTAGAAGACCCATACGCACCTTTAGTACAAAGTGTACATCGACAGGCACACGTTCGTTTCGTTAGTAGTTAGAAAAAACATTTACACGAAATGAGCGCGTTCGTTGAGTTAAATGACTAATTTGAAAATTTATCTATATATTGCTTTTAGAATTAACGATGATTTGAAAAATCAAGAAACCTAATAAGAACTTATGTAAACCCGTCGAAAGATTGCCGTTATCATTAAAACCTTTCCTTTGACATTACTCAATAGTTTTCAAAGATATTTGAGACTAACCCTTGCCTTAGGGGCCGTCCATTAATCACGTGAGGCTCGAAAGGGGGGGGGTGATTTTCGTTAAAAATCACGAAATATCACAAGGGGGGTGGGGGGGGTGTAGTAATATATCACGTGTATTTATTTTTTCCTCGATACGCGATTATTAAACCGAAAAGCGACGTCAAAAATAGATATTTTTTGTTTTAAATACACGTGATTTGGTTGAAGGAGGAAGGGGGTAGTCTTAAACCTCACCATGTATCACCAAGGGGGAGGGGGTGGGGGGTGGGGGGGGTCAAAAATGTTGAAAAAAACATCACGTGATTAATGGACGGCCCCTTAGACACTTTCAATTAACGTCAAATTAACGATATCGTTCATTTAATATCTTTAAAAAAAAGCCGCAATCGATCTCATACACCTATATCACAGTTGTAGCGTGAAGTTCGTGAATACGGTTTATCCACTCTGATAACCTGGGATCTCTCAAATGTCAAATTGAAAGGGATTGATAGATTTTAAAATTAAACAATATGCCCTTTGCCCTGCGACTCTGTTTAAATCGATATCCGAATTCATTTCATAAGCGGCATCCGCTCAACCTTTGATTGGTTATAACATGTCGGGGCATAAGTGAAGCGAATTTCGAAATGACATAGGAATAGAATATCTGAAACACATATATTCAATCAATTTTTTTTTTTGTATTTTTATACAAAAATGGAATCAATAGAATTTTCCCACTAAACGACGTAAGTAATAAGGACTCAATTTTCAATGTTCCTCTTACCATTCTGAAGTCGTGAGGGTTGGATATTGCCAGTCCTTTGTTCTTAGCCGGTGTGCCGCTCAATATGGATGAGATTATGTTGCGTCGCCGCATCGTTCCATATCCGTTCAGTTCTTCCAAGCTGTCACCTGTGGACAAGATGGGTTTTTAAGGTTCCCTGCAAACTACACGCTTTCTATCGGCTGATAGTTTAATCGGCTTCTTAATCAGTATGAAGAGGTATATAAATGCGCACATTACAGATTTAATATCGGCCGACAAAAAGTTTCAAGGGCTCTACAAAAGCTAAAGTATCGGCGAACTCGACCGACACATTCTGTTCACTCAGCGTTGAATGCAAGAATGGTCCTACTCTCAAAACGAATTTGTTGTATGTACCTACATGATGGATTCAGCGACGTCTTTGCTTACTGATACCTGATACCTACTTATGTTGGTAACTTAATTCAGGATAACGAAAAACAACCACGTTCTATATAAAAAACTTAAAAGGGTAATTGGATGATAATCAAAGAAAAAGCTATGGGAAGAAGTCTGTACCATATTGTAACGTTCAATCTTTCTTCTACATGGATAATTTGACAAGTTCATTGAAACTGGTTATACTCATTCGATAATAAGGGAAAAGATTTTCCTGAAAATCTAGTAATTTAGAATTAATCGTGTAAAACTTCCCATGCAATAATCTATTACTGTAGATGGAATGTACCCAATACTCTCGATTTCTATTCTTCTGCGCACTTGCAGACCAGCTCGTTTAACTCGAGGCGATGGAATTAGCCGTCTGTAGTTTGCGGGGACTCTAAATAGATCGATCGATCCAAGCGCCAATTGCGCTAGTTAGCTATTTCGGCTTTAGGAACGCATGGAGAATCATGCGGCTAACGTACAGTACGCATAGTGAATCTTCGCTTGCGCATACAGATACATATATACATACCAACGATAATAGAACGTATGACTAAAATTTAAAGCGAGTTTAATTTCCATAAATCAATATATTAATAAATATGTCAAATTTTGATAAACCACATGTACGAGAGCTGAATCAAAATGGCGACTGCAGAGTAGCACATTTTCGGGTCTCAATCGAGGTGCGGGGGTGAGACGCAGAGGGTAACCATAGCAACGCTGTATACTAGAGACGGGAACCTGCGCGGGAAATTGCCATTTTGGTTCAAATACGTGTCGCGCAATATCGAAAGTTTATATAAAATATCCGTTTAAATGAATTAACTGTGTAACGGTGACGTGATTCAATATTCGCCTGCATGTATGACCTCGTATCTATTAGAGTGTAACGGTAGTTGTAAACGACGAATGGTACAATAATGCATTGGTACCCTTAGCAAGAAAATTCTCATGTGTGAAATGAATTTGTACGCAGCACGTAAAAAATTTTCGTAGGTACAGTAGTACCTGTATCAGTAGATACACAGCGCTATCTACCTTTATAAAGTAGACTAAGGGCCAGTTTTTTGATCCGTGGTTAACTCAACCATTTGTCAAAATCTTCGACAAATGTTTAAATATCAGAAAAACATTTTTTTTAATAGTTAGCCTAACCAATCGTCAGAATCCCAACAATCCATTGTCTATTGAAACAAAATCCTAATGTCACAAATGGTATATAGTTCCCTCCGTTCATTCAAACCGTTAGTGTTGTCACCCAGAAAAAAATTACCCATGTCAATGTATAGCGATAGAACGCCTCATTGTGGCAACAAATTAATCAATGGTTAAATTTCCAGAATTCCAACCATTAGTCAAAACTAATGGTTGGAATTCTGACAATTGGTTATGCTTACTATTCCCACAAAAATTAGACATTTGCAATAAATTTTTCGTGTTAAAAGTGATGCAGGCAAGAACGTTACAGCTGCTGCAGAAACTTCGCAACAATACCTTCAACATTCCGCAAACATAATGACGAATCTATATCCAATAAGGTATAAGACCCAGTTTCCTATTACAGTTATTCTTGAGACAATACTTTATTTGGGAAATTAAAGTGGCATTCATTCTTGTACAGGAACCAAGTTCTCGCTCATTTTATTGAAAATTAGACAATAATATATTTGTGTTTATGAGGATCTCTGCGCATTGGTTAGCGGGCTCGGCCTGCAAAGCAACTGTCGCAATGACCGGATATAAGATGGGTGACAAAAAATTCATTGAATCGAGGTCCTTTGGTCCAGGCAACATTTGCAGTCGTTAAAACCCACCGATCCATATTGGGCCCGCGAGGTGGGTTATTCATGATGATGTTTGTGTTTCCAATACTGCTACTATAGCGCCAGTATTTTATGCAACAAAATTTCAATTTTCTCCTGAATTAACTTTAAAGCATATATATATAAAAAAAATCTCACAATAAGCACTTTCATTCGAGTCACACGATACATAGGTACTATAATTCTCAAAATTTTAATTCAGTAACTTGCTGCGAGAATGCGAAATCGCCCGCTTATTGTGTATTATAAACCTTCATCATGAACGTCTAAACGTCTATAAAATCCATTTTGTAGTTTAAAAGGGTTAGCGTACAGACATCCAAAAGCTACTTTATTTTATTCTATGTATATATAGTACGGAACCCTTTGCACGCGAGTCCTACTCACACTTGGCTGGCTTCTTTTTAAATCAAATTATCATGCTAATAAACAAGATGTATGGAACCCATAAATTATGAATGACGTCACACATAGAATACAGGAACAATACGTGTATGTGGCAGCGTTAATTAGACGCAGATAAATAAGCGTCACGCGAGAACGACCAACAGTTTATTAGTTTGACTGCGACACGGTCAGATGCACTCAGCATGGTATTCAAATTTGAATCTTATTCTCACATGTTTAGAGACTATTATTAGATTTCATTAGTATCATATGGTGAAGGTATTTCTCGGTTTGGACATTTTTTAAATTCAAAACGTTGATGTTATCAACAGTCTGTTTTCTAATGTCTTCTGTTTGGATATCAAAAATGTACAATCAACATTACATTACACAGTTTATTATAAATACTGACTTAACTCAAAACTTTTATTAAACCTCATAAGTTAACTTAAAGGGGAAATATCCAATTTTGATATGTATTTGAGTTCATGATCAATGAACTATATTATTTTGGTGTTAATTTATTCTCTAATCAAATGTTACATTGCATAAAAACACTACTAATAATTGCTTGAACCTGCCTTAATGGTGCCACTTAAATAGAAACGTTCTATGGTCAAACGAACAGGCGATTCAATGAGCCATTGTCGTATTCAACAATGCGCGACCGCGCCCGCGCGCTAGTAAAGAAACTCATAATTAACATACCATATATTACAGGTGGGTCGCATTTAAATAAAAAATCACTAGTTCCCTTTTTCACTTAACTTAGGAGCCGCTTAAACATCTAAGAATCGACTGAGGCAGGGAACTACAGCCTGCAGCTCGCAGGTCGAATGCAGAGTTTAAATAAATTATAAATAATTTCCTTTAGATCGTGTCTATAATCCATAGTTGAGTTGAGTATTGAAACTATAAAGTTTGAAATACACTGACTATGATTGAGAGATAGATATTCAAAGTCATTTATTTCAAATAAAATCTGAAATATAATGTCAATCGTGTTGAAAAATAATCTTTCAGTGGCTCTTCAATACTGTGAAAATTTGTAAATGGTAATTTTTGTCTCTTTTAATGTGCCCTATCGCTAGCGTGAAGAGAAAATGCGTTTTGATCACAGATGTCTCATGGGATAAAAACAATTTGTTTAAAAAGAATTTAATAAATCTGCTTAGGCGATTCTTGAGTTAAGGCGTTTCCTAGTTAAGCTATGCCACTAATCTAGGTTAGTGAAAACCAATTAAATTTTAACCTTTAAATTTAAACTTTAAATTGGTTTTGTAAGAAGAAATAACATCAAAAAGATCTGTTATTTAAAATGTAGAAATCATATCATATCCATAAGGGTGTCATCATCATCATCAGCTTTATATATGAATTGAATTGAATCAAATATTGAGAATGGGTCATAACCATATCCTATGGTCAGTGCTAATTTGTTTAATTATAATTATGCGTTAATTACTGATTGAATATGCAATCAAAAACAACAGCTTTATGTGCCTTCCGATGCATGAAGGAGCTGGAGATAATAATATAACCCGTCTTATGACAACCCCTCGTGAAAGTTGTTTAACTTCCTCACCAACTAACCAAACACACTAACCACTGCGCAACCAAGCTCTTTATTAGACATCCATATATCAATTTATAAAATTTCTCTACAGAAAAAGAAATACATAGTTACCTTAAAATTAAGAAATGGACACATCACTCACCTTTTCTCTGAATGATAACCCTGAGTAGAGGGCGCGCGGTAAGCAAAGCACGAGCCAAATTATCATCATTGTTGATGGGCAGGAGATCCCCATCTCTGGGGTCTGTGTATGATATCAGGAACGCCACATCATGCAGCCGGTGTAATTTCTCAATTAACGCTTTGAAATCCTCATACTTTAACTTTTCTGTCCTACTCAGGGAGAAGCGACGGAATTCAGCATCAAACTAAAAATAAAATTATTTCAAATAATAAAATATTTTGCTTGTCATTATAAATCATTAATATAAATATTAACAATGATAAAATGTAATTAACTTTATGTTGCGGGCAATTTACATTTTCACTTTCATTGATTGGTCATTACTTTATTGACCTATGAGATGAGCCTGCAGAGATCACTCAAATAATAAAAAATAATACTTTCAGTATTCCACTAAAATCCAGTTGTTTTATTTTATTGATTCATGTGAATATTTAGTTTCCAAAAGGCTTTCGGCACCAAAACAGTTTGATAACTACTATTGTAGACCATTGTTGATGACAATTAAGAATTTTCACAAGGGGTTAGAATATTCGAATATGGAGCCTATTCAAAAACACTTTAACAAGATTACATTGAATTTTTATCTCACAGAAGGATATAAAATTACACAAATGTAAAACTTTTTTTCATATTTGTACTTTAATTTAGCTTAGCTTTCTGCCAGTAGTGGTCTAGAGTGATAAAAAAGTATACCTGTACATTAATCCAGTGTTAGAATGATCTATATACAAAATTTTAACAAATTCCATTCAATTGTTTTTACTTGAACAATTAACAAATAACCTAATAACTGTCTGTTGAGTATATTAATAAAGTATATTGAGCCCATACTTTTTTATTTTTTTGCATAATCAATAAGTTACAGTGATACATTGAGCTGAAACATCACATGACGTCACACCTTTATACATTTCCTAAATAGTTGTGAGGTAGTGAGATTCACTCCATAACTATAATGCCTATTATCTAAACCATTTTCTTATTAAATTCAAGGAAAAAAATGTATTTAATATTTTTCTGTTATCTGATGGGCAAACTAATTTGAATTTATTTTTCTTTAGCTTTTTTTTTATTTTTCTTTTCGTTCAGTTTAAATTTATCTTAGCATCATAGACTTAAAACATTATAGATAGGCTTTATATGGGAAGCATGATTACAGCTCAATGGTTTAAAAAAATTAGAACCACAACATATATTTGGTTCTCATAATGCATTTATATTGTGTATGTAATAAGGTAGGGCACAAAAACACTGGCAACTAATTTGAAAAAGTTTTTATTATATTAATTATTAAAGGTTGCAATTAAGAATAAAACACCAATTTGGATTAACAACAATCTTATTTTTAACTGCTGTAAAGTTTTTTCCTAACATTATTAATATCCTGTCTTACATTATGTCATTATATATTATGTTTTACACACTGTTAATAGCTACAGTAATTTGTTTATTATGTAACAAAGTGGAAACTGAAATTATTTAATATTATATAAGCTAAAATTCAAAACTTACACTGGCTAGGTATGTAATCATAAAACACTAATAATCATGTTCACATTTTTGGCAACACAATGGCATCACACAAACTTATTGCCAGACAATGATACAAGTCAATTGCCTATAAAATATTTTTGTACTGGGTAAAATGATGACTTATTTACATATATATCCATAAGTTTTAAATATGGAAATGTAGATAATTGGATTTCCAAGAGTACCAAATCATTTAGGGCTGTAATACGAAGTTTAACAATTTTTCTTCACAATAAATATCGATCTATAAAAATAGTTTGCTGTGATAGTCACTTGATTAATAATTAGTCTTAGTCTTCAATACAAAGTAAGAAAATTCGCAAAATTGAACACTCACCTTAGTTTTGACTTCAACATTTTGGCTATCAATACGAGCCGCTATCTTGTTCTTCGACATCTCGAGTGCATTTATTATTTTAATATTAATTGTATAAAACTATCGTAATAGGATTTAGGCACTTATTTTCAAACACAGCATTGTAAAATATCAAAAAACATAGTATATTCTAAAACGATTTTATGAGAACATTCAACTCACTCGCGTCGTAATTTGACAGTTATTTCTCATCGTTCACATATTTCAAGAATTAGTAACGGATTACCAATCAGAGGTGTGTAGCTCACATAAAAACATCAATCTTATTGGTCAAAAACCTTGCACAATGCACAAATTACAAAGGGTATAATGAAAACGAAGTGAAATTCGTTCCGTTTTATGCATTATTTTGATATCTTTAGTCGAAAACTGTGCAAGAGTGTACTTAATAACAAATTTTGAAATCTATCGGAGTCCTTTTCAAATATATAGCAATTCTGATAGCAATTTATGGTATAAAGTAGTTTTAAATGTCGTTATCGCTTTAGGTATGAATGTTGATGTGAATGATCAAGAAACATAATAAAAACTTTATTTATGTTCTTCTTAAAATTACAATCAACGGCATGGCAGGTAATCTGGCAGTGGCAGGAGGACACCCTTATAATGAGGAAGTATTAAAAAAAACATTAGTTCCCGAAATCAAACTAGATGTCGCTACGGTACGTTCTTGATTTCTCCATGACAACCTTTCCGGTTTTCTTTCATGTTTTAAAGTAAATTAGTTTGCAAAACTCAGTAAACAACTCATATTCTATTTGTAATTTTTTGTATTTGTATTGATATCTAAGTTTCGAACTTTTCAAATTTCAGTTTTTTAATATGTTGGTTAATAGGAACGGAAATTACTGTCCTTGGTCCATTCGTTTCCTGCAAAAGTGAACTTTTGGTAGAGCCGCCATCTAGAGAGGTGCTTTTTAGTGCTTTTTTTTTTCTTAAAATACTTCCTTATTAGTAAGATTGTAAATCAACTCGCGTTTAGGTTCGTTATGGATAACCAAAGAGTAAAAGTGTGCGTGTAACGGAAGGACAATTGAAGGCCTTTTTTTTTCAATTTTCTCCTTCAAATAAAAACAAAAGAAAATATCGTGTTCGATACACTTTTGATATATCATTACAAAATATATCGCCCAGAAATATCGCTATACCGATGAAAATATCGGTATATCGATATTTATTTGATAAAAACTCACTACTGCTCAAAAATCGTTCGCATTTTCTTCGAGTTCAGTTCACAAGTGAGTTGTGTTTTGCAAGATGAACAGCCTACAACGCAATAAAGTAAATAAACTGATTAAGCTAATTATAACGGCTATTTAGAAGAGGTGGATGAGGAAATTTGTGTAATTAATAAAAAGAAGTTATGGATACGGAAATGGCTTGACAGAAGAGATAAAATAGGAGCTACTAATTGAACTTAATATTCCACAAGCATTCATTATCCAAATATTTGGAAACTAATTTTAAAGTTGTTTTTAGGCAACTAATGAACTCTACTAATTTGATAGGTTCGGACTCGTTTAGCTGATGATTCGGTAAGCACGGACGAGTGGTGGGAGGTAATATTAGCCCGAAAGATAGAATAAAATGGATCAACTCGACTAAATTACTTACTAAGCTACTCGACAAAATTCTTGTTGTTCAGACACGTTTACTTACTCGCTACTAGACTAAATTTCTGGCTTAATGCGAACTAGGCTTTAAAGATGTCTACTGTGATGTCTACCTACTTCTTGATGAGCGCAAATCTTGTAAAGCGAGTCACTTAAACATCAATCTAGAGTAATTTCCTTAAGAGTAAATTCAACTTTAAAGAACGTTTACGTTGTGAAAAATAGATAGGTAGTTATTGTACACTGATTCAGCCAAATCACTAGTTGAATAACTGTCTATAGCGAATAATGTTCATCGCTATTCGATTAATGTACATATTATATTTGAGTGAGTTCGACTATTTCCTTCTTGGTCTCATGGTCTGTGGGTTCGACAGAAAAATATTAAAAATAATAAAACAAACAGCGGTTGGTTTTTCGATGAATAGGAGCGATTAAAAGTTTTATTGAAAATGATTGCATACATATAAAAAGTACTTAAAGTACATTCTCCGACCGCCTACAATCACAAGTAAAAATGAAACTTACAAATAAAGATGCTGCTCGTTTGAATCCCTGTTTGAAGGTTGGATCAAAAATAATCAACGAGTTTAATATCTAATTACATAATATATTGAATATTACAACTTCAAACTAAAATTTAAATTGGTAACACTTTTTTCTTTCAGGAACAAGAACAATCATATCAATGTCTGAATAAAAACAACTTTGATCACTCTAAGTGCGAGAATTATTTTGACAATTACAATATTTGTAAAAAGTTTTGGGTGCGTATTAAAACTTGTAAATTGTCATCATCCTACAATTTTACATTATACGTCTTTCTTTTGCCTTCTCTGGGGTATTATTTTATTGTTAATAAAGACCGACAGACTTTGCAGCCAGAGTTGAGACAATTGACTATAGCCTGTATCCAGTATCTACTGCATGTTATATTTGTTTGTGCTGACATTTAAATTACTTTAATATTATTTACAGGGCAAAGTATACAGTGACAGAAGATCTAAGGGACTTACACCATATATGCCCGATGTAGAAGATAGGGAGAAAATTAAAGAAGAATATATAAAGAATGTTCAATTCACAAGTTGATGAAGCACAAGCAGAACTTGGAGGTGCCACAAGGTGCAGAGTTTAGTGAACTAAGGAAGGTGGAAGCACTATTAAATCTTTAATTCACAAAATGTCTTAACAGTTTCAAAATTCCTAAAATGTCCAATTCCCAAAGTAAAATATTCCAGGATAAATGTGCAACCTACTGTCACAATGGGTTTGTTGAATACATTGATTAATAATATGTTGCAAGGATCAATGTCTTTATTATTAAACATGTCATAACCATGTATTATTGAGTTTCAAAACTGTAAACTTTATTTTGGTAAAGTTACATTGTAATACAACCACAAAGGGTGTGAAGAAATCATAAATAGTTATCTACCTATTAGAAACATACAGCATAGCGCCTGCTGGAATGAGATAAACATACTTGTATAGCTTTAAGTTTCAACTCCAATCTTCCTTAGTTGTAGAACATCATGCATGAAATAGAGTGAGTACAGTATATACACATTTGTGCGTTGTTTAAACATACAGAAACATATTATTTATAGAAAATTAAGAGTGAAACATTAGCCACAACACTTATTGAAATGGGACTAAAGTGAAAATCGGCCAATTGCCGGGCTTTCTTGTAATGCAGCATTTACCTATATTGAAAAAAAAATAACCAATTTTCAGCATAGTTTGAGTACCTTCTTAACAAGGATAACTACCTTGCTACACATAATTCATCTGTGTATTCAACAAACACATCATTATATTAGATTTTACGTAAGATATTTTACGGGTCATTCTGAACTGCATGTGTAGCATGACAAACTCGAGAACGTTTTGTCTACATCCTACACATGCTGAAAGGCATTTTTCATTGTCTGATAGTAAATTATTTCATATTTTTCTAATCTTTGACATTTCAAGTGTTATATATATACAAAACATTTATTTACTTTAAATGGTTGATAAAATCATTATTGATGATTTAAATCAGCTCTCAGTATGATAGCCATTGCGTCATTTAAATTGTTAAAAATAATATAGTATCACTGATAAAAATTATTCACTAAGTGGAATCTAGCATAAAGCATTAATATACAAATTGCCATACAATAATTCGAATTTAACCTAATGAGATAAATGACTGGTGTTTGGGTTGTTTTTGTTATGAAATTAATTTGTAATTTTATTTAAAAACTTATCTAAATAATATGTAATTTTTATAAATGATGTATATTATACGTGAAATGTCTTTGCACTGGATGTCATATTGGGCTACAATAATAAGTTTTAATTTGGTAAATAGCATAATAACAGCAGTTCATTAATTGCTTTAATACAAAAGTGTAACTCTACGATATGTCAAACTATAGATTAATTTGTTATGACAAAGTCATTTTATTAATTATATATGTGTTAATTCAGTTTTTTTTTATTGAGAAGTTACTGTAAATACTGGATACTTTGCATTTGTGTAGTGTAAATATAAATTTCAATAAACATACACTTTTACTTATGGCGTTTTTATGGGGAACGTAAGAAAGAAAGGCAGTCTTCATGTTAACATTTATTTCCAGTAAAATACAGAACAGTGAAAGCAATGACAAGAGACGTCAGTTTATAAAAGCTCTAGTTAGCAGTTAAGAGTCGAACAATATCATTTACTTAGTTGCATAATGAAGCGATTATGAATAAATCTGTTTCACCAAAAATTTCTTCGTTTTCGTAAGGTAAGGTACATAGAGGGTGTTACTCTTTTTTTATTTTTTATGAATTGCAACGTATATATCCGTTCAAATTGTGTATTTCTCCTTTGGCGTTCACAGACTTTTGATGAAGGAAGGGAGAAGTTTAAAAACATATATTGACACTTAATTATGCAACAAATAGTGTTCAATTTGCTTTGACTTAATTAAATTCGAGTTGAAGGCAAACTCGGGAAGAACATGTTTGCGTATATTAGTATAACATTTTTACATTACAAATTTTAAATATATTTTTGGTCTTAAGTACTACGAATTCAATAAATGTTTTACTATGCAGTAAATGTTGCATAAATATACTATTCACTGAAATATTACCGAAACTTAGTGAAGACACCTGATACTTTGTATTTTACACCTTATGGTTATTGAAACAAGACTCGTAATAGATTATAATTGTAGAGTCAGTGTCATAATTATTGAAGCAGTCAAAGCGATCAAAAAGATGTTCAGTAGAGAAGTTCATTTCTATGTAGGCCAACGGGTTTGACGCATTAAGGCGCGTTCACATATAACGCCCGTTTACAGGTCCGTTTAAACGTGTATGTTATTAGCGTATGTAGTTGTATGAGCGAGTTCACACATAATACAGCATTCCGGATCCAGTAGAAAATGCCGTTCCGACAAAATAAGCAGTAATCCGTTTTACAGGACCGTTTAAACCTATGTGTTATTAGCGTATGTAGTTGTTTGGACCAGTTCATACATAATACAGTATTTCGGATCCAGTATACTGATCCGTTTATGGGATCGAACCGCGCGAGGCTAGGCACGTGGGTGCGCGGGGTGTGGGAGCTGCACACAGCCGCCATAATGTATCCAATAACGCCAGGGCTTCCTCAGACACAGACGACGATAGTACCAATACAACACGACAACGTCCATCCTCGTAAAAAGTAGGCGAACACTGAAGAACAATAGTTCAGTAGTGTAAATGCTGTGTTAATACTATCTCCAGTAGCGACGGATCCGTTAAACGGATCCTGCAAAAAACGGACGTTATATGCGAACGCGCCCTTAGCTGTTTTACCATTCTTCAAAAATAATGATACTTGACTGATTTTTTTTAATCTTGAGATCCATATAGAATTTGATGTCGAAGAAACTATAAAAAATCAGTCAAGATTAATTAATTTTGAAGAACGATAATGACGGGTGTATCAAAACTGAAGTTCTGTTACTGCGAATTAACTCTATATATACTATATAGTCGACTAGAGGCATCCCAAGTAGACCGCGAAGCCTCATTATAAAATATATTACTGCTATACAATCGTAGTATGGATACTACCAAAAAACGTATAATAATACTTTATTTATCACTTAGGTACAATATATTAAACAAAGTTCCTTCTTTGTATCCGAAAAAAAGCTAGTCAATCAAAGTTCCATACTGATAGAATTTTTTCTACAAACAACTATTCGAATCAAGTTGACTCGGTAAGAGTCCAATAGTGTATAGAATCAAATAAAAGTACTAATCTAGATTCATCGGACCAATTTATCCCGTTAATGTGTTGTTAATAATTGATATTATTTATGCAACATTTATCAATAAATCTTATTTTATACTACAGAAAAATGCATATGTGTACAAAACAGCGATTCCAAAACTATGTATCCATTAAAAAGCTTCACTAACGAGTTAGAGGCACTTTTACTTTGTATGATTGAGTAAATACTAGTGACATTTACAGCGTGAATTATTGTTTCAACTGAATTTTAAGTTTATACTTAAATAATAAGCAGAGGTCGGAATTAGGTAGAGTTATTTATGTACTTGCATCGAAATGTTGATATTAATGTGGACCTTCCCGGGATTTCTTTATTTCTTTCTTTCATTGATGTAAGTTTGGCAACGTCGTGCGTGCAGTAGTTTTAATTTTGTAAAAGTAAAAAACCTTAAAAAATTTTTTTTTCATTTCTTCTGGTAATTCCATATTTCATAGGGTAAATTGATAAACCTGCGACTTATTTTATTAATAATAATATATTAATATTTAACAACATCACATACATTGCTCAGATTCCAAGATGAGTAGCTTAAGACCCGTATTATGGAGTATCTGAGACAACGAAGATCACACAACACCCAGACCCGAGACAATATAGAAAAGTTAATTTTCCACGTTAACCCGACCGGGAATCGAACCCGGGACCTCAGAAATGGCGACACCTTGAAACCGGCGTGCGAACCACTCGGCTATGGGATTTTTCTGCTCTTTAAAATTAATCTCGGTATTTGAGGCATATCCACTTTATTCTTTCGCTGTATGAAATCAGTGTAAGTACATGAATAACTCTACCTAATTCCGACCACTGGTAATAAGGACTATTTTTGTTTCGGGAAGATATGAGAAGTGTACTATATGTCAAAATAATAGAGCCCATTATTTCTGAACTTTGATATTACCTTGAGTGTGGTTGGTTATATAAGATAGACAGTCAATACTGAAGATTTTGAAAATGTTTTCCGTTATATCAATAAGAATCGATATTTTCAAATACGCACGGCCGCACGTCACGATACACACCACCACCGTAAGCAGATCCCTAATAGTATGGAAGTTCTATACGAAGCGCGGCTGGTACAAAGTACATTCATTCACAATGCATAGTATGACGTGCAGTCGTGTGTACAAATAAAATAACACGAAGTATGGATCAAAACGATATAATAAAAAAAAGAAAACTTATATTACGGTCCGTTTTATTATAAAGCGAGGACTTGAATTTAGTATCAGGTTAAAACCATTATCCGACCAAAATAGGTCAACAGGTGTGAATCTGAAGTTTCCTCTTCTGTCGTAGTCAAGGAATATAAACGAAAACATATTCTTTGAGTGATCGGAAACTTCTTAAAAGGAAAAACAAGTGAAAAGATTGTGGCAGCGTCCTTATTCATGCTAAACCATGAAGTCATGCTTAGATTTTTTTTTTGAGATAGTTGATCCCAGAGCCCCCAGACCTACGTCATTTTAGCAAAGCTGAAATTTTGAGGATTGTTAGTACAATGTGATGTTAGGAGCTATGCGTACCCACTACCTTGAAAGCGGGGCCGTTTCTCAGGTAGCGCGGAATACAGGTGCGTAAAAAACTTACTTACCTACGTTAAAGTAGCAAAGTTTGTTTTCACGTATGTTTTTGAGAATATTATGTAGAATTCAAATTCACTATTGCCAGACACTTTCCGTGGGCCATCACTTCTACCAGACGTCTTTAATATTATTTAAAAATTAGGTAAACTATTGAATTTTAAAAGTACTTGGAGTGTTTAGGAAGATGAGGAACATTATTTTGGATATTATTTCAAGAATAGAATTACAAAATATTATATGGTTTTCTCTATAAAAAATTATATCCGTAGCTATGCATTTTCATTATCATCATCTCCATTGTCCGAGCCCTTACTTCCCTCATCAAATTCACATTCAAATTGAATATATAAATCATCTTCACCTTGATCTTCATTGTTACTTAATCTCTGTAAAAAAAAAATTAATGATGTTGAAAATAGTTACAAGTATATTGAAATCATTTAAAGTTAAAATAAAATACCTAATTCGTTTTCAAGTGACTTGCTTACAAAACTTGGTAATTGGTCACCATCAAACCAGTTTAAATTATATTGGCTATCTTTTAAAACCCACCCATTATTCTCTGGGCTCAAAATGCTACGATTTTTCATATGAGCTTTGCTCCAGATACTTGCAATATAATTTTCTCGTCGAAACTGTTGAAACAATTCGGATTTGCATGGTGGTAAATTGCTTGCGTCAAAATTTCTTATATTTTGCCGCTGGAATTCCTCATTCACATTGTCAACTGTATATGTATTAATAAAAAGTTGTAGCCGTGCAGCATCTACATCAATTATTCCGGAAACATTGTATAACTCGCAGATAAATTTTTGAATTACATCGAATAATAATATTAAAGACGTCTGGTAGAAGTGATGGCCCACGGAAAGTGTCTGGCAATAGTGAATTTGAATTCTACATAATATTCTCAAAAACATATGTGAAAACGAACTTTGCTACTTTAACGTAGGTAAGTAAGTTTTTTACGCACCTGTATTTCGCGCTTCCTGAGAAACGGCCCCGCTTTCAAGGTAGTGGGTACGCATAGCTCCTAACAACACATTGTACTAACAATCCTCAAAATTTCAGCTTTGCTAAAATGACGTAGGTCTGGGGGCTCTGGGATTGTTGGCACGCAAATTGGACTAAATATAATTTGAATCTGTGATACTGTGTTTTTGTTTCCATAAACATCTTAGATATTACAAGTGAACTTAAACAGGCACAGAATAAAGTGAAGCCAAATAAAAATATATATTTTCCGTCAGTTTGTGGAAAAAAATCATATAAAAAAACCGTTATCTCTTCGCTATATGATCGTGTCAATTTTTTGTTGTTATTATTAAAAAGAAACATTAAAACTACTTTGATATATAATTATTTATATAATATTGATTAAAACATAAAATGTGGTTTTAAAAAATACTATTTTCGAGATAACCTTAGTTTTCTGTGTCCCTTTGTAAACAAATCAGTGGATCAGTACAAACATTAATCTTAAAATAAACACAATAGGGATGATGACTGGGTAAAAAAAAAATGCAATTCTATTTAGACCGTCAGTCAGATAATAGAAAAATATTAGATACGTATTGTTTTACTTCAATTTAACAAGAAATAGTTTAGATAACAGGCATTAAAGTTGAGAAGTGGGGGCTCGCTACGTCACAGTTGAGTAGAAAACGTACTCTCATGCGACATTTCAACTAAATGTAACGCCGTAATTTTATGATTACGAAAAAAATACGTGTTTAATATTTTTTAACACTCTACCTGACGGACAAACAACCAAAAATTAGTCATCATCCCTATTCAATAAAATGAGGTTACAAAATAATGTACTTTATATACACGCAATCAGGTCCATTTCACATTGCACAGATTTATAATCATTTTCGCAGATTATAAGTAAATGAGAAGTATATTAACTATACGAATTCAAACATTATAACGTTAACCTTCTATAAAGTTTCAGATTTTTAAAAATAATACAAAATTTGCATAGAACGTTATTTTCTAAATTTTATTATGGGCGGAGCTTAAAGCGGCGTCCTGATTGGCTAACATAATACGTTCAAACGGTGCGTTTGCGTATGAACAGTATCCTGAAGCAGTAACTGAAGCTCAAGATCGCGAAAGCGGAAGAATTGTTAATAACGATTAGACCATACCTTTTTTTATGACTCGGTAACCGGCATATTAATCAGTGATCGAAAATATCTGTTTTTGTTATTTCTGAAATTGTAATGGAAAGTGACTTCATTAAACTATGAAGTCACTCTCCTAAGACTTCTCTGTGTGAAATAAAACAGGGAGAAAAAAGCAGGCCTTGCTGAATTTTTAGCCGGTTCTTAGTACAAGGTCTCCCGCTAGAAATTCTCGAACGGATAGCATAGTTTTTGACTTTCACAAGTTCTCGTAACAGCTTAGACTAAATAAATGATGTTGAATTTGAGTTTAAAGATATCACACGTGTTCTAATAATTAGGACAACAACTATTATCACATCTCACGATATTTTTTATTGCACGATAAAATAGTATCTTTGATCATAAGACTGTTAGCAAATTAGGATACCGCCTTTATACTCACATGAGTATAAATAAAATAAAATTTACTCGACTAGATACGAGTGAAGTTTTATAGTAAGCCAATTCTATTGCACAGGCACGTTTTTTGGCTTCATTAAATAATAAATATTAGATATAATATCAGACAACACACACATTCTTCAGATTCCAAGATGAGTAACTAAAGCCTTCGTATCATGGAATCCGTATCACTGTCTTGTCTACTATCCTGAGTTTTTTCGTTTGCCGGCGACCCCCTGAGTAAGGCTATACGACCCCTCTAGGGGTAACACTGCTTTAGATGAAAAAACACGTCGATTACAAAAACGTGCGTATACAAAAGATGTTTAGACAAAACTTGATTATATTTGTCACTCATTACCTTAAATAGTGACAAGTTAGCAGCTAACACAAAGTGTAACTTTAAACCCGTTCCCTTTAATCCCAATACCCAATTATTCCTATATAAGGCCATATAGTTTGTATAATAATTTGTAAAATAATGACGATCATAATACCATGAGTATTTACTTTTTATATGAGTAAATTACACTTTTATATACTGAAAATTTCAAAGAAATACTGAATAAATCTCGAAAAAAAATCTTATCAATACAAAGCGTAGATTTATAATGGAAACTATATTAAAGAGGAATAATGTGACAATGAAACGCGAGCGAGGATTAGTTATTAGACATTTTATCGGAGCAGCCATGTTCTTTTTAGAAAGTTCTGGAAAAACCGAGGCGTTTTTTTTTTTTATTTAACATACATTGGACAAACCATACTATAGTTCCATGACATCATACCAGGATGCGTGATTTTAGAGATTTACCATCTTTCTCAAAGGTAAAAAAAAGATGGGTGATCAAAAATGTAATCTTCTCGAATCATTTGCGTAAATCACGCTCAGACGTTGGACGTTCGCCTTTTGCTTTTATATAACAGTTACTAATCCGGACAGAGTAGCGTAGTGATTTATGGTTCATTCTCAATGTGACACTAATACATCGTCGTAATATTCGTTTCATAATAAATCTACATTTTATATTTACATAATAACGAAAAATGGTAAACACTTAAATAAATAAAAATATATATTACAACAAAAGGTTAAATAATAAAATTAAAACTTAAAAGTTATGGAAATTATATAACTAAATATACAGCATGCATTACTAAATTATCATCTTACATTTAAAATTTTTTGACAATGCGTACTATAATTTCTTTAAAACAAAAGAGTTGCACTAAAAAATGAAAGTAACCATAGTCTGTGGAATAATTAATTAAGGAAATAATTACAAATGAAAAGGCTGTATGCCCATGCCTTCCCCTCCTAAGGAAATGAAAAATTGGACCAAAATGAATGAACAGTTATGTAGAAAATTTATTTGAATAAATTTGCAGATGTGTGGTTTAGAAATCCAATGTATTAAGGTTTAAAATGACATAAAGGTAGCATTTTTTCTTCACTTTTTGGCAATCGTATCGTTGCTCTGGCAAACAGAAGGTATAGATGTAAATTGTTCTGGTATTATAAACCTACGGATTATTGAAATAAGGCTGATATTTGACTATGTACTATTTATGACATTTAGCGTATATAAGTAAATATTTCAACTATGATATTTGTTTATTTAATGACTATGTTACATTTGCAAATTTAACGCACAATCTTTATTTCAAACATAACATTCTAATAACAACATAATTATGTACTTCAAAGGCCATGATACTTTAGAATATATTTTGAGTACTACCGTGAAAAAAAGTGTAACTAGATAATATACCATCTTAAAATCTGTCTTTGTCATTATGGAATCAAACAATATTTGTACATTATAAAAATGTTATAGATATAATTGGGAAACAAGTAACGATAGTGTCATTCGTGTCATATGAATTCTAATGAAATTATCAAAATGAACTAACACTTTTTCTCACGATATTACAAGATCCTAGATCAATGTGTGGTATAATTTATATATTTATTTCGTATAATAAGAGTGAACTTTAGGGCTTATTCACAACAATATTAATGTAAACGGATTTAGTTATTAAATAATTAAGAAAAGAACTATGAGTTACAAGACACGAAATAAAATCTCAATTTGATACTTTGTGATTCTTATTTTTAATCAATCATGCGAAAATATTGAACATTCTACGGGCAAGATTTGGTCTTTATCGATTATGAAATCATTGAATTTAAATACAAAGAAATATGTAGAAAACATAGTAAGTATTCAGGTACAAGGACAATAAATAAATAAAAAAAAATAAGGCGTAAATAAGCCCCGATAATGGCCGTTTGGATATGTTTGGCGTACACAATGTTGCCCTACCTCATGTTACGTCTAGCACGCACTGTCGTCTAGGAGTCAATCTGAACGTTGCTTTATGCGGAAACAACGTATTCTGAAGTGGTCACACATCTGTCGTACCTGTAAAGAATACCAAAATAAGATGCAGAAGTCGCCGAACAGATAGAATTTACAATGACCTGTTATTGCACATCTCGTGCATTAATATATTGCTATTGCACTCGCATAGGCGCATCTAGCCAATTTATGTCATAGTAAAGTAAACCTAAAATATTTACGATATCTCGATGTTAATAGGCAGTAAATTCTAATGTTAACGAAAAAATGGTACTTCCATGGAGTGTCAACAATAGGGTAGTTTCGATAGTGAAAAAAAAGTCACGAAATTGCACGAAACTAAAATTTACATAGTTATAAACATAGATATTTTGATTTTGAGTTTTAAAATCGCACTATTATTTTATTATCTTGAAATTAGAAGTCAGATTAGTCCTATTAAATATATAATCACTGTTAGATGGCATTGTTATTGTTTTATTGACATCTTTTAATATTCTACTCTATTTTGTGTACATATCACAATGGCGTCATGAATATGATGGACAGCGTTTTTGCGGGTATAAAAAAAGTTTAAATTTTGATTTATTTTAAAACAAGAAAACGTGTTTATTTTACCGAAATGTTTGTTTTATGGCTTTTTTTTTAAAGTTAAAATGAACAGTTAGAAGTATAATTTCAAACGGAGTAGAATACCCTATTGAATTTCCCCACTGTATTTATCTAAAACCAAATATTATTAGTGCAACAGCGTCTTAAAGAATCAATGATGATACTCTTTTGTTATTTTGCGATATAGAGACCGGAACTGTATCAAAAAACTGCTATTTAGCTATTGTGTATAAAATAAGTTTATATTTTCGAAACATTTTTGTCTAAATTAAAATATTTTGAAGTTATAAATATATTTTAGATTAAATACGATTCAATGGTCAAATTTCAAATGACAATTATATAATAGCTTGATTGAAGCCGTGCCTTGTAAGGCAACTAGTACGAATTAACATCACACCTGAAGGCCTTCGTCTACCCAAACAGCTGAAAGAAATATTTGTACATGTATTTTAAATTTTCGATAAATATATATATATATATTTTTTTTAAGTTTTGTCAGTCCTGTTAAGTCCTGGGTAGCTTAGTGCTTAGAGCAGTCGCCCGGATTACGAAAGGTCGTGGGTTCGAATTAGAAATCTGAGTACCAGGAACAAAGTGGATTTTTAAACATTCTTCATTAAGAATATATTTAATTTTCAAAAATTCTCGTAAACACGCCAATTTCTGTCATGGCGTCGCTATGACGTCACGCTCCTCTAAAACTAATATCGTATCGTAAACACTACCAGAACGAAAATAATATGGATTTATTTTCGTTTACTGTCTGCATCCATATTCTAGGCATAGACTACGACATCTTATCGATGTTATGGCGATATTTTTTCTCATTTTACTACTTTAACATCTAGTTTAGTAACGACGAACGAACAATAAAGAATAACGGTTATGGATGTGACACCAGTGTGACCATCTGAGTCATTTATCCCAAATTTATCCACCGATGTCGATGAAATTTATCCAACGACATGTCAAAGTAGTAATATGAAACGAAATATGGTCATATCGTCGCTAAGATGTATCCTATGACTAGAATCAATGCTATAGAGTTAGGCTCCATAGATAATACAGACATAAAGACCACGCTTTTCTTTTTCAAGGCTTGTGAAGTTTGTCATCATCATCTATGTATTGATGTACGTGTATGTATATATGTATATGTATGTATATTTTCGCTGTATATATGTAATTATGTGTAAGTTTGTTCATATTTTTGGTATATTGTAATATGTTTATGATTAGTTAAAATTTGTTGTTGCAGTTTTTTTATCTGTACCACCATCGTGTGTATCTATTTTTCCAAAGGTTGACTGGGAGAGAATGCTATTAGCATTAAGTCCGCTTTTTGTACCATCTTTATATTGGTCAATAAAGTTCAATAAATAAAAATTACAAAAACGGGTGTTATGTTCATTCATGCGATTTATAAATAATATTTTCAACTTACCACACATGTACCGTAGTGTAAATGCGAGAGTACTATGAGAGCAGTGACCGAGTAGAACGCAGTCACTTCATACTGCGGATACAGTAGTGACAGTGTAGCGGCCAAAGTCAACGGCCACAGCAGCCAAGTGACTGCTTCACATCGCTGGTTGCTCATCTGGCTGACTATCAGTCGACACTGGAGACAAAAAAATCATAGTAAATTAATTCTTATTTATGTAGAGTTATAAAGGTCTACCCCACTAAGTAGGGTGTGGGAGTAAAAAAATCTTTACTTATGACAAAACCATCGATTATGCTATTCTGGAATGCGAGAGCCTGGCATATATTAAGCATTTCTTTAACACACTGCGAAACCTGCGAACCCTTGTCTCATCTCATATTATATATTTCTATACATTTATTTATTCAAAATCAATTAATTTATTTACATGTACAAAAACAATAAAACCTTACACAAAATTTTATAAACTAGCTTATTCTAAACAAACTTTAAAATTACCTATACTTTGATAATGCAGCGCGATAGTTTCTTCTTCTTTTATTAATTATCTGCGTATTTCACACAATTTTGCCAATGTCAAGTGAATAAATTAATTCCTACATGTAAAATGAAAAGATTGAAAGATAATTTAAAACATTAGTATCTTTACTCTTTGTAGTAATGACAGTGTCTCGCGAGATAGTTTAAAAGTGGCCATCTGTTTACTATTGGGATAACAATGATATAAAATAAAATTGACATTGGCAATACAGGCTTAATCATTACATACTCTTTGGTTAAATGGGTACTGATTATTGAGTTTCTGTAAGCAAAATTCTACTTTACGGTGACTAACCTTTTCTTTCTCCCACTGTATGTCATCTTATAAAATTACTGATTACGGTGAAATTACAATAAAAAAAAATCATAGCGCCATATTATTACTGGCAGAAAATATTTAAATTTTTGAAGCAATGAAAATCCCTAATCGGCATTAAAATATTCCAACATTAAACAAATATTAATTAAAAAAAAGAAACGACAGTGAAAGTTTATTTTCAAATTTAATGAAAAAAAAAAAAAATACTCACAGCCACGTTACTGAACACGGTGCCGATTAGAAGGAATAGAACCCGTAAGTCATAGTCCGGCAGCCGCGTAGATTTATGCACCCACACGGAACATATCGCGAATACCGTTAGAAACGACCACAGCGGCCTTAATGCCTCTAACGGGGAACGCATCTTGCCCGTTCGTAATTTGTATGATCTGTTGAATGTTTAAACCAAACTATAATTATATTATTTTCTTACACTCGGAACTATAGATAGATAACTCTTGTTGAGAATACAATATTTACAGATACAACCATATAGTCGAGAGAATTACTTGAGAATGAATGCTGAAAAAACATCACGTGATAAATGAACTGTCCCTATTCTAACTATTAACAATTTTTACTTTATAAAAATAAATTATAATAGATAATTTAACATCTAATTTCACAACAAATAATTTCTCTTGTCAGGATGTTATATATGTTACCAGGGACTATAGATATGAGACCTGGGATCTCAGATATGGTACTCAGGGTCTCACTCAGATATGGTATTCAGATTCTGATGGACGAATCGAAATTTAGCCTTCGTCTCGGGTGTATTGGCAACAGAAATTAGTCGAGTTTAAATATATGAACTTAATATAACTTACCTATAAATGTTGTAAATAGCTACAGGCAGGTTTGTAAACACACCAGTGCCATATATTAGAAACTCGAATACATTTGCCAATGTGTATCCACCAAACAAATATTGCTTATAGAATGCTGTCCCTTTCATTCCCGTCCATAGAAAGCAGAATGTGGAAGCCTACGAAGATTTTATAATATTAGAAAAGTAATTGAAGAAGCAATGGATTTTAAGCCTTAACCTATTGAATTTTAAATTATGGAAAAGCCTTTTGTGCTGCTTTTAGAAGCTTGGAGTCAAACCATCAACCTTTTATATTATTTCCGAGTCCTGCCAAAACACACTCTTTTTAAGTAAAAAAAAAAAAAAAAAAAATTAACAAAGCAATAAAATAAGATTTTTAAACTGTTAGCTGCTTATTTTCTACAGTTATATTAGCAATGGGATAGTCTATTTCTATCTCACTCACCCACATACTGAAATCATAACCCCATGGTAGAAACAGAATACCAGTGTTGTATTTTTCCCAGTGGCTGATGTAAAAGTTGAGTAGAAGATTCCACATAACATAATACATTCTGAAAATATATAAACTCATTTCAGTTATATAAAACGAGTGCTGAGGGTTCCTCAAAAATTTGTAAGTTTATACATAGCGTTACACATACTTCTAATTTAAAAAAAAAATAAAGCCATGCATTTAGTCCAAAATAAAATAAAGAATACTACGAAGAATAGAATTGAACATATAACTTTTAAATTGTTAAAATGAAAACCGTGCGCCTTGTAAATTATATGTGGGTAATAATTTTTTTATAGCTACAAGCCAAGCTTTGCTCAGTGTAGCACACTAGAATAAAGCACAGTTTGTTAAATGTTAATGAAAATAAAGTTTATAAATAATTATTAAAATGCACAGTTTTTTTCGAAAATAAAGAAATAGATGATAATTTTACCTTATAGGCGGAATAGAGAAGTCTCCTCTCCCGAATATAGAATACAGGCACGCAGGGATGAAGAAGACTGAGTAGGAGTCAAGACCATGGTCAAATAGTTCTCCTAGGGGGCCTGAAGTTTGAGTACGTCGAGCTTGTTTCCCGTCGATGCCATCTAAGCACAAAAAGAGAGAGAATACAGTTATTTATTGTTAAAATTAAATACAAAATTGAATTCCTGACTGTTTTGGGAAAACTATTTCTAAACTTTAATACGACTCTGGAAAGCAAACACGTAGTAACCAGTAAAACCAAAATTGTTCTTCGGAGTAGAAAAATTATTATTAATCGACCTATGGTTACCATATTTGTTACCATGGATGTTAATTAGTTTTTTTTAAAGATAATAAGATATTCTGCTCTAAATAACAATTTTGCGGGTTACCTACGTGTTTGCTCTCTGATCATATTAAACCACTATTAGATTTATTTTTTATTAATGAATTTAAATGGTCACGCAAAAAGAAAATTGAGCCGTAACTTGCACTCGCAACAAAGACTCGCAATATTGAAATGTGACGTCAAACGATACTCCGTTTTGGTTGCCCGTGTTTAACTTAATAACTTATTAATATAGTAATGGTTAAGTATTTTTTAATACATGAAGTAAATTTCGAAATGACGTAGGAATAGAATATCTGAGACATGTATAATCAATCAATTTTGTTTTGTATTTTTATACAAAAAATGGAATCAATAGAATTTCTTCACTAAAAGACGTGAATTCAGACACATGAGTGAATTCGAATTCGGGTTCGGATTTTTACAGAATCGCCCTGCTGCTCTATCAGGTAAATTATACAGAGTGAAAATTATTGAAATGCCTTTGAAATTACATTATTTCATTAATTACAACAGAATGATGAATGATTGATGAGAATACGCTCTGTAGGAGCGAAAAATAATAAGTGCTTGAAAGATTCGTCGGTCCTGTTAGGTCCTGGGTAGCTCAGTGGCTAGAGCAGTCGCCCGGATTGCGAAAGGTCGTGGGTTCGATTCCCATCTCAGGGTGCCAGGGACCAAGTGGATTTTTTAAACATTTTGTGTTAAGAATATGTTTCAGTATAGCATCATCATCAGCCCTTTTACGTACCCACTGCAGGGGCTCAGGCCTTCCTTATGGATGGCTAAGGAGTATGGGCCATGACCCTCCACGCTGGCCCAATGCGGATTGGAGGGTATCGACGACTGCAAATGCAGCCGGGACCAACGGCTTAACGTGGCTTCCGAAGCACGGAGTCAGTATAGCATTGTGAATGCGAAATTAATCAAGATATAATATTATAGTTTATAATATTGGCATCTATACTCACCAAGCGTATACGCTAAGAACAGAAACACCGCAAGTATGTACCACAGATGGCGTGGTATAATTTCCGTGTAACCATTGATTGGTTGTTCTGTAGTAGTGGCGTTCCTCAGAGGTGTGCTCGCCGCGTAGTAATCGTAATCATAATACGAGAGAAGTAGGAAATCGAGTACAGTGAGGAGAAAGCCAGCAAATGTGAGCACATTAGGCGCCACCCATTTTGGTACTAGCTGAAAAAGTTAGAAATATAAAACTCGTACGAATTCACATGACACCTGACAGCTTATTTGTCCTGGAACGAAAATTGGAAAAAATTCGAATCGTTCTAAAAGTTTGGCAGTATGTTAAGTCGTACCTCCGTTCCACAATAAATCATCGAAAAATACGTTTCTTTGGTCTCGTAATGTATTTCCAAAATAGATGAAAATTTGTTTTTGGTGAAATAAGTAAAAATAAACTAAGGTAGCGCGGGTTATGCGAATCTCTTCCGAAACATGAATGAATTAGAGATAATAAATTTTAGGTTTCCAGTCTATTGTCGGCCTTTATCGCCAACTCAACGCGCTAGCTATTGCGATGGTGAATAATATTAATAAAAACCAGTGGATATTCCAAATTTTAGGTTTACATTACGATGACGAAATTGGCGTTGTGTTGCACCAACTTTTTTTTCACGCAATTTTTATGGGTAATAGAGCACACAAAGGAGCATAACATATATTAATTTCGTGATTGTAAGTCACAGAGAACTCAGAAAAAAAACATGTTTTTTTTTATTTTTATTTTTTTTAATGTAATTTTTTATTCTAAAAATTATAAAAAAATATATGTGATATACTTTGTAATGTAACCTAACACCTCGCGTTAGTTTCACTTCTTTATCTTAATTAGCTTCAGAGATATATCACATTCAGTAATAGTCAAGCATACGGATATTTTGCTCTCTATCTCAAGGTCAAAGCGGAAGTCGGTCGCGAAAAGTACATAAATCGTGTTAGAACATCAAGTCTATATTAAAACATAAGTTTCAATATCGATTCCCATTTGGGGGCCGACTCGTCATACGTATCCGGCTTGGCTAGATCCGTCTGTACGAACGCAATAGCGCACGAGGGCAAGAGATATATAATGACGGGTTATCATCAGCCCTTATATGCCCCCACTGTATGGGCACAGGTCTTCCATATGAGGATGGTTAAGGAGTGTGAGTCATCACCCTCTGGCCTAATGCGGATTGGAACTGCGGGACCAACTGCTCAACGTGCCTTCCTAAGTACGGAGTAGCTTTAAGATAATATTTTTTTGGTAACCCATCCAATTTAATCCAATCGCTGTGTGAAATTCTTTCTGTCCGGCGATCATGGTATAGTGGGTGTAACTTTATCCGAAACAAAGATAGTTACGAACTGTATATTATTTCTAGTACGAACAAAGACTTTTTATGAGTTAAGATAAAATATTACAGTGTTCTGTTAAGGGCCGTCCATTAATCACGCGATGTTTTTTTCAGTATTTTTTAACCCCCCCCTCTTCTACGGTGACACATTGTGAGGTTTAAGACTAACCTCTTCTTCATCCAACTCACATTTTTTTTAGTACCTACAAAAACCTTAATTTTTAACGCTGCTTTTCGGTTTAGTAATCGCGCGTTTGAGGAAAAAAATAAAGACACGTTATATATTACTACACCCCCCTCCCTCCTTGTGATAATATTACGTGATTTTTAAGAAACCCCTCTCCTCTTTCGAGCCTCACGTGATTAATAGACGGCCCCTTATTGATTGTTTTATTACAAGGCAGAAGCAGAATTTCACATAAAACTCAAAACCCACATGGAATCATTTATTTTAACAGGTGATGACACTTCAGATGCAGCTGGGATTAATGATTATTTTGCCTTTTAACATATGAGCTCAAGATAATAATTGATCATCCATTCAAAACCCGGCCTTTGTAAAAAGTTGCTTAACTCTTGCAAAAGCAGAACATTGCTCATTGCATCATTGTGCGCCACAGTAGTACCTATTAATATTTTCGTGTCCTAATATCTAGAGCATGTCTCGGTGGATGCTGATAAGATTTTTATCAAAAGATTGTGAGCACACTATTCTCCTACAGTAGTAGTATAAGATGTAAAACTATGTAGATTTCACCATCTTTTATAGCCAAACATTACTATTACTAATATAAGTTATATTTGTTTATTAATCACATGTTAACCAGTCTAATAACAACAATCAGTAACCAGCTTTATTTTAGTTATCATTTGGCATTTGAGTAAATGCCTAACAAAAGATGTAGAGGTCAGATATATAATTATTTAGTCAAACATAACAGGCTAAAGAACAGAGAAATGGCAACCCTAGATGTAAGATGGTTTTCACTTGTGATGTAGTAAAAAACATTCCAAAAAACCAAAAACAATAAAATCGAAAGGAAACTATATTCTGCAAGAAACAAATATAAACACCTACCAAGTAACCGATAAATACCAAAATATTGTCTCACAAAAGAAATCTTTGAAAATATACTATGCTAATATGCGGAGCATAGTCAAACTGGGTAAATTTGATGAATTGCAATGCATACTCAAAGGGTTTGAACACGTTATAAACATTATTATTCTAACTGAAACTTGGATTAAGTCTGAAGCAGAGGCAAAATACTTTCAAATCCCAAATTACAACAACAGCATTATTATAATCACAGAGATCAATATGAGGGTGGTGGGGTGTCAATCTTCATACACAATAATTTAAAGCACTCCCATATTGAAGATGCATGTATAAACGGGCACCACTACCTATGGATACACCTTGAACAATGTCACATTGATTTTGGGAGTAGTATACA
Source organism: Diatraea saccharalis (assembly GCA_918026875.4). Classification (NCBI taxonomy): domain Eukaryota; kingdom Metazoa; phylum Arthropoda; class Insecta; order Lepidoptera; family Crambidae; genus Diatraea; species Diatraea saccharalis. The sequence goes on from OU893336.1 coordinate 5,389,260, forward strand.
GGAAAAGAGATACGAACTTACAACAATTTTTAGATGACTATTCAAATCAAATTACCAAACGCAAAAGAGCGATCATTGTTGGTGACTTAAACTTTGATCTCCTCAAATCAGATCGTGCAACGATTTTGTACAAGGAAACTCTTCGTGAAAGTGGTTACAGAATTGTAAACAAGATTGATGAATATTTTTGTACCAGAGAGACCCAAAACAAGCAAAACGATTATTGATCATGTAAGCTCAAATCTGAAGGAAAACTACTTTCATATGGTTATCCTAGACACACCTCTCTCAGATCATAAACAATTATATATAGAACTCAAACGATGTCAGCTAGCACCTCCAAAGAAATTACAGTACGAAGCTATAGACTATAAAATTCTTTATAAAACTATGCAGGACAAGTATATAACTGATCAAAGTCAATCGTATATATTAGGAGAATTAGAAGAAAAACTTTTGAATTGTATTATAAAAAGTAAGACGAAAAAAGAAAAAGTACAAAATCCTCCTCGAAAAGATTGGATAAATAAGGAATTAATACAACAAATTAACATTCGAAATAAACTGTGGAAACAACACAAACGGAATCCCAAAAATGACAATATGAGAGAAATATTTATAAAGAAAAGAAATGAAGTAGCAAAAAATATACAAACAACAAAAGCCAAGTACTTTCATTCGGCCCTTATAAAGTACAAAAATAAACCCGCGAAAATGTGGTGGCTGATAAATTGTTTGTCTAACAATAAAATGAAAGAAACATCAAACATAAACAAATTGATAAACGAAAATGGACTCCATTTGAGTGACAAAATCGAAATATGTGAATGTTTTAACACTTTTTTTGCTGGTGTTGGTTCAAACCTTGCGGCTCAGATTAAGAAAGCTCCGAGTAACGGTACCAAAAGTGCAGATGGCACTGGATTTGGCTCCTGTAGGCTTAATTGCCTGGAACCGGTAACTGCAGCTGAGATTTCCAAACTAATTGACAATTTAAACCCAAATACAACCTCAGGGTTGGATGGCATCAGCTCCAAAGCGGTGAAATGTGTTAAAAATCTTATAATTGAGGATTTGGTAGCCTGTATAAATAAAAGCTTAGAATTAGGAGTTTTCCCTGATAGCTTAAAAATTGCTAAGGTTACTCCAATTTACAAATCTGGCTCTAAATCGGATCCTCAAAATTATCGCCCTATTTCGGTTCTGCCCGTACTTTCTAAAATATTTGAAAGAATCTTATATAAACGACTTGATGACTTATTATTGTCCATGGGCTACTTATGTGATAAACAATACGGTTTTAGACCAAAATCAAATACGTTATCCGCTACTGCAGACCTTATTACAAAAATAAAAATGAGTATAGATAGGAAACAAATAGCGCTGGGTGTTTTTATAGACCTTAAGAAGGCATTTGATACAGTAAGCCATGAAATTTTAGTACAAAAACTTGCAGATATTGGTGTAGCTGATGTTGCTCTCGATATTTTCAAATCCTACTTAACAAATCGCAAGCAAATAGTAAAAATAGATAAATCGCAAAGCTCTCCCAAAACTATAACTTACGGTGTGCCGCAGGGCTCGATCTTGGGACCACTGCTGTTCCTAATATACATAAACAATATAGAGGGGATAGGCTTATCAGGGGATGTAACTTTGTATGCCGACGACACTTGTCTTTTTTACTTTGGTACAGAGATTGAGCTTATAGTAGCAGAGGCACAGAGAGATTTGGATTTATTAAGTGCATGGTTCCAGAGTAATGTGTTGACAATTAATATAGACAAGACAAGTTATATCATTTTTAAAGCTAAAAATAAAAATATAGGCGACTTTAACCCGTTATTCATAAACGAGATAAAAATAAAAAATGTTGAACAAGAAAAATATCTGGGACTAATTCTAGACAATAAATTAACTTGGGTTCCACACATTCAGAAAATCAAAACCAAGCTGATATCTTTGATGGGTATGTTGAGAGGAATAGCGCGGTGTCTTCCACTATCTACACGATATACTGTTTATAATTCTATGATTAAACCACACATTGACTATCTTGTGGAAGTATGGGGTAGCGCAGCTAAGAGTAACATAGCTATGCTTCAAATTGCTCAAAATAAATTATTGAAGGTTTTATTTCATTACGATTACTTTACACCAACCGATAAACTATACAAACAATTAAAAGTAATGAATATATCACAAACATATACCTACCAAACATGTATATTAGTGCGTAAAATATTAAATAAAGATATTCATAGCAAAATTACTTTTACGAAAAAAAATACAACACCATCAAATGAAACTTAGGCGACAAAATGATATAAAACTAATAACACCGCGAACGAATTATGGTAAAAAATCAATAATGTATGAAGGCTCCAAATTATATAATAAATTACCAAAGGACATAAAAGAAGCCAAATCTATGAGAACTTTTAAAAAAATTCTAAAATATTATCTGACCAAATAGTTAAAGTGTTTTCAAGTTGAAACTTACTAAAATTATAAATTCTTCCATTGGATTAAGGATTAAGTTGCTAATAAATATCTTTAACAATAATAATAAACACCAACAAACAATAAAATCAAATACTTTTAGTCAAAATCAAATAACATAAAAACTCAGCAGTCATGTCGATAGGTACGCGTGAGCCACATCCAGTAATACATATTCGAGTATAAACTATGCCACTATCTTGCCGACGTACGTTACCGAGTGTAACCGATGTATCACGAAGTTGAACGAACGCTTGCAGTTGCTATGCACTCGTGCCACTGCTCGTATCAGTGTTTTCCTTATGTTTGTGTATGAGACTAAAACTACCTTCATCGTTTAATAATGTTATTCAATGGGTGTTATCTTTGTTTTAGTGTTTACTTAGTTGAAAATGCAAGCCCAACTATGTATATTTGTGAAAATTATATTTATATGACTCATGTAAGTGAATGTTAAATTCTTATGAGTTAAATAAAGATCTTAAACCTCATGAAGCCATCCTGAAACATGACACACCATTTATTTAATCTTATGTATCTCTCAGATTAGTTGTTAACAACTATTTAATTTATAGCAGATCATTAGTGCTATTCTTACCTTATTATTATCTTTTATTATATTAAATAATACTCTACCTACAGAATACATTTGTTTTTGAGTATTTATTGAAATGACATGTAATAATATAGATTTATTCACTCTATGCATTTCTCTCTTTTATCCATTCAGTGCATAAATGTATCTGACATACATCAGCTTCTTATTAACAAATGAGAAGCTTAAATAATTATGTTATGAAATGTCAAAAGTTATATTACTATAATAATGTAACTTATGTTAGAATGAATAACTTTGGAAACAGACTATAACTATAACCACTGGGATTAGTGTGATCTGTTATAAGTTAACACTCCTTTTGGAATTTATATATTTGTGAATATAATAACTTACCTCTACAACTTTGTTCCAAAACGGATGCATCACATAGACACTAAGAGGACTCGTGTCTATTGCCATATACTGAAAAAAATTGTAATACTTTTATATCAGATGTTTGTTTACTCGAATGTATTTAGTTGAATACTCATTTTTAATCAAAATATAAATGTAATTAATTGTTGTTACACATTTTTTTTGAAAAGCAACGATAAAATTTAATCTACAGTCAACAGCATGCATACACAAAACTCAATTTTTACCACTTGATTTTAAATATTAACGTATTGTAGACTCAGTTCAAAATCAATTGAGGGAATTCGATATAATATGGTACTCTGTCGGGCAGCAGTATGTACAAATAGACATGCTATTAAAATTCGATCAATATTTTTCATAGGTTAGGATCGTATCATAAAATATGGTTAGTTTTTTTTTAATAGGGAACTATTGTTGTAATAAATTGTTTTTTTTGTATGTAGTTATTTCAAGCATAAACTTGTAACATCAGTCAATTACCTTATAATTATCGAAACCTTCGAGATGCTCTCGGCTCAGGTATTTATAGTTGAACATTTTCTATGTTAATAAATCCCAAACACTTATATTTAAATAACCGTCTATCTTATATGATATCACACCATATTTTTAAAATTAAATTTGTTTATTAAGTTAGGAAATATATTAAATAAACAAGCGCAAGCACAGTCATTACAACTCGCTTGACGCAGTTATTATTTTATGACATAGGCCTATGACGTTTTGAAATTAGGGATAGATACTAGGATACCAGATGCAGATGCTAAATCGATTTTCTATGAAAATGATGCATGACAGCAAACGATACAATTATCGGTATAACAAAATATTTTTGATTTTAACCGGGGCGGAAATTTAATATTCTATATAATTGAATATAGTAGTCGTTGTTTACTAAAGACGAAACCCTCCAAATCTAAGGCGGGTTTAATCTAGAGATGTAAGATTCAATAAAAATATCGATAGATTGAGTTCAATATATATCGGTTTCATTCGATATCGATATATCGCTTCACAAAGCCATTTAACATACATAGATATACATCGACATTTATCAATATCTTATAGGTGTTAAGTAAAGTCAAAAGATCTTGTTTGGTAATCCGTACGAAAAAAAAATTCTTTTGATCATAAAACATCGGCCTATGAATGGTAGCAACTTATACAGCTTCTTTTTAAAGCCTGTTGCTACTTCCTGTAATGGTGGATCCAGCATGCGTAGCTTGACAAACTCAACACCAAACTTATTTCGTCTACTGCCCACTTTAAGAATATATTTACTCAAAATGCACTATAACTTCAAATAACATTAATTATCGGAAGTTATATCGCCTAAGTCTCTACACATTTTCTGTGTCTTTTAACCTTCATTTGGATTTCATTCAATATTAGGTTCCGATATATTGTTACTTGTCGTTGAACCAACCAACTTATCGATATCGCTATTTCTTCGACATCGATATGGCAGCGTTAGGGTGGGGTGCGGTTGGGCGACCACCCATGGCACTGGAGATAAAGGGGCGATATGGGCGCCAGTTTAACTCTGTTTGCTCATTTGGCCAAGCCTATTCTTAAATTCGCTAAAAGCAAAATAATCGTTTTGATGGCAACATTCGAAAGCAGTGGATATTCAATCCATTCCATTGGAGCATTGCAAGTCATTTTACCGGAAATCTCTGAACATAGAGAAAACACATTATCTGACTCATTTAAACTCTAAAAAGAGTTCGGATAATTTTGACGAAACAGAACACGCTCATTTCAATCAAGACGTCCGTCCACACCACTTAAAAGATTTCAATTATTTTAATACAAATCGATGCAGTAAGCGGCGGCAGGAGCAGCAGACTGTTCACGCTACGTTGCTATGTTATCGTTCTTCATTTACGTTCTTTGGTTTTAGTTTTATCTCAAAAGTTTTTTTTTTAATATTAAACCCGGCCTACACTTGTCCTTACTTTTTAGCAGGCCCTTGTTTTTCTATGTTTATCATGCATACAAGTTGGGTATCTCAAAAGTTGTATTACATATAGTGTGTCATTTGTTTTTTTATGGATTTTTTGAATAGGTGAGTAGAGTTTGACTCACAAAAGAAGTCCGGCGGCAATTTATTGAATTAAAATGATAGATCGGCCATGTTATCCTTATCAGGTCTTGTGATTAGGGATGTGCAAATGGGAAGAAATATCGATATATATCGTATCGATATTTTTTAAATGAATCGGTAAAAATATATAGATATTTTCTGCGTAATAAGCGACTATCAATGAAAATTTTCAAATTATTCAAAAATTGTTTGAAAACCTGGTTGTTTTGACATCAGTTTTATTATTTAAAATAGGTACATAAAGCCAAGAAAACAACATTATCAACACAACAAAAATTAGATTATTCAAACAAACGTGTATTTATCTGATATTGATATCAGGAGCACACTCAGTGATACCAACCAAACCAACAAGCAGTGTCATTGTCATAGACAAACAAAAAAACAAGCAGATCATAGACTAAACTCATACAGCCTACTGCCTACCTACTCTTTTACAAAATTTAAGAAATACATGATGTGACGCATGAGCAGACAGCAGAAAATAAAAAAGTATATCGATTTTGATGTCTGAAAATAAATATCGAAAGCCGATATATCGTGAGAAAAAATATCGCTTATTTATATCGATATTTTTAGAAAAAATATATATATTTTGAAATATTCATAATTTTTGCCCAATCCTACTTGTGATTGGTTCATATGTATTTTTGGGTTAGTAGCTCTGTGATATTTACTATTGAATTTGATATTTTATTTAGGTTCACTTGTTGAACATCCAGTATTGGATGTGGAAGAATTGTGTTGTTTTACAATATTAATTGACAGTTGTATATGTCGCATCATCTTTACGAAGATCGTTTGATTTAGTTTCTTTTATTTTAATTGCTAGTTACTCGATTACTTAATTACTGATTGTAGTAAGAGCTTGATCATCGATACTTTTAATTTCATTAGAATGGTGACACTGACTTTGACAGTTCGTTAATAAAAAGCAAGTTGCCGCCATTTTGGCACACATTCTGTTTCCGATCGCCGAGGAGTAAAGACATCCGACGACATCACGCTCATGTCGTTATATTTTCGTATGAAAAATGATAAAATGGAATAAATTCACGTTGGTATACACGCCTGCAGTGTTATTTTAAAGATAGTCCCCTTATATGGACGCTCTATTTGGGCTTCGTAATAGTCCATTCGGACTACGCGTCGACATATATGTATAACAATGAGTGTAACCCCTAGAAGATTGGTTTAAACAATTTAAACATGTGGCGCAACTGGAAAATGAATATTATAACTCCTTGATCTGTGATTATAACTACGACAGGCCGGTAGACTTTGAAATTAACCGGCTATTAAAATTTCTACACTTCGTACTAGCGTGACTGAGTCTGATCATAATATTACGTCAAATATTAGTACGATGTCGCCATTTTTTCCGTATTTCAATGTTTATCTAATTGTCAATTCTTTTTACAAAAAACTTTAAAAGAATACACCATTTTTCGCGACTCAAAATTTAAAAGTTGGCAACACTGATGTTTGACTTGTCACGTCCACGATACTTCTTTCATGAGGCGGACTACAAAATTTTAGTATCTATATTACCTATTTGGTATGAAGAGCTAAGGTAATATTTATTTGTTTATATGATTGATTTGTTTTATTTCTGGAACTAACTATACGATCTTAATAAAATAATATGGAGATAATATGGACTCCGTGAAAAGAAATACATTACCTAGTTTTTAATGCAGGAAATGATCGTGATTTTTGCGTACTAATCTGAGTACACACGAAACTGAAGCTTTTAAATAAAATATTTCACAAATATTCTACTTTTATATTATAATGCTCTCTAGATTTTAGAATTTTTAGTTTCCGTATACATATAATGCTCTCTATACAGTGAGAGACGTCTTGACTTACTGAGCTGACAAACTACGCACAGTCTAAATCAGTGGTCGTAGAGACATTAAATTTGGAAGGTTCATTCGTTTTATTATGTAACCGCGAAGGAAATGGCTCAAGAACTAGATATCGAACCTACGAGTATATTACGAGCAAGAATGCAATTAGTGATGAAACTTCCCGCGAAGAGCTTAACATAGATTTGTTGAAAACTATATTCATTACAGCAAGACAATTTTCAAAAGTCGAAATCAAACTACTTCAGTAATCTTAGTTTCTTAAGAACTTGGTGTATTCTCATCCATTTCACTTGACTTGCGTTTTTAGTTTATGTTAGAGAAACGCATGGTGATGTTTATTTTTTAGATGTGCACCTAAATTATTCGTATTGCCACTGGTTTTATATATTTTTCCACAGATATTGAAACATTTTGTTTGTTTTTTTTTTTAAAGTAACATACACTAGACATGAGTGGAATGCTCAAATTAATTATTGATTGAATTAGTAAGATTGTTGACTACAATGAACTAAAATGCGGAAAAACGCACGCGTTGAGGTTCGTTACGGATTACGCATAATCAAAGAGTAAAAGTGTGCGGACAACAGAAGGAAATTGAATGTTATTTTTGGTAATTTTCTGGTTCAAAAAAAAGAAAATATCGTTTTTGATACAATTTCTATACTGGATATTTGATATCGATATATCGTAAAATATATCGCCAAGAAATATCGATATATCGAAATTGATAATATTGATGTATCGATATTTATTTGACAAGCTTAATTACTTCTTCTCTTGCAACTATTATATTCTTAGAAAAATTACATACTAATGAAATTATAAATTAAGTACCTTATTATTCTAAGATAATATATATGAAACTCTTGATTTTCTATGTATTTTTTGATTTTCTATGTATGCATTGCTTGTCAATGTATTTTCAATTTCATAATAATATATACTTTCGTATGTTCAATGAATGTAATGAGAAAGTATTTAAAAAATAAAGAAACTTCAAAAAATTATGTCATTAGATGGCAGCACAAATTGTTGGATCTAAACGTCAATTCATGACGTTAAACCAATGAGAATAAAATAGTCAGTGTTGTATGGATCTGATAACTCGGATTAATATCGAGTTGAAATTTAATTTGTTCGAGTTACGTAAACACAACTCGATTAATACAAAGTAATCTTTGAATAAATTTATTTTTTATTTGTATAGAGGAAAATGGAGACTAACATAATGGAAGTGAGCACAGAGGTTTTTTAAAATTCATGGAAATCAATTGTATTAATGCTGCGATATAATTAAAAGTGGCATTTAGCTACGGTATAAAATAATATTATCGCCAAATAGTTTTTATAAATAAAATACTTATGCCATAATAGGTCTAGGAATTTTTCATTATAATATTTTTTTTTTGATAAAAGTTCTGAAAACAACAACAACTAGGTAAGTTAGTTTTATTGCTATTACTTGTTGTTGAACTCACAACAACACAGTGGCGTAGCTACTAAGGGGCTAGGCGGGGCAGTGCCCCGGGGCCCTCAAGCTCAGGGTGCCCTCGAATCTTTACCAGAAATTCTCAATCAAACTCAACTTTTGAATATTTCCCCCATTTTCAAAATAAATATGACAGGTGACAACTCGAGTTTAATCATGGAAACTCAGTTGTGAGAAATTCCAAAGTTATAAAAAGGGAATTCCCCTAAATTATTTGTGTGGGTTGACAGTGTTATCAATGTTTCATCAATTTGTTGGATATCAATATCTGCATATTATTATTTATCGATATGCGTTTCTGTGATTCGCGATTGTGAACTTTGAGTCAAGAGTTTTTTTTCGAGAATAGTTAAAAAGTTAATGTATCAGAAGTAAGTAAGCGTATGTCAATAAATTTTTTGTACTGGTCCATACAAAAATTCAATTTTATATGATTGTAGTACGTATACATAGTTACGTAAAAAATCTATAGATTTCGGCTACTCACTATATAACTCAAAATACCGTGAAAAATACAAGTCACATGCGGTAGGGGGCCGTCCATTAATTACGTGATGTTTTTTGTCATTTTTTTAAACTGCCAAACATTGGCGGCTATAAAATGTTTGCCGGGGATTCCCCAACGACGTCTTGTATCGTATCATTGCGTTTCGCTTTCCTTTTACTTGTAACGTTGTCAGTGAACAGTCAGTACCTTCTTGAGTACAATCTTATATATATTGCATAAATAAATTAGAAAACTAATATTATGGACAAAAAAAAAAGAAACCCAGTGGTGCATATAAACGCAAACAAAGCCAAGAAAGAGGAGAAATTAAACAAAAATTGTCAAGTTTTTTAGTCAGCCTTCTGCAAGTACTTCTGGAAAAAATATTTCTATTGATAATTTTTATAAATAGCATGCATAGCGATAGGTTAAATAACAGTAAGCTGGTGCAACGGATCTATGAATAAATAAATATATAGGGTATGTTCCGATATACACTGCGACCACTGAACAGTATGACGTCAATTTAGTATACTGGAAGCCCGTTCCTTTATTGTTAGTTATGGTAGGGGAGACTTTTTAAAACGGAACGCAGTCCAGTATACTGTTAATCCTATTTTTTGGCGCCATTTTCAAATTTGTTAATGCAAGGTGAATATAAATATAAAGATTCCCTCTTTTCAAAAGAAAATATTATAAAATTGGAAAATTGTATAAAAAAATTATTTATCAATTAAATCCATCTTATAACTCTTCTTAATTCATTTGTTTATTAACGAAATCATATGATCAAAAGCACTGCGAGCACCTTGCCTCGAAATCTTCAGTGCTCACAGTACAAATATGGCGGCAATTTATGACGTCATAAATTTCCCTAGGGTACTGTAGCAGTGTACTGGCAGTCCATAACGGAACGGATTGTTCAGCAGTAAGACCACTGCGCAGTGCTCGCAGTGTATATCGGAACATACCCATAATAAACCCTTGAATCTTTTCTATTTCGTTTTATTGCCCAATACCTACACCAAGTATAAAAATAATCGTAATTTATGTTGTTAGTGTTTAATAGTTTTATTACCTGCCCATGCACGAAAAAGAGCTGATGATAAATTTGCTTAGCGTTTTTAAAATATTTGTATATTTAATGATTTTCTTCAAAAAATCTTACCAGTTTTGATAGCAGTGGGCCCCATTTTTTTATTTGCCCCAGGGCCCTAGATGACCTAGCTACGCCACTGCAACAACAAATCAAGTCTCAATAATATTTTTATATTATGTATGGTGAATAAATGAATAGGGTTGATTAATCAGCAACAAAAGTCATAAAAACGATAATTATAATAAAAAATACGTTTATTTTCGTATACTTACCCAATATGTATCAAATATACTAGTTATTCGTACAAAATAACATGACTTTTGGCTAAAATGACGTTTCTGCTAAGTGAAACGTGATATCTTGTGCTTTCGAAATTTAGTCTAAAAAACTATGATCAGTTAGACTGTAACGGAAATTAAAGATATAGTAGATGTATGGAGGGAATATTGTGGACAGCTTTTTACTGATAAAACTATAGCATCATCATATAGTACACCTTCGAGAGTTGCGCATAATACTAAGGAACCATCTATACTAAAGAGTGAAGTTCGAGCCGCAATTAATCATCTGAAGAGTAACAAAGCTGTAGGAACTGACAGCATCCCTATAGAAATCTTTAAAACGATGGGCGAATACGGGGTTGAAATGCTACATATTATCTGCAATCGCATCTGGGAGACAGAAAAATGGCCCCAGGATTGGGCACACTCCGTATTTATACCACTGCACAAGAAGGGATCGACAAAGAAATGCAGCAACTACAGACTCATAGCCTTGATTTCACATGCCAGCAAAGTACTCCTACATATTATCAACACCAGGCTACGTGCTTTTCTAGATCCTGAAATAGCCCTGGAGCAGGCAGGATTTGTCAAGGGTAGAGGGACGAGAGAGCAGATATTGATTCTTCGACAAATAATCGAAAAGTCTAGAGAGTTTAACATCCCACTCTATATCTGTTTCGTTGACTTTCGCAAGGCCTTTGACACCGTGGAATGGCATAAGTTATGGGACGTACTCATTCATATGGGAGTACCTAACCACCTAGTCCGTCTCATACGCCGGCTCTACGAAGATGGAACTGCTACAGTGCGAATAGATGACAGCGATTCGAAAAGTTTTCAAACAAAGGCTGGAGTTCGGCAGGGATGCATTCTCTCTCCACTTCTTTTTAACATATACACGGAGTACATTATGAGGATTGTTTTGGAGAAATGGGATAAGGGAGTCTCAGTGGGAGGTCAGAAGACCTCTAACTTGCGGTACGCCGATGATACAACTCTTCTCACGCGTACAAGGGAGGATATGGAGAAACTGTTAACAAACCTAGAGACAATAAGTCTCTCCTACGGACTCGCAATCAACAGAGACAAAACCAAGATGATGATCGTGGACAGAGCTGAACTTAATCAACCTGATATCACCAACATTAGCAACTGTGAAGTTGTGCAAAGTTACGTGTACCTCGGTTCAACGATCACGAACACTGGTGGATGTGAAGATGAGATTCGTAGGAGATGTGCTATCACAAGATCTGCCGTCGACAAACTGAAAAAAGTATGGTGCAACCGTAACATCACAAAATCCACAAAAGTTCGCCTGATGAGAAGCTTAGTCTTCCCAATATTTCTATACGGCGCGGAAACATGGACGGTTCGCTTGAAAGACCGACGTAAAATTGATGCCCTCGAAATGTGGTGTTGGCGACGACTGCTGCGGATCCCTTGGACAGCGTTTCGGACCAACGTTTCGATTTTGGAAGAACTCAAAATCAAAGAGAGATTATCGTCGACTGTACAAATACGAATCCTCAGATATTTTGGACACGTTATTCGAAACCAAAACTCCATGGAAAGGCTCGTTGTCCAGGGACAAGTAGAAGGCAAGCGGTCGCGTGGTCGATCACCTACTCGTTGGACTGATTCCATAAAGGCTGCGACAGGTACCTCCATAAATCAATGTTGTCGCAACGCCGAAAACCGAAACAAGTGGAGAAGCATCGCAAGGGCGACACTATCTGAATTGAATGCATCATCGTGAAACCACGACCGCTCTGCCAAGAGTATAATTAAATAATCTTAATAAACATTCAGCCATCAACAAGAAACGTCTGTTCTAAACGAACAGCAAGGTTATAACTTTAAATTTCAAAATCACAAAGACGCGTACAGTTATAATACTATTGCTACTGATCTTGTATGTTGACGGCGGACATCGTACATTCATACGGTGGGTATGTGCTTTTTGGTTCTTACAATAGTATTGTTAATAATACGAGTAGATTGACTTTCTACACAACTTATTCTAGAAATCAGTTTTATCCTATTAATATTATAAAGGCGAAAGTTTGTAAGTATGGATGTATGGATGTTTGTTACTCTTTCACGAAAAAACTACTGGACGGATTTGGATAAAACTTTACAGCAATATAGGTTATACATCAGAATAACACATAGGGTACTTTTTACTGGGAAAACTTCTCACTCCCACGGGATACCGACTTCCACGCGGACGAAGTCGCGGGCGTCCACTAGTTATTAAATATATTATTTACTAAGTATAGAGTAGGCATGCTCTCTTAAAATCTCTGCGGTGTGTCGTGTACGTTAGGTGGTTACGTTCCCTAGTACTATGTAACAGCCTAGACTGAATTGATTTTGATATTTAAATTAATATCATTCTACGAATTTCTGTTCTCATCTTTGGGCAGGGGCACCCTAATACCAGCTTCTCCCTCTAGACCGCATTCAGCGGAGAGCGACTCGAATCGTCGATTGCCGGGACACTCCAAGTTGGCTTGATCCACTGGCCCTGCGTAGAGATGTTGCTTCATTGTGCATCTTCTATTGCATCTATTACGGGGAATGCTCCGAGGAATTGTTCGGACATGAGTCCAAACAATCGAGTGGAACGATGGCGGAAGGTAGCGGCGGTATGAACTGCCGCTACCTTCCGCCATCGTTCCACTCGACAAGAAATCCAGGCCCATCATTTGGATGGTTGGTAGTCCTCAACTGTTCGTTTTTCTAGAAGTTCCCTGCCTCGCACAGTCTAGCTCTGGAACAGTTTGTCACCAGCGGTATTTCCGGGCCGATACGACCTTCAAACTTTAAAGCGTAGAGCATATTCGTCCCTCAAAGGCCGGCAGCGCGCTTGTAGCCCCTCTGGTGTTGTAGGTGTCCATGGGCGACGGTAATCACTTACAATCAGGTGATCCGTCTGCTCGTCTGCCCCTATCCTATAAAAAAAACTAGCTGTCAAACAACCGAGGCTGGTCAATCGCTCTACGCCACTGACTGCACAACAGACGGCTACCAAATTAGAAGAGATTTAATTGGAATGTCTAAGACATCCACCGTACTCCCCGGACTTTACTCCAACAGATTACCATTTTTTTCGAAATTTGGATAACTTCTTGCAAGGGAAAAAATTCAACTCCGATAGGGCAGTGCAAATCGCCTTCTAAGATTTTATTGATTCCCGTCCGAATGGTCCGTTTTTTAGTAAGGGGATCAATCATAGGTAGTTACTATGATATGGCAAAAGAGGGTGGTGATCCGGCTCGAAGGACCAAACTGTTGAGGGTGCTGATCCGGCTCTATGGACCAAACTGTAGACGATGCTGTATAACTCGATGGATCAGACTGTAGAGGATGGTGCAAACAAAGACGGATTTCTTCTATAGACGTTTTTATTTTTCTTCTTACTGGCTACTTATTACTGCTTGACTATACTGCTTGACTGACTTGACTTGACTTCAAATATTTACAAATTTGGCCCTACCCTTATTCTAAACTTAACATCTAACTTAGCTACTAGTGACGCGCGGCGGCCGACCAATCACAGCGCGTTTTGCGCCCGCGCGCCGGGTGGGGGAATCGCCCCCACCGTGCGGACGGCGCATACGCAGCCAATGGGCTCCCTGAGAATTCCGCAAATGTAGGCGCTGTGATTGGTCGTTCGATCTGTACATTTTTCGGCACGTGGCTGTCGTCAACAGTCTCCCCCCGGCGAAGGATCTCCGCAGCCTCCTCCGGTTGGCAGCCCCGTGCCCGTCGCGCAGCGCGTCCTCTCTCATCGTTCCGTGGAGAGTGCAGGTTCGACGACGATCAGCTTCGATGTCGGCCGCCGAAATGTTCCTCCTCTTGTCGTTATCTCCACGTTCCGAATCACGCCGTCAGGTCCAGGGTAGGTATTGGCTACGATGCCGCGTGGCCACGTGTTTCGAGGCAGAGCGTGGTCGGCTATGATAACCACGTCTCCGATCCGTACTTCGCTGCTTCGTGGACGTTGTGGGTCGCGGCGTGGTACGAGGGTCGGTAGGTACTCTCGTAGCCAGCGTTTCCAGAAGGCGTCGGCTAGTGCTTGCGTCGCCCTCCAAGTCCTGCGGTCGCCCTCTTCACATGGCCCGGTGTATGGAAGGCCGGTCGATGACCCCAACAAGAAGTGGTTTGGGGTTAGCGCCTCCGGATCGCTTGGGTCTACGGAGACATGCGTCAGTGGTCGCGAATTGACAGCATGTTCCGCCTCGGCCAGTAGAGTGTGCAGGACCTCCTCTTTCGGTGCTCGTTCGTTTAATGTGGCGTTGAGCGCGGTTTTCACGGAGCGAACCATGCGTTCCCAGGCTCCGCCTTGGTTAGGTGCTCCCGGCGCGATGAATTTCCATGTGGCATCGTAGTTCATCGCCTCTCTCTTCAGCTCGGGAAGCCACTCGGTGTACGCCTTCTTGAGCTCGGTGTCAGCCCCTCGGAAGTTAGTGCCGTTGTCACTATATATTACGGCGGGCCATCCTCGTCGTGCTGCCATTCTTCGCAGCGCCATGATTGCGGAGTCAGTGGTGAGTGATGCCACCAGCTCCAGGTGCACGGCGCGTATCGTCAGACAGGTGAATAACGCCACCCATCTTTTCTCTCGTCGTCGTCCAATTTTGATGGTGACTGGCCCGAAGTAATCTATCCCACAATGACTAAAGGGACGTCTGAAGGGCTGTAAACGTTCTGCGGGCAGATCCCCCGTCGGCGGGCTCCTTGGCTTCGATCTTCGTAGTCGACACATAAGGCAGCCTGCTGCGACTTTCTTAACTGTTGGTCGCAGCCGCAGGATCCAGTACTGCTGCCTGACGTCGTTGACCACTCGCTCGTTGTTGCAGTGTCCCGCTCGTCTGTGCTCTCGATCAATAATTTTCTTCGCGAGTTCGTGGCGTCCGTCCAATAATACCGGCTTCTTTGCTGTTTCCGGTACGTCCGCCTTATTGATGCGTCCGTTCAGTTTCACAAGCCCGTCCTCCCAAGTGAGGTCGTAACGGTGCAGAGGGCTCGTTCGTGCTACGGGGACTCCTTTCTTCAGGCACTCGATTTCTTGGCTGAAGGAGTCTTGTTGCGCCTGCTGCAGCCATAAATTTGTCGCTCGGTTGAAATGTTCGCGGCTGAGTGTCTTCGTTCTGTCGCGACATCTTTCCACGAAGAGTAGCGCTTGCGCTGTTGCGCCGATCAGTCGCTCGAACGTCGAGAATCGTTCTATCTCCGGTAACGCCGCGTTTCTCTCTGTTGTGTGCGTGATGACGTGCGTTATTTCCGTCGTTTCGTCATCTTCGCGATCCGTTGGTTGCTTCGGCCATTCCGATCTTGGTAATTTCAAGAAGGATGGTCCCGTGAACCACAGGTCGTTTTCGTTGGCTGGCGTATAACCGGCGCGTGTGGCGACGTCGGCTACGTTCAGATGCGTCGGTATCCATCGCCAGTCTTGCGGTCTGGATGACTCAGTTATTTCTCCCAGACGGTGTGCGACGAATGGAGTGTAGCGCTTGCTTCCATTCCGCAGCCAATGAAGCACCGTCTGAGAGTCGCTCCAGTACACGGTGTCGTCGACGTTGACACGGTGTTCTTCTTTGATTGCCTTCGCTAGTCGCGTTCCGATGAGGGCCGCTTGAAGTTCCAGGCGCGGTACGGTTTGGGTCTTCAAGGGCGCGACCTTAGCTCTAGCCGCTATCAGGACTGTCTCGATGACATGGCCGGGTCCGTAGTGCAACCTCCAATACGCCGCCGCTGCGTAGGCTTCTTCGCTGGCGTCGCAGAACACATGAAGCTCACGACGACGCACTTCTCTCCCCCCGTTGTAACTACGGGGTAGCCGTAGTTGGTCGATTGCTGGCAGGCTTGTCAACCATGCATCGAAGACCTCGCTCAAGTCGGATGGTAGAGGGTCGTCCCAGCCGGTCTTGAGGCGCCATAGTTTTTGAAGAGTTATCTTCGCTGTGATTGTGAAGCAGCTGAGCAGTCCGAGCGGATCGTATATGCTCATCACCGTCGATAATGCTTCTCTTTTCGTCGGCGGGCGTTGTCGAGACTTCACTGGCAGTGGGACTCTAGGCAGGGCGGTATTGAAGCCCAGCCGATCGGTACTCGCATCCCAAAGCAGGCCCAATGTCTTCTCTGTGTCTCCAAACGTCGTCGTCCCGCTTTTGGCTCTACTATCCGGGTTCACGGCTTGTAGTAGCTTCCTATTGTTACTGTTCCATCCCCTCAGGTGGAATCCAGCCTTCTGGTGCACTGCGTCGACTTGGGTGATGACTTCGTGGGCCTCTCTCGGATCATTGAAGCTGTCGACGAAGTCATCCATGTAGTGCGCTTCGGTGATTGCGCGCAGTGCTGCAGGGTGCGTCTCAGCATGCTGTCTCGCGTTGTGGTCCCTCACGCTGTGTGCGAGGAATGGTGAGCTCGATGCGCCGAAGATCATCGATGTCATCTTCAGCTTGCGCGGTGGTTCATTCTGCCTGCAGTCGCGCCACAGGAACATCTGTGCGGGTTGGTCCTCGCGGCGTATCTTGATTCGCAGGAACATTTCCTCGATGTCAGCTGTCACCGCGTATGCGCCCTCTCGGAACCGGAATAAAATGGTCTGCAGCGATCGTAGCAGATCCGGCCCTTCGAGTAGGTGATCGTTCAGGCTAACACCTCGAATTCTTGCTGCCGCGTCGAAAACCAGTCGCAGCTTCCCGGGCTTATTAGGATTCTTGACGGCGAAATGCGGCAGGTACCATGCGACGGGGCTGGCGTCCTCGGAGCCGTCGCAGGGTTCGGCGTATCCTTTTTCCACGAGGTTGTCGATCCTCCGCTGGTATTCTTCCATGTCGCGTGGATCTTTCTTCAGCTTGTTCTCTAGATTGGTGAGCCGGCGGAGTGCTGAGTCGTAACTCCGTGGCAGTTTGGCGTCGTCGTTTCGCCAAGGCAGGCCCACTTCGTATCTGCCGTCCTTGTGCTTCACGGTGCGTTCGAACGTGGAGACGGCACGCTTGTCCTCTTCGCGGACGTGTGATGCGTCGAGCGACACTCCGAGTGAGTCGATCCGGAAGTGTCTCGACACGAGTTCCTCGAGTCGGTCGTCTGATGCTTCGGTCGTGACGACATGTAGGATATCTTCGGTGCGGCGAAGCGATCTCGATGGCGCCGTCCCGTGGATTACCCATCCGAGTTCGGTTTTGGAGGCAGCTGGTTCCTTGGTTTTTCCTGACCGTAGCTCGCGAGTCACTATGAGCTCCCAGTTGTCCGTCCCGATCAAAATGCGAGGCTTCGCATTCTTGTATACGACTTCTCGCTCGTCGAGATCTCTTAGGTGTCGTAGCTTCATCGCCTCCGCCGGTATCGATTGCGGCGTGAGGTCCAGGCCCACCATGGTGCGAGCGTTGATTTTGAAGATCTGGTCACTGCGCGTTCCTTTTATTCCAATCTTCACTCGACGGCTCTGCACGTGACTTTGCTTCTTGTTAATTCCTCGGACGTTGAGCTGTGCGGTCGGTCCGTCGGCGCCGATCTGTCGCGCCAGGTCGTCGTCTAATAAGGTGACCGTCGAGCCTTCGTCGAAGAGCGCGTAGGTGTCGCAGCTCCCACGTTTGCCCGTGATTGTCACGGGGCAAATCTTCAATTTGACGGCGCGGCTTGTCGTCGTGGCAGCCGTCGTCGTTTCGGTGGTGGCTGGTTCCGTTGCGGCCGCGTTTGAGTCGGTCGCGCTCGTAGCCACGTCGTTCGTCGTTCCACGCTCATCTGCGTGCAACAGTCGGTGATGCGGTCGCTTGCATCCGTTGATTCCGCAGAGCTTCTGTCGGCAGTTCAATCGACGGTGTCGGCCCACGATGCATTTGAAGCAAAGGCCCTCCTTCTTCACCAGCTCCCATCGGTCATCATACGTTAGCTGCTTGAACTTTGGGCAGCTAGGTAGTGTGTGGGCTTCCTGGCATGAAAGGCATCTGCGCTGCGGTGCTTCTTCGGTGGCGACGTACACCGTCTTCTTCTTAGCCTCCGGTCTGGGGGCGGGGCGAGGCGTTTCACGTGTTCGTTGCGATGTGGAGGGTGCGGTGAGGTTCGATACATAGTTGTATCGCATGCAGCGGTCAGCTTCCTTCATCAGGAACGATGAAAGTTTTAGTAGATCGGCGTTCGGGCCCGGCTGTGACTCGGCGAAGTTGCACCAACTCGATACAAGGTAACTTGGCATCTTGTCTAAGACTTCCCGGGTCAGCAGTGGGTTAAGCAGGTACTCTGGCTGCACGTTCCTCAGGACGGCCACGACGTTCTGTAGCTTCACCGCAAACATGTTAAGATCGTTCGCGGTAGGTCCAATCTTCGGCAGCTTCCGTAGATCGGCGAAAGCCATGTCCACTAGTCTTTCTGGCCTTCCGTAGCATTGCTCCAATGTTCGCATGATCTCGTCGGGGTGCGTCGCGGTGCTCAACAATGATGCGACGTTTTCCCGAGCTTCTCCACGTAGGCAGTTTCTTAGTCTTGCCATATTCTCTGTAGGTGTGAATTCGTACAGCCGCGTTGTTTCTCGCATCGCAGTCGCGAACTGTAGCCATTCCAGCGGTGAACCAGAGAATATCGGTAGATCCGATGCTTGACGCGGCGGCGGTCGTGACTTCACGAGGGTTTCGAGGACAGAGGCGAGTTGATCGATGCCTCTGCCTCGCGATGACGACCGTCTTCGTTCTTCCCTATCTGGGCGTCGCGTGTCGTGTTCAGGTGGCGGTTCAGCCACGGCGGTTCTCGAGAGCTCCCCCCGTTGTTGGTCGACGTTCGCGTCGTCGAGCCACTCGAACACTCGATCTTGCAATTTATTTGCCGGTTCTTCAGCTTCGGGTTCGCTCTCTGCTCCGTCTAGCGTTTCTAACTCGATATTGAGCGTCTTTTTTATGAGGTCCGCTTCAATTTCGAGTTCTCGGCGTCTTATGGCAGCCAGTCGTTCTTCTGCTTCGATGCGTAGCTTCCGGCGTGCCGCGTTGCTCGCTGCCGAGCGGGTCGAACGCGCGACGTGCACTCTCTTCGCCGGTTGCACCGATGACGTCATCGCAGATGTCGTTATTCCAGTAGTCGCCGCTGTGTCCGTTGGGTGTGCTGCGCGTTCGTCCGCTCCGCTCGGCGGCTGCGTAGTCACTGCCAAGGCGACGCGTGCTCCGGCAACGTCTGCCCCAGCGCGGTTCGCGTTAGGCGCTAGTTGCGAGACTTGCGGTGCGGTGCGTAGGCTCTCCCCGGCGTTACCCGTCTCGAGGCGTCCTCGTACGGTCGGTGTACTTGAGGGCGATCTCGGCGGCTGGTCGAAGACACGACGTTGGTTTTCTTCGTCTTGGCCTCTTGTAAGCACCATCTTGAATTGCTGTTGCTGGATCTCGAAGGTTCTATACGTGTTTAGATCCGGCTTCTCGAAGGACCAAACTGTTGAGGGTGCTGATCCGGCTCGAAGGACCAAAACTATTGAGGGTGCTGATCCGGCTCTATGGACCAAACTGTAGACGATGCTGTATAACTGTTGATGATGGTGCAAAACAAAGACGGATTTCTTCTATAGACGATTTATTGTATTTTCTTCTTACTGGCTACTTATTACTGCTTGACTATACTGCTTGACTGACTTGACTTGACTACAAATATTTACAAATTTGGCCCTACCCTTATTCTACACTTAACATCTAACTTAGCTACTAGTGACGCGCGGCGGCCGACCAATCACAGCGCGTTTTACGCCCGCGCGCCGGGTGGGGGAATCGCCCCCACCGTGCGGACGGCGCATACGCAGCCAATGGGCTCCCTGAGAATTCCGCAAATGTAGGCGCTGTGATTGGTCGTTCGATCTGTACATTTTTCGGCACGTGGCTGTCGTCAACAATACCAATGGTTTATGCTTTGATTAAATAAATATATTATATTAAAAAATATTCGACTTTTTGTTCCTCTTATACCAAACACCAGTTACATATGTAAGGACATTATTGAATTGGAAATAAATTGTAATGTATCGCATTTAAAATAAGTATCTGTAATGAAATTACAAATTCTATGGTTTTTAATATTGTGCCGTTTATACCTATAATTATACTTGTATTTGTATGCTTATTTAAAATTGTTAAAGCATGTTTATGTATTTTTTAATTTCAATTTAACATCTGTAATACCATATTTTATTGCAAATAAATTATTATTATTATTATTATTATAGAAAAAATGCACGTCGATATGTAGGTAGGTATTACGTAGAGTTTTATTTACGGTTATCAGTAGGTAGCTGGCTATCAGTTATTTATTATAAACTATCTGGTAGATAATCCTTTCTTCGAAAAACTCCAAAATATGATATACCTACTACTACTACATACAATATTTCAAACAAAGGATAGATTCGATGACGCATTTGATTTACAATTATCTACCTACAGAAGTTGAGCATTTTCTCAAGAGCCGGCTTACAGATGAGTAACTAAACATTATAATACCTATGCTGTCCATAAATACCTGTTCTAGTTATAATTTTCAAAAATATGAATTAGGTAGGTATATTAATTTCTTGCACCCAGTAACTGAGCATTCATCTATACTAATATTAAAAAAGGAAAATTTCTAATTTCTTTCTAAAATACTGATCAGATTTTGAAAGGTGCAAGGTACAAGGTACTCATGTTTTTTATTCTCACAAAGAAGCCATTCAATAAAAAAAAATGTTTTTAGGAAAGCAGCTTTGAATTGGCAGCAATAATACCAGGCAAAAAAAATATCATGCCTCCATTCCTTCTTCTATATCCATTCATTATAACATTAGAAAAAAGAGGGTCATAGAAGCAGCAGTGCAGAACATTTTATTTAAAAGATAAATTTAAAAAATATATATTATATTTGAAAGAGCTGGGTAATTTTCATTTTTTTGTAATACCTCGGGTTTGAGATGAGGCCAGCATTTTCTAAATTCATCTTTTACTCCTAAACCAACATGGAACTAAAACTATTTGTCTGTTGCTTGGATAATTAAAATAGAATTTAGTTATGTCTGTGCCAGGAAAAAAAGGGAAACAAAATGAAAATGTTATTTCTAATTTTATAACATTTATTCAGACATTAGACTATTGATGAAGACATATGATAAATTTCCTGAACTGTCAAAGGTTAAGGGTAGGTATGGGGGCCTAGAGACACCGGCATCGTCCATATTTAACAAAACTTAACAACAAAAACAAAACTATAAAAATAAAACAATACCAACTTAATCGCGGAAAACGGCAAAACAACAAGAAAGGAAAGCATTCACAATCCCCAGAATAATTATGAATAGACAAAATTAAAAAGCTGTACTGCCGAAACGTTTGAAGGGATTAGGCAACGTTTTAAATTTGGTAGAGTTATTGTGACAAGAGAATCGTGCCGAAACTATCCAACCCTGCTTCTTTAGGTTCTTTTAGATGACCACTTTTTATTGTAATAGTTATTAAATAATTTAAGTTAGTCGAACACTCATAACTTTTGTTTAATGGATAGCTAAAATGACAACAGTTAAGTATAGCAGCTGGTATTTAAGTGGGTATGTAACAAATTAGCTGTCAGTCTTAAGAGTAACATGATTATTGATATTTTGTCACAAAGTATACCATAAATAGAACCTTATTTAACTTCTGTCTAATGAATGGAGTATAGGTGTTATGATAGAACGAAGGAGTAATAGTGAAGCATTTAAAATTATAAATACTATATAATATAAGCAATTAAAAATAAAATAAAAAATAAATCGAAATTGTCTAACTTTGTGAAGATCAAGGTAAAAAAAATTAATCACATTGTTTTTGTATAAGTAAGTGCAATAAAAAATCTAATTAAATGAAGTATTGAATACAGTAGTAAAATTAATTTTATGACTCGGTAATCGGCTTTGAAATACTCCATGCCAAAATTGCGAAGTCCCTTAACTCTCTTACTAGCCACTATATTACAAATTTATGAAGGACATAGGTAAAACATTCAAATATCACTGAAATCTGAAACAGCAAGCTTTTTTACCCGACTGCGCGACGCAAAGGAGGGTAATGTGTTTATCAGTCTATGTTTGTATGTATGTATGTATGTATGTATGTATGTTTGTTTCTATGTGGCTTTCTAGAGACCAGATGCGTAGGCCGATTTTGATGATTCTTACGTCAATCGACTCGTCTTAACCTTGGGAGTGTCACTAAGACATGACAGTAATCAAAATTCACCACAGCGACAACCAGACGCCATATAGTTAAAATGAAAAAAAAAAATCGACGAACTACGTCAAGTGGGGTGTCGTTGAATAGGTATTTTAAAATTATCTTTAGGTTCCTTTTATTACTTTTCATTTTAAATAATAGTTTAGGATATATTACGATTTAAAGTTGTTTAACAAAACAATCATATTCGCTAATTTTATTACTTATTGATTTAAGTTTTTATTTAAAGTATAAACGATATACAAACAAAAAAAACAGAACGAATCGTAACTAAAAAGTATAAAATAAAAAGGTACATCGACCGACTAAGGAGTGTAATTTTGCAATTGATAAAAGAAACTTCATAGCTGGTAATGCATGGACTCATGTTCGAAGAACAAAAGTTAAATGTTTTAAGGTAGCGGCGTAATCGGCGTTGTTATGTTAAATGATGGAAAATAAAAAGTTAAATAATTCAGAATGCCTATAATGACATAACAAATATAAGAGCTACTAAAACTAATAACACCTTTTAAGTAACAATCAAATATGGCAAAATTATACTCTTTTAAATTATGTAACGTAGTCATAATGATATTAAATAAAAATTTTTAGCAATCCATGGGTCCAAGGTCATGGGTTTAAGTCCCATCTGAGAATGCTGGGGACAGAGTGGATTTTTAAGTATTTTTCAATAAGAATATAATTCTAAGCATTTTTAATAAGGTTAATGAATTCTAAGTAATTATAATTCTAAGCATTTTTAATAAAGTTTATTTACATTCAACTAAAGTATGTAGATATTATTTTGTTCGATAACTTTTTGCTAATCAACTAATCAAGAAATCGCGATAAGTTGTTTTGACCTCTTCATCATCATCAAATCTTCGCGTGGTGTTAATTTGACACTGCCTAAAGAATTTTGAAAGGACCCAAACAGGTGGAAATCTGAAGGTGCAAGGTCAGGACTATACAGCGGATACATTAACACCTCCCAGCCAAACTCTCTTAATTTATTGAAAAACCACCTTCCTTTTATTGATTAATTCTGGCCGCTGTCTCTCAACTTCTTGCTTTAATCTCATCAGTTATTCGCAGTAGAGTTCGGAATCAATGGTCCAGCCTGGTGGTAACAGATTATAATGAATAATACTCTTCCAATCCCACCATACAAACAGCATCACCTTTTTGCCAGTTAACCTGGGTTTCGCCACAGTCTGTAAAGCCTGACCGACCTTTGACTGCTTATTCGCATGTTCTTGTCGTACGTGATCCAGTTTTCATCACCAGTTATCAGCTTCTTCAAAAATGGTTCGGTTTCATTACGCCGCAATAAATAATCACAAAAGATACACGGTTCTTTAGGTTTCTTTCAGTGAGCTCAGCTTCGTCGTAACCACTGATATGCTTTAACATCAAAATTTTCAGACTGAAAACGCTTAAACCAAATTTGTGCTACTCCCACAGAAACTGAATTAGGTTTATAAACGTCATAATTTTTTTTCGCGGCTTACATTGCATTTTTACCTTTTTATATAAATTTTAAAATGTATCTAAGTTCTTCATTAGATTTACTCATTTTCACAGTAAGAAAATCACACATTTTCCTAATTTGAATTCGAAAACTTTTTGATGATACCGAAACCAGCCACATAGAAATGGTATAGCTAGAAATATTTTATTGCAACTTTATGCATACTATATGTATGCGAAAAGACCTTTTCCCCAACCTAATAGTTATCATGTATAGAAATAATTTTATTGATATTATTCCCAGTTAGACGCAATCTTTTAGCCGTTTTAGTAAGGCCAGCTACAGAGGATATACGTTCGCTAGGTGTGCTCGTAGCGGTTTAGCTAGAGTAGACAAATAAGGGTATGTATTGAATTTATGATTTCTGCCAACTCCATCTTGTAAACGAGTGCTACATTAATTGTACAAGATTTCATTGTTGACAGCTTTAATTAAAGAAGAAAGATTTGATTGTTTATTTGTTTGCATCCGATCATTTTTTTACTAGATATGGAAATAATCAATTTTACTAGATATGGAAATAAGGATGGAATACGGAACGGAATTAACACGTGCTGCAGAGAATGCACAACGTTGCTTAGCAACCGAGCGAACGAATGTTACTCGCAGTTCGTGCCATGAGCCATCCCGCGCCGTTTACGCCGATCTTTCTAACCGGCCAGCGGCGGCGTGTCATGATTGGCGGCGTCGGTCATCGGCACGGCGCGGCGCACACATCTATTGACAAGTTATCAATATGAGGATCCCTTTGCAGTCGGGAATCTAGTGTAATGACCAAATAAAAAGTAAAGACGGAGTTCGCTGAATAACAAAGTGAAGCCGATTTTTAGCAATTGTAGTGTGCGTGCCAGTGTGACCATAGTCATTAAAAACACCCCAATAACTTAACGTTACGACGTTATAGAGTTAACGTTAACGCTATGCTATTTAATAATATAATGTAAATTCGTTTGTCAATATCAGCATAGATATTCTAAAATCTTTAAGAGTAGGTAAATATTATTGGAGGCCATACATTAGAGAGACTATTTAATTAATTTTTAAGTTAAGTTTGAAAACTTCCACTATGTTAACTAAAATTTTAATATATAGAAAGTTTGAAACCTTTGGATATAAGTTTTGCTTTATTCGACGTAACCCTTTTATAGTAAAACACATATCATCGCTCTTAAAATGAGTCGAACAAACTACGCTGCGTGAAGTTGGATTCCATGAAGGTTCATTTCGACTATTACGAATGACTGAAATCCACTTCTCTTTCACATTTTGATTTGGGTTTGAAAATGAAAAAATGTATGCAAACCCGTTTAGAATAAAAAATAAAGAAGTAAAAAATTAAACCCGTTTTTATTTTTTACTTCCTTATTCTAACACTTCAATATCTATGATCTGGACCTCTATGTAGTATTTTGAATGCAAAATTTATTAAATATCATTTCCATACAACAAGAAAAAAATACATAACGTAATTTGTGGTTTGTTAGAAATAACGCGTTATAAAATTAAAGTTACCTGATTTCGGGGTAAATAATAACGTTTAACGATGGTAATATTTGGCTGAGGTTTTGTGTTCCAAGCAATTACTTAAATTTAATTTTTAAATTACTGAATATGTAAGTTTTCTCCAATACTTATGTGTGAAATGTGATTCCATCCTGCTTATTATTTTTTGAGGATTGGTTTTTACAACCTTTTACTACACAATTCGGCAGTTAGTAAGAAATTTTTGATTTTTTTTATAATGAAAAGTTCCGCACGCTGTCTTTAGTTACACTGATAAGGAAGGCGTAGTTTCGTTATGTATGTGTGCGTGAAACTGTGTACGAATACGCCAAGGCGTAGTTTTGTCGGCTTCACTTTTCTGTTAGGCAAAACTCCGTCTATACTTTTTATTTGGTGTGATGCCAACTTAGGGTAATTTACCCTAGATTTAGAGTAAAATTGATTCTACAGGGTAATTTTCAGGGTATGAATGTTTCGAGGGTATTTTTTGGAGTAATTTATTTTCCGCGGGTATTTTTGGGTAATAGCAGGTAATAGCTTGAAAGCTTTAACGTTTAATAGCATATTATTTAATCAACTGCCAAAGACATAAAAACTCTCAGTCTGGTGTTTTTGAATGCAAGAATAATGTAGTAATTAGTGAACGCATATAAATTTTTTACCTGTCTTTTTTCGATTGTGTCTGTTGCCTGTAGCCTAAATGTGGTTGGAGCTTGTTGGGGTATGTACTCTGTGGTTGTTTGTGTGAACAAGGTGTAAAAGGTAGTTTCTTACTTACTCTATAGTTGTGAAAAATGGCATCAACGAGTGAGCCCGATCGCGCTAAATCTTTTCAACTGAACTGTAGCTGAACCTCAATCAAAACACGAAGTTTTCAACACGCAACGATTACTGAACCGAAAAGCGGCGTCAAAAATTAAGATTTTTTGTAGGTACTTAAAATAAACGTGATTTGGATGGAGGGAGGGGGATTATAATCTTAAACCTTACCATTTATCACCAACGGGGGGGGGGGGGGTGTTAAAATAAAATATAATCATGTAATCTTTGAAATTTGCAATGCAAGAAAACAATTTTAATCGCCTATAAAAAGCGAGTTGTTAGTCCGGAGGTCAACTAGCCCTCTAAAGGTTTTTATAGGAATTTGTTTAGGGTATTTTTTCAAAAATATGCTTAATCTAGGGTAAACCGAGACAAAGTCTGGGGTAAGGCAAAAAAATTGGCAACTCGCCAGTCGTGGCTAGTACGCCGTCCTTGCGTATAATCTGTGTCGCTGTATTGTCGCTCGTTATAAAATTTCCTAGACGTAAACAAGATGGCTTTTAAAACTAACCAAAATATTGTATTTGCATTTACAGATCGAGTATATGGTATTGCACATATTTATAAATTAAGTATATGATATTTCGTTCTTTAGATATTCGGGTAATTTATTATAATATCATAAGTAATTATAATTTTGTGTAGCTATTTACCCATCGAAAGTATTTATGAATTATTTCTGTTCAAGATTTCGTTTACCAAATATCAATTTGTAGTTTAATTTATTATATCTCTATGCCCGAATACCGCCAAATTGAAATTGTTATTGAATTGGGCCATTGATAGAAAGTGTTTGTACAAAGGACATGATTATTAAAAATTAAGATCGGCATTATCTTATTTTGTTCGTAGCCTGATTATTTGTAAATAATGAATGAATACATAATTCATAAAAAAACATGTTTTAATTTTACAAAACATTAGATTAATGACATGACGTAGGTATGAAAAAAAATTGAAGTCAGCTCTTGGTCTATATATTAAAAAAAAAAAATTAAATGTTGTATTATAGTTTCCGGATGTTTACCATACCGGGGGAAACTAGGTATATTTTAGAGATTGCTTGACCATACATTTCTGACAATTGCATAACCTATAAGCGACAGCCCTACATGTTTAGGCTATTATCTCTCGCTCGGGTCTCGAGTGCACCTACTTCTATATTATTATTTGTGCTGTGATTAAGGCAAGTTTGTACAAAATTACCACTTTTTTAAACAATTTTATTCTAAGGCTATGCTTATATTTGCCAAATTAAATTCAGAAATCGCAATATTTTAATTTCGCCATAACTTCAAAACCAAACGTCCAATTTTAATCATTCAAAGACCAAATATTATCTACATAAACATTCATAAATTTATTTTGATAAGGGTTAATAGCATGAGTAATATAAACTCGTTGAAATGTAGTCCAAAAAAATTCCAGATTTTTAAATAAAAAGATGGTTATTGTGCCTCACTCGACATAGATGTGTGTGTCCATGGGCGCCGGCAGCACGGTGCAAGGGGGTGCACTTGCACCCCCCCCCGCTATAAAAAAAAAATACCAGAAAATTATATTTTTTTATTCTTTTTCCACGTCTTGACCACGTCGTAACGTGCAAAATGTACGTTCAATACTACACGTTTTAATAATTTGGGTAGAAACAACATCACTACATACCTGGGCTGTCTGGTCTGTCTGTATTCAATTTGTATGTCTTAATATGAGATAAATTATCTTCATCGGAATGATGATTACGCTTTTTACACAAAAAACGTCTTATGTCACTCATAACTTGAATAAAAAGTAATAAGTTATCCAATAAATTGCCTAAAAACGACGATGAGTCACTGCTTATATAGATTTATTACAGAAAATTAATTTGCTCCTTATCGACAAAGAACCGCAATTATTAATAGATACAACTAAAATATTATGATTATGAAACATGAACTGACGCAATCGCAAGTAGGGAAACCCTCACATCAATTGCGTGGCAGCGGGGATTCCCCGAGTCATAATGCCAACCATCGACTACAGATAGCGTTTAAGCAGATGAGAGGGAGACCAATTTAACCAAAACTATTTTACTAATTTTGTTTTACTCTAGCATTGAAAGAATTTTTAAAATCGGTCTAGTAGTTTTGAGCCTATTTATTACAAACAAAGTTTTCCTCTGTATAATATTAGTGTTATATAATATTTTAAAACTAGAATCTAGATGCTTGAGAATTTCAATATAGGTATACTAATGGTTTGAATTTTCTATCACAGTATATCTATCCATTTTACACTTTAATGAGATCATGATTGTGCTGAGACTTTCCAAAAAGACAAACAAGTAAATACTCCTTGTTGCTTTCCTATAGGTGCGCAAAATATATATTACAATTGCAGTATCTATCTATGTTATCATGTCGATAAGATATAATGAAAAGTCAATCGATAACTAAGTATTATCAAGTAGTCCGTGTAGACGACGACTCGTTTGCGATATTTCTTGAACTAGAATTAATATGAATTAGCCGTGCAATGAATCAAGAAGACGACGTGAAACCTTCAACGTCGAAAGACGGACGGAGAGCTTCTGACAGTGGGTATGTTATTAGAAACAGACGGGGTAAGAAAAGGGGAATCGCATATGGAAAGAAATCCAACGAGCCTCAAAACGTTGGAGTGATACAAACGACTCTCAGCGAAGTTTCAAGTGAAAGTGGAGAAAAAAGGGATATTGTGCTTATCGGTCAAAGCGTTGATGATAGTGAAAACGTATTAGTTGAAGGCAGTTATGTAATGAGTGAACCGTTTATGATTACCCGGGATGGACAGATGATATCACCTCCTGAAATAGAAGAACCAATTACACCGCCTGTAACAGTTAAGATAAAAGAATGTTCTAAAAATAAAGAAGAATCGCCAAGTGAAAATATTACTTCTTTACCGCAACGTAAATTGGAACAGTTACCAAAGACTGCTGAAACCTATGAACTGGAAAAATTTTCAAAGAATGTATTGTTGATATTTAATCAAGAGAACGTTAATGGTTATAGACAAAGATATGGCACGGAACAAGACGTTACAGAACTTGAGAGGACATTTTCTAATTTTGGCTTTGATGTAATTAAGAGACATGATTTCACGAAGAAAGAGATCGAGAAGGAATTAAAGGAATGTAAGTAACCTGTATCAAGTAAGTGATTGGTTAAAAACTTTACATTTGCAATGGTAATATAGTGAAAATAGTGATCGATCTCTTTGTTGAATACGTTGGAAAAAATGTTCCTACTTATTTTATCTTTACTTATATTATAAAGAGGAAAGATTTGATCGATTATTTGTTTGCATTGGACAGTTAATGGACCGATTTTAAAATTAATTATTTGAAAGCAGGTCTGGCAGACACAAAATATCAAAATTTTTGTATAGGTATGCTTGCCCAATTGCCCAAATTTTGATTATATGTCTAGCGCCTACATTATAAATAATATGATTTCAGTTTGTAGTCAAGATTTTACGGATTATGGATGCGTGGGAGTGGTTGTCTTAACCCATGGTACATATAACGGTCTCATACGCGCTAAAGATGATCAGTACAGTGAACTCCTAATCCTCGATTATTTGAAAGGGGACAAACAGTCTACACTTATCACTAAGCCAAAACTTGTTATTATACAGGTAATTTTAAAAGCTACAAAATTTTGTAATGTATTTTTTTTCTATCCTCAGCTAGTTGCACAGACGTCCATTAAAATAGTAATTAGTTCAATGTGGCATTACCCATAGAAATTTGACATTCATTAGAGCTTAAAGGCGTTATTAAACCTTAATGGATGTTTGTGCAACTGACCGTCTGTGGCTCATCAATCGGCAGACGTATTCTGTTACCAATTATAAAAAAAAATAGAACTGACTTCAAGCTGTATAAAAATTAGAAATAATACTTATCTTAAAAACGACTTACTTATTCAAAACACTGCTACTGAAGTCAGGCGGTTATCATATACTCGTAACAACCTACATAATCTCACTTTCTCGAAGTCGTTCTTCTTCTGAAAAAAAAAATTGTTGTAATATATTTTTTAATAATAGGAAATATAATAATAATAATAATAATATTTATTTATTTCCACCACAAATAACATTACAAAAGGATGTACAATAAGATTATTCTATTACTAACAATATAAAATACTAACAATATACATAAAAAATAAATCAACATAGTGAAAGTTTTGTTTATTCACTCCACATATTTTTTTCCAATATCTAAATATATTAGAAATTATATAAAGAGGAAAGATTTGGTCGTTTGTTTGTTTGCATTAAATTTCGTCAGTACTAAATTATCGTAAATAGGAGAAATTCACATATTTAAAGCTATTTTCGAGTTTTTTTCGGTTCATAATAAGATTTTTATTTAAATCCATAATAGGTATATTGAAATTTCGAGTATACTACGAACTATACGATTTTATGAAAGATAACATTCTATTCTTTTCATTTCATTTATTTGGAAAACAGCAAGCGCTTAATAAATTCACCTTTAAATTTCAGGCTTGTAGAGGCGGTGAAGATATAAAAGCTGTAAATGTTTCCGCGACAACTCAAGCGAAGACCCGAAAAGACTTTGATGAAGAGATTGAACCTTACACATTGCCCGCGGAGGCTGATATGTTGATATTACATAGCTCATACATCGGCAAGCCATCACATAGGTATTATTTGACTTTATTCAGTGTAATGAAATGGTTTTCTTATTTTTATTTACTGCCTATCCTATTTTGACTTTAGTTCTTGTTCATACTCATTTACTATTTATCTCAAAGACTTCTATGTAGGTCTTTGATTTATCTACGTTTATATGGATCGCACCTATAACCTGTAACTAACCGCAATGAAATCCCTATGTCAAAATATTGTCAATAGGGATTTACTTAAAATCAAAAAATGCTGAATTATTTGACGCATTCATTGACACTAAATTATGCAGTATCTAACTACTTTTCTTTCTTACATATGTTGATAGTTAGACGAATTTTGTAACTGTAACATTGATTAATAGGTCTTAAGTTTAATATACGGATTGTGATATTAAATTTAAGCTTAAAATACCAGACTAACTTTTATAACGAATTCATAGAAAATTGACACCTTCCTATCAGTGGCGTAGCTACCAAGGGGCTAGGCGGGGCAGTGCCCCGGGGCCCTCAAGCTCAGGGGGCCCTCGAATCTTTACCAGAAATTCTCAATCAAACTCAACTTTTGAATATTTCTCCCATTTTCAAAATAAATATGACAGGTGACAACTCGAGTTTAACCATGGAAACTCAGTTGTGAGAAATTCCAGAGTTATAAAAAGGGAATTCCCCTAAATTATTTGTGTGGGTTGACAGTGTTATTAATGTTTCATCAATTTGTTGGATATCAATATCTGCATATTATTATTTATCGATATGCGTTTCTGTGATTCGCGATTGTGAACTTTGAGTCAAGAGTTTTTTTCGAGAATAGTTAAAAAGTTAATGTATCAGAAGTAAGAAAGCGTATGTCAATAAATTTTTTGTACTGGTCCATACAAAAATTCAATTTTGTTTGATTGTAGTACGTATACAAAGTTACGTAAAAAATCTATAGATTTCGGCTACTCACTATATAACTCAAAATACCGTGAAAAATACACGTCACATGCGGTAGGGGGCCGTCCATTAATTACGTGATGTTTTTTTGTCATTTTTTTAAACTGCCAAATGTGGTAACATTGGCGGCGATAAAATGTTTGCCGGGGATTCCCCAGCGACGTCTTGTATCGTATCATTGCGTTTCGCTTTCCTTTTACTTGTAACGTTGTCAGTGAACAGTCAGTACCTACTTGAGTATAATCTTATATATATTGCATAAATAAATTAGAAAACTAATATTATGGACAAAAAAAAAAGAAACCCAGTGGTGCATATAAACGCAAACAAAGCCAAGAAAGAGGAGAAACTAAACAAAAATTGACAAGTTTTTTAGTCAGCCTTCTGCAAGTACTTCTGGAAAAAATATTTCTATTGATAATTTTTATAAATAGCATGCATAGCGATAGGTTAAATAACAGTAAGTTGGTGCAACGGATCTATGAATAAATAAATATATAGGGTATGTTCTGATATACACTGCGACCACTGAACAGTATGACGTCAATGTAGTATACTGGAAGCCCGTTCCTTTATAGTTAGTTATACTGGTGACTTTTTAAAACGGAACGCAGTCCAGTATACTGTTAATCCTATTTTTTGGCGCCATTTTCAAATTTGTTAATGCAAGGTGAATATAAATATAAAGATTCCCTCTTTTCAAAAGAAAATATTATAAAATTGGAAAATTGTATAAAAAAATTATTTATCAATTAAATCCATCTTATAACTCTTCTTAATTCATTTGTTTATAAACTCCGAGTGAATAAACTATTGTTTGAACTATCGCGCACAATACTCACAACTGTTTCGACTGATCACGTGATCAAAAGCACTGCGAGCACCTTACCTCGAAATCTCCAGTGCTCGCAGTACAAATATGGCGGCAATTTATGACGTCATAAATTTCCCTAGAGTACTGTAGCAGTGTACTGGCAGTCCATAACGGAACGGATTTTTCAGCAGTAAGACCACTGCGCAGTGCTCGCAGTGTATATCGGAACATACCCATAATAAACCCTTGAATCTTTTCTATTTCGTTTTAATGCCCAATACCTACACCAAGTATAAAAATAATCGTAATTTATGTTGTTAGTGTTTAATAGTTTTATTACCTGCCCATGCACGAAAAAGAGCTGATGATAAATTTGCTTAGCGTTTTTAAAATATTTGTATATTTAATGATTTTTTTCAAAAATCCTTACCAGTTTTGATAGCAGTGGGCCCCATTTTTTTATTTGCCCCAGGGCCCTAGATGACCTAGCAACGCCACTGTTTCCTATTCTAACTCGAGTAAACTATTGAGCTATTTTTATTACCTACTTTCTAGACTAGATGGCGACAGTTATAAAGAAAATTGTAAACTTCCTATGCTAACTCGAGAAAACTATTGAGCTATATTTGTTACCTAGTTTCTACACTAGATGGCCACAATTATAAATGAAACAGTTTTAATTGACTTATGCTTTCTCAAAATTATCCAACACATGCCTCCGCTATCCTTCCACTGAAGGAATGTCTGTTGGACAGTAGCTTTGTGGAATTAGTTGCTCTACATCTTTGGTGTATGAAGGATATTGTCTGAAACCAATAGTTGTTTACGGCAACTTTGTGAATTAATAACCCTTCGAATACTCCAAGACAACTTTTAGCAGCAGTTTGTAATTTTTTAAATTATTATGTTTCAGACATGAATTAGATGGATCTTGGTTCATCCAATCTCTTTGCAAAAAGATAAACGAACTCTGGGCTACTGAAGATTTGGAGTCAATAATGACTGCAGTGAAACGAGACGTAGCGATCGAACACTATCACGAAGAATACAATAAAAGGACGAGACAGCTCGAGATAAATAAACAAATGCCGGTAACCACGTCGACTCTTATCAGGAAATTGTATCTGAAGAGTTCCAGGGATAAACCTTCTGTTCCTTTGCCGCAACCTCGAGTAGAATCCACAAACTTTCCTGATAATAGTGTACTTGATAATACAGTACCGAGTACACCTATTTTAATACAATTCGGCCCGTGTTCCTGTTTTCTTGAACATTACGAGTATATGATGCAGTGCTTGAAGTAAGTTAAATTTTTGGCATTTAAAGGAGATTGCCCATCGACATATGGAATTTGGTTTCACTTTTGTCTCTATTTTGTAGGAAATATGAAAAAAGGGCCATTTTATTAAGATTTACTACTGGTAGTGGCAAAAATTAATAGCGTGAGTGTTTTTTCGGCTTACTTGTGACTTCATACTTTTTTGATGGTTTTATAATATGGTATGTGGATTACCGAGCTTTGATCAGTTTTTTTTGGTAAACAACACCTAACTAGATCGATTTATTGCCTCTGAAACTAGCTGAATTCTATATTTGGGCAGTCTCCAATTTATAGAGTATGATGGTACTCAGGGTGATGGGTATCCTGGGTGCGACCACCTTACTCTAGGCATAGAATATAACATCTAATCCTTTCTTTAAATTTTTACTATTTTGATAAGAACTTCAATAATGACAAACGAATGATGATTATGGCTTTCAGAATAGTGCTACTAACTTAGATGTCTATCTACAAAAATGTGAAAGCAGGCAGATTAAACGAAATATTGCCATAACATCGCTTAGATATCGTATTCTATGGCTACAGTTAGGCATTCGTTCCCACCTTCTAGGTCATACAGTGAATAAACATTCTGAACAGAGTCGATCGGATCAAAGAGTTGTCTCGTACATATCACGCTTCAATGATATACGATCCAAAGTAGATGTACCTTTGCTAGTCTGTCTACTTTGCATTAAATCAATGATCTATACAATCTTAGCACATCTACGAGTACATATAAATATTGTTACGATAAGAATAGTGTCTATAAATTAAAATTTTATGAAGACTAACATATTTATTGACAACAGTACACAGAAATTTAATTTTTGACCAGAGTTTTTGCGTGTTGATAATCCTGATATATTTTAAACGAAAAGTATACCCAAATTATAAACAAAGTAGATGGATTTATGCATTATTTAATTTTGCTTTGCAAAATTGATCAAATATAATAATAATTACAACAAAAATATAATATATTTACAAGAAATTTTCATCTAATCGGAAGTTAAAAAAATATTTCTTAAGGCTGTTTAGGTGGATTGCCTGAACATTGATGAAAATACGCTTACTAGTAGCGAAAAGTACCAATTGCTTGAAAAATTCGTCTGTCTTTAGGTCCAGCCCCCTGATTGTCTAATTTTAAATCTATTGCAATCGCTTTCAGTTTGAAAGGTGTTGCACAACCATTGCTGCATAATACAAATAATTTTTTTCAACTGTCTTCAGAAACAAGCAATGGTTATACAACATCTTTCAAACAGAAAGCGATGGCGATAGCTTTAAAGTTAGACAATTAGTCCCCTGGGTAGCTCAGTGGTTAGAGTAGTCTCCCGAATTGCGAAAGGTCGTGGGTTCGAGTCCCATCTCAGACTGCTGGGACTGGTGGACTTTTTAAAAAATTTTTTATTAAGGACATTGAAAATTTATCAATATTGTTTTTGTTTGTTACAGTCATTTTATGAAGGATAACCCTGACGACGTTACCGCTAGATCCTATTATTTGATAGCTTCGACGTTCGAGGATAGTATCCAATTCCTCAGCCCAAAGGAGACGATTCTACGTGAGATCTCACAGTACCTTAACAAAAAAGCACTCACCACGTCAGATATGAAATATTTACATCCATATAAACGGTCATAACTTTCAATTTGTATGTGTTTTTTCTGCATCCTTTAAGTTATTAACTTGAACGTGAAATACGTTAGATCTAATGACAGTGGTTCATACGATTTAGGATTAAGTAAATATTTTATTGGATTAAATAACTATAACACACTATATAATCCAAAATTGGAAAATGCGGCTGAATCGCGGGACATGTCTACAATCATTGCATTCACAATTAAATCCTTTTTTTAATATTGGGATCTTTTTTTTATTTATCTTTGGAGTATTTGAAACAAGAATTTGGAAATATGGGGACGAAAGGTTCTCGAGTGGAGACCACGAACCGGAAGACGCAGCGTGGGTCGACCCCCGACTAGATGGACGGACGACATCGTCCGAGTCGCGGGCGGCCGCTGGATGCAGCTGGCGCAATGTCGTCCGTCGTGGCGTTCAAAGGGGGAGGCCTATGTTCAGCAGTGGACGTCTTCCGGCTGATGATTGATGAGTGATTTGGAAATACATAATTAAATAGTGTAGATAGAATACAGGTTTCGTTCATGGCACAGATGAAGTTCCTTTAAACGGTAAATATGTAGGGGGATAACAATAGTCACAACGACAGTCTTGTTTCTAACCACACGTCTATACATCATGACGAGTCCATGAAAATGCATTTATAGTAGGTAGTATCACTTTTGTAGATCTGCAGTGGTTGGCGCGATCGGTCTGCGATTCGCCATGGGTGATCAAAAATGTATTATCTCGAGCTACTCCGTGTTTCGGAAGGCATTTTAAGCTGTTGGTCCCGGCTACACCCACAGTCGTTAATACCCACCGATCCACACTGGGCTCGAATGCTGGGTCATGGCTCATTCTCCCTATTCCATCTATAGGGAAGGCCTGAGCCTCAGTTGTGGGGACATTAATATGCTAAGACTGAAATAACCGGCCAAACCCGCCATGTCAGCCACTGAGGTACTTTCCGTAGGAATTTTCGATGATTCAAAGCTCATTGGATTCGTTTTTTTAAGATGCATTCAATGGACCATTAATCATCCTATTGTCCCTAAGAGAAGCCTCCTAGACCCTATTACCTACTTTATAGAGTAAATTCCATTTCGTAGTAAAAGGGATATTTGTTCCACGAATCTAGATTCAAAGTATGAATATATAAGAAAACGCGAAAGGCAACTGCTATTATTGTATAGTAAAGGCAAAAAATTATGTATTCAAAATTATTATATGAATTGTTTGTTTGTTATGAAAGATTTCATACTACTGTAACATTATTTTAACTGTGAAAGAAAATTGTTAAACGTATCTTGTTTTGTGCAGCGTTTTGACGTACCGAGATTACTAAAATTGTTAAAAAATCATTTAAAATAAGTATTTTAATTTCACTCTAATCTATACTATAATAAAAACGTAACCGATCGATGTCTGTACATTGAAGATATATGAAAAAAACTGTTATGAGGGACATTTATAAGAGTAATAGAACACAAAACAATGATTTTTAAATTTTTTATCTGTTTGTCGGTTTGTCTGTTTGTCTGTGCGTTTGTGCACGATAATCTCAGAAACGGCTAAACCGATTTAAATGCGGTTTTCACTGTTATATTGCGGCATTCTTCCGTTAACATTTAGTGTAAGATTTATTTCAATCGGTTCACAAATAAAAATGTTGTGTCAATTTGAAGTGACGTGGTCGCCAAAATTGCTATGAAATATTTACTGTTTTATTAAATTTTCGTCTTTGATATATTGATCATCATCATTAACTCTTTCTCAGCCAAACTGCAGGGCCTCAGGCCTTTGTTTAATAATTGTTGGTCACCCATCCCATGAACAACTCTTGCGAAAATTGCTTAGCAATAGCGATCGTGTGCAGCGGCGCATATCCGTAACGCCACCGAGCTACGAATTAATATTGTCTATAAAATGATAATTTGTATGATGACAAATAAAAAAATAAGATTCCAAAATTTTGACAACTCCGAAGTAAGTTGACCTCATTTATATATGGCCAATCATATTAAATATGGTTCAGCTTATAATGGACATGTGGTATACGATCACGCGAGTAGAAGAACAAGCGGAAAGAGCCTTCCGATGATGCAATTAAGCCTCGTGTAGTTTACAGTGAACGCATATTTTTATCAGATTAGGTTCACGTCGTCGTCGGGGCCAGCGGAGGTGGTTGGCAGCCGCTCACAGTTTCGGCTGTCTGGGAGAGGCACTCGATTTACCCGAGTCTCTCCAATTTTCCATATGCAAGGGGACCAATGGTCCAATACTTGAGTGTCCTGGTGACTCGGCCATAGCTTCCCATGAGAGGGTGTAGAGTACGGGTTTTGGTGGGTAGGCCTCTGGGGACCCACCGGGCAGCTCACTGTCGGTTTCACGGAGGAGAATCCTACTCACCCCTGTTGCTTGCCAGGTAACAGAGACAATGTCAGAAGTTTTTCCACGACGTTAA
Organism: Diatraea saccharalis; assembly: GCA_918026875.4. Taxonomy (NCBI): domain Eukaryota; kingdom Metazoa; phylum Arthropoda; class Insecta; order Lepidoptera; family Crambidae; genus Diatraea; species Diatraea saccharalis. The sequence goes on from OU893336.1 coordinate 5,427,981, forward strand.
AAAACTTAAATTCACGTCAACCGAAGTTAAGAACGTAAAGACAACTCTATTTATATATTTTTTTTTTTTCTCTTATAGCTATTTTTTTCTCTTTTTGTTTTTTTTTTTACATACAAATTGCTGTAGTACTTCAAAGTTGGTATTTTCAGTCTTCGCTGGAAACAATGCTTTATTCATTGGTCACAACACTCATATAATATTACGCGAGTCTGAGGGTCGGTTCAGAGTAGCTCGGTGGCGTAGTGAATAAACGCCATGGCCCGCGATTGTAGTTGTAAAGCAACTTTCGCAAAGGTCGGGCACAGGATGGATGACCAAAAAATATTATCTCAAGCAACTCCAAGCTTCGGAAAGCGCATAAAGCGATTGGTCCCGGTAGTATTTGCAGTCGTTTATATCCTCCAATCCACATTGGCCAGCATGGAGGGTCGTGGCCCATCCTCTTTAACCATCCATAAGGAAGGCCTGAGCTCCTGCAGTTGGTGACGTAAAAGGGCTGATGATGATGATGATGATGATGAGGGCCGTTCAAATCTGACAGAAGCTCAGTTAATCACCTCACGAAAGTATTTTAGTAGACGATTTTCTTCGAGTGGAAAGTCAAAATTAAAATATGTATATTTTTTTTTTATATCAATAAATAAAACTCCAAATATCTTCCGTCAGACATGTACTAACCGACTTTTATAGACAAAGAAAGAGATCAGACAGAAAGCGCTCGGTCTTGGGAGACACCTGAAAAACGGGAAGCGTATTTAACTACCCATCGCGAGGCTCATGAACTATAAAGTTAAATCTGAAGCATTTACATACATGCAGTATGGTATGAGTATGAAACTTCTTTTTATAGGGAAATGCGCTTGGTCTTTTAAAGAGCTCGCAGTTTGCAAAATAGAGATCGAGAAAGTAGTTTCGATTATCGTCAACCCGTGTTGCCTTCATACTCCACAGGCGTACCACAGATAAGTTTTCACAGGGTATAATGAACTAGCTGTTTCCCACGAATTTGCCGCAAAATTATAGCCTATGACTAATTTAAAAAGATCAAAAACAAAAGAAGGACCGTTTAAAGTCCAAATATTAATAATTTACTAATAAAACGCTCAGAAACAAGCAACAACCAGAGCGCGAGAAACGAGAAAAAAATAGAAAAATAACAGTCGTAAGGACCGTTTACAGGATGGGTGACCAAAACGTTATTATCTTGAGCACTGAGCACAACACTGGCATAATGCACGTTAAGCCGTTAGTCCTGGCTGCATCAGCAACGTTAACACCCACCGATCCGCATTAAGCCCGCGTAGTAGGTTATGGCCCATTGATGTTATTCGATTCGTCTGCATTCATAAGAAAAAAGAATTATACCAAAATACTACCCACGCAGACGAAGTCGCGGGCACAGCTAGTTTTAACAATATGTTTAGTGTAATGTACTAGGGAAGGAACCCGAGAATCTTAAAGTTATAAGTTTTAATCCCACTCTGTGATCCCACTGGATTTAGCTTTTTCAAGTTGTTTTTATTATTATGTTTTTCTAATTTTCAATTTTATTCTGCCATAATTTTAAATACCAACTTTTGTTTATTTTATTTGATTATTAAACAATATAAAATGTGACAATAAACATTTCTTTAGTATTACGTAGGCGAAAGTCAGAGTGACATTTTCACAACGCTAGACTACACACTGCACAACAGACGGCAATAAATTAGAAGAGCTTCAATTGGAATGCCTTAGACATCCACCGTACTTCCCGGACCTTGCGCCAATAGATTACCATTTTTTTCGAAATTTGGATAACTTCTTGCAAGGGAAAAATTCAACTCCGATGGGGCAGTGCAAATCGCCTTCAAAGATTTTATTGATTCCCGTCCGAACGGTTTTTTAGTAAGGGGATCAATGAGATGACAACAACTACCTATGAGAAGACAAAAGTGCATAGATAGCAATGATTTATACTTTGAAAATATTCGATTTTTTGTTCCTCCCATACCAAGCACAAATTTCATTATGTAAGGACCTAATATTTAAGAATTATAAACTTTATTGGTGTTTTTTTATTCGGGTGCCAAAATATAAAGTCCAGAGGCGTTGCTAATCCTTGAGAAAACAAGGCAAAGTTGGCCATTAGAAAAACAGCTGGTTCGCAAGTCAACACCAGCAGCTTTTATTCTCTCAACAGAACATTGAAGTCGATCATTTCAATGATTCATTGCGCTGTTTTTCTATCTTTTCATATCGTACTTCAGAAATTGTTTCTCACTTTCTGGTAGATTCTAAAGATTTTGGACAATGTATGATGATGGTCAGTTTTTCACATCCTTCACTGGATACTAGAGACAAAAGAGTTATTCTATTCGTTTTTATTCTTAGAAAATTCTATAATGTGTCCTTATATCCTTCATATTTAAAATGGTTTTCCATCCGGAAGCGAAGAAGTATGTATGCTTTAACTACATTATCCTCTTTGCTGAAATTTCCAAACACTCCTTCTTATCTTACCAGAACTTACGTACCTTTCACACAAAACTCTTTGTTTCTCCTCTAATCATCTCCTCTGCCCATCTCATTACTCCGAAATTGTTCACTCTTCGTTCTTCGTCAAATCTATTCCTTTGGGGGTTGAACTTCCATTAGACACTAGAATGATCAATAGTAAATTAGATTCTAAAAACAAGTTACTGTGTAGCGTATCTTTCTGTAATGTATGTAGTTTTATAATAATTATGTACGTATGTATATTTTTTTATGTCGCTATGCAAAATTTATTGGTATTTCTTTATGTTTTATGTCTGTATATTGTATATGTAAGTATAGTTAAATAATAGCCTCTTCCTACAAAACCTTTTCCACCTTTATTGTGTACCCCGTCCCGTCTAATCGTGTCCACACTGTCCTAAGGTTTACTGATAGAAAATGCCTATGACATTGTACGCCAGTGTGTATTTATGCAAAAAAATTATTAAAAAAATAACTATGTGTTGTTAAGGAGTCATTTTATCCGATTTTATAATAAAAATAATAATATAACGTATATAGAACGAACCACACGCACTTTACTTTTTAAACATAATAATCTCCACCCTAAATCTGCAATAGAACGACTAACTATCAAAAGGCAGGACGGAGGGAGAGGCCTAATAGATCTACACCATCTTTGGAAAAAAACAAAAATACAATTTAAAACATTTTTTAACATTAAAGCTCAAACGAGCGCCATTCACAAAGCCATAGTACAAATGACAGTAGATATACCCCCCTTAATCTTTCCGAAAGCATTGACTTTGTAAACCCAGGAAATACAGATCCGCAAGAAAAGAAAATAGAAGATTGGAAGAAAAAGTCATACATGGCAGACATCCCCATGACCTACATCAGTCTCATATAGATACAAACGCTTCAAACATGGGGCTAAAAAACCGGTAACCTATTCCCTGAAACAGAGGGATTTATAATAGCAATACAGGATCAAGTCATTAACACTAAAAACTATAGAAAATTTATAATCAAGGACCCTACACTTACAAACGATAATGTCGCAGATGCTTTACTCAATCTGAAACTATCCAACACATAACAGGAGCCTGTAAAAACCTTACACAATCAGATTACACATTTAGACACAATCAATTAGCAAATGTAATTCATCAAAAGCTAGCACACAAACACAAAATGTTGTTAGACACAAATATCCCTTATTATAAATATTCACCTCAAACAGTTTTAGAAATGCACTATTTAAATTATACTATGATCGCGCCATTCTTACTGATAGAACCATACATTTCAATAGACCAGACATAACACTACAAGATAAAACAAATAAAACTACTTACCTGATAGACATCGCAGTACCTAACCCCATAACATCCAAAAACGATATCAGAAAAATTAAGTAAATACGCAGACCTAAAAGAGGAAATTATGAGAATATGGAAACAGACATAGTCTATATAATACCCTATAGTCATATCAACCACTCGGTTAGTACCACACCCAAACTGTGCGGCACTTGAGGTCAATGGATCTGGGTGGGAACGTCATCGGCCAGTTGCAGAAGGCCGCCATTCTGAATACGTGCCGCATAGTCAGAAGGTTCATGCAGTCCGAAGAACAGGAAAAAGATTTAATAAATTGAAGAATGTAATAACTTGACATGTGCCCGTCATTACATGGAACTGGCCAGCTTCGAGCTGAGAGATCATAACAACAACATAATAATAATAATATCGCGGGCGATCTTGCTCGATAACGCAAGGATCGTCCGCCGTTTTCTCTCTTTGTCGCCCTGACCCCCGGCCGTCTGGCCGCCTCTGCCGGGGGGAATCCTCCCACCCCTCGAATCGTCGAGGGGTCGGGAAGTGTAAATTTTTAAATACAAAAATAATAATAATAATAATTTATTTGCGTCTGAATAGGGTAAACAAAAGAGATGTAAAAAGTAATACAATTATCGCCTATTCAGCCATTAACAATAGCATGCAAATGTAGTAAAAAAAGATACTATAAGCACTGATTAATCCACCCAGGCCACCATTCAGTTTCTATAGTCTAAGAACTCATGCAACGAATAAATGGAACGCTCAGCAATCCAGTTATATAACCCTCTCTTAAATCTAGTAAGAAGTGTATTCTTTATAGATTCCGGAATCTTATTAAATATTGTTTAACACATACAGTAGCAGTTATTTTTAAATCGCGCGCTTTTTGGGACTATGTCAAGAACTAGCCTGTTTTTATTTCTAGTGTTCCTGGGATACACTTCATGAGCTATTTTGTAATAATCAGGGTATCTTTTGGCAAATTTCGCTGCTTCAAATATATAGTATAAGCAAGGAAGAGGTCGAATACCAAGAAATTTAAACCATTACTTACATGAGACATGAGTATAACTAGGATCTTTGAGAATCACATCATATGTTCCGAATCTTCGACTTTTGATCTCTTAGAAGAATATATTGATCAGGCACAATAATTTTCTTATTGTGTCGGTGGTCTGTAATGGTTGTGCATTAAATGTTTACGTTTCCAAAATTAATTATACCCCATATATTGCCCAGGTATTAACAAAATGAGCTTCATTCAAAATGAGCATATTTATTCGCAACGCACGTCCTTATACACCCCACTGAGGAAGTATTTAAAAAAAACGAAAGCACTAAAAAAAGCATTTCCACTAGATGGCGACTCTAGCAAAAGTTGATTTTTGCAGGAAACGAATGGACCAAAGACAGTTTTTCCGTTCCTATTAACTAACATATAAAAAACTGATTTTTGAAAAGTTCGAAACCTAGATTTTATTCAATTTTGAAAACTAACTTACTTTTAAACATGAAAGAAAACCGGAAAGGTTGTCATGGAGAATAAAGGGTATAAAAAGTAAAAATAAGTAACCAATTTGTTTTACTTTTGTTAAAAGTGCCACAAAAAAAGCAGTTCTGAAAGCCCTTCTCCTTAAAGTCATTAAAAAAGGTAAATGAAACAGGGCTAAGAGTAATTTCTACTATTTGTGACCAACACACAACAAATTCTACAGTAATTAAGGAGTAAAGGGGAGAAACACAAAAAAATAAAAAATACCAAAGAAGGAAGATCAATAATGCAAACAACATATTTTGAGGTAGACGATACAAAAGTATTTCCTTTATTTGATCCACCACATTTGCTAAAAGGCATTAGAAATAACTTATTGACGAAAAACGCCAAATTTATACTAGATGGTGAGGAGAAAGTAGCAAAATGGGATCATTTAAATATGCTTTTGGCCATTGATGTTGGTGATGATGAAATTCGTCTTGTAAATAAACCGATGGAAAATCACGTCAACAAAGATAAGATAAAAAAAATGAAGGTGAAATTAGCTGCCCAAGTATTTAGCCAACGTGTATCGTCTGCGCTTCGATTTTAAGCAAGTAAGTGTATTATTTTACTATTTGTTATTTTGGTAAACGATAAAGTCTACCGGGTAATTATTATCAATTTTCTAATTAAACAAAAAACAACAATGAACAAAATAATATGTGTATGTACAAAATAAACTTAAACTAGAAACCGGTCAATGATGCGCGAGCGCACGAACAATAGGTTTAACATACAAGCGCTTTGTCCTGACTTTGCCTTGGAATTTATTTATTATTAATTTTTATTTTCATTAAAATATTTTATTTTTTATATTCAGTCTTTAAGTTGTTATTATTTAATTATAAGATAGTTAAGTTTATTTTGTACATACACATATAATTTTGTTCATTGTTCTTTTTTCTTTGTTGTTAGATTTGGATTAAATAATTATGAGTTTAGTAATTTTAAAATTGTAACTATTGTTAATAAAGGATTAAGAGAACCTTTACAATAGGTTAAATAATTAGCACGATTCAAAGGCGACAGAAGGAACGGGGTGGGTTTTAGTCAGCAAAAGTCTGACACGTTCCTCTGCCTCACCCAGAGCAGGAGTATTAGTCATTTAATGATTTCCCGTCCGAAATAAGAATCTATTATTATGATATTATACAGTCCTTTCATTTACTTTTAAACCTATTTTCGGTGTAACTCCACAATGAGTTGGTCTCTAATTAACCTTTTTCTCTTTTCAGGACATGGACTATCACCTGCTGAATGTGAGGGAACAGCAGACTTTCTTCTTCTGTTTGATAAGCTCTTTGATTCTTTTAATGGTCATTCCTATAAAGGTGAACCGAAAAATTTATTGATAACTTGGCACTTTTCTATGAAACTTTTAACCGAATTCTTGCAGAATTTACTCCATATACCGCTAAAAATGGTGTCAATTACCCAATTTGGTTCAATACAGCAATTAAAAAATGTTTATCAGAAAAACAAAAATATCATAAGCTGTACAAAAAATACTGGAACCCCCGTGATTACGATGTATTTTCGATGCTTCGAGCTAGATGTAAACGTTTGATGAATGTTTATCATAAGAAATACGTAGCATCTGTAGAAAATGAATTGCATAATAATAATTTTAAGTGTTTTTGGAGTTACGTTAACAGCAACCGCAATGTGATAGACTCCATACCTAAAACTATGAAATATAATGATCATCAATCGTCTAATCCTAAGGGTATTTGTGAATTATTCTCGCGGTATTTCAGTTCTGTCTTTGAAAAAGCCGATTCTAAAAACTTTACTCTGGATAACAATATATTTGAATCGAGCAATAGTCTATGAATAGTATCTTTATTAGAAAACGATATACTAAAAAAACTTAAAAAGTTAGACATTAATAAGGGTAGTGGACCAGACGGTATACCGCCTTATATCATTAAGAATTGCGCTGTGGCACTCTCTTTCCCATTGTCCATTATTTTCAATCAGTCTCTGCGAACGGGAGTTTTTCCGGACTTATGGAAGACTGCATATGTTGTCCCTGTTTTCAAAGCTGGCGATAGATCGAATTGTGAGAATTACAGACCCATTAGCATTCTGTCTTGTCTTGCAAAAGTACAGGAATCTTTGGTATATGATATCCTATATTCTCACATACAGCCTCTCATATCTCCGTATCAACACGGTTTCGTCAAAAATAGGTCAACAATCAGCAATCTTTTGGAATATAAAAATTATTTGTGCCAAGTCTTTGCTAAAAATATACAAGTAGATTCAATTTATACAGATTTCTCAAAGGCCTTCGACAGGGTCGACCATTATATACTATCTTTAAAATTGCAGTCGGTGGGTATACACGGTTCGTTGTTGCGATGAATGGAGTCATATCTAGCTCGCAGGACTCAGTTGGTTGCACTAAAAGCTGAAGTTTCTGCACCTATTACAATAACTTCTGGCGTCCCACAGGGCTCGCACCTTGGCCCTCTTTTATTTATTATATTCATCAATGACCTTATAAAAAGCTTAAATTGTCCCTCTTTGTTATACGCAGATGATTTGAAGGTATTCTCAGTCATTAAAAACTCAACTGATGCTCAAATTCTGCAACTTGATCTGGAGACTATCGCCTTGTGGTGCAGAAACAATAAAATGTCCTTGAATATAAACAAGTGTTTTGTACTGACATTTACTAAAAAGATCAATGTTACAAGCTTCACTTATAACATTGACGGCCTTCCGCTAAGTCGTGTCGAACAGGCAAAAGATTTAGGCATAATCTTTGACTCAGAAATGTCCTTCAAAGCACATTATAATAATATATGCAACAAAGCAACTCGCCTTTTGGGTTTCGTCTTGAGAGTCACTAAAGAATTTAGAAATCCCCGCAGCATCATTTATCTATTCAATTCTTTAATTAGAAGTAATCTTGAATATGGATCAGTCATTTGGTCACCCTTTTATGACACTCATTCTAAACTAGTGGAGGGTGTACAAAGGAAGTTCCTGCGTTGCATATCCTATCGACAAGGTCTATCTCGTAAATTAAGATCTCACAACGAGAGATTGTCTAGGTTTAATGTTGCGACCCTGGAAGATAGACGAAAGCAAAGTGATTTGATCCATTTGCATAAAATTATTCATTCATACATCGAGTCACCATCCTTATTATCCTCCATAAATTTCAACATTTCCTACAGAACGCGTAATCCAAAAACATTTTCATTGCAAGTTTTCCGCAACAACATATCCTTTTATAATCCAATCGTCCGTATGTGCCACCTTTACAATGAGATCAGTCAAACTAATCATGACATAGATATATTCGACAGTAATAGATATTCATTCAAAAAGAAAGTAATGTCACTATTTAATTCAGGAATTATGTCATCATAATCAACATTAACACACTGTTTCTTTCTTTTTTTTTTATTTTGCTAAGTTCAACTTGGACTAAAATTATTATATCATTAGCTTTAATGCTGCTCCATTTTAATCATGCTAGAGATACATATTATTGGGTATAATTGTATTTTGCAAGATAAATAACAAGTTATGCTTTGTATTAATTATATCCTGTTTTGTATCTTAATAAATAAATAAATAAAATATATAAAAACTGTATTAGACATAATTCCCCTCACTTCTAACTGTAGGATGATTTACCTACTTCTAATTTTAGAATCAATCAAATTTAAATCAATAAAAGTATAAAATGGAGTTGAACAAATTCAATTTGAGTCGATTTCGTCAATAAAAAATTGGATTTCTAATATAAAAACATTTAAAGAAATGTGGAAATATTTACATGACAATCATAAAATAACAAATTTAGTAGCTAGAAATTTTAATCAGGATCCTTTAGAAAACTTTTATAGTAACATAAGAAGTAATGGCGTTAGAAATATTAATCCTAATTGTAATCAATTTATCAATGCATTTAAGACTTTGATTGTTAATAATTATAATTCTGCTCATTCTGCCGGTGCTAATTGTGAAGAAGATTGTAATACTTGCATGCAATCACTCTCACATTTGATTGGTATTAAGCATGATTCTCCCACTGTTGATTTTGCATGTAACATTGACTCTTTAATAAATTTTATGACAGATATCAAAAATAATGATTCCCTATTGCATGTTGAATCGAAAAAATATGTAACGGGTTATGTGATAAAAAAATCAAAAATCTTTAAAAGTTGTGCTACTTGTTTAAATTATGAAGGTCTGGTGTTGATTTTGATTCTTTTAATTACGAAATTGATTAAACTAAGAGATCACTTTTACATCCAAATGATGGGTTTATAGAATTAATTAATAATATATATTATCTTATTGTTGCATGTTTACGAGATATTATAAATTTTTTATTGAATCTGCATGTGATTTCAGTATTATAACTTGTAACATACATAAAGCTGCTTTGGTTGATTTTATTTGTAATCTTTCTATCAAAGTAGTAGTACACAGTTGGTGTTTAGGGGTAAACAGATTATTAAATGGAAAAATACAGTTTTTGATAGGAATGACAATGTCAAAAATCGTTTCGAATTTTATAATAAGAGGAAAAGATATATAAATTCATAGATTGTACTCGTAATTAGTTTAATATATTAACCTTAATATAAAAAAATTACGACGTGAAACAAAATGAGTTTTAAAGAAAATAAAAAAAAATTGGGAAAATTTTATACAGTTACGCAATAATGCATATCAAAATTTATATGGCTTAACTTATTTCTGTTTTTATACCATTCTTTACACCAAACTCTTTTCTTTTCGTCAAATAGAAGTAATGCAGCGGCAACTAATGCTATTTTTCTCCTTTTCGTAGCCATTGTAATATGCACTGATAACACAACCAGTCGCTTAGCGCGTCGAACACTAACTGCTAACTGACAAGTTTGTGTAGTGTGTTGTGAACGACAGACATGCCCGACAGACTTGCCCGCGGGCGTGCCTGTCTAGTGAATCCCTCGCTTCAATTAGTTTTCAAAACTCAATAAACAACTCATATTCTATTTGTACTTTTTTGTATTTGTAGTGATATCTAAGTTTCGACTTTTCAAATTTAATTTTTTTTTTTACTTAGTTAAACGGAACGAAAATGACTCTCTTTGGTCAATTCGTTTCCTGCAAAAATCAACTTTTGCTAGAGTCGCCATCTAGTGGAGGTGCTTTTTTAGTGCTTTCGTTTTTTTTAAATACCTATTTCCTTTTTTATTTTAATACAACAATAAAAATAAAGCAGACTACTAAGTCTATGTTTATTAAAGTGTCCATATTTTTTAATTAATGTAAGTAGAAATAAAAAGAGAGAAATAAACTATAGTTATAATTCAAAGAAACGCTTTTTATAAGCTTGTCCATAGGTAATTTCGGAACAATCTCTTTTTAAGGACCATCAGTAATCTGCCATCATGTGACGATTCCGTCTACCCTGATACGTTTCTTCTATCACTTTTAGGTCTTGGTGGAAGCGTTCTCCCTGTTTTCCACTGTAATCTCCCAGATTGTCGGAAAATCTATCTAGGTGACTGTGAAGAAAGTATTTGCGCCTAATTTCTTGAAGCTCTCCCACATCTATTGTACAATTTCTTTATAATTTGGTGCTTTAAAGTTACCTTAAAAGTTTTTTACTACTAACACAAAACCTTCCCATGCTTCACGTTCAGCATCATTCATAAATTTTGTGAAATTTTTGTATTTTATCAATGTTCGTATTTGAGGACCGTCGAATATTCCAGCTTTTAACTTTTTCATACTCAGCTTAGGAAATGTTATACAAATATATTTACAGAGATGTACAAAATACCCTGTACAAAGTATCTGGAATACAAGATACAAAATACTTTTAAATTAAGTATTTCAGATACCAGATACGAAATACTTTCGAGAAAAGTATTTGAAATACTAGATATAAAATAGGTATCTTATAAATACTTTTGATAAATACAAATATTTTTCTAAAAAAAGATTTGAGTTTGTTTATTAAAGACCACAAGAATCTAAATCTTGGACCAGATGGGACTAGGGTCAAAGTGGATTTTTTAAGCATTTTTCATTAGAAACAATTTTTACAAGCTTTTCTCAATAAAGATCCCTTGAATTGAATGGTTAGTTATTAAAGCAAAACCTACTTACTATACGATAACATCACAGATTGTGTTGTATTTTTGAAAAATAAAGGAGTATTAATTGACGATGTCAAAGAAATTATTTTGAAGAATTTTGTCTATTAACAAATTAATTTTTATGACGAACTAGTGGAAAAGCAGTGGGTAATTATTTTCAATATATGCGATGACAGCACTCGTTTCCGAACTACTGAAGATTTGTCAATTTTTTTTTGCCTCATAATGCGAATATGGAATTTTTTTTTTGCTCATGAATATGCAGTGGGCAAAATATAGAAATAGATTAACTGTTGAGTCAATAAAAACAATATTGCTTTGCTCACGGGATATATTTTAAAGCATTTGCCATGTATCGAATTTCACAGTGAAATTTCTTTAAAAATAAACTTTTTGAATGCTGTTAGTGAAAATAGTATAATGTGCAAAAAATTAATAAAAGTTAATACTGAGTTTTATTTATAGCATATGACCGGTCTTTTACATAAATCAGGATTTTTACTGCTTGTAACTGGTTATTCGATTTCAAGCCCTATGCGCCATCTATCAATTTTTACTAGGGAGGGTGTATTACACCGGTATTACCGTACGTTCAGTTCTACGCATTTACTTTTTAAATGACACCAAACAATGTTTGGATTCAAGTTATTTTCAACTAAATATTCATTGCGTTGATAATTGGACACTTTCTTTTTGTAGATATGTATGTTTTAGGCAAAGATATTTATAAAATGTAAGAAACAATCTTTTAATAAAGTATTTTATCAGAAAAAGTATTTAAAAGATACTAAGATACTAAACTAAAGTATTTAAATACAAGATACAAAATTCTTCCTAAAAAAAGTATTTTAGATACAAGATGAAAATACGTATTTTGTATCTTGTATCTGTATTTCAAATACTTGTATCTAAGATAAGTCACATCTCTGTATATTTAAAACCTTCTTCTTCCTTATCCACGCTTTGACAAACTGTTTCATCATACTCCACTTGATGTGTAGTGGCAGGGGTCTGATTTTTCTCTACTTAACAGTTGCTCATTTATTACATTGGCTTTACCAATTACTAAAAAACAGTTAAGGAACGGAAATGACTGGCTTAGGTCCATTCGTTTCCTGCAAAAATCAACTTTTGCTAGAGTCGCCATCTAGTGGAGGTGCTTTTTTAGTGCTTTCGTTTTTTTTAAACACTTTCTCATTATGAAAAAAAGTTTTGGAAAAGGCTTATTAAGAATTATTTCACTTCCAATGATAGTTCAGCGATCTTGAAAAAAATAACATAACATAACAAATACACCTATGGGTACCGATTTAGAAAGCGGGGTAAAATATTTGGACTTTTACAATTTAATTTTGTTATTTAATATAAATTTAATTAGTTTGCTTAACAAAGGTGAATTAACTAATTGAAGGATATATTTGACATTTAGGGGCCGGGGTATATTATTTGGAAAGTCATCATACATTTAAGGAGTAACAAAGTTAGGGGCATTCAAATAACACATGTTCGACTGATCCTTCATTCATACCGCATTCACATAGGGAATTGTCCTTTACTTTTATTTTGGCTAAGTGGACAGGGACGCAAGAGTGTCCAAGTCGGAGGACACAATACCGAAACCACTTGTTTTGGAACATTTTTTCGACGGAGATACCAAAGATTATAGGGAATTATTGGTCCGATGTCATAATAATGTTTACCGGTTTTAAGTCGAGTATTCTGCCAGTGTGTTTCCCACGACTAATATAAATGAGAATGAGTTAGAGGAAGAAAATCTTGACATGGTAGTTTAGAATAGCTAGTACAACCACTAGATATTGCTGTACGAGCACATAAACCCGCCGACTCATTGCTTTTTATGCCACTGTGGCCTGGGAGCCAACATTAGTTCTAAGTTTTTCTTTCTACATCTGTATAACGCTTCTTTGATTTTAAGGATAATAGGAAAGCGAGATTTAGACCTGAAAGGGTTGGAAGAGATTAATTGAAGACAACACAGTGAATTACTTTAAATTATAGTTTCATAAATTTTGTGAGATTCACAATATGAGATTGCTTCTAGAATAGCGATTGCTTCACCCGTAAAGACCGATGAGGGTGAAGGAATTTTAAAACATAATACTATTCTAAACTTATGTATCCATACTGCAGCACCCAGTTTTGAGGCATCAGTAAACATTAGAAGAAAATGAAGTCAGTATTTAGAAATTAGTTTATTTAAATCTTGGTTTGAACTGGGAGAATATTTTCAATGCCCAAGTCAAGTACTATTTTAGGGTTAAAAAGCAACGATTCAAAGCTATTTAGGAATAGAGGATTACAGGGAAATTTCTTGATCATTATAGAAGGGCGACAGAACTTCGAGTAACTTGTTAAAATACAGGGAATTTTTTGGACCTATGTCAGTAGCAGCGACAAGTTTGTGTAGAATAGCAACGGGTGAGCATTTTGTAAAATTTTGAGGAAAAATCTGTCAATGAGATATTGCTTACGAAGAAAAAGAGGGGTGTTCATAGCCCGTTGAATAATACGCAGACTGATCGAATTTTGTTACTTTTGTCTAATGCAGATACATTGCAAGGGTCGAGAAGGAAGGAACCATAATCAAAGTGACTGTGCACTATGGCGTTATAGTAGTTTTTGGGCACCTGGGTGTGCACCCCACCTAACGCCAGACGGCGCCCGAAGAACATTGACACCCTTTTCTGCCTTGTTGGCAACATTATTGAAGTGAACCGTGCCAGATAGTTTGGAATCCAATATCATACCTAGGAATTTAACAGAGTCTTTTATTTCTATGGCAGAATTTTGAAATTGTATAACAGGAGTAGAGACATTTCGTTTTTTGGTGAAGATAACAGTACTACACTTTGGTAGGGAGATTGATAACCTGTGTTTTACCAACCACTCCCCGAGGTGATTTGGAGCAGAGTTCATACGTGAAGTTGCTTCCGGTATGGATTTTACTCATATGTATAGAGCTATATCATCTGCGTATTGGAGAGTGTCGCAAAAGGAATTTGTAGAAAGTTCCATATCATACGTGTATAAACTATATAAAATGGGACTAAGGACTGCCTTGAGGTAATCCTTTCCACACAGTCCTTACCAGTGAATGATTTTGATGCCTTATCAGGATGGATCTAGTTGTGATTGAGTTGCAAATGGACCGTACTAATTCTCAAAAACACTCAGCTGTTGCATTTTATGCCTGAGCACTGGAATTAGGATGTTATCATAAGCAGAAGCAACATCTAGGAAGACACCAACAAGGTATTCTTTGTTTTAGAATGCTAATCGAGTATCAGATGTAAAATAAACCAAGACTGTCCATGGTACTGAAACCTTTTCTAAAACCATATTAAGATTTAGTAATGATATTATGGCTTTCCATAATTCATTCCAGGCAGTTTTTTGATCATGTTTTCCACGATTTTTAAGAAGACAGATGAAAGGGCAATAGGGCGGTAGGAAGAGTGATTAGAGGGATCTTTCCCTGGTTTTATTAAAGGAATAATTATTTGCTTAGACCATTGAACTGGGATAGAACCGATATCGTTAAATGTATTAATCAATTTTAAATAATATTGTTTTAGCGTGTCGGAGTAGCTCGGTGGCGTAGCGCCGCGGCCTGTGATCGTAGTCGTCTTGCATTAAGGACCACTCCACAGTTAACGGAACAACTAAAGAATCTACAAACTCTTCCATTGATAAATCGGAGGGAATATCTTTAACGATACCCATGGTGTAAAGATTTTTCAAGAATTTATTAGCGTCTGTGTTAGTTTTGAATTCCAAAGATATCCTAATACGACCTATCTTTTTTTATACCATCATTCAATATGTTTTTAACGTTGTTTTTAACTAGAAATTAATAACCCGAATTTGATAGGATCAATAGATGTACCGGATGCAAGATCTGTCTCAATTTTAGAAACATGAATAATTAATGGTCCCTTATCACTGTTTAAATATTGTTTATTTATTCTTAATACAAAATGCTTAAAAAATCCACTTGGTCCCTGGCACCCTGAGATGGGAATCGAACCCACGACCTTTCGCAATCCGGGCGACTGCTCTAAACACTGAGCTACCCAGGACCAAACAGGACTGACGAATCTTTTAAGCACGTTTCAATATTTGTAACAATATTTTGCACTTGTTACTTTTCGCTACTACAGAGCGTATTCTCATCAATGTTCAGACATCCACCCAAACAGCCGAAACAAATATTGTTACAAATATTGAAACGTGCTTGAAAGATTCGTCAGTCCTGTTAGGTCCTGGGTTGGGTGTATACTCCAGGGGAGGAGTCTAATGTGTCCGACTGACAGATCTCAGTAATTACTCTTTTACAAAGCGCGTTGTTAACTTCGGGGTCAGTATCATTATTATGCCATTTGAGGCTAGTCTGGGTAAATATTGGGGGTAGGGATTGCAATCCGGTCCGGCGGATCTGGCGTGTTTCAAGACCTACCGGATCCGGCACTGCCGCTACGGATTCGGTGATGGATCCGGTAAAACTATAAATTGCGAAAAGATAATCCATTCATAAAGAAGTGTTCTATTTCTATTATTTTAAAAAATCAAAGTAAATTTACCCTTAAATATGAAATTAAATATTTTTTTTCTCCTACCATTCATTCAGGACGTCTTTTAGCTGACAAGAAGAACAAGCGGAAGAAACTTACAAGCTCTTTATAATAAATAAAATGACGTTTACATAAACCATGTCATTACCATAATAGTACGTATTATAACAATAATAAAAACAATTTTCAAAGTCTGTAGGACACAGGTTGGTACATATTAGGCATGTGCGCCGATGCCGAAATCTTCGGCGGCGGCGTGGAGCTAAAAATTCAGTGGCGGCGGCGTAAATAGCGGCGTAATCGGCGTTGTTATGTTAAATGATGGAAAATAAAAAGTTAAATAATTCAGAATGCCTATAATGACATAACAAATATAAGAGCTACTAAAACTAATAACACCTTTTAAGTAACAATCAAATATGGCAAAATTATACTCTTTTAAATTATGTAACGTAGTCATAACGATATTAAATAAAAATTTTTAGCAATCCATGGGTCCAAGGTCATGGGTTTAAGTGCCATCTGAGAATGCTGGGGACAAAGTGGATTTTTAAGCATTTTTCAATAAGAATTCTAAGTAATTATAATTCTAAGCATTTTTAATAAAGTTTATTTACATTCAACTAAAGTATGTAGATATTATTTTGTTCGATAACTTTTTGCTAATCAACTAATCAAGAAATCGCGATAAGTTGTTTTGACCTCTTCATCATCATCAAATCTTCGCGTGGTGTTAATTTGACACTGCCTAAAGAATTTTGAAAGGACCCAAACAGGTGGAAATCTGAAGGTGCAAGGTCAGGACTATACAGCGGATACATATTAATTTGCACCCCCGTTTCCTGATTGTCATTTAGCTCTCTCCATCCAAAGGTTATCTGGCAGAGATCGCTCTAAGCGATAAGACCGCCAATTGTTACCCTGTAATATTAATATTTGTATGTAATATTAATATTTCTGTATATGTGGTGTTGACAATAAAGAGTTATATTATAATTATTATTATATTATTAACGCCTCCCAGCCAAACTCTCTTAATTTAATGAAAAACCACCTTCCTTTTATTGATTAATCCTGGCCGCTGTCTCTCAACTTCTTGCTTTTATCTCATCAGTTATTCGCAGTAGAGTTCGGAATCGATGGTCCAGCCTGATGGTAACAGCTTATAATGAATAATGCTCTTCCAATCCCACTATACAAACAGCATCACCTTTTTGCCAGTTAACCTGGGTTTCGCCACAGTCTGTAAAGCCTGACCGACCTTTGATTGCGATTTTTTTCGCATGTTCTTGTCGTACGTGATCCAGTTTTCATCACCAGTTATCAGCTTCTTCAAAAATGGTTCGGTTTCATTACGCCGCAATAAAAAATCACAAAAGTTACACGGTTCTTTAGGTTTTTTTCAGTGAGCTTAGCTTCGTCGTAACCACTGATATGCTTTAACATCAAAATTTTCAGGCTGAAAACGCTTAAACCAAATTTGTGCTACTCTCACAGAAACTGTATTAGGTTTATAAACGTCATAATTATTTTTCGCGGCTTACGTTGCATTTTTACCTTTTTATAATAAAATTTTAAAATGTATCTAAGTTCTTCATTAGATTTACTCATTTTCATAGTAAGAAACTTTTTGATGATACCGAAACCAGCCACATAGACATGGTATAGCCAGAAATATTTTATTGCAACTTTATGCATACTATATGTATGCGAAAAGACCTTTTCCCCAAGCTAATAGTTATCATGTATAGAAATTATTTTATTGATATTATTCCAGTTAGACGCAATCGTTAAGCCGTTTTAGTAAGGCTAGCTACAGAGGATACACGTTCGCTAGGTGTGCTTGTAGCGGTTTAGCTAGAGTAGACAAATAAGGGTAAGTATTGAATTTATGATTTCTGCCAACTACATCTTGTAAACGAGTGCCACATTAATTGTACAAGATTTCATTGTTGACAGCTTTAATTAAAGAAGAAAGATTTTATTGTTTATTAGTTTGCATCATATCATTTTTTACTAGATATGGAAATAATCAATTTTACTAGATATGGAAATAAGGATGGAATACGGAACGGAATTAACACGTGCCGCAGAGAATGCACAACGCTGCTTAGCAACCGAGCGAACGAATGTTACTCGCAGTTCGTGCCATCCCGCGCCGTTTACGCCGATCTTTCTAACCGGTCAGCGGTGGCGTGTCATGATCGGCGGCGTCGGTCATTGGCGCGGCGTGGCCCACAAAGCGAAGCCATATTAATTCCATGCATTGCGATCTCTAAAATAATTATCAACTTTTTAATAGCCTTTACTCATTAGTATGTTCTTTACATGAATATTTAATTTATTTATGCGTAAAATCCGGCCGGATTGAAATGATACCGGATTGCAATCCCTAATTGGGGGTGAAAGTTCCATTGATGTTGAAGGTGTCTGGGGCCGGTCTGGTGGGTCCGGAGGATCCGGAGGGGTTGATAACTTTGTAATCAATGGAAAGGAGAGGAGAACAAATAAATGGGTACTTCATCATCATCATCATCATAATCAGCCCTTTTACGCCCCCACTGCAGGAGTTCAGGCCTTCCTTATGGATGGTTAAGGAGGATGGGCTATGACCCTCCACGCTGGCCCAATGAGGATTGGAGGGTATTAACAACTGCAAATGCAGCCGGGACCAACGGATTAACGTGCCTTCCGAATCACGAAGTAGCTCGAGATAATCCTTTTTGTCACCCATCCCGAGACCGACCCTTGCGAAAGTTGCTTAACGATAATGATCGCGGGCCGCGGCGCTTATCCACTACGCCACCGAGCTACTCGACTAGATGGGTACTTACCATCTAATGTTAGGGAAATATCCACCTACTAAGTCTGTGATTAATGACTGTTAATAACGTATCATGGACACGTCATAACAACGAAGTTTGCAATGATTTTTTAAAGTTTTGCAACAATATTGTAATATCTTATACATACTTTATATACGAGGACCCTTTATTGACAACTAGGTACGTTAAGTTATCAGGAAAGATAAGATAACTAGTATAAATCGATATGTAGGAATTTATCTATCTCCGTTAGTCAACACTTACTAAAACTTTTAACTAACGTTATTCCCTTTCTAAAGATTGAGCTGTTAAATATATATGTGTGTTATTTGTAATTGAGGAAGTGAACAAAGTGGAAATTATGATAGGTCATGAAAAGATTGGAACTATGGAGGGTGAAATGAACGGTGTTATTGTTGAAGATGGCGATTTAAAGTCGCCACCAAAAGTGCTACACAATATTTTGCCAGATGTTGAACAACTGAAATATAAAGCGAAAGTATCTATCCCAGAGGAAGAGAAAGTATACAACAAATTGACGTCTCAGAAAGCCAGACATATAATAACAAAAGATTCAGACACATATGGAGTGGAGAACTTTAATAAGAATGCATTGTTAATTATTAATAACAAATATATTCGTGATTACCATCCTAGATTGGGAACTGAGATAGATGAAGCGATACTTCTTAAAACCTTCTCAAAATTTGATTTCGAAGTGACAATAGGACGTGATCTAACAAGAGATGAAATAATGGAGAAATTGTATGATTGTAAGTTCGTATATTTTAAATGTATCATTTTATGTAGCAAGTATTATTTCCTATTCTATTGCAACATCTCGTCAGGTTATACAAAACTGTATTTTTTTTCACTCTATTTGAAACTTCTATATATCAGGGAAGAATTCAAAAACAATTGCGGAAATTTCACATACTGTGGTAATTACATTGGAGACCATCGACACTCTTTATTTGATTGATGTTGATGTATTGTGCAAATCACCTCTTATTTGCCCCTTTATTCTGCAATTCTGAGGACAATTGAAATATATTATTCACAGAGCTCTGTGGGCAAGCGGTCATACAATGTGGGCAAGTGTGGGCAATGAGCATAGCCGGATTATTGACCTGCAGTCTTAAACAGGGAGTTATATGACTCCAATTGTCTAGGAGGAGGCACACAAGCTTCCTCCTGTAGGCGGGCTGGGTGTGGAGCAACCCCAGCTCGATCCGAGGCCCTTCCCCCAAAAGTTAGGATATATTAAAATAATTTTGAAAATCGGTCTATAATTGACAAAAACATCAGTGAAAATATATATATATATATATATATATATAACAAAAAATACATCGCCGTCGAACATATAACCTCCTCCTCTTCGATTTTGAAGTCTCTTAATAAGAATCTTTTATAAACACATAAGCAAAAAACTAATGGTAAAACACTGAAACAGATGGTTGTATAAAGAATTAACCACCGCATTCATAATTTCTGTGCATAAGATGTTTTTTTTTTATATTAGCTCTATTACTGGATTATGTACCTTCATTAATTTTTTTTTTTGAAATTTCAGTTACAAATCAAGATTTCACGGATTACGGGTGTGTGGCGGTCGCAATATTATCTCATGGTGCTGATCGAGGATTAATATATGCAAGAGATAAGCCCTACCATGAAAAAGACGTCTTCCGCCACTTCATGGGTGGTAATACACCAAGTTTAGTAACAAAACCCAAAATATTTATGTTTCAGGTAAACTTAATATCCATATCGTATATTTACATCGAAGTTATTGTATAATAGGAATAACAGTTCTATTTATTATAAATCTTTGCTGATTGGTTTGATGTCTGAAATAATTGTTATGGAAGCATCGGGAGATTTTATTCGTGGATAATAAATTATATAATAAAATGAATAATTCTAATTAGTCAATGCCAATATTATATTTAATATGTAGAAATGCTCCTCTTGGGATATAAGTGCGATGTAATGAATGTAAACAATCATAATTTCAGGCTTGTCGAGGCTATGGTGATTCAATAGGTGTAAATGTCATGAAATCAAGAGGAAAGGTTATACATACGGTTGATGTTGATGAAAAGGTACCATATAATCTGCCTGTGGAAACTGACATGCTCATATTGCATAGCTCATATATGGGGAAGCCATCATACAGGTGTGTTGTTAAATACGTATCAATATTATTTTATAAATAATTTTTCTTCTTTGTCAAGTTTTTCCCATTTCATTTGTGGTCGGCTCTCCTTATCATGTGTTTCTAGAGCAGTCTATACAATATTATGTTTCTAAAAGTACTTAATGATAGTGGAAATCGATGTTAGCCGGGGTTTAGGGCCGGTTCCTATCGTGAGAATTTTAGTCATGTGGTCACTAGGTCGTCGTATGACAAGACAATAAGCGGACCAGCTTCTTATGTACCGACTACCGATTTGGGACTTAATCTAACAGTGTGACTTCTGCTGATCAGATTTCGGAAACTTGAAACTTAACACAAAGATGTATGAAGAGCAACAACAAGTTTCTGCCCAGGTTGGATAAATCCATAGATACTGGTCTGTCAATTTGTAAATTTTCCGTCTCTTTTTTATGTTATTAAATGTTCTTAAGGCTTAGAGAAATGTGTTATTTATAGCGAGACCAAAGGTGCATTTTTACCACCAAACCGTTATTCCGATGTCCTCTCTTCATTCAGGTGGGTACTTGTTGTCCTACACAGCCGTTGGAGTCGTCTCCTATGTATTTTAATACGGTCTTTGATATTGTCTGTAAATGGTATAGGTCATCCCAAAAGGCCTTCCTTTGTGGTTATGGTAAATCTATTTTCGGTGTGTAAGCTACAATGAATTAGTAGACGGTTGATTATCCGATGCAATTTAAATTGCTATTATCCAGTCAGATTTTTCTTGATTTCGTGCCATAGTAAATGAATTCGTACCCTTGTCCTATATTCTGAATTCCTTTACTTGGCCCCTTCTATTTCGTCTCTTGAATGCAACATATATTGATGTCTCCTGGCCAATACTTCGATCAATTTAGCGCTTCGTGCTCACATTCCAACTTGCAAGCCACTCTTTTGGATTTGTTCCGTGTGCCCATGGAGTAGACTGGAGTAAGCATGTGGGGGCAAGTGCTTCCAAAATAGTACGCTAATTCAATCGTAACAAAATATATCGACAAAGTCCGAATATAGATTTGAAAACAATTATATGATTGGTTTAATTTAAATATAATACCATAAGCTAGAAAGTAAATATGTGTTACATGAGCTTGTGTTAGATAATTTATACTCAGTGGAACAGAACGACC
Organism: Diatraea saccharalis; assembly: GCA_918026875.4. Classification (NCBI taxonomy): domain Eukaryota; kingdom Metazoa; phylum Arthropoda; class Insecta; order Lepidoptera; family Crambidae; genus Diatraea; species Diatraea saccharalis. The sequence continues at coordinate 5,450,211 of OU893336.1, forward strand.
GACACTCCCGAGGTTCCTAGAGAGTACTATTTGTCTTTAATATGATGTAAAAAAAAATATAAGTCTAGGTCAAATAGTTACGGAGATATTAAATCACAAAGTTTTTGAAAAAGAATGAGTGTTTTCAACTCTGTGTCAGCTGTTTTGGGGACGTACTAAGGAAAAGTTTTTAATCGGTCATTGACTTCTTCATTTTTAAACACGAAATAAACTAGTTTATGATTTATAAGACTGCTTTCATGCAAATTCTACCAGACAATCAATAAACAAGGCGGTCAAAATGCTTAAATCGATTTACAGACTAACAGCCGGTTTCTGATTTGAAAAAAATAGAAAATTTCTACTGCTTATTCTCAATAACCTAAGTTTTTTTTTAATTTCACAAGTCAAATAGTCCTAGTTTTATCAAACTGCTATCATCTGATCATTAAAAAACTAAAATCGGAAACGAAAACTAAGTGATGTTAGTTTGAGACGTTTAACTTTAAATTTTCAATTAAGAAACCGAGTGTAAAAATTCCTAAATTATTGTAGAGAGATCAGTTTAAACATTAACCTACGTTATTTTAAAAGAGCAGATCTGCAAAAAAATTGTTTGAATGGGGTAATACTCTTTTAACAACGGGATCGTTAATTAAACTCGATAAACTCACAAATCTTCCAGCGATTCATCATTAACCCAAATGAACTTTGTTTTAAAAACATTGAGGAATTTGTTATTAAAATAGCATTTAAAAAGAACATTAAAAAATTGCGTGATATCAAAAGACGAATAAAAAAAATGTGAACCGAGTTCGTCCCTCGATATCAAAGCCCCACCCGCCAGGCAGCCGCCAGGCGGCTTCATTATTCTGTCGGTATTTTCCGGCCGCTCAGTCGTCGCCGACCTTTTGCGTTGGAGTGTTGTTGCGCATCGCCGCCAACGCACCGCCTGCGAAGCGTCTTTTTTGTCGATTTTTGTTTCGTTCTAGTGCATTTTTAATTGAATTTTTGTTAATAAGATAGTAGTGTTCGTCTTGAGTGTTATGTTTAATTTAGTGAAGATTGTGTTTAGTTTTGTGTGAAATGTGATGTATTTTGCGCGTGCATGTGCGGCATTGAAAAGAGCGTGCTTAGCTCAGTCTTCAGAGAGGAAGTGGACATTTTCAGCATCGACTATCATTAAGATATCGGTAAATAATAAAATTAAATTAATGAATTTCGCAGTTTGTTGTAATCTGCACACAATCGATATTGCGCATGCGCGTTATAGGGCTGTCAACACTTAGAAATTTAAAATTTTTACTCCATTTTTACACCTCCTCTATTTTTAAACATTTGTCAAATAAAATGAACGTTTGCATCTAACCTAACTTGAAACTTTCGGCTGTGTCGGTCATTTTGTTCCTCCCAGTATATAGTATTATATAAGACTTAATGATTTGATTTGAGCTACCATTAATCATGAAGTCGGAAAAATTATTAAAATCACTGACATGAAATTTGGCAAAAAAATATTTCGACAATGTCAGTTAAAAAGATTTTTATTATAAGTCCGAATTATAGGGGGCTAAGTGTTTCACAAGATTGTATGAAAGTTCAAACAGGACCGGATTAGGGAGTAAATATAAAATCTATTTGTTACGTTTTTATGCTTGATCCGAAAAAATACAATTGACGTTTGTATGTTTGTCTTATATAGATCTGATGAACCTTTGATGATATAGATATAAGCCCAATAAAGAGGTAAAATAATTTAGATTTTTAGATTACTCAGCTAGTATTAGGTAGGTATCTGTTCTAGACTTATTGAAAATTTAAAGAAAATTACCCACACTGTACTTAACTTCTCTGTCAAGTCTTTTTATGTAGATTGGTTATTAAAATAGTATTCTGAAAATACTCAAGTTCCGCAGCAGCACCAACAATTAACAAAATATTTTAACATAAAATTAGTGTAGGTTTTAATTAGTTTTATTTATAAGTATCAATTTCAAGAAAAATGTAATATTTTTATCACGGTTTTGTAACATCTAGTTTTTAAATAAAATTGTGTATTGTGTAATACTTCGTATCACCTCTCATCGTCTAAACCTTCCTTAGGCTACGATAAACGTTTCAAACATATAATTAGCTAAATCGGGCCAGCCGCTCTCGAGTTTTACACAAATGAGCAGCAATTTATTTTTAAACATATAGAAAACTTGTGTATACCTAGTAATAATGCGGAATGCTGAATTCCTGATAATACTGGTTGTACTCGATAAAACTGGTTGGATTCCTACTTAACTAACAGAATGCAATTGGTAGGAGATATATTTACAATTTAGCTTTACAGTTCTAAACCAAATTATAATAAATTTGGCGTTCCTCGAGGCAGTTTTCTAGGCCCTTTGTTGTTTATGCTGTATATTAATGATTTATCTGATATTACAAATTTTAAGACAGTACTATTTGCTGATGACATTTCCATTATTGTTTCAACGAAAATCATCACAAATACAAAGACATCAATTGTTAATTGGCTTCAGAATAACAATCTTAAGGTAAAGGGTTTAGCAAAAACTAATATAATTAATTTCAATAATTTTAAAAATCAATCAGGAGACGTACCTTTTAATAGACAAACTCTACAGATTGCTCCAAATGTAAAATTTCTAGGCTTAATAGTTGATCCAAAATTCAGTTGGAAAGAGCATATAGAAAAAGTGTGCAATAAAGTGAACTCCTTTTCCTTCGCGTTATATAAACTCACATAAGTAGCAAGTGTAAATACAGCTGTCATGGCCTATTTCGCATATGTAGAATCCATCGTAAGATATGGTTTATTAATTTGGGGAAAGGGCAGGATACTTAAATTCTGTTTATTGCTCAAAAAAGATGCATTCGTCCTATATGCAATCTAATGCCGGATATTTCTTGCAAGTCTTCCTTTAAAGCTCTCCAAATTTTGACACTACCCTGTCTTTATATTTTAGAAGTTAACATATTTGTTAAATTAAATGTAAAAAGTTTACACAAGCACAGGATTTGAGCCAAAGATTAAGAAGAAACCCTGAAACACTGGTATGATCCAAATGTAGACCCCTAAGTAATGTGTTTCAAAAAGTAAATACAAAAATTATTTTTACCACTAAACTATTTGAATTTTTATTTCTACTCTATAATAAGTGAAATTATAAGTATTATTGTCTCTTGGTAGCGACCGTTTTAACTATTTATGTTTTACGTATGTTAATTATTTCTATTTTGTTATAATTGAATTATTCGTTCAATTTTGGATACAGCGTAGGTTAACCGCACCCTATACTCCGAATCAGAACGGAATTGCCGAACGTAAGAACCTTACACTCATGGAGAAAGCGAGAGCAATGATGATTGATGCAAACGCACCATTTAGATTTTGGGGCGAAGCAATAACAACAGCAAATTACTTATCAAATAGAAGTATTAATAGCGCTATTGGAAATGAAACGCCTTTTAAACAGTGGGTTGGGAGACACCCGTGCATTAATCATTTATATGCATTTGGTTTGAAGACTTACGTGCTACAAAAGGGTTCTAACAATAATAAATTTGGAAGGCGCAGATGGTCATCGCCCAGCTAAACAAGGAAGATGTCGAGCAAATCTGCGACCTACTTTACGCACCACCGTCTGAGGGCTATTACACAGTCGTTAAAGAAAAACTCATATCTGCATACGAGGAATCCGACAGCAAGCAGCTACATAGGTTACTCTCCGACATGGAACTCGGAGACCAGAAGCCGAGCCAGTTGCTTCGTCGTATGAAAACGCTCGCTACGGGAAAAATCCCTGACAAAACGCTACAGCTAATGTGGATGAATCATCTACCACCACACGTGCGCTCGATACTCGTCGTAAGCGACACAATGGCCAAAGATACCGCACTCGACGATATCGCCAAACTCGCTGATAAGATGGTAGAACAATACGAAACTTCGTCAATATCATCTATCACTACGCCGATATCAAACAATAAAGATGATACAAACATGCAAATTTTAGTTGACGAGTTTCGTAAAATGCACACCGAGATCGCCGAACTGAAAGAAAAAACATCCAATTACCGCAGCAGCTGTAGCGGGCCGCCACATTACCATTACACGCAACAAAGAAACGATCACAGGACGCGGTACACTGCATTCCCGTCTCAACCAGGAATGTTTGTAGGTTACTCTGAAACATCAAAAGCTTTCAGAATTTTTATTCCTTCTAAAAACATTGTTCTTATTTCAAAAGACATAAGAGTCATGAAAACAATGTACCACAATGAGCCAGACGTTGACCTTCCATCTGTTTTAATAAACCTATTTTATCGATATCTATATTATTACCAACTTGCAACCCTAGAGTATCCGGTGATTTTTCAGTAGCCAATAACCACCGCCGAAACTGACCTCAACCGCACCACAAATCGGTGAGATGTATTTGTACTAAGAATGAGCCCATGCGCTCTCCAATCTTCAATGCGTATGCCCTAGCGTTTATTGCATTCCTTCGGTTTTTGTTGGTTTCATCGCTTACGGTGGACGCGCTAGCCCTAGTAGACAACCCTTCTGCTTGAGTATTACAGCCAATTGTCATCTGACACCAAGGCCAAGAAACCTCTCCTGTTTACTGGGGTTTAAGGTGCCAGCGTTGATCTAGGTTCCTCTGTTGCCATCCTCTTTATAACATCCCGTCTGATACCACTGCCCGGCCGGCGACCGTTGTTGGAAAAGTCCTAGCGGCCCACTTACCAGTTTCCTTTGTGGTCTGGTAAACAAGTTTATGTTGAGGTTCGCAAGAGGTATTTTATTTCCCAACTGCCCTTCAAACAAACATGCCTATATAACGAGCATTTGCTTATCCATCACCGGGGACGCAGTCTGTAGGGAATAAGGCTACCTCAAGGCTAAGGATTGAGGCTACCAAGAGACCTTAAGCTAGATGTTTTATGATAACTTTAAAATATATTCATTTAATTTTGTGCTGAAGAATTAGTGCTGTAACTAACTCATACTTTAATTTTTTCAGAGACATATATAAAGGTTCATGGTTTATTCAGAGTCTTTGCAGAAATATTGATAAGTTTGCAGCCAAATTGGATGTGGAGTCGATTCTTATTAACGTTAAGAGGGAAGTGGCGATTAATCTATACCACGAAGAATACAATAGAGCAACTTTAGAAGTACAATTTAATAAGCAGATGCCAGTAATAACATCGACTCTAATTAGAAAGTTGTATCTAAAGAAATATGAAGATATAGAAAAATTTGACCAAATATCGAAACGTTCGTTTGACGGAGAGAAGGCTAAATATCAAGGAATGAAAGAAGTCATCAGCCAACCGATACACTTGAATAATGGCAATTGTTCTTGTTACCAAGAACACTTTCAATACATGCGAGAATGTTTGAGGTAAGTTTCCCTATGTAAATTATGTTTAGAAAGTATACAAATCATATACAGATCTTACCAATTATCAAGCTATCGATGCTTGATATTATCACGAAGCGACGAGCGCTGCCTTGTAGTAACAACATAGTGCGATGTTTCACCAACGTGTCACTAGATGGCGTTGCTCGTTCTTGAATCGCGTGCACCAAAGATCTTGACACGTCACGAGGGAGAAAGGGAGAGATAGCGGTTCCAGAACTTTTAGGAAACGTCGCAAATATGTCAGTTGGGCCAAGGTATACCTAGGATTGGACCTATAATTGACCTTGGCTCATATGTATACGCGGCAAGCTGCCCGTCTCAGCATTAGTTAGTTCAGGGATCACTCATCTGAATACGATGAGAGCAATACGTATATTCGAAGTGATTAAAGCAACTGATTGGCACCGTGAACTAGCGGTAGGTCGTAGACGCTTTATCGATCAACGAAATGATTTCAATTCGAATTCACTCAGGTCTCCGAATACACTTCAAAATGCGACATCCGCTCGATCTTGATTTGGCAATAACGTTTGGTGGCATAAATGAAGTGAGTTTCGTAATGACGCAGGAAGAGAATATCTAAAACACGTATAATCAGTCAATTTGGTCTGGATTTTTACAGAATCGCAGGGCAGATTGTCTTTTTGACACCTAAATTGGAAATGATAAATTTTAATCTTAAGTAGGATTGCGTACTCTTGTTATAACTTTTGTCACTCAGCAAATATACTATTATTATGTACGATTATGTCAGGGTTATCCTCTGAGGAATTGTCTGCTTTTATATAATTAGAAATTCTATCATATCTGATATGCAGACTAATTAAAGCATGGAAAGATGGTTGTGTGATGCAAGGCTTATGCTTGATTGCGAACAAAATAAATATTTTGCTATTCGACAGATTCGAAAGAGAAGATTTGATACTGTTTGTCATATGCTTCGAATGATATTGTATATTTTGGATGTAAATGATATCGTTTAACAGGAATTGGAGGTACAAGGAGCATTAGGTAGGAAAACTTCTTGGTACTAAAACGTGAGTATGTGGATTCTGATGTTAATGGACGGAAGTTAAAATTGGGTATATGAAAGAGAGACAGAGACAGGAGTTGTGATACGATTTGCTTAGAATTTGCGATGTTAAGATTTCAAAGTTAAATTTACGGATATTAACAAAACTCGCTCAATTGGATTCATATTTTAATTATTGGAATTTTGTACATTTTCAGGTTTTATTTACAAGATCATCCCGATGACACTATTGCCAAATCATTTTATAGAATTACCCAGTCGTTCGATGGTCCAGCCTTCAATGAGCCAAAGAAAAATATGCTGAAGGTGATCGCAAAATATCTCAAAGACAACAACTATGAGAATTTCAAATATATACACACATATAACACCGAAATTTGCCCATCACCTTCATTTGTGGGGAAAATGTAAAATTATTAAAATAGTTTTAATTTTGTTATATAATTTGATAATAATGAACAAAGGTTTCGGGTGATTTATAAAAAAAAATCTGAAGTACATAGCTATATGATCAAGAACTATTTATTTTATACAGTAGGCACTCTTTCCAACCCCTAGGATTGTGTATGTTACGCTGAAAGATCGAATTTTGTGGATATTTTACTGTGAACACAATGCGTTGTGAGCACAACGCGTTGTGAACTATTTTTTCGCTTAGTGACCGATTTCTATCTTTGAGCGTAACATACCTATATATTACACAGGGAAAGTATATAATGGACAGTAATATTCATAATATTTCGTACACTCCTAGGACGCCCTAGGTATTCTATACATTCCCTATACAGGGTTATGGGTAATTAGACCTGATCCTTTTAAGAGGTCGTAAGGGAGGTCATTTATAATATTTTCACCCCACATTGTATATGCGAAAGATTTTTTTTTAAATGCACATTTGTTGGCAAATTCACAACAACAAAAAACTTTTTTTTAATTGAAATCTCTGTAGTTTCTGTTTGGATCAAGATTATTTGGGTTTTATTATTAGTTATCACGAACTGCAATGTTATCTTTTCAAAACTGTCAACAAAATTAGACTCTGACCATAATTTAAAAAAAAAATTATCGACTTTTTTAAAGAATAACAAATAAATACAATTTGTCACAAAAATGGCTCACTTTTGTATACATAATGTGAGGTGAAAATAATTGTAAATGACCTCCCCTACACCCCTTAAAAGGATCCTGTCTAAGTACCCATAACCCTGTATATGGTCTTAATACTATACTGTGAATTATAATAATAGGGCGACGCCTTATGGTTACATGGCTAGCATGGGTATTATGAAAATCAAACAGGCTCTACGATTATTTCCAACCGGGGCAGAAACTTAAGAATAGTGCAAACTTGTACCGCTGCCCACTATGAAATCCAATGTGGTGCTATCCCAAGAATGTATTTTTATTGACTGGAAAAGGTCATCGATATTTTGATCACTTTGTTAGAACATTTTTTAAACATTCTTCATTGTTAGCTCCTGGGTGTCATGCCAACAATGTATGTTGGGAACGTATATTTTTGGTTGGACTCCAGGTGTGTTACATTCCGGATGCGCCACAACCCCCCCTATCACCTGCGCTAGCGATGTGATTGTTTTGTAGTCCAGTCATTTAACTTATATTTTCGGAATATTTTATAAAATAAATGTAACGTTACATTTATACACGCTACCCACCATCTCAAAAACAGTAGATCGCATAAAAAAGGTACGCATAAAATAAAATAACACAAAACAAACCGACGACAGAACATGGCAGGCGATATCTTGATGATGTAAGCTAGCATGGTATAGCATAGCAGGCACACATCTAAGACAAACAGAAAGCACATAAAATAAAACAAAATGTATTTGTGGCAGGTTATGTCTGAAATGTTTTCTATAACAAGTAACAAAAATACAAATAAATAACAAAATAAACAGGAATAAAAATTAAAATAGCATAAAAGTAAGAAACACAGATCTATATAGGTTGTTTAGTGCATGGACCGACACAAATAATTATGGGGGATTTTAACTAAAGGTAGGCATTTTAACAGTTGTGAAACATAACAACACGAGACCAGTTCAATACAGAAAAACAAAATTTAACAAACAAAGACAACGTTTTTCCTCGAGATTATGAGTACTTACTACAGCAAAGACAATTACAGTATAGCTTATGATGATGGCTGATAACCAAGAACCAATGAAAGACAAAGACAAAAATCATTTGACATACGCAAGAAAAACATTACAACATATGCAAAAAAGGAAGAAACTTTTTGCTTTCTTATCAGTACCATTCAAACTTGTTCCATTGTTATGTGCGGTTTGCCCATTTAATAGTATCCACATTTTTAACACTAATTGCATAATTTTATGAAATGTAGCAATTTTTTTAACTATTAAAAATAAAACTACTTAAGTAAAAATACTTTTTAGCTTTTTATAATGAATTCAGTAGTTATTAATTTTGACCGATTTAAACATTAATAGAGAAGCTCGGTGGCGTAGTGGATAAGCGCCGCGGCCCGCGATCATTGTCGTGAAGCAACTTTCGCAAGGGTCGGTCACAGGATGGGTGACCAAAAAATTATTATCACGAGCTACTCCGTGCTTCGAAAGGCACGTTTAGGTCCCGGCTGCATTGGCAGTCGTTAATACCCTCCAATCCGCATTGGGCCAGCGTGGAGGGTCATGGCCCATCCTCCTTAACCATCCATAAAGAAGGCCTGAGCCCCTGCAGTGGGGACATAAATGGGCTGATGATGATGGTGAAACATTAATAAAGGCTTTGGAAGATCACTTTTTTCTATTTATAATCAATAATTATTTATTTAGACTAAACAGATATTGAATATAATAAAATCCATTTTTTGTGAACAAGTTATAATTTTGGTTAATTTTAAAACCATATTTAAATAATCGTGACCATTGTCCGCGTGGTAAAGTTACTTTGAGCAGCATTTCTAACGAATATTTATTCATTATATCGTGTAAAATACCTGAAATAAAGTTTCATCCCCTTAGGGGTGAAACTTATCAAAATCCTTTCTTAGGAGATGCCTACGTCATAGTAGCTTTATGCATACAAAGTCTCAGCCCGATCTGTTTAAAATTGACCAAGTTTCATGGAAACTTTCATCACCTATTATATCCCCTTGGAGGTAGAATTGATCAAAGTCCATTCGTAGCGGATGCCTACATCATAACATCTACCTGTATGCCAAATTTCAGCCCGATCGGTCCAGCGGTTTGGGCTGTGCGTTGATAGATCACTATGTCAGTCAGTCACCTTTGAGTTATATATATTTAGATTTTATCGTATGGTGTAGAATAAATAAAATATTCAAAATAAATAAATAAAACATTCTATTCTATTCTAAGAAAAAAATACACTAACGGGAAATTTTGGAAAACAATATAATAAGATATTTTATATATAATAAGATATTTAGTAAAGTAAATAGATTGAAAAATAACAAATGTTACAAAAAATATTTAATTATTTTAAAGTATATTGCACTCTTTTTTTATTAACAATTAAAACTTTAAATATATAATTATATATTTAAATAATCAAATAAATTTAATAAAAAGAAATAAGATAATTGTTAAAATTTAGTATTTTTTATTATTAATAAAATATAGCTATTCCCAAATGGTTGTTTTATTTATCACCAGATCGTTACTGAAAACAATAATGCCATAAAAATATTTATTTATCAACTTTTCAAGATGGCGTCCAATATGATTATGATGCCACTTCGATAAATTTAAAGTTGCTGATACGTACTATAGATAAGATAAAGTATATAGAAATTGATTATTCAGTAAATTGCAGGTCCACAAACCATTCACTAAATTTTGTAAAGAAGTAAAAGCTCCGATATTATTAAAGTGTAATAGTTAAAAAATTGTGTAAACAAAGTAGATAGATAATAAATTGTATAAAAATGGAGGACATGAGAAACGAAAAGGAATCTATACCAGAACTACCAGAATCATCCACCGAAAGTCTGGACAGGGCTGAAGCTTCGAACAAAGAATTAGAAGAGTTACAAAACGAAAGCACTATTGGTGAAAATTTAAAAATCAATATGAAAGCATTAGCAAAACGTGCGGAAACATATGAATTAGAGAAATTCAAAAAGAACCATATGCTTATATTGAATCATATGCATGTAAATGGTTGTGAGTCTAGAATTGGAACTGAAAAAGATGTCGAAGCACTTAAGATAACATTTGAAAAGTACGGTTTCGAAGTGGACATTAGAAATGATCGGACTCATACGGAGATACAGGGAATACTTAAAGAATGTAAGTTTTTGGGATTTTTAAGGTTATAATTTATTTACACTAATGATTATTTATCAGTATAAAGTATCTCTACAGTAAAAGCAAGATGATACGAAAAAGAATGATCTAAAATTAATTTCATTTTGTTTTGTTTTTTTTAGTAAGTAAAAAAGATTTTACCGATTATGGTTGCGTGGCTGTGGCGGTTTTAACACACGGCGCTGAACAAGGCCTCATAAGGGCAAAAGATAAAACTTATAACGAGTCAGAAATTATAAAACATTTTAAAGTCGATTTAAGACCGACTCTAGTGACGAAACCGAAGATTGTCATAATACAGGTCAGTGAAATTATGAGTTTCATAAAAATGAATGTTTTTTTCTATATAGAAAAGATGAACAACACAGTTATTTTCATGTTCCAAGCAAATTTCTTTATTTTTATTCCATTTAGAACCATTCGCAGAGTGACATAAGCCAAATAAAGCAAATCGCAAAAGTGTTGCGATTAAATAATAAGCAATAGTTACTTTTTATTAGCGTCCCGTAACCAAAGGGTAAAAAACGGGACCCTTATACTAAGACTTCGCAGTCCATCCGTCTGCCTGTCCCTCTGTAACAAGGCTGTTTCTCATGGACTGTGATTAGACAGTTGAAAATTTTCACCGGTAAGTAATGTAAGTAGCTCAGTGGCGTGGTGGTTAAGCGCCGCGGCCTGCGAAGCAACATTTTAGCAAAGGTCGCCCACGGGATGGGTGACAAAAAATTATTATCTCGATCTACACCCTGCACGCTAAACGTTGGTCCCAGCTGCATTTGCAGTGGTTAACGCATCACAATCCGCATTGGACCAGCGTGGAGGTTCATGGCCCATCCACCATAAGAAAGGCCTTTTTTTTTGTTGACGCAGGGGAAATGCACCTTAAGCCTTAAACCAGGGCTCCTCTTCCACCCCGCCCTGAAAAGGGCAGTTAGTGTGGAAGCCCTACCTGGTAAAACCCGCTGCGGTTCACCTCACGCGGATGGATGAGTCCGGTATCCAGCACGTAGGGCCCGGACTAGACCATAAGGAAGGCCTGAGCCTCTGCAGTGGGGACGTAAAGGGGCCGATGTTGAATGTATTTCTGTTGCTACAGTAATACAAAAATAGAATGAAATAAATATTGAGGTGGGCTCCTATTACCCACATAACAAATGTGATTATTTTTGCTCGATTTCGGTTGGAACTCTTCGTGCACGAGTCTGACTGGCGCTTGAACGGTTTTTGTAGATAAAAATAATGATGTATTGCTTGACTTAATTCCACTAATAGCCCTTTTCAAGTTTATTGCGGCATATTTTCGGTACTAGTAAAGCAAAGTAGTTTGTCATTCAATAAATGCATTCTATTTTAAATTTTCAGGCTTGTCGTGGGGAAGAAGAAATAGAAACAGTGACTGTTTTTAAAGAAAAAGGCAAGACCAAGAAAGATTTTGATGATAAAAATAAAGAGAAACCGTACACATTGCCAGTAGAGGCTGACATGCTCGTATGTCACAGTTCCTATTTCGGTAAACCATCACTTAGGTAAATAAAACATTTATATCTACTTATATTATACCCCAAATTTTGGTGTAAGGTTGTGTAGTAAGAAAAGATATTGTACTCACATAATGAACTGCACTCGCCAATTGTGTTGGTTGTATGGCTGATATTCTGCTAGTGATAACGTAATTATAGCAATTTTTATGCAATTTTTTTTTGGCGCATAAGATACACGTAGTTTAGGAATAAGACGATGTTGATTTTTAGTGATTTCGCTTCTATTTTTAAATAACATGTGTACTACAAATATTCTACCTAACTTAAACAATTAAGGTGACCGGATGTTGATTAGCTTAGGATATTTATTGATTACATTTATATGAACAAGAATTTTCATGGCCTATTTCAGGGACGATAAAAATGGTTCATGGTTCATACAGTCTATCTGTCGAAAGATAGAAGAATTGGCAGCAACACATGACTTTGAATCAATCATGGTTGAAGTGAAGAGACAAGTCGCTATAGATCATTGCGAGGTAGAACGTAACACAACAACGGATCAGATAGAAATAAACAAACAAATGCCAGTGATTACGTCAACTTTGATAAGAAAGTTGTATCTCAGAAAGTATGGCGAACCACCTGTATTAGTACGCGATTATATACCACCGTTGACACCTCAAATCTCTCAATGCCCTTGTTTTATAGACCATTTTGACTATATGAAGACTTGTTTGAGGTGAGAGACCTATTATAGCATAAGTGAGTCTGAAGTTAAGCTCAACGCGAACTTCAGTTAATGTTAAAAAGGCAAAAGGAAACTTATTACCGAAGCTCGGTCTTTTTGTCATTTTTAAAGTCCTTTCTATGAATTTAACTACATTCTACACCCACCGCAAAAGTAATTTGATAGAAAAATCTTCTCTATGAAAAATGCAAAAAAAAAAAACCCCTTTCCTTATCCCATCTCAGAGAACCAAGGACACTCTGGGATTCGAACTCACGACCTTTCGTAATCCGCACTTTCCATATGTGCCCTATTTATTTTTTTGTGAAAAAGCGGTTCATCAATCAACGAAGTTTCAACTTTGCAGTTCTGATATTATTGGAATAAAGTGTCTGTGGCATACGAATCGATAGACAAACAGACGTGTCGAATCTGTTACGGTTCCGCTTATTGCCATTCGGCCATGAAATCTTAAAAGTCAAAGGATGACCATTTCTCCCATAGATTCCCCTAAAATGTTGAAAAACAAAAAATGTAGAAAACAATTTATAAAAAGAACATTAAAAGTTGTTTATGACTCTAACTTCTGAGAAATTTTAATTATTTTTAGACTTACAAATAATTTGAAAAGAATTTCAGAGACATTAATGAAAGAACTCCTATGATTTCAGTTACTACTTGGATGAACATCCCGGAGACAACGCAGCACAGTCGTTATACGATATGGTTAAAGTTTTCGACGATAGACCAGAATATAATGAAATCAAAAAGGAAATGTTGAAAGACATTTCGGACCATCTCAGAAGTGATAGAGCAAGAGAATATCAGTTCCAAAAATTTGTGCACTTCTTTAATAGCGGGCAATTTACCAATTAATTAACACAACTTTCTAATACATAAAATGTATATTAAATTATGATATATTAATATGCTTTGTCCAGAAGTCATTTTTACATATTCTTTTGTTACACACATAACGGAGATCTTTTTCCTAGACCGTGTCCTGTTTGAAGATACATCATCATTATTATGACACTTGTGGATCAAAGCATTAGTGCTTGTTTGAGAAAAATCTTTTAGTTTTTCTGACTTCATATATCAGTTATATTTATAAGGTATACATTTCAGTACACAAGGTGAATGTATCGCGATTAAATATTGAAAATGAAGTTTTCTATTTATTGTATCATAAATATGTTGGTAGCGAGGTTGAATTTTCAAAATTGCTTACCGGTTTTAATGGCTTCTGAAGGTTATCATTGTGGGTCTTGATATGGTCGTATTAAATAAACCTTCTTTTAAATGTATTAGAAAGTTGAACTTAAGTAAAGATCTCTTAAATTAAGTATATTAGATATTTTTTATATTAAGTCATGTTACGTAAAAAAATATAAAAAAAACAGAAAAAATAACATAAGCTGCAAGAAAACGAAAGTGTTTTAGTTACCTCAGATGTATAGTGATATTAGAGTACTACCTTTTTGTTTTTGCTGCTCCGTGTTATTACAAGTCGGGGCTGTATTTTTAAAACTAATATTCGATAACAAGTTGGGGCTGTAATTTTAAAACTAATATTCGATGTAACATTCCAAATTTTATGGTGTTCTCTATAGTAATGAAAAATTCGTAAATTAGAGCAGAACAAACCGAATAAGGAGAAGGGGGCTGTGACCAACTACGCGGGCCTTCTGTAGTTTGGTGGGTGTTAATGATTGCAGATAAAGCCGAGACCAACACCAAGAAAATCTCGAGATAATTTTGTCACTTGAGAGAGTTGATTCATCGGATATGCTAACCATTCATTTTAAAAGGGCAAGCTCTTTATTGTTATTAAAGGTTGTAGAGTGCCTTACGCACATTTTTCTCTGCAACTACAAGATATTATTTTTTTGATAACGCAGGGGAAATACACCTCAAGTCTTAAATTAGTGCTCTCCAACCAACATGCCGTTGAAACTATCGTCAACTATTAACATTTAAGCACATGCTAATACCACAAAATGTCATGTTTGTAGCTTCTTTGATTTCCTAATTTAAGCAAAAGCAAAACTGCTAATTCTTGACGAAGTCGACACTCGATGATTTACTGACACACTGATATTGAAGTAAAAAATTTTCTAAGCAAAACCAAGTCAAGTCTAAGGTTCTTTACTGAGATTTCTTTATTAATATAGTTAGATCTTGTGTGATCGGTCGTTGACGTTCTTTATGCACATTTTGATGCATCGAAGACAACGGCCAAGTCACATAACATTTAACAACATCAATAAAGAAATTACGGTAAAGAACTTTAAAATTTGGCTTGGCTTTACTTCGAGATTTCATTACTTTTTATAGAGAGACAAGCAGCTCAATCGAGAGTTGGCTAGTTCTTTTTAAATATTTTTGGTGTGATATATATTATTCATGGGAAAACCTTTTGAAAAAATAGCCATTCTTCCTTCCTAACCTTAATATAAAAAGGTTTCAACATAAAAGTATCTCAATTCAGTGAGTGATATGCCTATCATTTTGATAGATAAACTTTTTATATATATACAGTTTTATCAGTAAATCGCCTTAGTATGACAGTGTGTTTAAAATTGATAACGCCATCGGCGGTAACACGGTCAAGAAAAAATAGTGACTAATGTAGTGTTGAAACTATATTAAAAAATAAAATGGACAAATACGATGAAGATCCTAGTGAAGTGGCAACTCCTCCTACGCCGGAGGAATATATGAAAAGTTCGAATTTCGATTATACCTTTAAAAAACGGAAAAATAAAAAGGGAAAATATTATCGTAGCAATATTCGCAAAAATATACGTGACGTGACATGCAATTCGAATAATGATGAAGCTAAAGAAGATATCGAAGAACCCCCTGATTCCAAAGATGCATATTGCGATGCAGAGGATAATAATCATATGACAGAAGAACATAACGACGATAACGATAGAACTGATATAGATAGCCAACCGCTATCTCCATCTGAATTACCAGAAACAGCAGCAAAATTGGAATCTGAACATATATCAGCTGAAACGAAAGATATAACGGAATCAATAGATGAAAATATATTACCGCCATTGATAAATGTTATTAAAACCCGGCCCTTGTCGAAACACTCGAATACATATGAATTAGAAAAATTTGAGAAGAAAGCCTTATTTATTTTTAAGCATCAGGATATTAATGGCTTCAAAGCTAATTTAAGCATAGACAAAGATGAAAAAGAACTTACAATGACGTTTTCCGAATTTGGTTTTGAAATTAAAGTAGAAAAAGATCTTACAAAAGTGGATTTAATGAAGAAACTAAAAGAATGTAAGTTAATTTTTAAAATAATAAGCAAACGACATTTAGTTTGGCAAGGAGTTGAAAAAAATAATATTACGTTTTTCTTTCTCAAAATATAACACTTGAAACAAGTAAAGTAATTGGTTAAATATAAATTTACTCCATGCAGTTAAAGAAACTTAGTTGCAACTTCTGCTATAGAGTATATTCTATCACTGGTTTTGTCTATTATTTTGTTATTGTCATATTTTACTTAAACAAAAGGTGTGTTTTGTGGATCAAATGATATGAATCATAGCCAGTCATTAGACAATCAATCTGGATCGAGATCAGATCAAAGTTGCGGATAATGTAAAAAAAGAATTATCTGGCTGACTCATTTGACGCTAGATATATCGTCTAATGACCGTATTAACAATACTTATATTATATAGAGGTAAAGATTGTAACTTTGATCGTTTGTTTGTTTGTTTGTAGGGGGTTATCTTTGGAAATATTGATTCGATTATTTAAAAAAAACGTTAGTTCGCGAAATCTAACTAGATGTCGCCACGGTACGTTCTTGATTTCTCCATGACAACCTTTCCTGTTTTCTTTCATGTTTAAAAGTAAATTAGTTTTCAAAACTCAATAAAAAAGCTCACATTCTATTTGTACTTTTTCGTATTTGTTGATAGCTAAGTTTCGAACTTATCAAATTTTAGTTTTTTAATGTCTTAGTTAATAGGAATGGAAAGGACTGGCTTTGGTCCATTCGTTTCCTGCAAAAACCAACTTTTGCTAGAGTCGCCATCTAGTGGAGATGCTTTTTAGTGTTTTCGTTTTTTTAATACTTTCTCATTGACGTGGACGGTCTCGGGAAAACAGGTAATTTGTAAAGGAAAAACTTTCTATTTTATGAGCGTTTATTGTTATATGTTGTTTATTGCGTGTAATAAAGTCACCTCTACACTTAAACAAGTATATTATTAAAAAATAAATGAAAATTATAAAAAATAAAATTGCTTTTATGTAAGCATGACATTCAGTAAATAATATTGTAAGTGTCATCGCTTGATAGTGTAATATATATATAAGCTTTGAAGTTCCAAATGGCCAAAAAGTGGCCAAACCGGTACATAAAATTTTTGAGAGCTTTTGTATATTTTTTTTCAAGATGAAAAAAATATATAGACGGAGAGGTCTATTAGTTTGGTATTCCAATAATATTTACTGCTACATATTTGCAGATAGTGGGCAAGACTTCACAGAGTATGGATGTGTGGCAGTGGCAATATTGACATATGGCGAGAAACATGGTCTTATCTGGGCCAAAGATGAGTTGTACAATGAACTAGAGCTGATTAAATATTTTAAGAATGATAGAAATCCTGCACTAATTACTAAGCCGAAGATTTTTATAATCCAGGTATGAGTTGAGACCACATTTTATTTAACGCGGTTTAGGCATAGCTGAGAACGCGAAAGTACATACATTGCAGCTTGCATTCTAGTCGGCTAAAGCTCGTTACAGACGGTTTAGGTGCTATAATATCTCATCTTAAGATAACATACCTATTTTATATCTTAAGCTGTTACACACGGTTAAGATACAATAGTATTCAAACCCTTTATAAATATATATTTCTGTATCGCCTAGCATCATAATTAACATATTATGAAGATATTATATTACCTTAGGCGTTTGTGTTGGACCATTTTATTGCATGGCGTGCGATAATTTATCGTAAGATATCATATTATACTATCTTCACTGTTGATTATGAAATTAATACGTGTGCGTGTTCTAAACGTAAAGTTTTAGACTAGCGTGCGATTGACGCAGTGCAGTCTCAGCTTGAGTGAAGTGGTTTTTTTTTTAAATGAAGCCATCACAAATTCGACTAATATAGAAATTGACTCTCTATGCATGTATGACTCTGTCTCTTTATGCATGTAGTATCAGTCTATTGGAGAAGGATTTACAATATTTTTAATGGTATCACGTTCATGGATTATACAACCCATGAAAGCAATACTACCCGCTATAAATAAGAGTTCTGTTTTCAATTTTCTAGCGGACATAACATAGTCACCCTGAGTGTTATTAATTTTATTTTATTTTAATTGTAAATTTAACTTGTTTATTATGTTACGTGTAAAGGAACGATGTTTGGTTGATACGTCAACATTAGTGATAAGCCAACTTATTGGTTGCTCGTAACTTTCATCCGAATTCAGGGTTTGGAATAAAAAAAAAAAAACTGAGCGCAGAATTCAGCTTGTATGTTTAATTGTCATTAGGCATCCACAAAACGAATGATTTTAAAATAAATATTAAAATCAGTTCAGTCTACGCTTTTACATATTACTTGTGAAAGTCGAAAACTTTGCCAATGGTTCGCAAAACTAAGGCGGGAGGTCTCGTACTGACAAGAATCGGCAAGAAACACTTGCTATTTAATTTCAACTATACAACTCAACTATACTATATTTGAGGAAACGTAACGACCTAACGCACACGACACCATCGCAGAGATTTTAAGAGAGCCTGACTACTGGTACTTAGTTAATAATATATTTCAACAAAACTGATTTCTAGAGTAGGACAACACTAACAATTCTATTCTCTTTGGTTTAACGTCACGAATTGACGTTTAGATCCAACAATTTGTGCTGCCATCTAGTGACATAATTTTTTGTAGTTTCTTTATTTTTTGAAATACTTCCTCATAAGATTAGAATTTTGGAGTACGTAGTTGCTGTACTATTTATTGATTTTAAAGCTATTTAAAGCTGTATTAGTATTTTGGGATGAAATTTTAATTTTAATTAGTAAGGATTATGAAGAACATTTTACTATTCGATTGATATATTTAAAATCACAATGTTGATGCCAATAGTTTTACAAGAATGACAGCCCGGAAGTAGTAATAAACTTCGTTCAGGACAGTTCGTTTCGTTCGACTTCGTTAAGGACAGGCGAAGGCGTTTGAGCCATACTGCCAGATCTTCAGTTTTTTTTTAAACTGTCCGGAAGTATATTGGCGCGAAACTGATCAAACGTTAACGTCAAAGCGACCGTGACAGTTAACTGACAGAAAGGGATGCCAGTGGTGAGATCAACAATTAGTGCTGCCAGTAGTTATCGATCTTTTCCCTTCTAACACTATACAAAGCATTAATTGAATGAATACTTACGAGATTATTACATAATAAAGTTACTTTAATCTTACAAAAGACTGTCATCTTTTAACTGTGTTCACTTATTTCAGGCTGGTGTGGGTCAAATTGAAGAAACAAAAGGTGTGATCAAGTTCAGGTCAGCGTTAGGAAGTGTACGCAAGGATTTCGATGAAGATATAGAGCCGTACACATTGCCCGTGGAGTCTGATTTGATCATATTTCATAACTCCTATAGTGGGAAACAAAGGTACGCTTTATCTATAATTTCGAGTCGCATGCCGTGTTGGGTAGGCAGACAGGACCGAATGCCAAAAAAAACTGTTTTTACAAAAATCTTTCACGTTCTCAACGTTAATAAGTTTTATTATTGTTCACCAAATTTTATGACTTCTGATGTTATGCTCTGATAATGCGCGGTCAATTTGGATGGAAGGTGTCTCTTGTCCTTCCGACTTCTATATTATTTTACTTGGTGTTGTATATATCTTATCTGCCGAGACAATCTTTTTTTGTATTTTATGAGAATCTTTATAATTCGTATGATATGTACAGTAAAGGGATTCACTTGACAGATATTATAATAGAAACTCGTATATATTTTCATTATGTTGTTCTAATTATGGTTTCGAAAGTTTAATAACATCTCGTGTCAGCGTTGTTAGTTATTCATATAGAGAATTATGAACGCTCATTGTCTGCCCCTATCTCAAAAATAGTAGAATGCATAAAAATATTCCAGAAGAAACTCGTGACGCAGACTTGAGGTTTTATAAGATTTTAAAGAAAATATTTAGAATGTCAAAATGAAAGCGTATATGTATTTGCAGCGTATCATATTTTTCATAAATTCCAAGGTGCAATCATTTTTCTTGTAACGTGACTGGTTAATTTAGTTGGGTCCTTACATATGAAATTGGCGTTTTGTCGTACTGGCCACTTTAATCACAAATTTATCCTTCTTGGTTGGGAATTCCAAATTCAAATTTATACAGCCATTTACACATGTATTTGTGTTTCGTTAGGCGGCATTCATTTGTTTTTTTTCTTCTGCTTTTCCTATTAACGTCACCCACTATAAAAAATGGAAAACTTGAAATATCGTGTTATTTACGAGTACGAGTTCCACCGTAGTGCGGAAACGGTTCGAGGGTTAATGATGTGTATGGCGGTTGTGTCGCAAAAGAAAATACAGTGCGTTTTTGGTTCCAACATTTTCGTTCTGGAAATTTCAACCTGCAGAACAACCCCCGTGGTCCGCCGTAGACCCAAGTTAATAATGAAGAATTGAAGGCTATTGTGGAAGCGGCCCCCTAATTGTCTAATTTTAAGTCTATTGCAATCGCTTTCAGTTTGAAAGGTGTTGCACAACCATTGCTGCATAATACAAATACTTTTTTTCAACTGTCTTCAGAAACAAGCAATGGTTGTGCAACACCTTTCAAACTGAAAGCGATTGCAATAGATTTAAAATTAGACAATTAGGGGGCGGATCAATCGCAAACCAAGTCCAAGTTAGCTGTAGGCTGCGGTGTTAGTGATAAAACTGTTTTTATCCAATTGAAGCAAATTGGAAAGATAGCTTGAAAGGTTGGTGCCTTATGAATTGAGTGAAGCAAACCGCCAAACGCGCTTTGACTGCTGCGTTACATTACTAACCGGCAAAATAATGAAGGGTTTTTGAACCGAATAATCTGAGCGCTCATCGCAATGGTTGGACCCTGGCATGCCAGTCAAATCCTGCTCCAAGCGTAAATTGACCCCAAAAAAGTTACTTGTAAGCGTTTGGTGGGCTAGTGCCGGTGTCGTTCCTTACCTTTTTCTCAAATCTGGCCAGACGATTACGGCAGACGTCTATAGTCAGCAATTGCAAACCATGTTGCAAAAACTAGCTGTTAAACAACCGAGGCTGGTCAATCGCTCTACGCCACTGCTAAATCACGACAACGCTAGACCACACACTGCACAACAGACGGCTACCAAATTAGAAGAGCTTTAATTGGAATGTCTCCTCGAAACTTGCTCCAACAGATTACCATTTATTTCGAAATTTTGATAACTTCTTGCAAGTGAAAAAAATCAACTCCGATAGGGCAATGCACATCGCCTTCAAAAATTTTATTGAATCCCGTCCGAATGTTTTTTCTTTTATTAAGGGGATTAATGAACTGCCTATGGGATGGCAAAAGTGCATAGATAACAATGGTTTATATTTTGATTAAATAAATATATTATATTAAAAATATTCGTCTTTTTGTTCCTCCCATACCAAACACCAATTTCATACGTAAGGACCTAATCTTATATATTAAATATATTTGTTATGGCCACAAAACTCCAGAAATAGTTTTATACGATGTGTCATCTATTCCAGTTTTGTCTATTCCACTATTCACAAAAAAGCTAGACTAGACTATATAACAATGCATAGTCTTATTTACATATATTTTTGTGAATAGAAGGCATGATTCTATAAGTTATACATATTAATTTAATTCCAGTACCGATCGTAAAGGTTCATGGTTCATTGAAACCCTGTGTTCCACGATCAATCAAATGGCGGCGGAGCATGATTTACTGGCTATCTTTACTAAAGTGAAAAGAGAAGTTATATCAGAAGAAAACAATGAAGACCTAGTGGATATTGACAGGCCTAAGTTAAAGATGCCTGTCACGACGTCTACTCTTATAAGGAAGTTATATCTCAGAAGATTTGATAAGGAACAGCTGACTCCTGTGGTTGAGAGCCAAGCTGATTTTTCTCCTGAAGCGAAGGATACAGTCTTGGACAATAGTGAGACTCTAAAAACTCAGTTGTCTTACGTACACAATAAAGCCTGCTCATGCTTCTTAGAACATTTCGAGTATATGACGGAATCTATGAAGTAAGTTACTTTAAAATGCTTTTTTTTAAACTTTAATTGAGAATTCAAATGGCTTCTAAAGTAAGCATTATAAATTGGTTTACAATCTCTTTGTATGTGAAGCAATCATTTTTGTGTCTTATTATTATCGTCCAGATATTCTGTAGGGTAGGCCGACATAATATATGTTTTCCTGTTCTTTGCATAATATTAATAGTATAGGCAGTCCTCGACTTACGTCATTTTAAGTTACGTCAAACAATGTTTGACACTGTTCCTCAAGCATACGTCAATTGTTTCGATTTCCGGCATAGGAGAATTCACTTGTCGCGAGGTCAATGTCCGTGGGGTTTTAATAACAACACTTGTGCAGCCTATCAGTGTTTCCAAAACCTGTATGATAGCAAAGAAGCGAAGCAATCGAGAATTGATAGTTTCTTTAAGACAAAAGTTTAATTTATTATTTCTCATTGCATATTTTGATAATTAAAGTCTTATTATGGAAATACCAACAAAAAACTAGCATTTCATAAATACATTTATAATTATTTTCAGTTTAATTACTTATTTTTGATAATTAAGTATGTATATCCTTTGTTATAAGTGTAAACAAATGAAAAAATATCTCTCGACTTACGATTCGCGAAGCGAAGCGATTCGCTTTATGTCGCGTATTTTGAGAACCTAACATGCCGTAAGTACGAGGACTGCCTGTATATTCCAAGGTTTCTTTTTTATTTTCAGGCACTATTTGGATGATCATTCTGATGATGATCACGCTCGTTCGCTTTATGATGTCGCTATTACCTTCAAAGAAGGGGCCGAGTTTAATACTGCGAAAGAGAGGATGCTACAAGTTATTTCTAATTATCTGACAGGCAAAGTTGATTTGAAATATTTACATGTCTATACTAAGAAAATTACGTAGTTTCTGCGTTAGTGGCCGAGCCTACCGAAAGATGTTTTAGATTTTGGAATGATGCCGTTGGAATATATTTGGGTTATTACGTTGTAACAAGTCTCTGGTGGAAACTCGGGAAAATCACACTGCAAAACTTAAGAAACAAGCATGTCATCAAACATTGAAAACTAAGTTTGGGCCCTAAAAATGTAATTTTTCATATAATTATTGTTAGAGTTTATTTTTATATAAAAATAAATGAGCGTGTTTTTATTGTAAAACAAAGGTTTCTGATTTCTATTACACAAATAGTAACGCAGCAAAGTAGGAACATGTTTATGTACCTTTAAATTTATTTCAATACCGTCCTAATTTCTAATTGCCCACAATAAAAATAATTTTTAAATTAAAATTAACAATTTAGGGCCTCTGATTCTATCTGAGGATCGTTCGTTATTTTATTTTTTAATTCGAGGCTCTAGAATTAGAAAATAGATTAACCTGCATTAGATATATTTTAGCGGAATTACAATTTAGTATATCAGAAATGAAATTGCCTATGTAAACTAGTGTTTATAATGTTAATTTTAAAATGCAATATATAGTTTTATCACTATCACATAAGGGACGATGGGCCATATCTAACAGCATAAATATTCATCACCATCAACAGAAGTGTAGCAAATCGTATGTATTCGGTACTGAGTAACGGGTGCGCCGTCTAGTACCGAGTAACGAAACGTTACTCACGAATGCATTTCGTTACTCGCATTTTTCGTATCTACCAAGTACCAATACTGTTTCAGTTTACGTACTAGTGCCGTTGATGCGTGTATTGAAACGCTTGTTGATGGTATCTGCCTACCGATATTACGCATGCGCCCATTGCGCGCGCTTATTCGATGAGTTTAAAATGTACGTTACAAAAAACGACGTTTGTTATAGAATAATTTGGAAATTACTCGTCCAAGTATTTTACTGTTGAGTAAAAGTATTGTGTGTATAAAAGTTTGATTTTGGTACAGAAACAAGTTAAGAAAGTATTAATAACAGAATAGAAATAGGTATATGTTTTGATTTATTATTATTGCGTATTTTCTTTTTTAATTCTTATCTTTTAAGGGTTATTATGATTGAGACACTTGAGTTTTAACTATTTATTGCATGAGGCAATATCTAGAAGAACGCATTATTTTTTATACCCCGAACTTTCAAATATGTCTGAGAAATATTTATCAGTGATGACTACCTCGGTACCATTTGAAAGGATTTTTTCCAAATCGGTCCAAATATTAAAGGAAAAGATTTTATTTTTAAATATGAACTATAGATTTCTGCCCTAAAATGTCTAATTTTATTATAAATAAATGATTTTCTACTCCCATTTGGTGCTTTTGAATTATAACATTTTTCAGTACTTATTTAAGTAACGTTACTACAAATAACGAATGTTGCGATATCATACTGTACGATTCGATTCGTAGCTCTGACATAAACATGAGATATTGGAAAGTAATGAGTAATGATTTTTAGAGTAACGAATACATACGGTACGGGTACAGTTTTATTCGTAACTTTTATCTTCTGAAGCGATATATATTTTCGGTCATCCATCCATCCATTCATCCTATGACCGGCCCTTGTGAAAGTAGTTTGATTCCCGCATTGTTCATAGAACGCACTAACCATTACGTCACCGATTATGTTCCACTAGGGAGTGGGAGGGAGGGAGGCCAGTGTGGATTAGTAGGTTCTTAATAATCACTTACCTCTTTTCTGTGTTCTGTGGACTGCACCACAGAAATAAATTTGATATGGACAGCAAATTCAATCGGACCAACGACTCGTTCTAAAACTCCTTGTAATAAAAGCGGCCATTCATCCGATAAAGGGACTTGCGCAACTTCTACAAGGACCAAATCGCCATAATGCAGTCCTAATAAGCTATTTAATATGTTTTTTATCAGTGGTGCAGAGGTTGAATATGTTGTGAGTAGTTGAAGGCAGTTCATATAAACGTTAATTTATACCTCACATCAATGATATTGTTGCTAGGGCCTGAAAAGCTCTTGGTTTTATTGTAAGAAATGGCAAAGTATTCAAAAGCCCAGTGACGAAGATAATTATTTATAACACCTTTGTTAGACGTGGTGCTGGAGTACTGCTCGGTGGTTTGGTCTCCTCAGTACTATGTTCATCAACTGCGCATTGGACGAATCCAGAAACGCTTCACGTGACATCTTGCATTTAGAAGTGGTTAAATATGAAACGCGGTAGTTATAGTGAAAGACTTCGTTACTTTTAAATGGATAGTCTTCTTCAAAGCAGGAATATGCTGGACCTAACTTTCCCACACAAGATAGTTTGAAGGGTAGAGGATTGCCCTCAGCTTCTTAGTGGGATCAACATCAGGGTCCCTCGCAGACTACCACGCTATCCGGTACCAGTATTTAGCAAACTATTCGCCAGGACTAACGTATTGGCACATGCTGGAGTGTGTTGCTTGCCTAAGGCTAACAACAGATTGCCGGGTGTTGTTGACATTTTCCAGGATTCATTTCATAACTTTCGAGCGACGGAGCTGTTGAGAGATGCGTAGCCTGTTTTTTTTCTATTTATTAAAAAACAAATTGATAATTTTTGCCACCAACGACATCCACCACAATTAATATATATGAAATATAACAAAGGGTGATATCTGACAATGATTTATCCTACGATAATAAATCAAATCAAAAAGAGATTGAGGATGAAATTGTTGTATAATTTGGCAATTTTACTACATCGCTTCATGTGTTAGATAGTGCTTTGTACAATTCCTATTGAAATTGTGATTTTATGGTGATATATTTTTTTGTGAATTGTCTATTATTTAGATTCACTTCTGTACTCTATTTGTGAAAGTATAATGTGACCGCCTTAAACAGAATTTTACAATAGGGATGACGACTGGGTAAAAAAATGCAATTCTATTTAGTCCGTCAGTCAGATAATAGAAAATATTAGATACTGTTTTTTTACTGCAATTTAACGAGAAATAGCTTAAACAATAAGCACAGTTTTGTAGAAAACGTATCATAACGTGACGTCATGCGAAATTTCAACTCCATGTAACGCCGTTATTTTATGATTACGGAAAAAAAAAAATCTGTTTATATTTTTCAACACTCTATTTGACGGACTAACAAATAAAAATCAGTCGTCATCCCTATTTAGTATGTTTTACTTGTATGATCTTGAATGTAAGATTTATCGTAATCTTTCTAATAATTAATTTTTACAAAATTTGATTTTGATTAATTAGTTAAACATATTGCTTTGCTCTTTATTGTTATCGAATGTAATTTGATAACGATTGAGCCTATTTAATTAAAAGCTTTCTTAATTATAAAATGCACGTTAGCATGTTTTTAGGTAATAACATTTTTATATAAAGCTGTTACAAAGTAAATACTTATGTTCTAAAATAAGGAACCCGAAAATATATAGGTATTAATCGTTCAAATAAAAATGAAGTACAAGGTGACATTAGTACCCCAGTTTCGTAAATATTGCAAAAGAATATAAATACTAATACATATTATTGGAGATATTGCCGTGCACATAATTTTAATTAACGCCATGTTTGTTCCTATATTTTTTTTCTCTTTGTTAATTCCTTAATTTAACCTGCAAAATGTAGAGATTACCGTCGTTTGCTAATGGCTTAACTTAAGGCGTTATTGTGAATCGATATGAAGTAGGTACTAGAATTATGAGAAACATAGTTTATATATTATATCTTTGACAAACTTAAAAATCTATGCTTAAATTGAATAAAATACAAATATCTATTTATACTAAATATTATTATGAACGGGTATATCACTTAGGTACCAATCGAATTCCATAGGAACCGAACTTTAATAAATGCGTAAGGATCTACCTGATATGAAATATAAATTATCTTTTATTTCATCATCATCATTATCATCAGCCCTTTTATGACCCCACAGCAGGGGCTCAAGCGTTCCTTATGGAAGGTTAAGGAAGATGGGCCAAGACCCTCCACACTGGCCCAATGCGGATTGGAGGGTATTAACGACTGCAAATGCAGCCGGGACCAAAGGCTTAATGTGCCTTCCGAAGCACGGAGTAGCTCGAGATAATAATTTTTTGGTCACCCATCCGACCCTAGCGAAAGTTGCTTAACGACAACGATCGCGGGCCGCGACGCTTATCCACTACGCCATCGAGCTACTCTTATCTTATCTTTTATTTAAAAAAGCTTATTGATAACACTTATAAATCGTCTAATTTTTTTCCTACCAATCGTTAAATGTATAAGGCGAACGAATAATTTATTTGATTTTGTAAATATAGTATCTATGCATACTATATATTATTTTTCTTCAACAGTATATAATACACGGTTTGAAATATAGTATAACACTACATCTTATAGCGGTTGGCAACCCTAGCCGCAGACGTTGGTTAATGATGGAAACAATCCCATGGTCGTCTTTTATATAGGTTCGTTTATTAGCTGTGTCACCGTGTGGTGTCTAATAGATAGTTTCCTAAGGAATACTAGGACAACACTTTCTCAAGAATAACCTCCACACACTTACAAAACGTGAGCATATCCATGCAGACAGAATCATAAATCCTATTGACCTTTTGAAGCTTTCACTACGACCGAGACAAGAGTTTAACTTATACTTATTATGACATTAAGGTTTAATGACGACTTTAAGCTCTAATGATTATTTTAAATTTGAAAATTTGTATCGGTCATATCACTTTATAAGCTAATAAAAATGTGGATGGATGTTTGTGTAACTGGGTATTGAAGGTTAAGCGGATTGGGTTATGCTTTCTTTCAATAGGAGTTAAGCGATACAAAACCAGTTTTTTTACGCAGGGGAAATGCAACCTTAAGCCAAACCAGGGCTCTCCGATTCTACATCCGTACTGAAAAGGATAGGCTTAAGCGATGCCGGCTGTTGCAGATCTTCCTGGATCTTGAACAGATTCAAACGTAGCTAGCCGATGCTGGACTGTAGAATTAAAACTCCTTCGATAATTTTCACTTCTTCTTTCATCATCATCTAATATATACAACTCGACGAGACGTGCGTCCGTAACACCGGCCTACCCTGTAATACCCGCTGCGAGGACTAGGGCTAGTCCCACAGGGTGGGTGGGGTGTCAGTCCTGTCTATTTGGTTAGTCCGCCTGACCACAGAAGGAGGAGATGCGTTAATACGCAATCTTCTCACACTTACCGTCGTCGTGTGTGGAGAATACTTCCCGGGTCTCCCACCTGGGCCTCCTAGGGCTAGCCCCATGGCTGTCCCCATATTAATACTAAAAAGAGGAAAGATTTTAGTGTTTGTTTATTTATTTACATTGAAAGTTCCGAAACTATTTACTGGATTTATATTAAGCTACATCATATGCGGGTATGATGTAGCTTCGGGGATAGGTTTCGGGAATACAACTTGTCTACACTAATGTTAATAAAGAGACAAGATCTGATTGTTTGTTTGCATTTAAAGTCTAAGAAACTACTGGATGGAAATTTATGCAGGCGAAATTGCGGAAACAGCTAATTATGTACGATATTCTGTAGATATTAGGGGAAAATGAGTGCCTCATGATTTAACTGATCTGCAAAAAAAACGCGTGTTGAAACTTGTGCTGCCTTGTTGAATCGGTACAGAAATCAAAGAATATTGGATCGATTTATGACATGTGATGAAAAGTTGATTCTTTATGATAACCGTAAAAGACAAATGCAATGGCTGACCCCAGGTCAAACGCCACAACAGTGTCCTAAAGCAAAACTTACTAATGAAATGGTAATCATAACTGTTTGGTGGTCTCAGCATGGTCTAATTCACTGTAGTTTTCTCCGATCTGGTCAAGCAATAACGGCAGATGATCATTGTGCCGAACTCCGAACAATGTTGGCAAAACTAGCAGTAAAACAGCCTCCACTCGTGAATCGATCTTCATCATTATTGCTCCATGATAACGCAAAACCTTATACAGTACGAGAAACCGTTTTGGTCCTTCAGGAAATGCAGTTAGAAACCATTCGTCATCCTCCGTATTCGCCAGACCTTGCTCCAACGGACTACCATTTTTTTCGTGATTTGGACAATTATCTACGTGACAAGAAGTTTTCTTCCCGGGAGGCAGTACAAAATGCTTTCACACAGTTTGTGCAGTCTTGATCCTCAGAGTTCTATCGCAAAGGCATAAATGACCTTTCTATTAGATGCAGCAATATATAGATAATAATGGTAACTATTAAATAATAAACAATTTTGATTTTCAGTACATATCGGCAATTTCGTACTTTAACCCCCATTATTTGATTACATACATGTAATTATAAGAATATGAGTATTGCATTTGTTCGATGAAATTGAATGTCTAAATATAATTCTCGGCTCATTCAGTGGCCGGCATTCCATACCAAAGTTAAGAGAGGTAATGTGCAGGACGCAGACTCGCGATTTTTAACCGACTTATAATCGAAAAGAAAGAGTGTGTATTTTTTATCTATGTTCGCCGAATTCTACGCGAATTGTAGACCAATTTTCAAAAGCATTGTTTTTTATTCGAAAACTAAAAATTGTTGAAATTGGAGCATAATTTCTTACACAATAAAAAAAATCATCTTTTAAAGGCTATTTATATGTTTAAGAAAATTCTATTGAAGTCGGGCGGTAAATTTTTCAATCTACACAATAATTTATCGCGAAAGATAAATAGTAAATCTGATTGCACTTCCGCAAATCTACTTCAATCTATGCCTTAATATTGTCATCGAAGGAGTAACCAAAAATATTATTTTCAGAGCGCTTAGTGTACGTTTCTTACATTTACGTTTACCGTCGGTGTATGGAATCCGGTTCTGCGCCTCTAGCGGTAACTATCAAGAATTAGAAATCTCCATACAAAATCTAAACCCATTCCAGTGAGCACTTTCCACTCAGATCTTGTGGAATTTGGAAGGCACGTTAGTTTCGGCCGCATCTGCAGACGTCGACTTCCACCAATATCCACTGGGCCTGCAAGTCAATGCTGACAAATTTTACGTAATAATGTAATCCCAATATTATTAATGCAATGTCTTTCTTACACATCGATGGTGACACAAATAAAATTATAAGTAAAAACAAAACAGTAAATCCACCCCTGCGTGGAGGCATGAAATTGGTAAGTCCAATCAGTCTCTCTTTGTGTGTATGCCACCGACTACATGTTATGTATCATATTGTATATTTCTTTTTATCTTGTTGCAGCCGTCTCAGTTAGTTGTTTGTCACTCAGGCATAACCTTTTAGAATCATTGTATTGAGCCTTTTAATTTGATAACCTAATGAATTTGTTAATAATACAGTATTTCAAACAACAAAATAAATAATAAATAGTATTTGAAACATAAAAAAAAAATATATATATAATGGCGTTGTCCAGTCGCTATATTTGATTTTTTTAACGTTACCTATTAAAGAGCACTTGCGCTACTAAGACAAATCTAACGAACTGAAGATATAAGGTGATTGAGAATATTACATACATACAAGATATGCTCGAAAAACATAACCCTTCCTTTGCAGTCGAGTAAAAAATGGGGTCAACTAGCGGTTTTCTCTTGTTTTATATTTTGTTGCTGCAATGTTTTTGGTTTGCCTAAAGTTTCAGTATGCGCAGACGCCAGTCGCCGTGAATGGTGTATCAAATCAATGGCATTATTTCTGGCATGCGCGTAGGTGTGCACGAGCTCAATCATATTTCGAAATAGCAAACATTTCTATTCAGATCAATAATACGTGCTTCTAATTCATTTTGTTTTTCTCGACTGGGGAATTCCGTAGCAGAATTCTTGCGCTTTATGTATTAATTGCTTTGATAAATAGAAGCGATATAAATAGCTTTATTGTTAAGGAGAATGAGAAGTAGTACAATGGTTTTGATAGATTAACATTCCAACAAAGGGTTCCGTACCGAAAACGAGTAAAAATAATAAATTTGTGTGTATGGGAAATGGGCAACTCCATCAATGTTTATTTTAGTCTGTTTTTAGGGCTCCGTAGCAGACAAGGCACCCTTAAGAAAATAAGCTTTTTGAAGCTTAATAAGTCACAAACAGTTTACTAATTCGAAAACGGTTTTACCACACTCATACCGGTTTTCAAAGACTTATCCAACGAAGTCCAACAAAATGGGGAGGTACCCAAAAAATATTTTATGTCAGGGTAATTATGTGTACTCATGACAAAATACAACTAGACAGTTTAAAGTCTAACGAGACAGATTATAAATTATATAATTTCCCTTTAGATATAACTTTAATATTTGTATTTATACTTCTATACTAATTATAAAGAGGAGTGTAAAGACTAACGTGGAACGAAGTTTGTTTGTACCGATTAAGTTCTAAAACAACTTGATCGATTGTATAAAGTCTTTCACTTACGGGTAGTCACATCATGTGCGTCAACATAGGGTATATTTTATCCTGAAAAAAGCAAATAAGGGGGAAGAGGAAGTTTGTTTAAGGTAACTCGTTAACATAGTAACCATTGATTACTATTCTATTTGCCATTGTAATTATATCGGTGATATGATATGTATCGATATCCAAATACTTAAACAGTTCCCTAGGGACCGCGCTGGCAAAATTGCTGGCTGAAAGCTAGTATAATATATGACTACCAATTTGAAAAAGAAATTAACTTTGACAATGAGAATTTAAAAAAAAAAATTTTGTTCCCGATATCAAATAAGATATCGCTACGGAACGTTCTTGATATTTGTATTGATATCTAAGTTTCGAACTTTCAAATTTTTAATTTTTTAATACGTTAGTTTAAAGGAACGGAAACTTTGATCCATTCGTTTCCTGCAAAAATCAATTTTTGCTAGAGTCGCCATCTAGTGCAGGCGCTTTTTTAGTGCTTGCGTTTTATTTTAAACTAACTTTTGCCCGCGTGGTAAAGTTACTTGGAGCAGCATTTCTAACGAATATTTATTCATTATATCGTGTTAAATACCTGAAATAAAGTTTCATCCCCTATTTTATCCCCTTGGTGATGGAATTTATCAAAAGTCTCAGTCCTATCGGTTTAAAATTGACAAAGTTTCATACAAACTTTCATCCTCTATTTTATACCCTTAGGGGTAGAAATGATCAAAATGCTTTCTTAGAGGATGCTTTAGTCAGTAGCTTTATGTATGCAAAGTCTCAGCCCTACCGGTTTAAATTTGACAAAGTTTCATACAAACTTTCATGCCCTATTTTATCCCCTTGGGGGTAGAATTGATCAAAATTCTTTCTTAGCGGATGCCTACATCCTAACATCGACCTTCATGCCAAATTTGAGCCCGATACGTTCAGTGGTTTGGGCTGTGCGTTGATAGATCACTATGTCAGTCAGTCACCTTTGAGTTATATATACATAGAAGATACTTCCTCATTGGCTTGATATCTTGATATTGCATCTGAAATACCATGAACTCATGATCGAAACTCGAGAAAGTTTTTAACCATTTCAAGTGCAAAGTGACGCGTGCATCTCAATATACGCTTAAGGACAAATCTATTTGTTTAAATATACATTTTAACGTCGATTAAATAAATTGACAAATTGATGTTTCGGGAACATCAATGAAATTCGATTAAGTATTACGCAATCGGTCTGTCTGTAGCCACAAATAAATGAGAACAATTTGTTAAAGATCAAGTTACTATGAAGACGCATGTGTCTGTATATCAAGGTAACAAATTAAATTCGGTCGTGGGTCGAGCTCAGTAGGTATATTGTAGCTGATGGAAGATCTGGGAGTTAGTAAGAGATTCGTAATGTGCGAACAAATAAGTAAAAGAAAGTGGGTTATCTTGGCCATTTTTTACGGCATGAGATATATTCTTCGTCTTCAGCTCGTAATGATGGGGAAATTAATGGGGAAGCGATGCGTTAGTGGAAGTTGTGAAATATCCGAAAATAGACTAAGATAGGCAGCGTTGAAGAGCTTTTTCGCTTGGCTCAAGAGAGGGATGATTTCGCTGAGCTGACGGCAAACCTCTAATAATGGAGAGCCATATGTAGAAGAAGAAGATGGATATAGATTGCGGGCTCGCTCTCGAAGTGAATGCTTTAGTTAGCTAGATTCCAATTAGATGATTCCATTTACGTCAAATTAACTATTTCGTTCATATAATATCTTTCAAAAACACGTTGCGATCGCAAACGCTATCACTTGTTAAATGCTACAACTAGCGTGAAGTTCGTGAATATCTTACAAATGAATGAATGAATAAGGGATTGCGATATATTTTAAAATTAAACAATTAAAGGCCCCTGGACATACAAATATTCATCATGCGCCATATTAGTTGCAGCTTACTCTACCTAGTAATTTGGTGGCGTTGTGGTTAAGCCGCGGCGCACGGACGTTGTTGCTGCTCAACTATCGCAGGGGTCTGTCACCGGATGGGTGACCAACATTTATTATCTCGAGCTGCACCGTGCTTCGGAAGGCACGTGAAGCTGTTGCTCCCGGCTGCATATGCAGTCGTTAATGCTTTTTAATCCGCATTGGGCCAGCGTGGGTCATGGTCCATCTTCCTTAACCATCCATAAGGAAAGCCAGAGCCCCTGCTATGGACGTTAAATGGCTTGTAATGATGACTGTACCTATATCTATTGTTAAAATAATAATAATATAAATTCATGCGTAATATTATAGTTAATATTCGTCATAATTGAAATAAATAAACATCAAGGTTCAAGCCAATTATGAACGTTTTAGTCACACTTACGTGAAATTAATAATAATTAATTAACTTTAATACGATTGACTCATATCAACATTTTGTGTGACGAGATGTACATAAATAACTTATGCATGTAACAATAAATGAGTAACAGTTATTCATAATAATTACAATGTTGTGTTGAAAGATATAATGAAGTATATTAAGTTCATTAATAGTAATATCATATTAACAGCATTTTAGAGTTATGCCCGTTTTTAAACGTCATATTTATAACTAGGAGCCACGCTTCGGCATGAATGGGCCGGCTCGACCGGAGTGATACCACGGCCTCACAGAAAACCGGCGTGAAGCAACGCTTGCGTTGTGTTTCGTCGTGTGAGTGAGGGTACCGGAGGCCCAAACCCTCCCTATTCTCCTCCCTCTACCCCTAAACCCTTCCCTCCCTATGATCATATTCGTCCCTCAAAGGCCGGCAGCGCGCTTGTAGCCCCTCTGGTGTTGCAGGTGTCCATGGGCGACGGTAATCACTTACCATCAGGTGATCCGTCTGCTCGTCTGCCCCCTATCCCATAAAAAAAAGCAATGCGTAAGTTGTGTGCAACGTACCTTTATGCCGAGTCTTGCTCTAAGCATTTCAGTAATGCAACAGTTCAAAGTTGATTATAAAATCAATTAAATATTTGGAATCTCCTATTTTAAAATTGATTTATTTTTGTAAAATAATTGTGTCATCAGAATTGCATAGGTGTACATGGTTTTTAGATAAGAAATAAGCTGTTTACTATTAGCGCATAAGATTACCACCTAAGTCATGCGTAAGTTGTGTGCGACGTACCTTTATGCCGAGTCTTGCTCTAAGCATTTCAGTAATGGAACAGATCAAAGTTGATTAAAAATCAATAAAATTTTTGGAATCTCCTATTTTAAAATTGATTTATTTTTGTAAAATACTTGTGTCATCAAAATTGCATAGGTGTACATGGTTTTTAGATGAGAAATAAGCTTTTTTCTATTAGCGCATAAGATTATCACCTAGGTCACTCGCGTTCACATTAAGTCGAGTTTTCCGACCTCCGTAGCTGAGTGGTTCGCACGCATTCAAGGCGTCACCATCTCTGAGGTCCCGGCTTCGATTCCTGGCCGGATCAATGTAGAAGAATGTACTTTTATATACTGTCTCGGGTTTGGGTGTTATGTTATCTTCGTTGTCTTAGATACTCGATAATTAGCGCTTTAGCTACTCATCTTGGAATCTGAGGAATGTATGCGATGTCTAATATTTTTCATTTATTTTAATTCAATAATTTTAGCAGCCGTGTACAATACTATATAGTAACTCAGCTTTTTAGGCCAATATTGCAAATATTTTCGTAATAATTGCATGTCAATAGAATCTCAGCTACTACCTACCTAATATTTCATATCTGTCATCATTGATTTGTGAGATAGACATTGCCTCACTATATAGTATAAAACAAAGTCGCATTATCTGTCCCTATATCCTTAAATCTTTAAAAATACGCAAAGGATTTTGATGCGATTTTTTTTTCATAATAGGGTGATTCAAAAGGGAGGTTTCTATGTATAATACAAGATCACGCGAAGCTGGCGGAAACTACGGTACGGCGGAAAGTAAAATACGGGTGCTTGAAATTCTATTGATATGCAATTTTCACGTAATTCATTAACAGAATTGACCTGCATGTCAATGAAGTGTTAGCTTTAGTTCCCTTCAGTTAAAAAAGGGTATTGTAATACCTAAATTATATAGATTGACAGTAACAGATATATTCTGACGACATTAAAAGCTCAAAAATAAGTCGCCTAAATACCCCTTTTATGAGTAAACAATTGCATTGAGTATGCACTTATGTTTATTTTTATCAAGACCTGGATCAGTGTAAAATATATGTTTGATGTTTCAAACGAAACGTTCGCCTTGAAATCTGTTGTTTCTACTTTGGACAAAGCGATCTGACTTTTATTGCGTATTAAATTTTAAGCCAATGACTTTTATAGGGTTTACGATACTCTTATTATATATTTTTTTAATGAAAGTACTATACCGAGTACATTCGTTATTTTATATTAGAGTAGGGAATAGTATAACTGCCTCTAACTGGAAATATAACGTTGTTTAAAAGAGTGGAAAGACCTCAGTGAAACTGATGGGTAGTTTCATTTTACTTTACATACGTAATAAAAGAACATATAATATCCCATCTCAGAGTGCCAACCAAATAGTGAATTTTTCATCATGACCAGTCTATAAATGTCCCCACAGCTCGGGCTCAGGTCCTCCCTATGAAAGGTTCGACTGAAATCGAATATGTAGAATGGGCCATGGCTTACCACGCGGGCCCTGTGTTGGTTGGTGGGTAATAACAACTGCATATGTTGCCAGCAACAACTTAACGTGCCTTCCGACGCACGGAGGACCTCGAGATAATAAATTTTTGGTCACCCATCCTATGACTGGCCATTCCGAAAACTGCGCCATCGTGATCGAATATCAGCAAACCCTTAAATGCATCGCGGTATTCAGTGGATTATTTAGTCTGTAACACTAGTGCAGTGTATATTTAGTCATTTTATATAGTCCTGCGACGTTGCTGGTGTTTTACAAATAACTCCATATTTAGGCGAAAGTACCTCGGTGGCGTAGTGGATAAGTGCCGCAGCTCACGAATGTTTTTATGTGTTAAGCAACTTTCGCAAGAGTCGGCCACGGAATGGGTGAAAAAAAAATATCTTGAGCTATTCCGTGCTTCGGAAGGCATGTTCCGCATCCTCCAATCCGCATTAGGTTTGTGTGGAGGGTCATGGCCTACCCTCCTTAATCATAAAGAAACCCTGAGCCCTCTGTATTTGGGACATAAAAGGGCTGATGATGTTGATTTAGTCGAAACAATATATTCAATCTACAATAATCTCCTCTTTCAAAGTCGATTTTTCACCTTTACCTAGATATAATGCGATGTTTTGATATGTTAAACAACCCTAATTCTGGTAGATCGTAAAGTGTGCAAGAAAAAGAAGTGCGGTCGAATAAGGCCGACAATTCGCGTTCGCTTTTGATGTTTTAGCACCGATTGCCAGACTGACTTTTTTTATTGAAACCCACGACGATCATTCTGGTTTTAAATAGGTACGAGAATACCTCGTTTATGGGCCAATGTTGGGCCAAGGTTGCATCTGAGAGCATGAATTTGGAAACAGCACCCGTGGCATGACAAACTCGAGAACGTTTTGTCTACACCCAAATGTCACTTTCCTTAGGTGCGCCCATACTGTGCGGGCGCTGCTAATGGGGATGAGTGTGCTCTGGACTACTTAATTTCGTCCATTTTCTATTATTATGAACACTGTATATTGTTTTTTTAATGATTATGTCTCGGCAACCGGTACATTAATCACTAATCGGAAATATCTGTCTTGTTACTTCTTATATTGAAATGGAAAGTGACTTCATCTAATGAAATCACTTTCCAATAAGACTTCTTTGTGTGAAATAAAACAGGCAGAAAACATTATATTATTATTGTAGATAATAATAAGAGCCCATTGTGAAATTAAGAAACGTATGTTAGAAATGAAATGAAATGATCATTATAATAATGAGTTTTATTTTCAAAGGAAATGACTTGTAATGAAAATCATCTTTACTTCAAGTAGGCTACTACAAGCACATTTGAATTCGATCCATTATACTGTTTTCCCCTACCACTTAGTTCAGTACGTGCTTTTAGCTGACATGATGCACTATGCGAATTGTAACTTATCAGCTTTCCCTATCATAAGTAATGCCATTTACCTAACTCATGTCATTACCAAAATAACTAGGGTATTATCAATGGTATCACGTATGTATAAAAATACCAAAATGTCCCAGTTATTCTGTTGACAAGGTATTTGACAGAAAGCAATTTATAAAAACCCTTTACACATTCTAGAACCGTTTTGTCTGATGTCAATAATAGCCTACCGGCGTAATTTACGGATTCGTCTTCTGGCGATGGCGCCTTCGGAGGTCCCGTCGGTCTACGAGACGAGGCTGGCGGCTTCCATTTTAAATTCTTGCTAGGAGGTGTAAGTTTCAACCTACTATTGGTCGCAGAGCTTCTAGATGATACTATATTTTTTTACTCCGCTCCAGATTTATTAATAGCCTTGGCCGTTTCAAAGTTTCTGCCAGCTCATGACCAAAAAGCGAGCTATCTTTCTTTGTTAGTTTTATTTGGTCCTTTAAGTATTTTTTCAAGATGGCCATAACAAAATTGCGTCTGTTTACAGAAGTGTTATACAGAAAATCAGATAGTATACGATAAGTAATAGTAATATAATACTTGGTCTTTAGTGTCTTTTAGCTAAAAGTAGACTGATAGCTTCTCCAAGACACCCAGTAGCATTGCCTATTTGCTTTTGCTTTACTTGCATCGTTTTGTCACGTTTTGTCATAACGTCGGTAATAGCAGCTTTAATCTCTGGATTCAATGAAGAAGCGTCTATCATTTTTCAATTGGCTGGAGGTAAATGTGCCTTAAGTAACTCTTTACGACGTGTTGTTCTTAAGCCAGAAGTGGCTATGAATTCAAAACGTACAACGAAGTCTTTCTGGATATCTTTATCGAAAGTCAGAGCTGTAGAAAGGTCTGCTCCCAAAATTTCTGACGAAATTTCATCCAACTCTAATGTTTGTTTCTCGCCGTTCTCAGCAGTTCGAGTAGATTATTAATTTTCCAATTGGATAGAAGATTTCAATATATCGGGGCTGTCTGAGAAAATATGCTGTGAGTTCAGATGTGACTGGCTTGTCGATGGTATTGACTCAATTTCGATATCACCGATTAGATTTTCGACATTATCGAAAATTCGAGTTATCAAAAATCCGGAAATATATTCCTTTTTACTAATTACATGAAAGTTATCCTTTCGCATTTGAAGGGTATATAAAAATTATTATGTACTAGGGACTATTAATGTTGATATCGTATCTCACAGCTAAATAACATAAGATACACTGTTATTATATTTGCTATTATTTATATTTGCAGGTAAGTTAAACTCAGGCGTGTCACCGTGAACCCATATTTGATTTCAAAATAACATTAATTGATACGACAGATTACTGCAGATACCTGTATTCTACAATAAAAAATGCACCATTACCTGATTCCACATGGTAAAATAAAAAAAAATGGAACCGAGTTCAAATTTAAAAAAGTTAAAAATAATACTTATCTGAAAAGCGGTTAAATATTTTATGAAACATTGAAGTTGGTCGGTTAAAATTTAATTAACTACAGAAAACTTCAGCCAGACTTCAATGTTTCTTAAAACATTTAACCGATATTTTTTTTTAAGTTTTTATTTGAATCATTTTAGTGATATTTTGAGTTTTGGGGTAACAAACATCACGCATACTTAGTGAAAATTTAATACTTATATGCTTTTCACATAGAATCGATTGCCAGATCTGGATCAATTTAAATGGGATCATACGGCAAGCACTAGTTTTCAAATAAAGAAAGAATCATCAAAATCGGTCCACCCAGTAAAAAGTTATGAGGTAACAAACAAATAAGTAGCTCGATGGCGTAGTGGATAAGCGCCGCAGCCCATGATCGTTACCGTTAAGCAACTTTCGCAAGGGCCGGTCGCCGGATGGGTGACCATAAACTTATTATCTCGAGCTTCTTTGAATGGCACGTTAAGACGTTGGTTCCGGCTGTTAATACCCTCCAATCCGCATTGGGCTAGCGTGGAGTACTTTAATGGATAAAGTACTTTAAAGCTAATGAAATAAAAAAAAAAAATGAACGAATTCAACATAACGGGGTTTTCAATCTCAATTTACGATTTGCTCAAGGGAATCCCTTCCCCCCCCCCCCCTAAGTCCGCCACTATTTCGAACAAAGAATTAACGATCAAATAAGATGTTATTAAAATCATATTTCTAATGATTATTACACAACTAAAACCAGAATTTATAAAATTATTTCTTTACATAAATCACCCAGTATTGTTTTAATTTTTTGTTGTAATTTGTAAAAAGTGAGTTATACCCTTTTTTACAGGGAAAATATAAAAAGGTATGATTTACATTGTAGCGGAGGGCTTTTATTATTCAAATTTATTAAAATAAAGCACTTTTACAATATCCGTAATAGTCTTCTAATAATTGATAAAAAAACGGTGTTTTATACTCATTGCAGGTCGTAATAAAGTAAATAAATTGCTTTTTACTTTTAGGGAGATGAAAAGAAAAAATATAATATATAATTAAGAACTTCCGCTGATTGATTTGAATTTACTACTCATAATCATAACACTAAACGTCTGGATGTTTATTTATCCAACAGTTTATCCACACCCCGTAATCCTCTCACCATTGAATTACTTCGTAAATAAACAGAATGGTCGTAATATCTTACACATTGTTGAAGCGCAGTTAAGAAACGTACAGTATGTTCATTCATGTAAGTAAATCTGTCTGTGTGTTAACGCTTCCAAGCTTCATCCACTAAACCAATTTAAATGAAATATGACACATATCTTTATTGAGAAGAAAGGAATTCAAGGGGATGAAATTGAAGCTATTTATTGAAATAAACAATGCGGGCGCAGTCTCGGGTAAAAGCTAGTAAAATAATAATATTCTTATTAAATGCTGATAGCAGGCCAATTCTAATCGAAGAAGATTCACGAAGCGAATTAAATTCGCCTCTCAAATTAACCATATTTAAAATCTGACTATTCGATTTGTGCGGATATTCATTTCAATTATTTTCAAACAAAGAATTCTTAAAATCCTTTCTATAGGCTACTTCGGTAATTTCCAAAAACGCCACCTACACTGGACCGCAAAGAAAACGGGTCGGTTAGAAAATCTTCAATAACTTGAAAACTACCTCACCTAGCTTTATGAAATAAAAACTCAATTAAAGAATATTTAATGTTATTTAACATAGTATATAAAACCTTTTTATTTACTTTAGATAATTGTGTAAGAAAACTGGCAATGAAGATAATGGTTGTTTTTCAATTTAGTTCTAAAAAAATCAAAGCATTTGTTTCGCATTTGTTTTAGTTTTGACATAAAAACTACAATAAATATCGTGTGTTTGTCATACAAAAATTGTATTCTGAAGTCATCATGTCGTTAACCCCTGAAGAATGCACCAGGATCCTGACAATGCTTGAAGATGGGCGCAGTCAGCGCAATACAGCGAGAACTGTTGGTGTGAGTCTTTCCACAGTTCAGCGGGTACTCCAGCGTTTCCATGAAACTGGATCCAACCTAAGAAGACCAGGAACAGGCCGAACGAGGTGCACGACTGCGCGGGAGGATCGCTATATGGTGTCAACAATTTTGAGAAATCGATTTCTTACGGCCGTTGAGGTAAAAAATCACCATTTACGAGCTGGAGGAAACTATCTGAGTACAGATACAGTAAGGCGACGTCTGGCTGAAGCAAATTTGAGACCATTAAGGCCTGCAAATGGCCCAAAATTAGAAAGACACCACTTAAACTCAAGGCTGAGTTATAGCAGAGAACACGAAACTTGGACTCTGGATGACTGGTCAAGAGTTATGTTTTCAGACGAGTCTAGATTCTGTTTATACAAGCACGATGGGAGGAAAAGAGTGTACCGAAGACCGGGAGAGCGCTATAACCAAGCTTGTATAGAAGAAAAAGTACCATATGGCGGTGGCTCTATACACGTGTGGGCTGGGATTTCTTCCGAAAGCCGTACTGAGCTAGTAGTGATAGAAAATGGCAGTTTAACAGCAGAACGATATGTGAATGAAATTCTTAATGACTATGTTGGTCCATTTTTAGTAGATATGGGCGAAAATGCTGTTTTTATGCAAGACAACGCCCGCCCGCATACAGCTCAGATAGTGTTCGACTATTTTCACGAAGTAGGTATCACATGCATGGAGTGGCCAGCACGAAGCCCCGACTTAAACCCCATCGAACATGCATGGGACGAACTGGGACGACGTGTACGTCAACGGAATCCGCCGCCAATCACGCTGCGTGAATTGAAAGGAGCTTTGATCGAGGAATGGCAGAACATTCCGCAGCATCGCCTTAAAAACCTTGTGGAAGGTATGCCGAATCGCATAGCCGCAGTTTTGCAAGCTCGTGGAGGCAACACGAAATACTAACATGCGTAAAAACGTCACATCTTTATACAATTCATATTTACGAAAATGTCAGAAAAACTACCTTTTTCATTCGTTTGACATTTATTGAAAATAGACAACTTTTAATTTGTATTTTTTTATATTCAATAAATTACAATTAAATAATCTTTAATTTAGTTTTTATTTCATAAAAATAAGTTAAGTAGTTTTCAAGATATTGACGATTTTCTAACCGACCCGTTTTCTTTGCGGTCCAGTGTATTTTAAGCAGATTAGGGCGAAGCGAAAATGTATCTATGTCTGTAAGAATGTTTATCTGTTCCTGTTATAACTCATCGTAACTGAACAAATGATTATTATAGGTATCATTAGAAGCGTCTTAGTTGTCCACGCGCGTACTATAGACTAAGTAACTTTTCATTAAATTGGCAACAACGCCCTCTAGAGAGCATAAAGTGAAAAACTAAAAAAATTACTATTCAATAATAGGTACGACGACTAATTTTTGTTTGTTTATTGGTCAGATCGATTATTGAAGAATATTAAATACGTATTTTTTATTTTTTTACGACGATTGAGTTTAAATGTCGTATGACGTTACGCTTTGATACATTTTCTACAAAAATGTGACGTAGCGAGCCCCCACTTCTCAACTTTAATGCCTAGTAACTAAGCTATTACTTGTTTATATTGAAACAAAAAATACTAATCTAATATTTTTCTATTATCTTACTGGCGGACTAAATAGAATTTCTTTTTTTTACCCCATCGTTATCCTTATTCCGTGTAGGGTATTAAATGAAAGGGCTTTTACTTTAATACACCCGAACGTTCACTAAATAAAAAATAAGTTATTTATTATGGTCCATTCATATCAGAACAGAGATTCAGAAAATTATTAAAGAAACCAATAAAATAAGTAATTTATGAGGAAGTTACCCAGTATCTTATTATCGATTGGAGATTTAGTTGAGGCCAATGGCTTAATGTGCCTTCTAAAGCTCAAAGGAGATAAATATAATATATTTTGGTCACCCATCTTATGACGAGCATTTGCGAAAGCTGCGTTATCTTCACAAAGCAGACAGAACGCGCTTATCATTGGGTTACTTATCACATACCTACATTAGAGCCGAAATAATGATCTCATTCATAATCAGTGGCGGTTCACTAGTTTCTTATTAATATACTTTATGGTTATTAACTGTGGATCTATAGTTAATGTTTCAATTAAACGTTTGCGAGGAACAACGACAGTATTTATTAACCTCGTTCGCTTGACTCATATCTCCCTTATAATAAGCTAAATATACACTATTACATACTCCTTGGAGGACAACCTGCAAAGTCCCGGAATCCGATATCATGTGCTAAATTTAGGATAACAAGATGCACAATTTTGGGAAGACCCAATAATAAATTAGGTTAATCTTGAAAACAATCTTGAATGTCCAAAAATGTTTTGTTTTTCAAAAAAGAAAGGAATATTATTTTTAATTATAAAAAAGGGAAGGAGACTTTATAGTTTGATAAAGGAATTATTCAATCGGTCTTCTCTCTATTAAATAATACAGGAAATAACCTCCAAGTTCAAGTTATCTAAAATATAATGTACATGGTAGCATCCCGAAATATAAATTATTTTAAAATGAACTAAAGTGATAAATGCTACCCTTCATATTTATAATACTATATCGCTTTTGTTTAGATGTTGTAAAACAAATTGTAGGTAGTCGTGCGTTTAGCGAGCGCTTATTACCGAGCGACTTTTTGAACGGGCATTACCAGATGCCAGATCTCCGTCTTTCATTTCGTGACGCTCGCCGATGAGAGCACATGTCTATCAAAAAATTAGTTCTGTGCCATTTAATAGGGAACATCGAGCCCCAAATTTGCATTGTACATAAAGCCGAATTTCTTCGGGGGATTTATAGTCCTGTGGATGAGCCTCACGTGGGCTTCCATCTTAGTTGACGGACGCGTCTTTTTAAACGACGCCAACGACATCATGGCAACCGAAGATCAATGGGACACTGGGAGATACATGGGACCAATCAGTGTGTCTGGATATTAACGTTCTCCTCCAACTCAACTTTCGATCCGTTCGACGTAGATGCACTGAGAGGACAATATTGGCCTATGGCGAATTTCATCGAGAATCTACAGAATCCTGTCTGTCGGTCGTATAAAGTTTTACAAACGACACGTTCACGAGCTTTGAAGGGTT
Source organism: Diatraea saccharalis (assembly GCA_918026875.4). NCBI lineage: Eukaryota > Metazoa > Arthropoda > Insecta > Lepidoptera > Crambidae > Diatraea > Diatraea saccharalis. The sequence continues at coordinate 5,494,568 of OU893336.1, forward strand.
TCTTACAGTTTTATCAAAAGGCCCTTTTCAGGACCGCAAGAGTTTCATAAAACGCCTGTCGTGGATGGGTAAATATTAATACGGAAATGTGTTTTTTGTTTCAAATTATAACGAAGCGTTGGGAATAGGATTATTTAACCGGCTTCAAAATCGAAAAGGAGGATATGTTCGACCGCGATGTATGATTTTTATGTATGTTCACCGATATTTTCGCCAAATGTTGACCGATTTTCAGAATTCATTTTTATTCGACAGCTTAATAGGTAGAGGTAGTCCTATTTAAATTTTATCGAAATCAGTGGTTTCCTTTCCTAACAAAACAAAGTACGCTTTTCATCAAATATCATCTAATTTATTTTCAAAAAATATAAGCGAGTTTTAACTTTAAAATTTATCTCAAAAGCGACTTATTCAAGAGAATGCTATTGAAGTCGGGTTACAATCATTTAATTAATAAAATACAGAAGTCGATGGCTATTATTTAATTAATAACCTACATATTGAATCACAATCAATTTGTTTGAAAAATAATCCTCCTTACTTAAATTTTCTCCCACTATTGAGTAATGAAAAATTGCTACTTAATTTTTTTAGTAACCGAAGCATGTATGAGTGTTTTAATTTAATAATATCTATCCAGTTAGAGGTCCTATAAGCATAAAAGAGTTAAACTATGTAAAACCTATATCTAAAAATTTATCAAAATTAACAGAGGGTAAAAATATCAAAAAGAAAAAATTGTGAAAAACATTGTCTTTTTAAGTTTTCGAAAAATTTTTAGGTGTTGTGATATTTTTAAAACGAGTCTTTTAATTAAGCATGTATCCTCATAATACAAATCAACGTTCTCTCTAAAGTAGGTACTGTCTACGATTTATCTCATTCACGCAAATTCGTTTTGTTTACCTGCTCTTAAGCAAAATGTTATTGTCACTGATTTATCTCATTTCCTAGTACGGGCGATTAAAAGAGCCGTATTCAAATATTACAACTCCAAAGTATTTACCATAGGACTGTTTTAAAGTTTCTTTTTTTAAATATTATGAATAAAAACTAAAAAACGAAAATTGCCTTATTTCTTTTTCAAAAATTTAGAGACGTTGATTTTGGGGGGGGGGGGAGTGTTCAGCGGTGGAAGTTTTTCGGCATGTCAGTGCGTTATGTTTCAACAATCATTACGTCACCCATTCTATAACCGGCCTTTGCGAAAGTTGCTTCATAGCCGTATCGATCGAGCGCCCTAATCACTGCGCCATTGTGCTTATTTATTTTATTAAAAAACTGGCCAGTTATATTAAAAATTGACATTTGCCCACTATCTGATCTGTAGTAAGGAAGATGTGGCCTAAGATGGTACGCCTACACAAGAAGTGCCTATTCTCTAAATATGTATACGATGTTGTCCAATATCCATACGAAGTAACAAGACTAACAATCCTAATGTTAACTGCAATGGCTTTCTAATAAGTGCCTGCATAAATATAGTATTAAATATTCTTTATGTACTCGATATACGCAGGCGTGATACGGCAATAACATTGAATCGAATGCGATTTAAATTGATATATGAAGTCGTTATTACTAGTTGAACTCGTACTGACAATTATGGAATTTTTAGGAGATGATTATTCACTTTTGTCGATTTTGATTCTTTTGCGATATAACCTTATATCATTGCTTTAAAGTCACTCGCAAAATTAAACTGCACCGATACTGCAATAAACATGTCTTTTTTCCAACGTTTGTTATTTATTTATTTATTATCATTTTTGCTAACAAACAACAAATAGGAGATTTAATGCCAAAATGGCATTCTCTACTGGTCAAACCGGTAAATTCAACACGTGTATATTAGTAAAATAATAGGATGATCTAATTTCCAACAAAAGTAAAACCAACATAGATTTTAGGATATTATAAGAAATGCTCGGATTGGGATCAGGATTGCCTTTAGGAACTTGAAAACCATAGAACATAAAGTACCTTATTTTAAAACTTAGAACTTTGCTTAAAAACTCAGAACCCTACTTAAAAAAATCAGAACGCCACTTAATAAACAAGGGGCGCTGCTTAAAATCCAGGAGGTTGTTTAAAAACTATCCAAGTCATCTCAGGGCAATATTAAATCAGGATATGTTCTGGAAAAACAGGACGATTGACAATCATAACTCTAATTCTCATACACCCTATGACGCGGTGCGACATAGGCTTAATACAGTTGTGGCGAGAATTCACGGCCATGTTGTGAACGGCCGATACTGATGAAAGTGAACAGTCTTCTAGTGACTTTTATAGGAAAGGCGCATCAGTAATGAAAGATGAAACTTCATATTCAGCCGCTTCTATTTTAAGGATTAATTTTAAGGAAACTACGAAAATGAAAGTAAAAATTAAACGTCTAATTTGGGCTTTATAGACCGTTTTTCTCATTTGATTCCATCCATAAAGAAGGAATGTCTCAGCAATAGGTGACGTAAAATTAGGCTGATGATCACATCTATAAAAAGAAATCAAAACAAATATAAAAAAGTATGAATTTCGCTTGCTCGTTCTCGTTTCGCATTCAAATTAGCTTGAATTTAATGCATGTGCCTATTAAAATGTAATAAATAATTCGTCCCAATGACTAAGGAGTTATACTTATTCGCGTGACCTAAAATGTCTCGTTTTCATTTCAACTGCCCATTTCAATAAGAAAGCAGATGTATATGCTTTGAGTTGTTATAATGTTAATAACCAGGAGATATATGATTAGGAAACTAATATAGTGGTTTTTTTTATTTTGTAAAAAAGAGTTATCTAAGTACAGCTAGACCCAAACAAAGATATCTATCTAGAACAATTAGTAATAGATTAGAAGCTTGTGACGAAAATTTGAATTGTAGTATATGAAAAGCGAATGGTATCCATCACTCAATACCTAGAGCGAGGTAGCTTTAGCTAAAAAAACATGATTTTATCAATTATTTTAGACTATTTATATAAAAGTCACGCCATCACACGTGAACGGCTGGAGCGATTTCGTTAATCCTTTTTTGTTGAGTTTATTATTATCAGGAGTAGGTTCTAATGAAAAAAAAATGTGTGGAAAATTTAAGAATATTTAATCACCATATAAAATTATTTCTCATCGAACCTTAGCTTTTTGGATAATATAAACCTTTTTAATGTAACCTCATGATGCTTGACATAAAATTGAGAGAATATTTGCTGATAAATGTCAAATATAAAAACTGAATATCGTTTAAAACTGAGGCTTCGGTCGGAGTTAATTTATTGATAAAATACATAATTAAGACAGGATAACGTCTCTCAGGTCAGCTGGCTTATTATAATTATCGAAATAGCTTTGATTGTCTAACTTTTTTAATTTACCCAAAGTTACTTTAATTAAGAACTGTAAAAAATAAGAGAACGTTTTTATAGCTAGGTCTCGAGTTATAGCGAGAGATTTAGACTCTCGCTATCCAGGTGTTGGAACACTTCTAGCGATTGCTGAAAGTATTTGTTCCACTAAAAGGAAATCTGTATTTTTTCTAGCAATAATTCACAAATTAAATATTTACAATTTCGGAGCTGATAATCGTGACGCTCTTCACACCGAGCTGGTTATTTTATTTTTGTATTATATTTTAAACATCACAATGCTGTCACTACGAGGTGTATTATGTTAGTATTTTCACTTATTGAAGTTACAAAACTTTTGCTCAATTTTGTTACGAACTCGAGTAAAATAAATACACTCCCCGTCTGTTCCTGCTACCTAAAATTGACTTTAAAATCCTAAATATATCTTTCTTTTACTACTTTTTTTCCTAACTATAAACTGACAAAATCGGACGGAATAACACACAAGTAGAAATCTATACAACATTATAAAGCTGAAGAGTTTGTTTGTTTGTTAAGGTAAACGTGTGTGTTGAATAACGTCACGCTATGACTAATAGGAGTGGGGCAGCAATTAAAAATGTTGCAAAAACGGGAAAGCCACTGGCGGAAAGCTGTTTATTTATATTATTCTTCTGCAAGGCGGAAGATTCCTTTGTTTTCTTTATATTGTTCTTTGATAAAAATAAATTTACGTTTTCTAGTAATCAACCAACACGTTCTGATTTCCCAGATGTTGTTATGGTTTGAAACAAATAAATGCTTATTTTTATGATCAGCTATCATAACGTTGAGAGTTTTTTCCAAGACCTAATATTTGTTTAACACATTTTCTTCAAAAGAAGTATTTAGCTCTTGCCAATCGCTTATCTATTGTTTTTTAGGGATCCAGGTTTAGCGTTGGAGAGTATTAGTTAGAATTCATAATATTGTTATGAGCTAGGCTTTGAGATAAGAATTAACACCGATTAAGTAAAACATTTTACTAAATAAAATTACACAAATATCCAATACTAAAATACAGAACTCTTAACTTTACTATTCCACTCACTCTGTCACTTCACTATGTCGTCTAGATAGAAAGTTCATCGCACTAGTTATCGCTTTGAATTCAGTTCACTATTCAATAAACGAATGCCGGTAAGGGCAGTTCACCACGTATTTATAGAGGTCAAGGTAGTCTTTAGCAAAGTCTACAATATTCAAGATGTACCTATTCCCGGCATTTCTAAAAAGTTATAGAACGGTTATCCGTTTCATTCTCACCAGTGTAGCTTTCAAAATTTAAAGGTTTTAAATTTAAATCATTCTAAATATGAGTTCATCGTCGGGTATATAAGCTAAAGCTAATTTTTTAGCTCGCTCTTCCTGAGCTTACTAAATTAAAATAGGCCTATTTTCCGGGACCGACTGTTTCTAGTCGTGTGTTATTTATCTATTTATAATAAAAAATACTTTCAGAATGAAAAACAAAATTAATAATTTTCAATTTATTATGTCGATTTAGACAACACAAAAACATTATAGGTAATAACTTAAATAAGTTATACTATATTTATTTATATGCTACTTTTTACCTGATGACTATTAATTTTAATCATGCTATTTAATAATTAATTCTCGCTATTTAAATGTGATTCACGTCTCTTCAACTTGGTAATCTGTTTGTTTCACACAATATATATAGGGAAAATGTACAAAATATTATACATAATTTCTATAACAAAAACGATTTCATTACTTCATTTGAAAATCTGAGTATTGTCTTAACGGTTATTTTAAATATATACATATATTACTATAACGACATAGTTTATTTTTTCAAGGTTATAAATTAATATATAAGCTTAAAAATTAGAGCAGCTCGATGGCGTAGTTGTTAGCGCGTTTGTTCTATGAAGCAGAAGTTGAGCAACTTTCGCAACACATTTTACTACTTTGATATGTTCTTTAGTGATGATGAATGAATGTTATATAATGATAAATTATGGATTTGATAGCAGTGTTACTAATTAAGTAATTCTAAATTTATCCGCCAAAAGACATATCAAAGTAACGTGAAATTAAATTCCGTCATAATAACGCTAAGATGTCGTATCCTATGACTAGAATAAAGATCATGGCACATTTTCCCTATTCGATTCGATACGGAGAATGTACCATTCGATTAGAAATAATGCCCTAATCCAGATTTTTCTAAACTCTTATGGAAATAAAGGAATAAAAAAATTTTGGGCCATTAATTTGCATTGGAACGATTTATGATACATGGAAGAGTGGAGAAACAGCGTTCTCGCGGTGGATCATCCACAAGATGGTTAAAATATTAAAACATCAATGAATTGTTCCCTTATTGAGTGTACGCGTAGTGCTACGATAAGTAGCAGTAAAGTAGCGACTTGCTAGATTATAATATTACGAGTCGAGTTGTTCCGTATTCATCCTATGACGTCTCATCCTATGCATTATTTTTTCCTAACTCATCCTATATTTGTTCTTCACTAAACCCACAACAATTTATTTCAATTTTGAATTCCTTACTCATCCCATCAGTGTTCTCAGCTCATCCCAATTTCAAATCACTTAAAAAATATAAGATTTTGTGTACGGTCTGACCAAAAATATAATCTTTTTTTTCAATCGGAGTTAATTGTTGCTTTATAGTTGTTATATAAAATAAAATAGCAGGAAATCTGAAAGATATAATAAGAGATAAGTTTTGCATTCACAATGCTATATTTAAAAAATTCTTTAAAATAATATCTTAAAAAATCGTAAGTTTTAACGGAAAAGAATACAAATTGTATAAAATTGGTTTGGAATTATAAAATAAGAATTCACTTAATATTAAATAAACTATATGTTTAATAGCAAGAACAAAGAGTATTATAAAACAAAATTAATCATAATGGTTATGATTATTTTGTCGTTTCTATAACTGACAAGACAAAATCAACTGCATTTTAAAAATCATCCACAAAGATCACATATTAAAGAACTATTAACTAGTTATGATTAGTAGTACTAGCCAAACATCGCCTCGCGAAAGATTTGGTTTATAAAATGGTTTAGAATTTTCTAAAAATAGAAATAAAAACTATATAAGATATTGATAGGATTAACAACGCAATTGTAAACTATTGATAATTAATAACAATAAACAATCAACTACAATTTAAAAATCGTTTATAAAATCACAGATTAAAGAGGAACCACTAACTCAAATGAGACTTGTACAATATTGATTCGCTAATAGACAAAAAATGAGAAAAACAAAATAGACTTTTACTTTGTTTAGAATTGACTTAAGATAAACATACTATCTTGCGTCTGTCTCATGAAAAAGACCCAGAGGCGCGACACCCATGAACGGCGCGAAGAATTGTTAATCCCTACTTATTTTATGTAGTTAGAGATCTATCTACAGAGGCCCAGAGGGTACTGCTAACAAAATTTTGAATTACTATATTCATCACTTTTTTGCCTGGACCTGCTTCTCTTTCTTTCGTACACAGAGTATTGCTATAGGCTATCGATAATATCAAATCTGCTCTAAAAATTGAAATTGAATTATCTAAAAAATGACGATGAAACATTTTAAAATTATTATACACCTAGGTATCGACACCTCGTGACCGATACGGTGTAGAGTAAAAGTATCGATTCCAAGGTATTGTTGCATCCCTAGCCATTGTTTAGGGTCACCCTTCATACAGATGCAGAGATGTGCCCATTTTTGTATATGATGTGCCCATTTTTGTATATGTATGTACGTTTATTGATAACAATATGTCTTAAGTGAAATATTTGAAATGTAAGGAATAAAATTGTTTATTGGTATTATTTTGTTTTACAAATATTACCAAGAATACTATAATATTAGAGAAAATAATATTATAGGCTTATGATTATCTTTGTCGAAAGTGTCTCTAACGCTTGCAAACTTAAGAAAAATCTCTTCAAATCCATTTAATTATTTTTTATTTTATCCCGAAAGCAGAAATACCGATTAGAATACACATTAGTCAGTTTCCTCTTTTAAAGATTTATGAGCGTGGAATAGATAACAAAATAATCACTGAACCGCTTTCACGTTTTATGCCTGTTTGTTGCAATTGTTGTAATTGGAGAAAAAAAAAACAGAGCACATAACAAACTACCAGCGATCTCTACGTTGTAAGTTGAGAAGTAAGTTTTAAACTGATTTAATTTATTTATTAGGAACATGTGTCCTACTCCCTGTCTCCGGATTTCCCCTGAGTACGTACCAATCTGCATTGCACCATTATCCTTATTCATTGATTCTTTTCCATCCATCAGGAAGATCTGTGCCCCAGTAGTGAGGACATTAAAAGGCTGATTATGATTAAGTAAGTACATATTTTGTAAATAATAATACTTTTTACTTCTAATATGTACTAGATAAGGATATTTATCGTATACATAATAATTTTCCTTAAAATATTAAATATTGTTTTGCTATCCATACTTTTTAGTAATATTTGCTTCAGGATGAGTAAGGAATACACGTTTAGGATGAATTAAGAAAAATATTCATAGAGTTTGGAATACAGAGTTTGGGGTGAGTGAGTCTAGTATAAAATGTTTACGTTTTCTACTAAAGAATTTAAATGTTCAAATTTCATTTAAAAAAAAAATCTAATAAAATTTAAGGCCAAGAGAGAAGAAGATTAAGTTTTATCACAGGAGGTTCTATCAAATCGACAAAGAAAAAGGTGGGTAGTTATACAGGTGATATATAACGTGCGTTTCCTTTATTTTATCATGACCATCAGCCTTTTAACGTCCCTACTGCAAGGGCTTAGACCTTCTTTATGGATGGTTAATCCTTTATTTAAATAGATTTATTACGGAACCTTTGGCATTAAAATGTTATACTAAACATCTATATATTATCTATATATCGAATTAAACGAAATATCTTTTTGTTTATTTTGTTGATAGCAGCTGAGCTCAGATTTTTTCGCGATATGTAATGTCGATAAGGGACAAGGTCGTGTATTAGAGAATGTTGTTATAAAATTTGAAAAGAGAATTTCAAATGAAACAAAAGAAAATCATGGTATCCCGTTATTTTTTTTCTATTACAATAAACAGTTTATAATCTATGGTATCAATGGGTTTATTTTTGGCAATTATTCACATGCGTGTTTGTTTCGTTTCATTCACAGAAATATGCCAGTTCAGATCTGAAACATGTTAATACGATAATCATAACAATGTTATTATTATACGTATTAATATGTTTTCGCGGTATTAAAATCAGATGTGAGCGCGTTCAGGCGCAGTCTGTTCGCGATCGTCATTGTACGTTGACGCTTGCCGTTAGACATTTTGAAATTCGCGCGGGAAATTCGACATCGATAAGTGACAGTTGAACTTTTTTAAATAAACACTTTTTTATTATTTTCGAACAGGTGCCAATCGTTATAATGGTCAGATGATATTTTATTCAATTTGTTTGGTTGTGCGTGACTGATTTGCATTTTGTTATTGACTTATTAACATTTCTTGACATTTCGGACTCTTAAGGCTGTGTTTAGGTATTAGTGTTTACAAAAGCTGCCATGGCGAACAAGTGAGTAGAAATTTTTCATAATAAACAATTTAGTTCACTTACACTTTAATTAGATATATATTTGTTTGTAATAGATTAGACCATAATAAGAGTTCGATTAAATTTCGCCTCAATACAGAAAAAATAGGACTATATTCTTTGATTACAGTGACGTATAAGTGTAGATTACATAATATTTGTTTAATAATAATAATAAATTTTTCATAATTAATACATATAACAAACGTACGAATGTATTAAAAATCATATGGCGGTCTTATCGCTTAAAAGCGATCTCTTACAGGCATTCAATTACGGAATTGTAAATATACATATATAGAACAGGAGAAATTGTTTATTTTTATTTAGGCACGACGCACGACAAAGTAACTACAATACACCTGAGGGGATGTAATATTACAGTCTAATAATAGTCTTATCTCTCAGAAGTCAACACTACTCCCGGCAGCCCTCGCCATCTTAACGGCCTGCTAAAGAGCCATTTCACACCTCTTTTGAAGGACCCAAGGTTATATACCATTGGAAACGAGTGGGATGGGAGATTGTTCCTAAATATAAAACTATATTTTTTCCATTCACAAAGGCATTTATGTATCATACAAGTACAATATGAGAGTACATTTTCAGAATTACGAGAATATCTTTATCAATATTAATTTTATTTACTTACCAAGAAAAAATGGTAAGAAATTTAGCGTAGGCGATCGCTTATCAACCGATATTTGATATCTCCTTCCTGTGAGAGCGCAGTGGTTTGACGAGACGACGCGATTATCATATTTGCTTACAAGAATTAGCGCATATTTTTCACACACCTATTATATAATCATTATCATCGAGATTCCATTAGCGTCCAGATGACCTCTGTGTTTGTCACGAACGAAATTCGGAAAAAATCGGAAAGAAAGATTTACTGCGCATAGAAACAATGCCAGGTCCCTACGTTCTATCAAATTCCTATTAATGTCCCCGCTGGGACTCAGGTCTTCTCTATGGATGGTATTGAATCAAATAGAGAGAATTCGTTGCATCATAAATGATCAAACTACATCTTATTAACGTTTGTAAAATAGGCGATATGCCGTTTTTTTTCAACGGAGTAGACTTGCAGTTTCAGACATAGGTCTCTTCCAATGCTATCGAAATTGGCGTTTTTAAGCTTTTATATATCCAATATCGAACTGCAGTGCTATTTAATAAAAAAAGACAATGCAGCATTGTAAAACCGACTTCAAAATTGAACCTCTAATGCAGCCCTGTGTTCGATGCTGAGTTGGAGGCTGTTTTTAATAGAAAACCAAAGTCATCTAATATAATCCACTCATATTTGACGCCTATCAGGCTCGACCCATCCTTTAGGCAACTGACTAGAGTTATAAAACTCTAATGGAGATTTTAAGGAAAGAATTGCCGCTAGATTAAAAAAAAATGCTCCTTATTCCTTGATATGAAAAGTTTTGTTCACCAATAGTGCTACTTTCGAAGGGTTTTGAGACAAATAACATGGAAGCAGGTCATTGCCATGCAAACATTTCACATTCTTTTATCTGTTTGCTTAAAATGGCCTGGTCTGGTGTTATCTTGATGATACACTTTGATAATTTACAAGTTATTTTTCATTCATAAATCATTGAAAATCATTCTCTAGAAAATCATTGAAGGTCTTATTATTTGCCGTTATTTTGACAAAAAGGTTAGACATATAATTTTTATTCATCGATGTTTTTGATTACAATCAATTTTGAATTCTGAATTTCAGTCAAATTTTTTGTTCGGCAAGCTTTATTCACACACTAGCTAGCTGATTTCCCGCTAATTTACCCGCATGTGACGTAGCTTCCCATAGGCGAATTAGGTAATGATCGGACCAGTTTTTCGATGATTACCCTCCGCAAACAAATAAAATCAAAAACTACCTCTTTATAATGTTATTAAATAATTACAGAATTCATGGGCTTTAAACTTTATTCGTGTAAATATCGCCTTGAACATTTCAATCTTATCATCAGATTTATAATCAAGTTTGAGGTTACAATTTTTCCTAGACAAAATAGATAAAAAATTCCAATATAAAATGTCATCGGAATTTGTAATAAGTACATAAAAACTATTGATTAGACTTTAGACTTCCGGGCCTATCAGACATGCTAAATTAATATCTTTTATCAAATTTACATACAGGCATATGTAAATTTGAATCAAGATATTCATTTAGCTTTATTAATTTAACAAAAGTTAGTTTTACCTAAATCTTATTTCCGCATGTGATTTCATCTGCATAGGATTAAAAATTGGAAAAAATCATTCCATGAACAGTCGCCTAGGTATCTCAGTGCTGAATAAATGTGATTATACTAGACACACTACAAACAAATATCATCTTCTATTGTTGTTAAATTAGAGTAGGGTTGTCAAGAATCACGAAGATAACGTACATGAAAAAAAATTGCTAGCAACGAAAGGCATTTTTTTATAATCACTGTAAGCGTTTGTGAAATGAATATTTAAAATTGGACGCATTAAAGCAGGCGCCACTTTTTTTAATTCCGGTCTGCTATCGGAGATTAAAAGATTATCATGATTCTATGGCACAGAATCGTTTCAAGGCGAAATAAGCCTTATTTATTAAAGTCTCTGTGATATTGACAGTTGCAAATCTTTAGTCGATGCGTAAATAATATTGTTGGGCTACTTTTATTTTTGTTTGTTGGATTAAGCGCACCATACAGAGACGGGCTGGTTTTATTGATATAAAATGACAGTTTTGTTTTTAGAGTTCCATACCCAAAAGGTAAAGCAGGACCCTATTATTAAGACGGCTGTGATAGTAAACTGAACCCGAATCAAATAAATATTAAAGGGGGGGAGGTGTGGTCCCAATCAAACAAATAAGTACTATACTTGATGCCCTGACCCAGGGTTTTCCAATCTGTGGATTGGGTCGTTGGCAAAAGCAAAAGTCAACACTGTAGCAAAACGATTTTTGTGAGAAGGATAGACTGCAACTGGACTGAATGAATGACCCATATGAAGAAAGTTATAAATGTAGTTCTTTAATTATATTACATATGCCTTTCTGTCGCCAGAATTTACGAGCTTAAAATTCAAAAAGTTTGAAAAACACCGCCTTGACCAATCCTTATCTGTGCACCCAAAAAAAATATATTCGTAGATCTCTTTCACATGCGTTGCGCTAACGCTGCCATATACTGAAAGAACCATTTTACACAATATCGATTAAGTAGTTTGACAAGAATGATAACCCGGAAGCATATTGGAGCGGAACTGTATAAACGTCAAAATGACAGTGACAGCTAACCATCAGATAAGGATGCTCACAGTGAAATCGATAATTAGTACTACCAGTAGTAGTCGATCTTTTCCTCTCTAACAAATGCTAATATACCAACAGATTAACAGCTCAGATTAAACATAAATAAAAAATATCTAGACCAAACACATCTCAATATTTTATTGATGCAAAAGAAAATAACCGTAAATCTGTAGTTATGCCAAGGTGAGTGCTAAAAACGTAAACACTATACAGAACCTATTTCTGGGTGGGCCACTTGACCGATTAAAAATGGAATAATAATCGTTGCGTTATTGTATCACGGTATAATAGGTAACGTTCCAAATTCAAACCGTGAAATATTGTAATGTGCTATTTGATGTGAGTATAAATTAGTGATGCCTCAGTGTAATATTATTTTATGTATTTTACTGGTTAAACAAGTGGCACGATTGTTTTTAGTATTCAGAAATAGGCTTTATCATTAACAAAAAGTGTTTTGGAATGGAATAAAGGAAGACGACGGATGGAATTTACTCAAATCGAATGAGGAGAATGAGCCATGACTGGGGTAGTTTCATAATCGATACTAATATTATAAAGTGACCAGATAAAGTATGATTATTTTTTACTTTGCAATGAGTAGACTCCGAAACTATTGGACCAATGTTCCTACTGAAAGCTACATCATACACGGACGACTGATTCTATAATTTACGCGGGCAAGAAAATGTACATTTAGCACCGACAACTACAAAATACGATTAATATGTACTTTTCAACTTTGCGAATAAAAAACAAATGATGTAATTTAAAACAGTAACATTAGTCGCTAAACAGATTACATATTACAATATACAAGTGCTTGCCAACATCGATGAAACTCAGATATTACCTACTAAAGTAGTAAAAATTATAATATTTTAGTTCATCGAATATTTGAATGAGAGTTTTTGAAACCTTCAAAATAAGATAAGTGACTACCATTATTTATAGTCTTGACAGCCAAAATGTATGGCATTACCTCCACATTGAATAATATTTATGACATTACTAAATAAGTTTTGTTATGCTCAAAACATGCCTTTTGTTATTTAAATACGGATAATAAAATATTTCAATAGCAGTATGTACGCTAATTACGGTATTTGCATCTCAAACGACGGAAAACAAAGAGTTTTCGGAACGATATTTTTTTTTCCAAACTTGAAGAAAAATTTGATTTCTTTATCTTTATTATTCTTTCGTCCGATGTCAATAGCACTTTTTTTAATAATGAAACGGCTCACTTTTTATAGTTTTTAGTCTGTTAATAATTTAAAGTGTCATCGCTAAAAAACTACTAAAAAAGGTGGTTAACGTGATTATTGTGGTAAGTGTTCCTATAACCATAAAATAAATTGAAATGTGTATTCCACTGTAACCTTCGTCTTTTCGATTCGATAATCTGTCGGCTATTAAATGTGTATCTTTTAACGGATAATATCATAAATTATGATAAACATGTATCTGTTTATTTATTGTCAACCCTAACTTAAAGCGCCAGAGCCGGCGTCTGCTTTCTGGCGCCAAGCGATTTAGCAACTTACAACGTGAAACGGAACGTGTAAAAAGTTTTTAACACTCAAAAACCATAGACATTTTTTTAACAAGATTATAGTGTAATTTGAATGTGTGCAATCATCATCTAAAATAAACAATATCAATAAGGCTTCTACCAATAAAGCGTGTTGTATTATGGTATGCTATGAATTAATATAATTGGTCACAGTATTATTATAATTGTATTCTGACTGCCATGCGTTCATCAACTTTTGCTAGGGCCAGTCATACCTACTAAGTCTGTGGGCCAGTCTAAGGATTGGTAACGTAAGTTTCATTATCTATCTATGTAGAAAGTTTGAGGTCATATTTTAACTCAATGTATTGCCGTAATGAATTGACCATGCCACTAGAAATCCTTACAGAAAAAAGATTAAGAATTCGATTAAGTAATATAATTTCTTTTAACTGATTTCAAAATCGACAAGGAGGTTATATGTTCGATGGCAATGCAATTTTTTTTATGTATGCCGTGTTTCTAATGCTGCTAAGAATTTTTGATCGATTTTCCAAATTCTTTACAGTTTATGGGAACGAGATAGTCCCATATCAATTTAATCGAAATTAAATTGGTCGGTTTGTTTTTATAACAAAACAAAATATGTTTTTTACCAAATACCATCAAAATGTAAGACATGTTTAAATCTGCGAAAAAACGTATGGCGTATTCATGTAAAATCCGAAACTGTTTTCGATTGTAAATATTTAATTACCTAAAACATACTTCAACTTTTATATTGTATTAAATACATTTAAACGTATTTATGCACTTGTATATGCATGCACCGTGTTTCTAAGAAACCTTTCACTAACTAAGCTAATGCTAAAAGTTCAAACTTCAAATTAAGGTTGTCACTTATTAGAACAATAAATAGTTGGAAGATCCAAAAGTGCTCGCAAGAAAGCTAATTAGAATTGTTGCCGCCGACGACGATAGTAGAACCTTTTTATATAGTTTTTGTATACTTTTAATATTTTCTATTGTATTTTTTTTTATGATTATGTCATTATAGAAAAAATATCGAAACCCACGGCTTTTAATTTTAGCAATTATTATCAAGAATAAAAATATCCTCATTTGATTAAATAAAGTTAAAAATACATTTCTTGTTTTTATTGTATTTTTAAAATATGTTATTATCGGTTAATAGTCTTTTAACGCTATGTACAATAACGTACTCCATGAGCCATATTACCTAGACAATTTTTCAGTGACAAATTGTACAGTTTTTTTACTATCATACATAAAGTCGCAATATTGCGTTTATAACTTAATTGAAATTTAATTGTATTAGTTAGTAAAATTTATACCTTTCGAACGGTTGCACTGTTTTCCATTATCTTAAAATTTCATTCTCAAAATTTATCATTATCAGTCTATCTATGTTCCCATTGCTGTGGCACAGGTCTTCCTTCAATAGGATGTGAATCTTATAGGAAGAATGAGCCATGATGCATCACGCGGGCTCAATACGGGTTGGTGGATGTTACAAACGGCAGATGCAACCGAGATTAAGTGCCTTTCGAAGCATAATGAAGCCTGAGATAATAAATTTTTGGTCACTAATCCTGTAACCAGATGTTGCGAAAGTTTCTTTACCTCCGTAACCACTGTACCATAGAGCTTTGATTAATATAAAAAAAATATCGCCTTAAAATGTTGACAACCCTTGTCTAACTAGATAGTAAGACTTTCATCGTGATTCGGTACATTAGTCTAATGCACGACCAACCAACGGAACTAGTTACCTGTATTGTATAGCGAACTGACTATTGTTAGGTACCTAGTTTATACTGTAACTAATGATTGGTAACAAAACGATCATTATCCTACTAATGTTATAAATTCGAAAGTTTGTGAGGATGTATGTATGTTTGATATTCCTTTGAAGCAAGGAACGAAACTACTGAACGAATTTTGATGAAATTTGGTGTACGGATAAATATTAACCTGAACTAACATTTGAGGTACTTTTTGACCCATAAGACAGTGAGTACCGCGCTGGCGAAACCGCCTGCGCAAAGTTAGTCTAGTTACCGAGAAAACGCGACGCATTGCCGTCACCAACGATATGCACCAACCCTAAAGTATTCTTATCATAATGTGAATTTTTCGGTGTGTTTGATATAGGTTGTGGTATTCCAAGGTCGTCTGCGAAACCACACATATAATTAGCGCCCGTCATGTGCGTCGTTTTCAAAGTCAACAGGGTAATCGCATTTGTAAGCCTAATCAGTATAAAACAAAAGCATACTCCTTACTTATAATGAAGAGTTATTTAAATACCGACTAAGTACGAGTAGGACTCGCGCACGAGGGGTTCCGTACCGAAAATGAGCAAAAAGATCAGATTTATTGTATGGGAGCCCCCTTATATATTTATCTAGTCTCCACAAGCCTCTCTTTTGGGGTCCAGATGGGCAGCGTTCTCGGTCCCACTCTTTTTCTCGTGTATATAAACAGTTTGTGCTTAAAATTGCATTTAAATTACATAATTATCGCAAATGCAGATGACACAGGGCACGGGAGAAATTGGGAAGAAAAACTCCACAGTTATGCAGATGAGTAAAAATGCTCCTGTTCTTCCCTGACAGCCTCAACTAATCTTAAGTACTTGGGTTTAACAATGGACATATCCCTGAATTACACATATTAAAAATATGACAGATCGCATAAGAAAACTTATTCCCATATTAAGATAACCTAGAAGGTCTGCAGGTTCTGATACATTATTGACTGTCTTCTACAGTCTTGCTCAAAGGATACTGTATTGTTGTTTGGGGAGGTATTGGCATATCTGCTCTCTTCCCTCTTGGAGTCAAACTTCGAAACAAACTATGTCTACATATCCCTATCCAAAGACATTTGTACCGTTTTCGGGTGGTATTTTTATCTCTGAAATCTCGAGCTCGATTCTCGGCCAAGATACAATAAGGTCTAAAAAAATAAGTTTTCTATAAGTATGTTGTCACCTATTCATTTCCATAATACAAATGCTTTAGATACTTGGGATCTCAGCAATGTACGTGAGTCTGTCTTATATTTTTTTTAAATATAAGCTTTTAAATATTGTTTCAAAGTCGCGTTTTGTATGTTAATGACGTAATTTGCTGTAAACCTTATCAGTAGGTAAATGCCGATGAGACCACGTAAGGTATGCATTACATATTAATGCAAAAATAAAATTCCAGTTGACTAGGTAAGTTTTGGGCAAATGGTTATACGTATGAATTTAATGAAAGAGATTCCTTTATTTAATGCGAAACACGTAGGATTGTAGCTATGTCTTTTTTGTGTATGTTATATTACAACTATAATATATATGTGTCAATTAATATTTTTAAGGATAAAAAATCAGTTAGTAAATATAATAGTAAAGTAGCTAAAAAGAAAGCCTGGTCAATCTGTACTAATATTATGAATAGGTAAGATTTTATTATTTGTTTGCTTGTATTGAATAGTTTATTAGAGCAATTAGAAAATTTTTTCACCGACGAGAAGTTACGTCTTTCTCGGTCGACATAGACTGTATCGTAAGGGCGAATTCCTAGGATAGCAACTATACTCCAGCCATATTTGAATAGAATAAATCTAAACAAAACAAATTAGGATCATCACAACTTGAATAACAAAATATACATAAAATATTTATAATATTTTGCCAAAAAGTTGGTAATAAAGTTGATGTTAATTTTACTTGACAGTTTTAAACTTAAAGAATTCAGATATTAGAAACATGTTTGCAGTTTTGAACTAACTTTCTAAATAAAGTTGTCAATTATTTTAAAATGTGTTCCTTTTGGTTGACTACATTTGAAATCGATCGCATAATGTAAACCAATCCCGTGTGAGAGTTCGGCGTTCCTTTCTACAGTTTAAAGACACTATATACTACTATAGACACATTATTATAAGAATTTTTTTTTAAATTTCTTATAATAATGTGTCTATAGCATTTATAGTATTGTGAATTGAAAGTGAAGGTGATTTACGAACGATATTTAGTCCGATTCGCACCAGCCAGTGAAATGTACAAGCTATATGTTTATTTGACACGAAAATTTTACAAAACGTCAGTTTTCTCTGCTTTGATTGCTTGATAAGTAAGAAATAGGGCTACTTTGCTTTGATACTAAATATGTACTACAGATCGCATGCACGGATTGATACATTAACCAAAGCAAAATATTCATGAAGTTATATAAATGTAATTATAATACCAGCGTATGAGCAAGATGGAAATTTAAAGTTGAGGGCAAACCGAAAGGAATAAAAAAAAAATTTACCTATAACATTGAACAAAAATACTACTGAAAAATAAAAGGATATAATTGAGGAAGGGGAGAACAGAAAATGACAGAAAAAAGTTAAAGAAATAATTATATCTCATATTCTTAAAGAAGAATATGAAAAATTTGGTATAGAAGACTGCTCACGATGTCTAGCGTATTGTAAGTAAGTACGTAAGCTAAAAAATAGTTGTATTTTAAGTATTAATTTCAAAACTAAAATTTATGTTATATATTTTTCCGTTTTGCCCTCTAGTGTGTTGCCCTCTAGAATTTCTCAGG
This sequence comes from Diatraea saccharalis, assembly GCA_918026875.4. Classification (NCBI taxonomy): domain Eukaryota; kingdom Metazoa; phylum Arthropoda; class Insecta; order Lepidoptera; family Crambidae; genus Diatraea; species Diatraea saccharalis. The sequence goes on from OU893336.1 coordinate 5,513,020, forward strand.
GTTTTACTTCATGAATTATAACTCTTATAGAATATACTAGATTATAGTTATTGTTAATTAGAAATTAGTTTTCATTATTTATATTACCGTTCAAAAACAATTTAAAGAAGACACTTAAGTCAACATTTATAATTATTACTACATAAAGTTAGTTCTTCCATTTTTCTCTCCTTTAGCCTATAACATGAAAATAAAGGAGAACTCAATGTGAATTCAATTAGTGCTAAAATTTTGACATCAGATTAGTTGCCTACGTAAATATGTTAATCACTGGGGTACTGCCCATCCTTGTAGATGGTGAACGTCAAGATGGCGGAGCCAAACTCCCTAAAAATGGAAACAAATGGAAGAAGGGGCCACGTGTTGGTGGACGTTAACAGTTACAGATTATGGTGGAACAAAAGGTTTCACGTTCTTTCTTCAGCAGCAAGGAGCTCGTGTTATGATTTTGGTTACCCTTCCTATGATCTTCCTTTCCCAAAGTTACTTAACCTTTGCATATTACAAAAAATAACCACAACGCCCTAGTTTATCATTATTTTTAAATATTACGCCAATTAAGTATCAAATCACGAAAATTCCACAATCTGAACTATATAATAACCGATGTTTCCTTCATGAAATCCATCATAGTACTGGTTAGCATTAAACTAACAAAGACCTGTAAATACTCGTTTTTTATAGTCTATCAGCCAGTCGCACAAACATCATTAAATTGTCATTAGTTTAAAGCGATATTACCCATACAAATTTAACATTCATCAAAGCTTAGAGGCATCTGCAAATCTTAATGGACGTTTGTGCAACTGACCGTATGTCACCCGCGTATAATGCAGAAATAATTTTTAAAACCGCCTCAGTAATCTTTAAACAGTTTCTTCCTCTTCCTAATATTAGTATAGATCAAAAGCAATATTAACCCTGATTGAGTATATCATAAGTATCAAAGCACATTCACAATAAACAAATGAAACTCGATATATCACAATAATCGATCGCAATCTATCTTTATTATGATACAGCAGCAGTAACTGAATTACCCTATTCGTTTGATCATCTTTACATTACAATTAAGATCTTCAGATGTAGCCATTAGGGTCGATTTTTGATGCAATCAGCCTTAAAGTGACAGTTACTAAATATTAAGTGATGTGATTTAGAAACCGTTTAGAGATTCAGAATAAAATAGGTTTAACTACTTCGTCCGCGCGGAATAAGGATGTTATGTTACGTTACGTATGTGTAATTCATATTCGTTTATAATATGATACCTGAGACTGACGCGGAACCTATTCCGTTTTTGCGAAAATCCAATCTTATCTTTTTTCGGAACGCTAATACGACACATTTTCAACTATTTCTGATGCAACGTAGGTGGGGCCTGACACTACATCTGATGTACACATAATCTTTACGGATGTAATTTTAACAAAATTATAACAAAGATTCGTAAATTTACGAATTTCGTTCGAGAACAAATAAAATAGGCCCCGAGGTAAGATACCTTAAGGTATAAGGCAAACCGAACGAAACTACAGTTTTTAATGGTTTTTCTATTCTACTAAGTATTCTACGATACAATTCCAGCTAAAATAGAACTTGAATTGTATCGTATGTTACTTTGTAGAATAGGAAAACCATTAAAAACTGTAGTTTCGTTCGGTTTCGATCCGTTTTCGATTCAATTTAAACAAAGTTTATTTAGTAAAAATGGGCTCCAGTACCTTTAACGCCACGTCCGAACTCTTGCCAAAGCCTCAACGAGCCATCGGAAATTAAAAATTGTGGAGAGTATTTGTTTTGTCGAGGTTTGCAAGCGCTTGTAGATGATTCTAAGGGAATCCGCGTAAGCGCTTGAAACGCGTTCACACGTTGTTTTGTTTTTTCTATTTATTTCATTTTTAATTTTTTCTATTGATTTAATCAGAAACAAATCAATGTCGATCAGCGTGATTCCAGTTATCATGATTACATTACTAGAAAAAACTTGAGTTTTTCTCTTTGATGACAAAATAGTATTACGTAATTTATTATTAATAGCACTCGTAGATTTGCGGCCGGTTTCTGAATTGAGAAAAGAACAAAATCTCAACTTATTATTCTCAATAGATAAATGGTTAGTTTTATAAAACTGATATACTGATTATTAAAAAACTAAAATCAACGAAAATCTGTTAAAATCACTTTTAAGTGCAGTTTCAGACGTGTTAAATATTGTTTGGAATATACTTAGAAGTATATTACTTCGGATGATTTAACCTTGTAAACGTGAGCGGTAAAACGACACCTCAGCCAGGTGTCATAGTGTCAAAAGTGTTTGTTTAGCAGCTACTTGTTTCCTTTGTGGTCAAGGTCCAGTTCAAAGTTAGAATTGTTTGAATATAAATATACAATAAGAAGCTTTGTTGTTTTAAATACGTTATGAATGTAATTATTACGTAGGTTAATATGTGCAGCAATTTTTTTGCAAGTTACAATACAATGACTATCTCGAACTACTGGACAGATCAACTTGTTTGGCGACTTCACCTGAAATAATTGTATCTTATGTCTTATGTCAAGTAGCTTTCTGTAGGTGAAAGATTTTTTTTAATCGGTGCAGTGTTTTCAAAACATTCAGTGCAAACAATTTCTTTGTCATATAAGCACAGTGTCTTGATTTTAAGATCAGCCACGTAGCTTCGCTAAGATAGAATTTGAAAAAAAAATCCCCTAAGGGGAGTAAGAGAGGTTTTATGTAATCTACACGTCTAATATTTTTTTGATTGCCAAAGTAGATTGTACCTGCGCTCTTACTGTTCTATATCAATACTTATACATATGAAGAAGAAAATTATATCAAAATATTATACGGCAAAAAAAGAAGGAGCTTCACAAAAAATTATATTAAAATTAAGACACATTAGACTACGATGGGACGGACATATTTCAAAGTATAACTCTAAAACGATCTTATGAGGTGGAGTTGCATCTTTCACGAACTACAAATAAATAGTATATTCAATTCACCTTAAAAAAATTGAGTGGAGTGAGGACCGCGTGAGATCGATCGTTGTGAAGATTTATGGTGAGGCCATTGTCCAGTTGTGGACGTTTACATATTATTTTTATATAAAGGTTGGGGGATTTGAATGCTTATAGAATGTAGGGGCATGAAACAACGCCCGCGAAGTCACGCTTTCTGGTCAACTCATTTATACAATCGTTTCTCAAATTCTTGGAAGCAGTAAGAACCCCTTTATGACTGCGGCATTTTAACAAAGTGAAACAAATTCCAATTTGTTTCCAAAATCAAATTAGGCACAACTACGTCTTATAATAGTTTACGCGAAGATTCATCGTTATTGACAAGGCCTCGCATTTCGTTGCCGAAACAATACAACAAGCTGTATAAATCATTCAAACTAATGTGGCGTTGGACACAAGATTTACGATTGAACCGTTTCGGCCGATCGAAAACACATTTTTTAGAGAAACACACCACTTAAATCAACCTTCGTTAAGTTGAAATTCGTTTCGAATTCCTTTTATTCAGACGTTAGCGAATTTACATACAATATTTATACGTTCGTTGAGAACACAAAGGCTTTTGTTTTGAAAAACGTTTGATGACATAAGAAATAAAAATAGTAATTTACGATGCCATAAATTAACATTGATATTTGATACGATTCTCTTTCAGTGGAATTTATTGGAATCGTTACTCATATTTCATTATTTTTATTGATTTTCATAATTGCTCAGTGGTGCGGTGGTATTCCTACTAATGCGCCGAGAGTCGTGGGTTCGACCCCCACCCAGGACAAACATTTTTGTGATTAACAATTATGTCTGATCTGTGTCTGGGTGTTTTCTATTTATATTATGTATATATTTGTATTCCCCCCGTTGTTTCCGATATCCGTAACAAAAATGCCTAAGCTACTTACCTCGGAATCGGATCAATGTGTGTGATGTTGTCCATTTTTTTTTTCATTTTTAAATTAGCTCACCTCCAGCGGCGTCGTCCGCGTAGTTTACTTACACGATGACTTTGTGATACTTTTACAGCAGCACAGCATAGAGGTTCAATAAATTAAAACCTTTGCTCATAATAGGGATGCCTGGGTAAAAAAAAATATCTATTTATTCATCAATCAGATATTAGATGCATATTTTTTTCTAAAATGAAATGGGTAGGATAAAGGCATTCAAGTTGAGAAGTGGGGGCTCCTTACGCGAAAATCAAGAAAATGTACAATGGTGACGTCATGCGAAATCGCAACTCGATATTGCGGTAATTTATTGATTACGCAAAAAAAACGCGTTTAATAATCTAATTGACGGACAGACAAACACAAATCATCATCCTTATTGTCTTTAAATCAATAAAGGCCTTATTCTTAATACAAAATGCTTAAAAAATCCACTTGGTCCCTAGCACCCTGAGATGGGAACCGAACCCACGACGACGCAATCCGGGCGACTGCTCTAACCACTGAGCTACCCAGGACCTAACAGGACTGACGAATCTTTCAAGCACTTGTTACTTTTCGCTACTACATAGTGTATTCTCATCAATGTTCAGGCATCCACCCAAACAGCTCGACTGCTCTAACCACTGAGCTCAGTGTGCAGTGCCCGGATTGCGAGAGGTCATTCCCTAATGGGTGAAATCGAACCAAATCAAAGGCAGAAAGGTCATAACCCACCACGCGGTCTCTGAAGCATGGAGGGGCTCGATATAAGTAAATTTTGATGATCTTTCCTATGACTGGTTCTCGCGGAAGTTGCTTTTCTTTTCTTCTCGCGGTTTTACGTACGACGTAAAATTACGGAGAACTGAAAATTCATTTTTTCCTATTGAGATGAAGAGAGTGGGTAAAAATAAATACAGTATATACCTATGACTGGTTCTCGCGGAAGTTGCTTTTCCGCGACATATACCGAACTCTCTAATCACTGTGCCATTGTCTTTGAATTTATCTTACTGATATTAAAAAGGCGAAATTTTGTAAGTTTGAATATTTGTTAATTCTTCATGCAGACTACTGAGTGGATTTTGATCAAATTAGTTTTTTTATTGTTATTTGTTTTTCCAAAATATATATTTTTGCGTGCACAAATTTACATCATAAAATGCGCACAAAAGGTTACGGATAATTCTAATTTTGTATTAGCAAATAGGTTTTTTATCCCACTAAACAGTTCACTAGAAACCTCGCGAGTGAAGCCGCTGGCGGAAAGCTAGTTTAGAAATCCATCTTTCATCAATCCAATTTAGTTTTCTAAGAATGGTTTTATTGTTACACTGAACTTCAATGAAAACTGATCCATAATATAAATCAATTGGTAACATGGTCATATAAAATTTATGGGTTCCGAGAAAATCTTTATAAAACCGTTTGAATTTTGTCCTTACTAGATATAAGGTGGTAAAGTCTACTGTAGAAAAAGTTTAGTGGATAATTTGGTTAAACGTTTAACTTATACTGAAGGTCAAGGTGTAATCTGTCATTCATACATTATTGCGTGAGCATCGAATTGGAGTCGAATTTATTTGAATTTATTTTTAATAAACAGCGCCACACAATGTAAGGGGAACTAATATTGTCAAACTAATTTCAACTATCCAAGTGCGAGTCGGACTCCCGCACGAAGGGTTCCATACAATTCTCTATGAATAAAATGCAATCAAAAAAATCACGTTTTTTGTATTGTAATTAATAAGGGGGTTTCCTTAAATATTTATTTGTGAAAATGTTCAACTGTTTTACTATACAGTACGGGCTGGTGGGTGACAGACAGACAGATAGACGACGGATAGCCGAGTCATAGTATTAGGGTTCCATTGTACCCTTTGAGTACACCCATGAAGTGACAAAAATATTAAAAAACCATTAACAATCTGTGTCATTAATACTTATATATAAAAAAAGAAATATTTGATTGTATGAAACTACTGGACCAGTCTTAAAAATTGGCAGGTCACGTAGCCATTTACGTGGGTAAAGTCGCGGAAAAACAGCTATAGCTATATATATACTAGTTTTATAACAGCTATATAAGCGGAATTTATATACTTTTTCTATTAAAAGCAATATAAAACCACCAAATTGAAATAATAGTACCATCTACTGATAATCAAATAAAACTAAACCTTTCCATCGAAACTATTATTCAACTCTTACCACAAACCACTTTACAAAACGAGATACCAACTAACTAGTGTAATAACAATTATTATAATATATCACGTAACACAGTAGCATTTAACACATGATATGTCATCACAATGACGACACTGTTTCACAAGTATACGATAAAATATTCGAGTGTTGTACTCACGCACTTGAATCTTGTCCAAATCGACCATCGAGTGATCTTAATACAGGAACATTAACCTTTATGAGTTAACTAGAGTTTAGTCACGTTGCCTTTAAAACGGTTTACTGTGGTTTCTCCAGATTTTATTATTTTATTTTTAACTAGCTATTTTCCTGCTACTTCGCTCGCGTAAATCATAAAATGTTACTATGAATGAATTAAAAGACAGCATATCCAGAAAAAATATTAAATAAAAGTTTAAGGGTTAAAGGGGTACTTTTTGGGTAATAATACATTGTAAATCATTTTAGGTTATTATTGTAATTGTCAATTGATTGCAATGTTTGTATTTGATTTAATATGTAGGATCTGATTTTATAATTACGAAAATAAAAACAAGTTGTAAACTCTGATAGCACAACTCAAACCTCAGTGGTTTTTTAGATGTTATCTTAAACTGTTTGTTATGTATATGTTTGTTTACTTGATAATAAATGAAAATAAAATCTAGTAAGTGAAAGAATTTATATAATCCGTTCAGTACTTTCGTAGCTTATTCGATGTATAGAAACAATCCTTCATTTATAACTGATTTCTTTTATTCCATCATTCTCAATGTAGAGATTTTTATATTATTGTTTTATAATCTCTCAAAGATGTGTATTGAACATTTTATTTAGTGAGTTCCTATTAATTGCTACCGAGTATTATTTTATTTTCATATAATCCTATTTCTACGAACGCTTATCTTTAATATTAAAAAAACGAATCATCCTGTAACTGCTTCGTTTTTCTTTTTTTGAAATCTTAAAACATATAAAGTAAGTCACACATTGCATTCTCTTTACCCATATAATTCATATGGTCAGTGCGGTCTGTACCTATAGTGGACGCAGTGATGTAGTACAAATTCATACAAATCCGTTGCGCACGTCGACGTTTACCTTTATTCCTCGATCAGAACAAAAAATAATAAGCCTAATCCCACGGGAGGTCCCTTAATAAGATATTGATTCATTTTCCTTTTTTGTATTACAAAACAGAACTTTCGAGGTGTGAGTCAGTCACACCATATAAATCAACATATTCTAGTTTTTTAAACTCACGTTTAAATGCCGAAATTATTCGAATGATTAAATTGCACTCTTGATACGAAAGCTTTCAATGAAACCATCACTCATGGTTTATGCAGACGATTTATCTTAATTAGCTACGTGGTAGGTATTTATTTTTATTTCTTCTGGCGCCTGATGTGTTGCGAAATGGCACGGTGCGGTGTCGGATTAAACGAGTTCGGATAACAGATTAAAAATAACAGTACTCTTAATTTTATTTCTTGTATTCGAATAAGTTAAAAGGTGCTCTTCCACTGCCACAATATGCACGCACCGGCCGCACGACACGCAACGCATTGCACGGATTTGTCGACGTCATACATACACGGCAGTTTTCACAGATGCTTCTATGAAAAATGCGATTGTCAGTTTTGCCCGATGACGTAATAGGATTATTTAATATAATCCGTTGCGTGTCGTGCGGCCGGTGCGTGTATATGATGACATATTGGTGTACACCTTAAGATTGTATTAAAAGCTGAAGGGAAATTGAGAGTTGCAAATTAAGGGATGAGACAGTGATATAAATAAAGGCGGAAGGAGATGTAGGTATTGCATAGAACATTACGAAAAAATATTTAAAGACCAATTAGACAGGGACATATAATAATATGGAATATTTTTATTGTTTGTTTGTTGACATTGAAAAAGTTTTGAAACTACTGAAACTACTACTGAACGGATTTTGATGAAATTTGGTATACAGATAGGGTATTAGCTGACTTAGATAATAGGATACTTTTTATCCCACTTAACATTTCCCTAGGGTCCACGCGGACGAAGCCGCTGGCGAAAGCTAGTAGGTTATAAATTTACGGGGACAAAGACGCGCGACAGCGGTTATATCATTAAATTTTTCAATTTTGGAGTTCTGCGACTGAGGAGTCATGATGCAAAGGCAACTTTTTTCCTTTTAACCAAGAGAAGCTTAAAAATAAATCATGTCTGAACAAATGCAGACACCTAATGAAGATAAAATTTGTACGTCATACAAATAACAATCGAACCATCGATCGTATTTGTGGAAATCTATACTCGAGCAACAGTAAAAGAGTATCGACCTACTTGTGACCGATAACGGCACAGTCTGTAACACTAACTCAAGTTTTCATAGCGATTTATACAGATTTACAGCGTATTAGTGTAGGCTTTGTAATATATGTGCGAATTTAAAATAACACTGGTGCCAATTCAGCTGTACCATTATATTAAACTAATATTTAAACTTTAATTTGGGTTTATTACAACATTATTCTATATTCATAAGGAAATATTGTTATATTCTTGTATCCATTTAGTATCACATACTGATAAATATATATATCGGAGTAGAGAGAGGGGTTGGTGGATTATTTAAGCATTTCTGTTTCATTATGTTATCTTATTTTCTCTACTAAAAACGCAGTTTGAAAGGACTAAAAGTAAATTTAGACTAGTCTGAGCAACAGTACTGCTACCATTGTGAACATTTTATTCGCAATAAGAAATATAATCTCGTTAATTGAAAATTTGTTTTTCTACAAACCAAATCATGTATTTAAATTTTACACTTTATTAGCATATAAATTATCAAACCCGTTAGTTTCTTAGTATTTATTTTACAACTTAATTTATTCATCGGTCTAGAATTTCAATAAACATAAAAAAGAAGCGAAAACAGTTGTTGCCGAGCGCCAATATGTGAACTATTTAGTGAAACTCTGTCTGTCCTTTTGTCATCAGACCGTTAACTAATGATAGTTAGACAGCATACTGCTGCTATAACCATAAATAATAAAAAACAGAATAAATTAAATATTTTGTTGTGTGGTAACATAATATGGGTACCAAATGAAAGGGCTTAACTTGTATAATAGAATACACCAAACAAAAGCTTGATTTAAAAAACATCTAACCCATATTCAGTCAGTTGCTAAAATGTCTATTAAGGTTTAATGACGCCATTAATGAATGTCATATTTGTATGGGTAATTTCGCATTAAACTAATGAAAATTTTAACGGACGTTTGTGCAACTGGCTAATTAACTGCCTTATTTGATAGATAAACTAACATAAGTAGTAATTTAGTTTGAAGTTCTTAGGTATTAGATCCTTATTTTCATTGTTTACATCTTTTTCACGGCCTTCACGAAAGTGTGCTTACCAATGTATGTCGTAATTGTCTATTCACTTTGTAGTTTCATAAATATTTAATTATTATTCACGTACATTTGACCCAATTTTGTCAAGTTCGTTTGGCGAATAATTACACTGTTTCAGAACTGATAGTACCGGTAACTACAAAGAACTTCGCACATCAACAGATACCAATTTGTAGAAATATTAAGATGTTATCAAATGTTAAATTTCATATAAAGTATACTGTAATACTATTATAGATATAATGTAAAAGTAATTCGTGTTTTTAATGTAAAAGATACTATCGATTAGTAAAAATAGTATCATATACACTGCACAGCATGTCAGATTATACAAAACTATCAAGTTCTCCATTTAATTTTGAATGTTATTACATTTTGGGTAGACTTCAAAATCAATTGCAGAGATTGAGATATTGTGACAACCCTGGTGTACAGCCGTGTGTACGTTAGCCAGATCTTTAAAGAATTTTTGACCTCATTTGGGTTCGTTTAATTTATCTGTACAAGACCTTTGGCCCAGCGAAAGCTTGTTTTAGCAAGGATCTTTTAATTTTAAATTATTTAATAATTAGAACTAGATAAAATTCAACAAATATGATTTCGTACCAAATTATTTAAAAGAGTTCTTCAATTTATATTTACCTAAAATATTCTTAATGAAAAATGCTTGAAAAATCTTCTTTTCTCTAGCAAAGACAAACTGGGTTTTTCATTAACAATATTTTTTAGTTCATTATAAATGCAACATTGACCAAATATAATAATTATATTTACTTAAAATATCCTTTTTTTTTGTTTGCAGACTATATTTACTATTAATAGCGGCGCTGAGCGCAGTGATGGCATATCGATACCCTGACTTACCACCAGGGCCGTACTGCGGTCAAGGAGGGCAATCGCAATGCTGTTCGAATAGACAAGACACGTGTTCACATCAAATACTAGGTGAGTATTTAGATAAGCGGCAGTCACTTGTTATCACACATAAGTCGTAGAAGTTCTCTATCCATCTATATCTGTGAATGCCACAACGCGACGTGAGCGTTTCCATAAGAGCCATGCATGACACTAATTTCGCTATGTGGATATTTTACTACCAGGATTTCGATCTTTGAGCGTAATGTATATATTCACGTTGGATCTTGTGCCGGTTTGGCATGGAGAATCTACCTGCACCAGGCACGGTCCTTACATACATCTTTCGCCTCCTCCACTTTCACACATGCTCGCCGGTTTATATGGCTTTTAACATCACTTTCTGACAGCAAGCAATTGATTTACGCGTCGTAGTTTATAAGAGATTGATCCTTCAAAGTTGTCATTCCCTATTTGTTTTTTTCTTGTAAAAAAAGTACCTTTGCGTAAATGTTGATGATATCTTTTTCGTTTCGATCTATTATATATATTAGGCCTGTTATCTCAAGTTATTTTTTTTTCTAGGCACGCTATGTTACTGCGACCAGTTCTGTAACAGAACGTTGGCGCACGACGACTGCTGTCCAGACTATGAAGAGGTCTGCCTCGGTGTCAGTCCTCCTCCGGAGTATATAGGGAAATCCTGCGAAGACAAGGGCAAGAAATACTACCCGCCCGAGAAAATTATGAAAGATTGCAATACATGGTAAGTCTATAAATGCATTTAAAAAAAAAACATTTTTTTAAATAGTTAACACGTCGCACACAGAAGACTGGTTAATTTTTAGTCATAGAAAAAAAAAAAATAGTAAATAGTACAAAAAGTTTTATTATTATTTTTATCTAGCCGACATACCAATCATGAAATCAAAATACAATGTTTAGTCTCATTCCGTTCTTTATAGAGTATATTATAAAAAAAATATGTCTTTGTTTTCACGATATTTTTTGAAACAATTTTTGATCAAATATTAACATAGATCAAGCAGAATAAAACTTATCCAAAAGGGTAAAACTATAAAAATAATAGACCCTAATTGGGTCCCTGTCTCTTTTTTAATTATGTTGCTAGGCGACGCTTGTTTAACGATTATTAAATCAGGAAACAAAAATTGTTTATATTTATTTTTGACAGATATTTTTAAAAATTCACTTTAATTAATATAGTTTTAACCTTATCTTATTACCTTGAAAATACTAAGTAAATTTAAACATATCAAAAACGCACTAGCAGCAACCATTGTGTTAAAACTATATTGTTAATTGGGGTGCTTGGATAGTAGACCTACTGGAATATTTACTGCTACTAGGGGAATTATTGCAGAAGTAATAGATGAATTGACCGTTTGCAATTGGCCATCAAACTTTTCCCTCAGCATATTCCTAATATTTGCTATGAAATCCATTTCGAAATATTATTTAACTCAAATAATATAAATTGAGGTATCGTAAATTTTTTTCAGCTGTTGCGAACTTTTTAACCTACTTCAAAATTTCCTTGTACTACTTAAAAACTCATAATTATTTTAAGGTCAATCTTATTTGCATTTATTCTTAATCAGAATCGTGATAAGTATTCTCACACTTGATAAATTCTCATATAATCAAGAATATTAAATTCAGTTGTTCTCTTTACGTCAGCATGTTATGAAACATTGTCACAGGAATGCCATACAGTAAATAATACGAAAACAAACGGTACGTAGGTGACTCACGCTGTAAAGTTTTATTTAACTAATTTTAATGTGAATTTTCTAGATATTTAACCTACATTCGTTCGGTGACAGATTTAACGGTGATTCTAAAGAGTTATCGTTGATCTTGTTTACTAAAAACATTTTCTTACAAAATATCAAGTGTTTGATATTTTGGTACACCATAATTTATATTACATATCTAATATTTAATAGTTGTTTTATAGTTTTGTGAAAAAGGCAACGAATCATTTATATAAATTATTGAACTGATTTTTTTTTCTGTAATGTCATCAAGTATTTAAATAGTCTGACAGTTTCTAACATGAACAATTGACACATTTTAAAGCGTATGAATAATTTTAAGTAAACCATTTATCTTAAACCTGTAAACCTGTAAAAAAATAACAATATCATTAAAATTTTTAAACTATTTATTTCTTGAAAAGATCAAAGAGCCCTTCTTTCAGGTTTCTTTATTAACGCGTCAATATTTAAAACAAAAGTATACCAAAACTAATAAGAAAATAAAATTCATAACTGTAAGGGACGGCGCGGCAGTCCAGTGCATTTGGCTTTCCCGTCAAAACCTTCTGTGTCACCCTCTCGAGATGTCCTACCCCGGTAAATGGTAAGGAATGCCCGGGACAATCCAGATCGATTAACATTAATTGTCATCTAAGTAAATACGCAGGCAAAATTTCAGCAAATCAAAAAAGCTTGTAATGAAATAGAACAGTAGACACATTCGTCTGGACAACAATGAAACTGACCTTGTAAGTCAGCTGATGCACAATGCAAGCAATAAAACCAATAACCATTAGAATTGTCTCTGGAAATCGATTTGTATTGAATTTAGACAATTTTCTCAATTGATGTTCCATAGAGATTTTAATCTCAGATCTGTTAGAGAATTTAAAAGATTCCTTTGCAACTGGGCAATTAAAATCAGTGGTAAACGAGAATTGGAAGATAAAGGGATAAATAAATATATATATTAGTCAACAATATACGAGTACATTGCTCGGATAATAAACTTAATAACAATAAACGCTCAGAAAGCGAAAGGTGGGATTCGAACCCACAAACTTTCACAATCCGAGCGACTGCTCTAAGGAAGCTCAGTGGCTTCCTAAGACCTAACAGGACTGACGAATTTTTCAAACACTTGTCACTTTTCGCTACTAGTCAGCGTATTTTAGTGAATGTTCAGGCAATTCACCCGAACAGACGAAAGAAATATTTTAAACTTTCGATTAACATGAACATTTTGTTCTAATAATTATATTTGATTAAATATAATAAGTAGCGTAGTGGATAAGCGCTGCGGCCCGCGATCGTAGTCGTTAAGCAACTTTCGCAAGGGTCGGTCACAGGATGGGTGACCAAAAAATTATTATCTCGAGCTACTCCGTGTTTCGGAAGGCACGTTAAGCCATTGGTCCCGGCTGCATTTGCAGTCGCCAATACCCTCCAATCCGCATTGGGCCAGCGTGGAGGATCATGGCCCATCCTCCTTAACCATCCATAAGGAAGGCCTGAGCCCCTGCAGTGGGGACGTAAAAGGGCTGGTGGTGGTGGAAATATAATAATCTATGCTATTAGTTTGTAAATCTCTGACGGGATACTTTGTACCGAGAAATAAAATTACAAATAATTAATTTTCTACAAAATAAAGAAAATGTAGAACTGTTGATAAATCTACTAGAAATTAAATGAAAGATCAAGTATGAAAGTACGAAGAGAATACAATTGAGAACTAGCATGGATTAGTAAATTATACTCGTAATATCAATGGCCTGCCGCTAGGTAGGAAACGGTACGATATAAAATTCTGTATTAATTTTCAAACATTATTTATTGTGTATGATTATTATGTTATTATGATTATTTTATTATGTCATTTTAATGCGTCCACGTTACTGTCTGTCAAATTTCTTTTAACAACTAATTGTTGAAGCCTTGAACTGATTCATCGCTTGTTTACTTTCAAACAATTGTATCCAATTAACAATGGCACACTTGCGACAATATATGATTGATCCGCACCAAAAATGTGGTTAAGGGTTAACTATTTCACCTTGAAACTAATTGCTTGTGTCCGAGGAGAATATGATGTCTTTCTTTTACTACAATTTCTTAATTACGATACAAGACACATAAGACAAGAGCACATTGTGAAGGAGGTCGATAGGACATTATGTTGCCGGGTTCTACAGATTCGCAAGGGCCAGGTCATAGAAGAGGTGAGCAAAAATATACTGCCTCGAACTCTGTGCTTGGGAAGGCATACTTAAGAAGGCACGTCTAGTTTGGTTCCGGATGCTTTGCATACATTGATCTGTACTTATGCGTGGTGGGTTATCGCCCTTTTCCTCTATTTAACGTAACTACTGAGTAGCAAGTTAACAGATAACAGGGAGAGGTTCCACATACCCCGTACAAATTAACTTTGGATAAAAAATGAGGTGGAAAGTGCAAATAAATGAACTTCATACAGCAGTCATAAACCTAGAATTAAATGTGAATTTAATGCTGTTAAAGTTGTAAAATGAATATCAATTCTTCTGGGTTGGCGAATAACAAACTTTTTAGACAGTTTTAAATTACTTACATGTGTAATCGATTAGAATAATGTCAATCCTGTTGCACCACTCTTTAAACTAAACTAACCTTTTAAAAAATCTAACTTTAATTTGGGTCTGTTTTAACATTACTTCCATTCTGTTCATAATATTATTTATCTCTCGGAAACTATATAATAGTTCGGTCTCTAATTAGGATCCCTATTTGCTCCCTATCATCTAACTATATCTTCACGCTGTATAACTTGCGGGTAGACAGAGGGTCCAGCACCACAAGGCACGGTACATACATGTTTCGCCTTCCCACTTTCATTACTCTTTTCATGCTCGCCAGTTTTTATGGCTTCTGACATCACCTTCCAACAGCAAATTATCGATTTGATCTTGATATGTATGTCTCTTTTGCATTTTATAACAGTTTTATTATTCCGAACGGTATCTTTAATCGTGCTATCTCACAGTCTACTCTCTTTCATATTATTTTACTTTGCAAATTCTACGTATATGTAGTCAATAAAGATAGCACTGAAATCCATAAATGCAACGTTGTTTTTATTTTCAAATGACTTTATTCAAAGTGTGCGAAATATCAACATGTTTAAGATTTTAGTTGCACAATAAAAGTGTACAACAATTCATTCTAAAACTTTTTGCCTGTAAAACAACGCGTTATCTCATAAACTAAACATATTTATGTTTCTCACAATTTTAAAGACAGATTTGATTTAAATAGAGACGGGCAATGTTAAACTAACAAATTCATAAATAATTTATGTGTTATTATATTTTTTTTTTACTTATAGTTATTATTGATGATACAAAAGTATATTACAAAATCACGTGTCTACTTTATTTTAGTTTTCAGACGTTCACTTTTTCTTATTAGTTTTTTTTTGTTTATCGTGAACGGTCTGCTCTAGACTATTTCTATTTTTTGATCATCTTTTTTTATTGGAATTACGCTAAGTATATTTCTTTAATGTGTATGTGTGATATGATTAGTTAATTGACAAATGAATAATTAATTATATATTTTTTTTTTGTAATGGAAACATGAAATCATTTTCTATTATATTTATACATCACTAACTTTTCGCACTTCACCTTACCACCATCGTGGTTTATTAGGGGCAGCAGACTAAAATAAATATGTATTTATTATATGATGTCAATATTTAAATGTAAAGATTTATGAGTTATCTTTGACAATGACGAACTCCTGTAAACACATTCATACCTTATTCCAACCCCCTTATCATAATAAAAGATAATTTATGTTCCATTTTAAGGTCAATTCGGTTTAGTGATTTAGACATGAGAGCGTAACAGACAGATCCAAAACAGTGCGATGCAGTGCAGTGCGTGTGCGATGTGCGATGTGCGATGCAGTGATGTGTGATGCGTAGAATATATGTACGTACCGACATCTAGTATAGCTTAAAATCGACATCAATTATAGCTCGAAGTTTTATATATTCGATTACCAATGTTTATCGCTACTTAATAAAATATTTATAAATAATATTAGATAGATTTATTGCAATGACATCAAATATACAATGGCTGCTGTGTACATTTTTATTACATTTATACAACATTTTCATTCGTCATAAAAATTTCCACTCCCGTTTTTATCCCTTTAAGTGTTAGTTTTCGGTATAAAATCTAATCTATTACCTTCCCATGGTTATAATTTTCATCAACATAGGTCCATTCTTCACCCTTTTCTCATGTCCATTCTTCACATCTCATCATTCTCATTCATTTTCGCGATGGAATTTTCAAAAATACGTTTTTAGTACACTTCTACGTAATAAGAGAAATGTACCCTCCAAATTTCAAGTAACTATGACCAGCGGGTAAAGCTGTGCGTTATCTATCAGTCGGTATGTCAGAATATATGTATAGATAAGACTTTCTTTTATAAGATTTCTCTGTATAAAATCAAATAAGAAAAAAGTTAATGTGCCAAATTTAATGCCAGTCCTGCTAAACAGACAACCTGTCTCGAATAAGTTCTCAATATTAGAAAGTTTTAAAAAGAGCTTTTGAAAACTGATCATTCCATACAACAAAATTCAAATGCGAATACCAAAAGGAAAGAGTTATTTATGTTTTTTTTTTCAGTAACACTGTCGACGTGCGGTTGTCAGTAACCGCTAGATAAATACACTTGACCTTTTTAAATGCAGTCAACTCTAAAAATAAATGTGCTACTGAAAACAATGTTACACGCCTACTGTCACTTCTCATTAGTTATAGACCAAGTTCCTTTCAGGCGATCGTAAAATGTGTTGTATAATGAAATATAGTGAAACTAAACCGGATGAGGGTTGAGTCCTACAAGTGAAAATACAGGTTTCTGTAATATGTTCCGAAAATATGAACCATTTTAACTTATTAATATAAAAAAAAAATATGGCGCTTATTATAAAGCTTTGAAAACTTGAAAAAAGTACATTTTACGTTATTTCTCAGATATTAATGGACTTTTTAAATGATTTGTGCTGACCTTAAGCTGAAATTAAGTGGGTTAGATGATTTATATTATGTAACAGTGAATTTATTAGAGAGAAATTGCCAAGATTTTCCATCGTATGAATCATTTTTATCGATGTTGTGACGTGTTTCGCGAGATAGTTAGGATCAAATAAGTTCGAATTCCATAAGTAGCAACTAAAGAAACATTATTTGATTACTATTTTATTATACTCATTCAAGCGTATTGTAAGTGTGCGAGACATTATTGTTTTTTTTTTGTCTTTAACTTCAACGAGAAAAATTGCAATGGTAAAATATTGATCAAAGGGAGTTGTTTTCACTAACCGAACAAATGTTCGGATACTAATTTGCTCTTCATTTAGAAAAAGAGAAAGCTATTTTCTGGTTGTTGGTTTAAATTCTATGCTGTTAAACATAAAATGGAATATAACAGGTCCTATTGCAATAACATTATTGTATTAAGAGGTAACGGTAAAAAAATATTTGTATAATAAAAAAATATAAGTGTCTACGTAATTCTCTAGTTTAGACAGTGAATTATATATGACGCTGACTTATTGTTAGCAATTCTCTTGCACAAACTAGACTAAATTTAGTTCTCACTTTAGTTCTTGAACTAAGAACTTATTTCAGTCCTGTTCAACTGTGTTGTGGAGTATGAATATATCTAGGACCTACGAATTTGCTTTAGGTAGCAAATAGCTTAAACGTTTTATAACGATAAAAGAACCCAAAAAGTCCGATTATTAGGTTTAGTTTAGACAGTTGTACAACAGCATTGGCATCATTTTATATAAGTTACGTAACTCATTAGACTTGTTAGTCAGCAAACACTGATATTTTTTTTGCATACATGTAGAACATGAGACGGTCGTCATTGTTTTAGTCACTTGCATAATTGTTTCAGATGTGATCTTGACAAACGAGGTGTGAGACCATATTTATTTTTGTCTGTTCTCAGCCAAGGTGGGTTTTATAGGGCTGTACAGTTGGTAAGCATCGTTAAAATTATAAAAAAAAAATTCGTTTGCGTTTAGGGTTGGGCTACAGTATAAATGTCTGCTAAATTTATTTTTTTAAACTTAAATTTCGAATACAGCGATTCTCGAAATAGGCATAATACCTATTTTACGTCTCCGCATAAAGACGGGAAAACGAGACGAAATGAATCAGGCTTAATATATAATAAAACTTGTATTAGTATTCAGGTGCATACCGCCATTCACTTTTTTAAATATAAACTTTTTTCCGTTTCGTACATTCCTACTTTTTGGATTCCTAAAAATGCTTGTCATACAATTTTTTTCAAATTTATGAAATATAGAAAAATAACTACACAAATTACAGGAACGTAACCCTAATGATAGGAATATGTCATTAATCTATTACACTTTGGCTCAAATCCACCACATATATTGTGCTCTGTCGATGGAATTAAGACCATAAGAACATTGGTATAGGTCATGTAGTCATTATGAACTGACCTTCAATATTTAAATGTTAAAACTAAGTATCCATATCTAACGTGAAAATGGGTGTGGTCTGATTTTTTCTTGTTTTATCCCATGTACATAAATTTCGAAGTAACAATAATAGCATTAATATTTCAGCAATTTAATAATATTTTTAAATCACAATTAAATGGTACCTAATGATATCACAAGCTATTGAATCTCAAATAAACAGGGACAACAACGATATAAAATGACATTGTTTCATCTCCACCAATATATACCACATCTTAGTTCCTAATATAATTGAAAAAAAGCCGAATTATAAATTTTAATTATGACAAATACAAGTTCCATTTGTCTTCTGCCTTGGATTTATCATCAGCCCGTTTACGTCTCCACTGCAGGGGCTCAGGGCTCAGGATGGTTAAGGAGGATGGACTATGACCGTCCACGCTGTCCCAATGAAATACAACCGGAACCAACGGATTAACATACCTTCCGAAGCACGAAATAGCTCGAGATAATAAGTTTTGGTCAGCCATCCCGTGACCGACCTATGCGAAAGTTGCTTAACAACAACAATCGCGGGCCGCGGCGCTTATCCTCCTATCTTGGATTAATAAAGTGCAATGTGGGGACCTGGGAGTACGTGTGAATTAGACAAATGTTGCGTTTTGACTGACTTTATTATACTAAACACATTATTTATAATGAGGCTGGAGATGTACACACTACACCTCCCCCGTTGAAAAAGAAAAAAAAATACTTTTAAAATACATTTTTTTTTACAGATTATAACAATAATTTTATATTATTTAGTTCATTACTTTAAAAAGATCAAGAATATACTCAAATTAAAACAATCGGTTTCTGTTCATAGTTCTAAATGAAACAAGTAAACTTTAATTCAACAAATTTAAGACAAAATGTTTAACAAAATGTATACATGTTTATCAGACGTATGTAAAAATATCATGTAATATATATTATTTATATTTATCTATTTTGTTTCATAGTATAGTTTTTTATGTCTTAATTAAATGCCAAAGAATAAAAAATCCTGGCAGGGTCGCCATGCAATGTGGGGACCTGGGAGTACGTGTGAATTAGACAAATGTTGCGTTTTGACTGACTTTATTATACTAAACACATTATTTATAATGAGGCTGGAGATGTACACACTACAAAAGAAATAATGTGAAATAGAGAAAGAGTTATCTGTAGATTGAGAGAGGCGTATTTATTTTTGTACATATATCATCATCATAAGCCTGTTAATATTGTTGATGTACAGACCTTTCCTATGGTGGTGATGGATTGAATCAAATAGGAAGAAAGGAATATGTCTTGCTGAATGTGTCTTTCGAAGTGCGGAGGAGCTCGATATATTACATTTTGGTCACAGAATCTATGAATGACCCTTACAAAAGTTGCTTCCACTGTATCTCAGACTGATGCCACTATCCTAATAATGCTAGTCCATGACACTGCACTCGTATGATGCCAACGGCTATCCGTATCTCATCCCCCCATGCCTCTGTGCGATTATAAGCACGAGCGAATACCCGCTGGATGGACCAACATAACTTCATCACTCGCCAGGCGGACGGGGTATGCTTAAAGTGTTTTCCCTACAATAAATAAAAAAGAATGAGAGTGCTAAAACCCAGTTCTCACACCGTGCGTTAAACCAGATACAGACATATACCTGGGCGCTTTTCCACACCCTCCACGACATGACGTAAGTAGACCGGAGGTTCGAGTCTTTAGAGGCGTCTTCTAGCTACGCTGGTATCTTTTAGGGTCGAGAGTCCTGGGCGTGCAGCCACGACATTCATAGCGATCGTTAAGTAATAATCGTAAAGGTCATTGACCAAGTCATCGATAGGAAACTAACGAATATCGCTAATTTGACAGTTGCACTCGGTACGTGTATAACAAATAATAATACACCTAACTGTAGAGACTTGCAATAATCTTTAACCTTACGATCGCTATGAGTTAGCGACCGAAATCGGTAAGATTGCGATCGCAAACTCTGGTGAAGGGGAATTGGCCCACAATATTATTCTTAATACAAAATGCTTAAAAAATCCACTTGGTCCCTGGCACCCTGAGATGGGAATTCGAATGGGAACCCCTTTCGCAGTCGCCCGGATTGCGAAAGGTCGTGGGTTCGATTCCCATCTCAGGGTGCCAGGGACCAAGCTTAAAAAATCCACTTGGTTGATTTTTCAAGCATTTTGTATTAAGTATAATTTTCAGTATGGCATTGTGAATGCAAAATTAACCCCAATATTATGCCGCTATTTCATGTCATATTACTACTTTGACATGTGCTTTAGTAACGACGAACGAACAATAAAGAATGATAATTATTGATTTGATAGTAGCGTTACCAACTGTCATCAATTTTTTATTTTCATGGTTAATAAAAAAAAATTATCCACCAAACGACATGTCAAAGTAGTAATATGAAACTAAATATTGTAATACCATCGCTAAAATGTCGTATCGTATACTTATAATCAAGGCTAGAGCTAGGCGGTCGTTCTGCAGGTGTTTCTCGATATTCTCGGCTTGAGGACCCTATGGACCTCGCCGTTCGCTTATTTTCTAATTTTCGTTCGAGAACAAATAGAATAGGCTCAGGTATCATGTTAATCGGTACGAGTTAAAATAACCACACATAAAAAAACCCCTAACCACTACTTCTTTAGGTATGCTTTGCCACGACGCTGTGGAACTTTTGTATACTACCAAAATTTACATCCTTGAGGGCTAACACAGTTGCCGTCACATCGTAATAATAGTTAAACTGGAGATCACATTCAACTTCTGAAGATTTTACGATCCAGGTGAATGACAGCTGTCATACATCACTCTTGACAGTCAAGTGGTTGTTGAAATTATGCCGTAACAACTTGGTGACACACGCGTATATTTCAAGATGAGTGTGCTGTGAGTTGCTATATTTATACTGTTATTTCGAGTACAAGCCAAGAATATACGATATAATTGAAAGTTTACGTAAATAAACTAATACCTATAGCTGGTAATGGAATGCAATATCTTCAACGATATGAATATCTAAATGGACGGATTTCGGTGCATTTTGGTGGAGGTGGTGGATTTTTTTTATTAAATAGGGTCATTCAAAAAGAAGGTTTTTATGCATAATACCGGACTAAGCAGGAGAAGCTGCTATTAACGGGTAAAGTTTCTAACTATGTTTGGCAAACTTCGGGAATACTGATCTGATCATGAAAATTCTTTTACCTATCGGAAGCAACACTACACGTGGGTAACGTAAGCTTTATTTACACGGTAAAGTCGCAGGAAAACAGCTAGGTCATAATGTGGGAAGGGAACGCGCACAAATTAGAAAACAAAAAAAATAAATGTGAATCAGATTGGTAAATTAATAAGGAAAGGCTGTCTTCGAAGTTGGACTCTAAGGCAAATATATAACTTTACAGAAGACGATCTTTCAAATTTTTTAATTATGCCAAAACTTATAGTTGTTAGCTGCGATGTATAAGATCACTTCCTCGCAATCTATAAAAATACCAAAATCGAGCCTCTGCCCTTGTACTGAGAGAGCAGATTGATGCAGCATTAACTTACCCCTGGACTAAAATAAGTCCATGCCTACATCTTTTGCTTCCTTGACGTTCATAACTTATTATCTCTCATGTTCGTTGGTTTCTATGGTTTTCATTGTTTGATTCTGATAACACACGATCGATATGATCAGGGTCGATTTGTGTTGTCCTGTCCTGACAAAAAACAATGCCGAAGTTTTTGAGGATGAATCATAACTCTACGGATAATTCTAAGCCTAAATTTAAAACTCCCACTTTTTATACCACTAAACGGTTCCTTAGGATAAATGTACTGTCAAGGCATCGTGTAAGCTACGCGGACGAAGCCGCTGGTTAAAAGCTAGCTTATTATTATATAAAATGTATGACTAATTTAAAATAATGTCAGTGGCTTGTAAAAGATGCTCTTGTTTTGATTTTACCTTGAGTTTTGGCACAATGCATGATACTTTGCGTTGCTATGGCAAACAGTATGACTATGACACCAGTCTTCTAGAAAATCATCATTTGTAAAAAATGTAGAAGACATTTTAAAATCTTAGCCAAAATGGATTTTTCAGTGCTTTCTTAGGATAAATATGAATAAAGCATTTAAATGCAATATTTATAAAATATTATAATTAGAGAGCTAGCATAGACAAATCTAAAACCATAGAATAGTATTTATTAATGTTATGTTGTTTCTTTTTATAAAAAAATATAATATATTAACAAATAAATCCAATCATTTCATAAACTACACATTTTTTTATGTATTTTTATACTATGTCACTCGCGGGTAACGTAGCTTCAAGTAAGCGCAAGAAGTTTTAATATCGGTCCAGTAGATTCGTGCAAACAAACAAAGAATCATACAAACAAACAATCAATTTTTTCCCCTTTACAATACTCGTATAAGTATAGATGCTGTGCACAACAGGTAAATGTTTGCAAAGAGAGTAATATTATTTTTTTCTTGAAAATATGGTACTGCTAACCACACACCGTCCGTGGACACGGGACGTCTTTGAGAATTGACCAATCTGTCTCACATTTGTTGAATTTCTTTTATCGTTTTCCATTTTTCTGCGGTTTTAAACACAGCCCCACATATCGACACTACGCGTTCTTCGATAAAACTTTCTTATGTTAACAGGAAAACACATCTTCAAATAAGAGTTTGTGGCATACTCGTATTTTTAATTCAGTGATGCGATTTTTATAATATTTGCTTAACACACTTTCATTTTTATCAGTAACATGCTTGTAGATTAGTTAGTTAAAGTTCTCACGATCGACCTTGGTTTTGGCACTATGATGTATTTTATTTGCTCATTAGTGCGCGGTGGAAGTCGGTAGAGCGACTACCCAACTCATATAGCTATATATAACTAAAACATCTAAGCGATATCATAACGCTATTTAGTTTCATTTTACTACTTTGACATGTACTTTAGTAATGATGAACGAATTATGAATGAGGGTTTGTCAGCAGTGTTACCGTCATTTATTTTATCCCATTATCCACCGAAAAAGGTCTCAAACGTTTTTGCTTCTCGTATTAATATAATAGATTCAGTATAATTATTAGCACTAAAACTTTTAAAAGTAGTAGACGTTATTCGGCGTCACCTTATATTTATTTTTTAGGAATTACAGATCCATTAATTCTGACTTAAGTTTATGATGCATCTGTCATAAATGCAATGTTATGTACTCCTACTCATTGTTTTTATAATTCCTTACATAAGTAATGTGGCCTCCTTTAGACATTAATAACATAGTAAAATAGGTAAAGGCCACTGATTTGTTATGCTATTATGACTTCTGTCATCATTAGACAAAGATATTGACAATCTTCTGAGAAGTGAGCAATTGAATTTTGATTGGATCGATGACATCGAATTGATGACTGAACCATAGCTAAGCGTTTAGTTTTAATTTTTAATTTGTTTACATTAGAATAATATTTTTTTTTTCAACCAGGAAATATTTTTTATGTTTTGTTTATTATTTCTTTGAGATATAAACTTTTCTTTTCTCTAAAAAATCAGCGTCAACCTTAACCTTAACAGCGTCAAGCTTGGAGGTTAAATAAGAAAAATAGAGTTTAAAAGCAAACAAAGTTTTTATTTGCTTTTGAGTTATATAAAGTATGACAGAGCTGTACTAGATGCCGAATCCATACATTGTTTCCTCCAACTTTGTCTGAGTAGTAATAAATAGTTTGAGCAGACATTTCAATTTCTTTTTTAAATATATCTTTTTTTTTAAACAAGTAAAGCAAACATGCTTGTTTTTTTATCACTTGTGTTTTAAAAGCGTCACTAATTTAAATGTTTGGCAGTATTTAATTTCTTATTTTTATCAATCGAGACCTTCAATATGGTTATTGCGCTAGACCAGAAATACTCACGCGCATGTAGGCGCATAGATATAGCGCCCTCATATATAGACCTGGTACCCAGAAAGGACATTACAGTTGCGTTATTTAAGTAATCATAAATTATTGATAGCTTTGTTACTCTGTTACGTGTTAATGTATATACATGTAAAACATTTATATATAGTATTATTACTCCTTTCTGTCAGTGTAAATAGAATAAGGATATTATTTACATGCATTGTGTTCAACAGATGGAATACATTTGATAATGCTTCGTAAGAATAATACTTTTTCTTAAAGTTCGAAAATGGGATGGGTACTACCTAACCCACATGCAGGGGTTTGATTAGTTTATGCAATTCCAATTAGGTACTTCATTGGATTCGGGACATGAATATGCTGATATTTTAATTCGACATATATTTTTAATTATGTTGATTAAAAGAAAAATATACAAAACTAGCTGACCTGGCGAATTTCATACCGCCATATACCCATTTTTTATAAATTATAACTTTTTATAAATGTTCTTATATACAAACCCTGTCCTGACAACAAGGAACACATAAAAAAAGAATAAATCAATTTGGTCCAGTCGTTCGACAGTTATGATTCATTTTTATATGTGTATAGATTTTCTGATATAATGAAAGCGCCATTGTAATAGATAAATTAATTTAAATGAAGTCCTTACATTGATTTAAATTTCTTGCGGCTGATTTTGTATATAACCAGTATTTTGGCAAAAAGAGAAGTAGACAAAATTTCTCACGCAACCACAAGTTTAGGGTTGCTACTAACTGCTGCTGCCTACTGCTTCAGTTTAAAATATAACAAAAAATACTAATTAATTGGTAATATGTTTCATCATCCATCACCAATTACTGTTATAAGAAAGAACAATAATGGTATAAAAGAAAAATAATGAACGGTGAATAATTTTTTCACGTTATATCTATTTGACGGTAGCAGAACGGTCGAGTCACATGTATGGAATAAAGTTACATTTTTTGTAAGCTTGCAGGGTTAGGGCGTGTAGAGTGTATGTGACTGTGACTGACCGGAAGTGTGAGTGTGACTGTATGAGATCTGATAACTTACTGACAGTGCGAGTCATATGGTCTTTGATTGGCAACAATTCACATAAAAATGTTTTGGTCGAGATTTCATCAGTCCAAAGTTATGTAATATGCTTTTGACAAAAATTAATAAATGAATCAAGAGATTTTATAATTATTTTTTTATGATATCTCTAAATGTTATTTACTTGTATAATGAATTCCCACTAATCATAGACCAGTAATCAAATTATTACGAGACATTTTTTGTGGATATAAACAATGTAGTAAACAAAGAACTCTGTTGAAAAAGTGTAATGTATTTTGTTAATAAAAATAAAATATTATATGACAGATAAATTTTTTAAACAAAAATAATAAACCAAAGTAACTTAGCAATCAAGGACATCGATTTCTCTATGACTGGACGTATCGGGTTTCACACTTTATTTTTAACATATTACAACTGCGTAAGCTACTCGGTTACGGATAGATCGTCATAAATATTTATTCATTAAGTATACTTGTAAAAAAAATAATTTAAAATATAATTCTATAAGTGGCAACCCTATGCCTCCGTCAGATTTTATTGGAGAGCATTTGTTTTATTGTAAAACTGGTTCAGTGGGACAGGCTTTTGTTAATGTGATGTCCAGATATACGTAGTTATTATTTGTCTGCTATTTTATTTTCTATTTATAGGCTTCTAACAAATCAGTTACCTACCAGTAATCTAAAAGATGTTTTTTAATAACTTTTCATAAAAAAATCAGTTTATACAGAAATGAAGAAAAGTTTTCATATCTGTTTTTTCTTCTGAACACAAAAAAAAATAAGATTTATCATTCACAATACTATATTGATGTTTTAAATTCAAATTAACTTGCAAAACGTATCTAATGTCAATAGAAATGATAATGACAGAAACTCCTTGAAATGTTTTTCTTTACTGTTTTAACGAAGCATAAGTTGTACTGAAAAAATTATATCCTATTAATATTATAAATGTGAAAGTTTCTTTGTTTGGATGTTTGTCGGTTAATCACGCCGAAACTACTGAACGGATTTTGATAAAATTTGGTATTCAGATAGGGTGTCAGCTGACTTTGATAATAGGATACTTTTTATCCCCCTAAACATTTCCCTAGGCTCCACGCGGGCGAAGCCGTTGGCGAAAGCTAGTATTACATAATTTATACATATATAATATTTGATTGTTTTTTCCATTATATAGGCTCCGAAGTTACTGGACTGATTTAAAATTTTCTGGAAATTACTAAACTGATAATTCTGTCTAAAAATAATAATAATCATCCTCATGTGTATTTAACTAACAAGATGATTTATACTCTCTGTCGTGTCAACAGTACCTACAATACTAGCTTAGGCATAAAGCAGTCTTAATTCGGTAATGTCCACGATATAAAAGCTTCTTTGTAAAAGCTGAACTAATGTTTACTATCGATTTATCATCTTGACTGGCGTCAAAACGAACACAATAAATATTTGCATCGAACATTAGGTACGGTAACAGCTATTTATATTACCTCAATATTAGTTATCATAATACTAGCTGTTACTAACGCCGTCTTCTTGAGTAGTTCGAAGTAAAGTTACTTTCACACGGGCCTGCCTATTAATTGCTGGGGTTCAGGCCTTCCCTATGACTGGAATCAAATCGAATAGGAAGAAGGCCACGACACACCAAGCGGGCTCAGTGCGGATTGGATGTCAACAGCAGATGCAGCGCCGATCAAAAATTTAACTGGTCCCTTTGTTGTTTCATGGCCTATTATCTCTATTTAATTCCACCCTTAGGGAAGCCCTGCCCGTGTATTGCATCCGATGTCTGTGTTAAATAAATATTTGTACATAATTATTTTCGAAGGTCACAGACAAAGTTAGATGATTAGCAATATGCAAAGCAAAGGCAGATTAATAGTGCTTCTTTCTTAAGTAAGCAAACATAATAAAGTCATCTTGTTGACATTCTTACAAGAATTTTAATACGGCTGGAATGTGGAATGTCATCGGATATCTCAGATTATGAATCTATAACTAGATAAAGCTTGGAACTTCGCTCTTAGAATTTATGAAGGTGTTACTAAACACTAATTTTTGTTGTGAAGATAATACATAAAATATTACTGTAAAAATATATATATATATATATATATATAAAAACAAGTGTATTACGTACCTTAAATGGTTTTTAAGTATTTTTAATTAAAACTAACTGTCAGCGGCTTCGCCGGTTTAATTATACTCTATGTCAGCCACGTAAGATGTAGTTTCCCGTAGATGAAAGTTTAAAATGGGTCCAGGAACTTTGGAGCCTATAATACGAACAGAAAATCAAATGTTTCCACTTTATAATATTATATACTTAGTATATTTTTTCAGTACAAGTTATCTTTTGTAATAAGAGTAATGAAATTCAATGTAACATTACAAGGAGTATCTATCGACATTAGATACGTTTTGCAAATTAATTTCAATTCAACACATCAATATAGTACTGTGAATTCAAAATCTGTTAAAACATAATAAAAACAAATTGTTTTTTAAACGATCACGTCTAGAAGTATCAACTTGAACGGTGACGTTCATTAACTAATAAATAAATTATTTATTCATCAGCGCACACTTATTTTTATAACGTAATACTTATTTTTAGTTATTTAAGTTGAACAATCGCGCAGCGAAAACAAACCGTAAAATTTGTAATGTGACAAATGACTAGCGTGACGTCATGATGACGTTGTGATGACGTAACGCCCATGGTATGGCATGCGCGTGACACGATATAAATTATAAGACGCTGTTGTAAAGAAATCTTTTAGATCTGGAAGTCGATATGTAACTTTATTTTTTATGAAACTTCGGGTAAATTTTGATTTGTGTTTATATTTTTAGGGTTAGGTGTAAGCCGTTTTACTTGTTAAGACCCAGCTGACCAGCCGCCTGTCTGTCTGTCCATCTATCTGGATACAGCCTGGTGAACCGGGAAAGTTGAAATTTTCACAGATGATATATTTCTGTTGCCGCTGTGACTAAAAAATAGAACAAATTAAATATTCAAGATGGCTGCCATATAACAAACGTGATTTTTTCGCGTTATTCATAGATAATGGTGCAGGACCCGTCCTGCGCAAGTACGACTCGCACTTGTCCATTGATCGTACCGTCAGCAAAAATACTCGAAATTCATACGTCGAGTAAAATAAATTTGATTTTGCACTATCTAACTTTGAGTATAAAAGCGTTTAATTTCAAATACTTATTTATTTATTAATTACTTAATCCACAAATGTACAAAAGCGGATTTAATGCCTTGGG